>JARBWK010000003.1:34122300-34722300 GCA_030556195.1 Anolis apletophallus | reverse complement strand
TCCTATCCACCTAGTTTATTCTGTACTTAGTCTTGTCCACCTCCAAGCAAAAATCCCAGGAATCTTCTACGGATGTGCGTTAAGACACAAACTTGCTATAAAAAGAAGACATGAAACAAGCCAGAAATTCCATGAACACGACTAGTAATCTGAACAACAGAGAAAGGAAACTGCTATAGAAAGGCAGCTCTTGCCAATGACCAAAACACAGAAGTCTTTGTTCAACCTTAATTCACTCTTCAACTCCAAATATATTAGTAGTCCTTGAATTCACTCCTATCCCACCAAACTGTCAGAGTCTTGCAACACGCAAATAAAATAGCCGTGTTGGAAATTTGCAGGAATTTCAAGAAACATTCTTACACCAAGATTCAAACTCGAAAAGCTGTAAAACAGGAAAAAGTGCTTCTACTGTAAATGCTTCCAAGTACAATCACCAGATTTTATCGGTTTGTTTTCAAGAAGGCATCCGTATTATCTTTTATCTAATCGCTGTCATCCTGTATTTTTCTTAAGGTTCTTCTATGATTTTTCCCAATCACAGAAATCATAATTTTTTCATAAAATTGAAAACAAGCATAAATTCCATGCACATAGTTGGTACTATATATTCTCCCATATCTTTTAGGTGTGTGTGTCAGGAGCAACTTGAGAAACTGCAAGTTGCTTCTGATGTGAGAGAATTGGCCGTCCGCAAGAAAATTGCCTGGATGTTTTAATTTTTCCTATCCTTGTGGGGGCTTCTCTCATGTCCCCGCATGGGGAGCTGGAACTGACAGAAGGAGCTCATCCACACTTTTCCTGGATTCGAACCTCCGACCTGTCAGTCTGCAGTCATGCTAGCACAAGGGTTTAACCCATTGCACCACCGGGGGCTCCTTCACATATGTTTTAAAGAGCAAGGTTTTGAAATGGACGATATATTGGAAAATTGAATATATTGCAACTCAATTGCTTGTCACAACTCAGCACATATTCAGTAAGATATTGGTAGCGATGCGCACTATTTTGTGACCCTATATGATTTAAACTGATTTTTTAATTGTTGCTAAAATGCTTCCCAATTTGGTTGTTGATTTAAATGAAACCCAGAAGCTTTTTTTTCTGGTAACTGCTAAAATGATGACCAAAAGTTTTTAAAATCCATATTATTGTATTATGCTGTAGTATTATGCTATAATAATACGACAGCACTATATCACTCTCAGGGCAGGTAAACAAGTAGAATAGAGCTATCACATTATAATGTGATGGCATTTTTTGTAACTCACTATCACAATACTAGGATAGTATTTCAATTATGCTAATTCTTGATAAATATTGATCACTACCACTCTGCAAACAAGTAATAATAAATAAGGGACGGCTCACAAAAGCACTCCAGAGTGCCGCACATTAAATAAACAATACTTAAGCATAAAAACAATAACAACATAAAATTACAACCGCAACCAATGCACAAAACATAAACAGGCACATAACATCACATAATATATTTTTTAAAATTATAAAACGTAGTAGTGCCTACAGATAAAACTGTCTGTCTTTAATTAACTAAAGTGCCAGAGTAAGCAATCGCTCCTCACATGCAACCACAGAAGTCTACTCAAGGCCAAAGGCCCATTTAGGCTAGACTAAAAGGTTTGGAGAGTGGGGCCTAACTTAATCTCTCTAGAGAGGGCATTCCAGAGCTGGGCAGCCACCACCGAGAAGGCACCCTCTCTCGTCCCCATCAACTGTACGTGTGACGGTGCTGGGACCTAGAGAAGGGCCTCCCTGGGAGGTCTCAGAGCCCGTTGTGGTTCATAGAATGAGACGCAGTCTCGAAGATAGGTTGGACCCAAATCTTTAAAAACAGAACTAGAAAAACAGTAGAAATTATATAATGTGTGCTCATCTTTAAACTGATCTACCTACAAGAGCTATGTCACATCCACAGCAACTACTATAAACAGAAATTTATTTATTTATTTATTTATTTATTTATTCACCCTTAGTAGCCTGCCCTTCTCCGGAGGCTCGGGGCGGCTCACAACACATTTGCAAAACAGTGGAATAAAACAGCATTTAAAACACAGTTAAAAGCACATCTAGAGTGCAATAAAACATAGGGACCATATACTAACAGAATAATACAATATAAACACAGTATCAAACAGGACGACATAAAGGCAATAAGTGGCGGGGCTTGGGCTCATCGCACTCCAAACGACTGCCGAAAGAGCAGGGTCTTCAGAGCTTTCCGTAAGGAAAGAATGCTCTGCATAGTGCGCACATCAGCCGGCAGCGAATTCCACAGCGTTGGGGCTACTATTGAAAAGGCCCGCCGGCGGGTTGCCGTCAGGCAATAGGTTTTGGGCGAGGGAATAACCAAGAGGTTCAGTTCCTCAGAACGCAGCGATCTGGCAGGATGATACAGGATGGGGCAGTCCCGCAGGTACACTGGTCCCAGACCATATAAGGCCTTGAAAGTTAAAACTAGCACTTTGAAGGTGATCCGGCATTCTACCGGCAGCCAGTGCAGTTCGCGCAGAATGAGCGTGATGTGAACGCTCCATGTGTTCCCCCGTAAGGAGCCGTGCTGCAGTGTTCTGCACTAGCTTGAATTTCCGGATCACAGCGTTACAGTAGTCTAATCTCAAGATGACTGTAGCTTGGATCACTGTGGCCAGGTCGCCACGGGACAGATAGGGGGGCAGCTTCCTTGCCTGGCGAAGGTGGAAAAATGCCACTCTGCTGACGGCAGAGACATGTGCCTCCATCGACAGCAGAGGGTCCAGAGTTACCCCAAGGCTCTTAACAGAGGACAACAGACGTAGTATCACGCCACAGGGTCTCCGTCTTAGCCGGATTCACCTTCAACCTACTGGCTCGCAGCCATCCAGTAACGGACTCAAGGCAGCGATGGAAATTATCGGGTACAGATTCGGCCCGGCCATCCATTCTCAGAATGAGCTGGGTGTCATCAGCGTACTGATGACATCCAAGCCCAAAGCTGTGCACCAGTTGGGCAAGTGGTCGCATGCAGATGTTAAATAAATTGTAGTGTAATTACATGGACTGGAGCTCAAACCCATTCAATGGCACAGGACATTTACAATGATTATAGCAATATATACTAAATACATATAAAACACACTACAGGGTAATTAGCAGACCTATCCAGCTACACAAGGGACACAAACCCTGTAATTCTCTCAGACCCTAATGCTGCTTCTCCTCGCACACAGTATGCATCTACACTTGTAGAATTAATGTAGTTCAACACCACCTTAACTGCCATGGTTCAATGCTATGGAATCATGGCAGATATCTTTGGTGAGGCACCAGCAGTGTTTGAGAGAGATAACAAAATACCTTGTGAAACTAGAACTCTTACGATTCCAAAATACTGAACCATGGCGGTTAAAGTGGTGTCAACCTACCTTAATTCTACAATGTAGATAATTCTCCCTTGAAATCTCTCTAAAGGGTTTGGGATTCTGTACAGGGAAACAGTAAATGGAGCTATCTGGAGGCCCACTGAAAAAATAAATAGTTTCCTTTGAGGTGATTACAGTAAGCCACCACCTACTGACTGATAATGTTACTGTAGGCTATGCTGTGAATTTCATTTAACTAAAATTAACTGCTCAATTAATACAAAAATCTCCAGAGCCCCATTAGCATCCATGCCAAATATACCACTGCTTGCTTTTAATTTGTTTTTATAGAATGAAATATTTAATCCTCTATTGCCATTTTACCTTGGGTTTATATCTTTAGTAACTACTTTCTTTCATTATTGTATTTTTGTTTTTAACAGGTTATATCTCACCCAGAGAACTTTTGCTAATGGATGATTTTAAGTGCATTACTTTTTTTTTAAAGGTCCTTTAGGTATAATCTGGCTTTATTAGGAGATCACAGTATAGTTGATCACATAAGAAACTCATAATAGTTCCTGACGACAGGCGCAGTTCCTTAATAGGTTTCAGATTTCAATAAAACCAAACTCACATCGTATTGCACAATTAAAGAGACAACTTAGTGGTTATGAAAAACTAAAAACACATATTTTCTTCTGACTCTTCTTAAGAAGGGCATATGAAATCCTGGCAGGCTATTAATACAATTGAATTGGGACTTGCCCTATATCCTGCAGAAATTAATAAAAGTTTCAACTATAGTTGGCCATGCATAGTTGAAGTGTTGCTGAAACCTAAACCTAAATATTAAATGGCCTTGCAGCTTCAAAACCTGGCAGGTTGCTGCCTGGAAGATCCTTTGTTGGGAGGTGTTAGCTAGCCCTGATGGATTCTTATCTGGAATTCCCTCCTTTATTAGTGTTGTTCTTTACTTACTGTTATGATTGTAGAGGTTTTTTTTATACCAGTAGCCAGATTTTGTTCATTTTCATGGATTCCTTCTTTCTACTGAAATTGTCCACATGCTTGTGGGCTGTGGAGTCATGGGAGCTGTCGTTTTGCAAAGTCTCTTGCCTTCTCTGCCAAAGAGGACTGGTGTCTCACCAAACTACAACTCATCAAATTTCATAGTACGGACCCATGCCAGTTAAAGTAGTGCCAAACTACATTCATTCTACAATGTAGATGCCACAAATAGAATTGTGGCCAAAATAGCCTCAAGCTGTTCTTTCCTCAAGAGACAGAACGTTCTTAGTAATTATGTCTGAAACCGAGAAGTACTTCTGATCTCCCCACATTATCCTTTAAAACCCTTTTGCTAGATCAGACCTGTGCAACCTACAGCCCGCGGCAGCCGATTCTGTCCGGCCCGGGGAGAAGTGAGTTGGGGGTGGGGCCAAGAGGAAGGGGTGCTGCTGCCACCATCCCATTGCGGGCTGTGGGGCCTGTGTCGGAAGACAGCCCGCCGCTCCGGAGAACAATCAGAGGAGCGGTGGCTTTGGAGTGCATGCCATCCCGGGAGGCGATCAGGGCCTGCAGCGGGAGCAGTCGGCGACCTGCGGCGGCTGATCACCCTGGTGACCCGGAAGGCTTGATCGTCTTCCGGTTTGCCAGAGCGATCACCCGCCGCAGCTCACCGACTGCTCCTGCTGCAGGTCCGGATCACCTCCCGGGATGGCAGGCACTCCAAAGCCGGGATGGCAGGCACTCCATGGCAGGGCGATCAGTTGGGGAACGGCTGGGGGCAAGAGCAGGCAGAGGCTTCTGCTCTGCTGCGCTGGCGGCTGGGTCCGCTTTGTTATCCTCTGGGCCGGGTCCATTGGGCCATTCCATCTTGGGATCCTCCTCTCTTGATGTCAGCCTCTATCTTGGTTCGCACCTTGTCTTCTTGAATTTCATTTTATTTTAGTGGTTTTTATTATTATTTTATAATAATTTTATTATAATAATATAATGTTATACTATATTATATTATAATTTCAATATGTCTATATATATATACTATAATATAATAATTGTGATATTAATACTAATAATATATGAATATTTCTTGATATATTAATATGTTGATATTAATGATGTGTAATATATAGTAAATATAGTAAATAAATAAATAACGTAGATTAGAATGTAGTTCAGCCCTTAGGTGCGGCCCTCCATAATATTTTTTGGCTCTCGTGTGGCCCCTTGGAAAAGATAATTGCCCACCCCTGTGCTAGATACATCCTACCTCTGTTTACGTCCAGTGTTTATTTTAAATTTTAATATATTGCATCTGGCCCGGCCATTATGGTTTTAAACTTCGTGTGTTATTGCTTATTTGTGAGTTACATTGATTGTATTGTCTTATTATTTGCTGCTGTGTTGTTTTACTGATGTGTTATTGGGCTCGGTCTCACGTAAGCCGCCCTGAGTCCCTTTGGGGAGATGGTGGCGGGGTATAAATAAAGTATTATTATTATTCTGCTTCAAAGACAGGAGTACTAATATTGCGAACACATTGGATATCATAATATATACCATTATCTTTTTGTTAATTACATACTTTTCTTTGTCAGAGACTTTTAAGCAGAGGCTGGCAGCATCTGTCAGAAATGCTTTAGCTATGAATATCGGTGAGTAGCATGCCTATAGTCACTGCCATCTTTACAATTCTATGACTCTATTATAACATTGTAATACATTTGGAATATGAAGGATACTTAATGAGAAATCATGACATCTCCATATCCTTATTATAAGGAGGGGAAAATAGGAACAGTTCTAGTGTTTCTACAATTCTGTGCATGATTTCTCAACATATTTTCTTTCCTTTGACAGTTTTTGACAATGACACCAGCACTCAGGTCTGCCTTTCTGGTTAATATCAACAATGTTTGCTATAATAAATGTTATCTCCCTGAATCAAATAATCTTTGTACACATTCACTCCAGCACTGAACAGCAAAAGCAGGTGAAATTATAGACATGTATACAATTTATCCAAAACAATTAAAATGAGTTGAGTTAAAAGAACAGTAAAGAGCCGGTGTTGTCCATAGACACTTCCTAAGTCATAGACACCTCCTAGCTACATACTGGGAGCATACCACCCCCCTGTTGTGTCAATTCCACTGGCTGCCTGTCCACTTCCGAGCTCAATTCAAAGTGCTGGTTTTGACCTTTAAAGCTCTATACGGTTCTGGCCCAGCTTACTTGTCCGAACGCATCTGCTGCTACGTCCCACCTCGTAATTTAAGATCCTCCTCTGCTCTATTTAAGATCAGCTGGGAGGCCCTGCAACCCCATCCCTCCTGCTCCCACCAACTTTTCAAATGGCGGTTGGTGGGGACGATTTTAATTCTGAATGTCTATGGCTTTATATTGGCCTTCTTTGAGAAGTGCAGCAGGATGTAGAGTGGGTCATGTGGTGGCTCCATCATTATTGTATGTGGAATGCGCCCATTCCAATTGACATTGGGTCGATCAACCCCATCCCTCCTGGCATTCAGGAAAAAAGTGCAATCGTGGCTCTGGGACCAGGCTTTTGCACATTAGCACACTGCAGCACCTTGGATTGTAATTGGGAAGTTGATGGTTATGGCTCAATGTTTATGTGGTGGACGGAACTCTGATTTTAACTTAAATGTATGTGCATTATGTGTCAATGCCAATTGTATTTTAATTCTGAATGTCTATGGCTTTATATTGTATTTATATTATGTATGGACTCTGGGTTGCATCCTCTCAGTGGGAAGAAATTGTTGCCTTTCTCTTAGGTGGCTATCAATGCCCTCTGAGTCCCCCAATCAAAGGACTCGGGGTTAAGATAAAGTGATACAGGATAGAAATTATGTAAATAAATAAATAAATGAATAATGTGGCCAGTATGACTGCATGGAGCGCTGTTACATTCCCGCAGAAGAGGTACCTATTGATCTACTCACATTTGCATGTTCTTGAACTGCTAAGTTGTTAAAAGCTGGGCCTAACAGCGGGACCTCACCCTGCTCCCCAGACTCGAACCACCAACCTTTTGGTCAGCAAGTCAGCAGTTTTACCAACAGGGGACCTTAATATGCCTATTGAATACAGAAGAACTGCAGGGAAATTAATTATTAAAATTCTTAATAACTACTGAAATTGAAACTAACATTAATTTGAATTTTAAATGTATGCACTCTTTTTCCCCAAAAAGAGAAAAGAAGTTACTCTTTAATGAGGAATCTGTAATCTTCTACTTGTTATCAGGCTACAGTTGTATTGTTTCATCATAGCCCATGTTACCTAGAGTTAGTGGAAGCTGACACAATTCTCCATTTCAGGCTTTAGCTTGCATAGGAATTTCACAGTTAAAACATGTGATATGCAACCAAGTTAACATCCTAATACAGTTTTTTTCAACCTTCCTAATGCTGCGACCCATTAATACAGTTCCTCATGGTGTGGTGACCTCCAACAATTAAATTATTTTCATTGCTACTTCATAACTGTAATTTTGCTACTGTTATGACTGGTAATGTAAATATCTGGTATGCAGGATGTATTTTCATTCACTGGACCAAATTTGGCATAAATACCTGATATGCCCAAATTTTAATACTGGTGAGGTTTGGGGGATTTATCTTGTCATTTGGGAGTTGTGTTTGCTGGGATTTATAGTTAACTTACAATCAAAGAGCATTCTGAATTCCACCTACAATGCAATTGAACCGATCTTGGCACACAGAACTCCCATGACCAACAGAAAATACTGAAAGGGATTGGTGGGCATTGACCTTGCATTTTGGAGTTATAGTTCACCTGCATCCAGAGAGCACTGTGGACTCAAACAATAATAGATCTGGACCAAACTTGGCACAAATACTCAATATGCCCAGAGGTGAACACTGGTGTAGTTTGGGGGGAAAATAGACCTTGCCATTTGGGAGTTGTAATTGACCTACAATCAAAGAGCACTCTGAACACAGCATACAATGGATCTGCACCAAACTTGGCACACTACCTATGTGGCCAACATTGAATACTGGTGGGATTGGGGGGTGTTTTTGAATTCTGGGAGTTGTAGTTCACCAACACCAAAAAAAGAGAAGTTCAGACGGAGAGATCTTCAGCCTTCTCTGCCAAAGGGGTTCCTAAGACCATCAGAAATATGTGTTTTCTGATGGTCTTTGGTGACCTCTCTGAAACCCCCTTTGCGACCCCCACCCCCGAGGGGGTCTCGACTCCCAGACTGCGACACAGTGTCCTAATATAATACCCGTTTGCTCAAGAGCAGCTGCGTAATTGAAGGTTGGACTTGCTCTAACTGTGCTTAGGAAGACGACTGCATATGTCAGAAATCGTAATTAGCACCATGTTACAGCAAATCCATGTTACACGACTTTAATCTTATGACACAATGGGAGTGGAGGCAACTAGAAAAGGCCGTGCTGTCCTATGTGCAAATCCTACATAGGAGGCTTGTTTATAAAAGAATTAACAGGCTTAAGGGTTTAGGAACTGATGAGTCAGTTCTAATTAGATGCAATGGAAGAACTGATCTTCTTTACAGACAGGTCCAAAATCCAGTGGAGGGATTCCACCAGTGGAAAAATTTTAGGGAGTTCCCCTCCTCTGGCACTATCCAACCATTTCTACAAATCCACCACAACTTCTGGAGATCCTTAGAAACACAAGTGAATGAAAGAGCAAATCGTTAAAAACCTATTTCCTCCCATGAGAGTTGAGGTGATATTCCTGCCAGAGAAAGGAAAATAAAAATCCTAATCTAGTGGTTTTGAGCATCATTCTCCAAGAATAATAATATAATAATAAATAATAAACTTTATTACCCGCCACCATCTCCCTAAAGGGAACTTGGGGCGGCTAACATGAGTGTAAAAGACAGGGGGCAACACCGTATACTACTAACTCTGCAAACCAGGGGGTTACAAGTAGAATGAGGTAGGCGGGTCCTAAACCATTCAGGGCATTATATGTGATGACCTGCTCCTTGAAATGGGACTGTGAGGATAGCATGATATGCGTGGATGTGTATGGCTGAAGTATGTGATTTTCTGCAAGAACCAACGTTGTGTCAGATAGGCCGGAGAAACATGGAGATCTGCAATGCATGCTGGTAGGGGAGGGCCTGAAGACTTGGCAAAGGGAAGCGGGTTTTTTTCCTTATCTCGGAAACCAATCAAGCTTGAGTAGAAATACAGAACAGACCTAAGCATGAACAGAGAGTGGCTGACACACTATTGGCTTCAAAGAATGGAGCAATAACAGAAGAATAGAATCCAATTAATAACTGTCAGTTTTGGCCACGGATGGAGGGAAAGTGGAGAAAATGAATATAAGATCCCAGGTTTCACCTCTGGCGTTGTTGATTCTCTAATCCGGACGGGGAACCATCCAGCTTCTTCTGCAAATCTCCTGGCTATGAATTTGGGAGGACCATCTCATCCCAAATTACCTAGCCATGGATTTGGGAGGGAGCAACACTATCTACCACAGTGTATGTATGTAGAATGAATGCTATATGAGTGTCTGTGTGTGCGTGTGTATGTGTGAGCTTGTGATTGCTTGATGTGTGTGTAGGGCAGTGTTTCTCAACCAGTGTGCCGTGGCACACTAGTGTGCCGTGAGTGATCATCAGGTGTGCCGCGAGAAAAGCTCTCTGCCCCCCTTCCTTCCCCCCTCCTCCAACCGAACTCCTGCTGCTTGGGAGAGGAGGAGGAAGGGACGGGCGGCGGCGAAGAAAAAGAAGAAGGGACCGGGGCATCGCCTCCTTCGGCCATTTCCCCAACCAGCCTCCAATCTGCCATGACTCCCGCCATGACTCTCGCCCCTTGCTTGTTGAAGCCGCGTGGAGGAGCCCCGCCTACTGAAGCCTGTCCGCCACTCATGCTCCTCCTCCTCTGTGAGAGAGCTGAAGTTCTCCCACAGCTTCGCCAGCCTTGAGGGGGCAGTGCCAAGCCAGTGATGGCAGAGCCAGCACTGGCTGCTGGCTTGCCCCTCAAAGCTGGCGAAGCTGTGGGAACTGCCAAGCCGGTGGAGGGGCTGGCTTGGCACTGCCCCCTCAAAGCTGTGGAAGAACGGGGGAGGGGCATGGTGTGGCCTGGCTCCACCCTCCCCAGCTTCAGCACTCCCACAGCTTCACCAGCCTTGCTCCCAGGGCAGTGCCAAGCCAGCGGTGGCAGAGCCAGCACAATGCTGGCTTGGCACTGCCCCCTCAAAGCTGTGGAAGAACTGAAGCCAGGGGCTGCTCCCAGGCTGGCAGGCTCCCAGCTGCATGGTGTGGCCTGGCTCCTCCCCTGGCTTCAGCACTCCCAGCAGCTACTCCCAGCAGCTACTCCCAGCAGCTGCTCCCAGCAGCTCACCATCCCCCAGCCGTTCTTTACTGTGTTACAGTGTCATTTTGTTTCATTTTGGTTGGTGGTGTGCCCCGATTTTTAAATGTTAAAAGTGTGCCGCAGCTCAAAAAAGGTTGGGAAACACTGGTGTAGGGTATGCATGTCCTTACGAAATGCTGCTAACTGCTGATTAAATGCTGCTGTGCTTTACTCAAATCAAATCTTTAAGGTGATTAGTCTCTTTTGAATCAATTTTTTATATTATATATGTTTCAGAGATTATTAGGCGGTCTTCAATACTTAGAGTGATTGTGGTTTAAGGGTTTAAATGTTCAATGTGATTCTATGTTTCTTTTAATATTTGCATATTAACCTGATTTATTACATTGTATTCCTTTTATGCCTTTATGCTCAAACGTGATTGTTATGTTATATTTACTGCTTTAATAAATGTCACATACATAGTGTTAAAATCCAAATTTGGTCTTCTCTTGTCTATTTGCACATCATCAACTTCCTCATCACCTTGTTCCCTTGATCAAAGAACGGCCTTGATCACTCGGGCCATGACAGGACTGGAAGATGAACGGCAGCCAATGGAGATCCTTGAACAGGGGAGTTGCATGCTCCCTGTAATTCACCCCAGTTAGTAGTCTGGCTGCCGAACGTTGAACCAATTGAAGCTTCTGGGCCATCTTCAATGGAAGCCCCACATAGAGTGCATTGCAATAGTCCAATCTAGAAGTAACTAAGGTGTGGACCACCATGGTCAAGTTATACTTCGCGAGCTATTGTCGTTGCTGGCGCACGAATTTAAATGGTGCAAAGGCCCTCCCACCTGCGCATCAAGTGTCAGCACTAAGTCCAGGAGGACCCCCAAGCTGCAGACCTGTCTTCAGGGGGAGTCCAACACAGGTTGCCACCCAATACCCTGGTCAGGCATATGGCTGACCTGGAGGACCTCTGTCTTATCAGGATTTATCTTCAGCCTGTTTGCCCTCATCCAGATCAACACAGCAGCCGAGGGGCTTCCTTGGATTCCAGTGGAAAAGAATAAGGCTTGCATTTATTCTAGATCACAGCTTCTTAACCAAACCCAAATGAGATCCTCTTAGCTCAGTGTTGAGATCATGAAAAATTTGGCAACAGTGAGATTTCTGAATGTTATCTACCAGCTATTTTAGACATCTACGTGATTCCGTTGTGCAGTGTTTACAGATGCTTCAGCTGTACTTCATAAAAAGGAAAATCAGCCTGTTTAGCAAATCTTGCAAATGCTAATTTATTATTAGTAAATTATTTTTATACTTATTTTATATACCTAAATACCCGGGGCTGTGTAAAATTTATCAGCTATTTTCAAAAATACAAGAGTGCATCTAAACCAGATATGGGCAAACTTCAGCTCTCCGGATGTTTTGGACTTCAACTCCCACAATTCCTAACAGCTTACTGGTATGACAATGCGTTTTTTACTATTGTAATAGCCATTTGACCATTGTTGGGGGTCCATATAAATATAAGATGAATGATTGTATGTATTCCAATGAAGAAAAGACTGAATATAATTATGAAGTATTAACTATTAAATGAAGAAAACTATTTTGGGGTTTGAATGCATGTCCATGTTTATTTTTGAGTCAGTACAATGTCCCAGGTCTGCCCACATACCGATCCACCACTACATTTCACTTTTTGCACCCTTGAAAAAGAGGAAAAATCAAACCTCCTTTTAAGGATCCTAGGTCAAGCTCTCCAGTCCTGACAATGGGAACCTATTCTGACACCTCCCCACTTACCACATAGTCTCTTCTCCTCTCAGCCCTTCTTGTTCCCCATATGCATACAATTGGCCTATCCTACCTCACTGGTACCAACTAAAAACCCTGAGAGAGAGAGAAAAATCCCGAAAGCAAGCCTGATTTTGCCACATGCCAAGCACTATATTGATAGTACTGTAGTCTCCTGCCATTTCACATATCCTAAGGCTTTTTCTGGCACTCATCCGAGTTGTTTGCCATTTTATACAAAAGACGCTATTTTACAACACCATCACCTATTTTGGTATCCACAGAGGATTCTGGAACCAAACCCCAGTGGATACAGAGCCCACTGTACTACAATCTGTGTATCCACAGATTCAACAGTCCAAATCTTGAAAATATTTTCAATTTGAAAAACAAACCTTGATTTTTTCCACTTTATATAACGAACATCAGATTACTATGTCACTGTATAAGAATATAAGAACATAAGAAGAGCCATGCTGAATCGGGCCTCAGCCCATGTAGTCCAGCATTCTGTGTCACACAGTGGCCCACTAGTTGTACACAGGGATCTCTAGCAGAAAGGAGGGCAAAACCCTCACCTGCTCCCGACCCCCCACAACCAGTACCCGGGGAAAATCCTGCCTGCCTCCATCAACACAGAGGTGGCACTTGGATGTCCATTTCAGTAACTACTGATTCCCTTGGTATCCATGAATCTGTCTAATCCTGCCTTGAAGCTGTCCAGGCTGACAGCTGTCACAACCTCCTCTGGAAGTGAGTTCCATAACCCAATGACCCTCTGGGTGAAGAAATATTTCCCTTTATTAGTCCTAACTTTCCTACCTTGGAGCTTTAGGGAGTGCCCACTAGTCCTAGTGTTGTGTGACAGAGAAAATATTTTTTCTTTATTCACCTTTTCTATCCCATGCATGATTTTATACACTTCGATCATGTCACATCAGACATGTAAACATCAGATTACTATGTCACTGTATATAATGGGACTTGAGCATCCTTGGATTGTAACATCCACAAGGATCCTGGAACCAACCCCCAGTGGATATTGAGGGCCTACTGTACTACATACATATACTAAATACATAAATACATGCATAGGCTTTTCTGCTCTCCTTATACACATATAGTGGAATTTGGTTTTGGTATCACAGTGAATACCAAAACCTCTGGCTGCTCAAATCCTATTATATATAGCGGTACAATAAATAGTGCCCTGTGTATAAAATTGCGGTTTGCTTTTTTATTTTTTGTTTTTTAATTTATTACATTGTAATCCGCCCTGAGTCCCCTGCGGGGTGAGAAGGACGGAATAGAAATACTGTAAATAAATAAATATTCAAGCTGTGAATGGTTGAATCGGTGGATGCAGACTCTATGGATATGAAGGCAAACAGTACACATCTATATAGAGAATGCATACACTGAAATACACACACTGTAAAATGCGCATTTTCTCCTTTCCATTGTCCTCTCCCTCCAGACACATACTATCTACACATAAGTAAACATATATGTAAATACATACCTAAAATTCATACACATGCAGAGACTCTTCCCTTAATCCTCCTATGCATGAATACACATACCCCTACACCTAAACAAACATACACAGGCACAAGCTCTTCTCTTAGTTCTCTTTTATCTCCATACATGTCTCAATTGTCTCCATACATGCTACATACACACATGTTTATTGAATACACACATACACATACAATATTTCCATACACATACACCTAAAGGTGTACACATAGGGTTTTTTTACTCTTCCTCTCTCCCCAAATACATACTATATACACACAGATGTATACATGCTACATACACACATGTTTACTGAAGATACATACATATACAATCTTTCCATACACATACACCTAAAGGTGTACACGTAGGTTTTTATTTTACTCTTCCTCTCTCTCCAAATACATACTATATACACACAGATAAACATAAACCTAAATACACATGTATACTCTTTTCTTAACACTCCTTTCTCTTCATACGCATACCACATAAATACTAAATATGCACATGCCTACATAATCTCTCCATAGACTTACATAGGCCCAGGGGTTCCTCTCTTAATCCTCTTTTCTCTTTATTCATAAACTACATATGCACATAAATACTAAATACACATATATACACTATCTCCTCAAAGACATACACTTAAATACATGTACAGATGTTCCTGTCTTAATCTTTTCTCTTTATTCACATGTTACATACGCACATAAATACTAAATACACGTAAACAATCTCTCTATCGGCAATGCACTTAAATACACATGCAGGAGGTCTTTTCTTAATCCTACTTTCTCTTTATTCACTTACTACATACACACACATATATACTAAACACACGCAGACATATATACACAATCTCTCCAGAGAGACACACCGAAATATACATAACATAAACACACATAGGTATACATATAGATATAGATACATGGTCCCTTCTCTAGATTCTGTCCCTCACATACTACATACTCACATGTATACTAAATATACACATGCCTACACAATCTCTCCATAGATATACATATACATAGGCCCAGGGGTCCCTCTCTTAGTCCTATTTTCTTTTTATTAGTATGCTACATAAGTTCGTAAATAATAAATACACATATGTACACAATCTCCTCAAAGACATATACATAAATAAATATACATGTGTTCCTGTCCTAATCCTTTCTCTTTATTCACACGTTACATACGCAATAAATACAAAATACACGTAAATACTAAATACACATATATACACAATCTCCTCAAAGACACACACATTTATATTACATGTAATATTACTAATAATATTACAGTATAATGTTATAGTACATTGTAATATATAATATTAATATTGTGCTATGGCAATAATATAACATATTGTATTTACATTTTACTTATGAGCTGCTCCGAGTCCCCTTCGGGGTGAGAAGGGCGGCATATAAATGTCGTAAATAAATAAATACACTTAAATACATATACAGGGGCTCCTATCTTAATCCTTTCTCTTTATTCACATGCTACATACGCACATAAATACTAAATACACACATATACACAATCTCTCTATAGAAAATAGACTTAAATACACATAGTAAAGGTAAAGGTTTTCCCCTGACATGAAGTCCAGTCGTGTCCGACTTTGAGATGTGGTACTCATCTCCATTTCTAAGCCGAAGAGCCGGCGTTGTCCGTAGACACCTCCAAGGTCATGTGGACTGCATGTAAATACACATACAGGAGGTCTTTTCTTAATCCTCCTTTCTCTTCATTCACTTACTACATATATACTAAACACATATATCTATAATATAGATATAGATCAGGCATGGGCCAACTTGGGCCCTCCAGGTGTTTTGGATTCCAACTCCCACAATTCCTAACAGCCTACCGGCTGTTAGGAAATGTGAGAGTTGTAGTCAAAAACACCTGGAGGGCCCAAGCTGGCCCATGCCTGATATAGATGCATGATTCTCTCCCTCAAATACTACATACTCACTAAATAGACGCATGCCTGCACAATCTCTTCATAGACAATACACTTAAATGCAGGGGTTCCTCTCCCAATCCTCCTTTCTCTCTATTGGCTTACTACATGTGCACATAAATACCAAATACACACATATACACAATCTCTCTATGGAAAATACACTTAAATACTAAAGGTAAAGGTTTTCCCCTGACACGAAGTCCAGTCGTGTCCGACTTTGAGATGTGGTAGTCATCTCCATTTCTAAGCCGAAGAGCCGGCGTTGTCCATAGACACCTCCAAGGTCATGTGGCCGGCATGACTGCATGTAAATACACATACAGGAGGCATTTTCTTAATCCTCCTTTCTCTTCATTCACTTACTACATATATACTAATGCATACATACAGATATAGATCAGGCATGGGCCAGCTTGGGCCCTCCAGGTGTTTTGGACTACAACTCCCACAATTCCTAACAGCCTACCGGCTGTTAGGAATTGTGGGAGTTGTAGTCCAAAACACCTGGAGGGCCAAAGTTTACCCATGCCTGCTCTATATAGTGGTACATGTTTTATAGAGGACTCTGCAGATACCTAAAATGCATGGATACTCAAGTCCCATTATACACAATGACATCGAAAAATGCTGGAGAACAAGGACAGGAAGTTAGGGATTGTGGGAGTTGTAGTCCAAAATACCTGGAGGGTCCAAGTTGGCCTGTGCCTGATCTATATGTATACATGTGTGCATTTAGTACAGTATATATGTAGTAAGTGAATAAAGAAAAAGGAGGATTAAGAAAAGACCTCCTGTATGTGTATTTAAATGCAGTCATGCTGACCACATGACCTTGGAGGTGTCTACGGACAACGCCGGCTCTTCGGCTTAGAAATGGAGACGAGTACCACATCTCAAAGTCGGACACGACTGGACTTCATGTCAGGGGAAAACCTTTACCTTTACTATGTGTATTTAAGTGTATTTTCTATAGAGAGATTCACATGCCTGATATAGATGTATGATTCTCCCCCCTCACATACTACATACTCACTAAATATACACATGCCTGCACAATCTCTTCATAGACAATACACTTACATGCAGGGGTTCCTCTCTCAATCCTCCTTTCTCTCTATTGGCTTACTACATACGCACATAAATAGTAAATACACAGATATACACAATCTCTGTATAGAAAATACGCTTAAATACACACATTAAAGGTAAAGGCTTTCTCCTCACATGAAGTCCAATCGTGTCCGACTTTGAGATGTGGTACTCATCTAAGCCGAAGAGCCGGCGTTGTCCGTAGACACCTCCAACGTCATGTGGCCGGCATGACTGCATGTAAATACACATGCAGGAGGCCTTTTCTTAATCCTTTCTCTTTATTCACTTACTACATATATACTAAACACACACACACATATATACACAGACACAGACACATAAACACACACATGCATACATATAGATATAGATCAGGCCTGGGCCAGCTTGGGCCCTCCAGGTGTTTTGGACTACAACTCTTACAATTCCTAACAGCCTACTGGCTGTTAGGAATTGTGGGAGTTGTAGTCCAAAACACCTGGAGGGCCCAAGCTGGCCCAGGCCTGATATAGATACTACATACTCACTACATACTACATATAGATACTACATACTCACTACATGCTACATAGCTGGCCCAGGCCTGATATAGATACTACATACTCACTACATACTACATATAGATACTACATACTACATACTCACTACATGCTACATAGCTGGCCCAGGCCTGATATAGATACTACATACTCACTACATACTGCATATAGATACTACATACTACACACTCACTACATACTCCCTCACATACTACATACTAAATAAATATACACATGCCTGCACAATCTCTTCATAGACAATGCATGGGTTCCTCTCTCAATCCTCCTTTCTCTCTATTGGCTTACTACATACGCACATAAATAGTAAATACTCAGACCTACATGATCTCCCCATAGACACCGGCTGTTAGGAATTGTAAGAGTTGTAGTCCAAAACACCTGGAGGGCCCAAGCTGGCCCAGGCCTGATATAGATACTACATACTCACTACATACTACATATAGATACTACATACTCACTACATGCTACATAGCTGGCCCAGGCCTGATATAGATACTACATACTCACTACATACTGCATATAGATACTACATACTACATACTCACTACATACTACATACTCCCTCACATACTACATACTCACTAAATAAATATACACATGCCTGCACAATCTCTTCATAGACAATGCATGGGTTCCTCTCTCAATCCTCCTTTCTCTCTATTGGCTTACTACATACGCACATAAATAGTAAATACTCAGACCTACATGATCTCCCCATAGACACACACCTACACAGAGAGGCAGAGGCTCTTCCCTTGGCCCTCCTCCTTCTCCAGGCGCATAGATCTAAATATATATACACACAATGCACACACACACAATCCCTTCCTAGACATACCAGAGAAAGGAGCCCATTCTCTCGGCCTTGCCTGGTCGCCGTCCCGCTCTGCAAGGGGTCTCTCCCCGGCCTCGCCTTCTTCCCTTCCTCCTCCTCCTCCCCCGCAGCCAGCCAGCCAGCCAGGCCCCGGAGAAGGGAGGAAGGAAGGAAGGAAGGAAAGAAGAAGGCCTGACAGGGAGGGAAGGAAGGAAGGAAGGGGAGGGGAGGCCCTCCCACAGAAGGCGCCTGGGAAGCGCAGTCCTCAATGGCGCCTCTAGAGGGCGCGAGGAAGAAGGCTGGAGTGATATGGCCCACATTGCAGGGACACAAGCAAAGCGCACAGGCCTCCCATTGTGTTGTATAGGCATGGGTGTTACTACCTGTCCTTGTCCAATCAATCATTGTAGGGAAGGTAGTAGCCCTATATATCCCAGAACAGTGTTTTTCAACCTTTTTTGAGCTGCGGCACATTTTTTACATTTACAAATCCTGGGGCACACCACCAACCAAAATGACACTCTAACACAATGTTTCCCAACCAGTGTGCCGTGAGCCATCATCAGGTGTGCCGTGGGAAATTGGAACCTCCAGGAGGGGAGGGGGGAGAGTCTAGTGCCGGGGTGCCCACACTTTTTCATCATGCGAGCTACTATATGAACAATCAAGTTGAAAAGATCACCTGTTGTGCATGTGAGCGTGTGCGTGCACACGCGCGTAAGCTGGAAGGGGATTCTCCTTGCCTGTGCGTGCGCTCTCTCTTAATGTCTTCGTTGCCTTCCTTCTTCCTGCTGCGTGCTTTCGCAAAGCAGGAAGTCCCCATCCCATCCTGCTTCTTGTATGCACAGCAGGCCCCTCCCACGCAGGCAGCAGGAGGGCACCCGCCAGCGCTCCAGCCAGATATGGCATGGCAGGAGCGCGCCATCCGGCTGGTGAGGCCCAAAGATCACCTGAAAGAGGGCCGAAGATCACCTAGGTGCTCCCGATCACCATAATGAGCACCCTGGAGTGCGTTGAAGTATAAAAACCCTAAGAAACCTAGCTCGATAAAGGCACAAAATTACAAACATCCCCCCTCCCCACCCGTTGTCTACTTGGTCACTCCCTCTCCATGCATTGGGAAGGCCCGCCTCCCTTTCCCCAAGTAGAGACCTCCTCTTGCCTCCTGGGGGTTCTGTGTGGGAAGTTTGGCCCAGTTCTATCATTGGTGGGGTTCAGAATGCTCTTTGATTGTAGGGGAACTATAAATCCCAGTAACTACAACTCCCAAATGTCAAGGTCTATTTCCCCTGAACTCCATCTGCGTTCATATTTGGGCATATTGAGTATTCATTGCAAGTTTGGTCCTGATCCAACATTGTTTCAGTCCACAGTGCTATTTGGATATAGGTGAACTACAACTCCAAAACTCACGGTCAGGCATGTAGCATTTTCTCTTGGTTATGGGAGTACTAAGGGGCTTCAGCCCCCAGGATATCTATGTTGAGTTCATCTCAGGCCCAGGTGGTCAGGCATGTGAGGGGCTAGGCCTTACTGGTACATTATTTAAATTGTTATGTTTATTCATATCATGATCTGATCACCATGCTCATTATATCCCACACTAATGGGGTTATTGGGATAACAATACAAAAGGTTTGCTAGGGTAGACCCTCTTCCACCCAGTCTCAGCCCCCCCCGAACTCCTCCCCCTGAACCAAAATCAAAATGCCCACCAAACTCTTATAGCATTTTCTCTTGGTTAAAGTACTGTGTGGGAAATTTGTGTCTTTCTGCCATTCCAGCCAGGATATCTACCGTATGTTGTGCTCAACAAAACAGGCCCAGGTTTTACACTGAGTGTATAAATGTGTTTTAAAAACATATTAACTATATGTATTACTGTGTTAGAGTGTCATTTTGTGTCATTTTGGTTGGTGGTGTGCCCCAGGATTTTGCAAATGTAAAAAGTGTGCTGCGGCTCAAAAAAGGTTGGGAAACACTGCTCTAACACAGTAATACATATAGTTAATATGTTTTTAAATGTATTTATACACTCAGTGTGAAACCTGGGCCTGTTTCGAAGAACACAACATATGTATGACTTCCTCTCACATATTTATACCTGGCAATCATGTCTTCTCTCAGCCTTCTCTTCTTCAGGCTAAACATGCCCAGCTCTTCAAGCCGCTCCTCATAGAGCTTGTTCTCCAGACCTTTGTGAAATTTCAGCCTGAGTGAAACTTGCTTCCAGTTAACTATGGATGTCATGAAGCTGTTATAAACAGTTTGGGGTCGGGGGGGGCAACTCTCGAAAAATCCAGTAAAATAGTTTTTTTAAAAAACATTTCCAAGCACAGAGGCTCAATTTGTTTATTGGAAACTTGTGAGGGGGCTACTAGGAGGGGGGGGGAGTGCCAATTTCCCACGTCACACCTGATGATCGCTCACGGCACACTAGTGTGCCACGGCACACTGGTTGGGAAACACTGTCCCAGAATATCAAGCCAGGAAATCCCACAATATCTGCTTTGAACTGGGTTATCTGAGTCCACACTAAGGGCCCTTCCACACAGCCCGACGTCCCAGAATCTTCTTGGCTTTTCTTTTCAGGAAGGACTCATCCCACGCTTTCTACAAGCGTGTTGGTGACTAAAAAGGCCAATCTGAGATAGGCAAGTCCGGTTGCAGAAAGCACAGCAGAGACTCGTTCAGCATGACTCTTCGAGACTCGTTCAGCATGACTTCTCGAAAGAGGCCGCAGCATCGTGGATAGTGCAGACTCTTTTGTGAAGCCTTTTGCTCCAGACTCTTTTGTGAAGCCTTCCAAATGCACTATATGCCTTTGCTAATCTGTGATCTATCTCTTTATCAATCTCGGCATTTGAAGAGATTATGCTTCCCAGGTAGGTGAACTGCTGAATGGATTTAAGTACAGATGTGCCTATGCTGACGTGGGGATGATGGTGTTCTTCCTGTGGTGCGGGCTGGTAGAGGACTTCCATTTTCTTCAGGCTGACTTCCAGCCCAAACAGCTCTGCAGCTTTTGCAAAGCAGGATGTCAGGCACTGCAGAGCTGCTTCTGAATGGGCAACAAGGGTAGCATCGTCTGCAAAAAGCAGCAGAATATCAAGGCAGAAAATCCCACAATATTTGCTTTGAACTATCTCTCTTCAATTGTGTCCAATTCTGGGCACCACAATTGAAGCGAGATATTGACAAGCTGGAATGTGTCCAGAGAAGGGCAACTACAATTATCAAGGGTCTGGAGAACAAACCTTATGAGGAGCAGCTTAAAGAGCTGGGCATGCTTAGCCCGAAGAAGAGAAGGCTGAGAGCAGACATGATAGCCATGTATATATGTGAGAGGAAGTCATAGGGAGGAGGGAGCAAGCTTGTTTTCTGCTGTCTTGGAGACCAGGACACGGAACAATGGCTTCAAACTACAAGAAAGGAGATTCCATCTGAACATTAGGAAGAACTTCCTGACTGTGAGAGCTGTTCAGCAGTGGAACTCTCTGCCCCGGAGTGTGGTGGAGACTCCTTCTTTGGAAGCTTCTAAACAGAGGCTGGAGGGCCATCTGTCAGGGGTGCTTTGAATGTAATTTTCCTGCTTGGCAGGGGGTTGGACTGGATGGCCTATGAAGTCTCTTTCAACTCTATGATTCTATAATTCGATCTGAGTTTACACTAAGGGCCCTTCCACACAGCCCTATATCCCAGAATATCAAGGCAGGAGATCCCACCATATCTGCTTTGAACTGGGTTATCTGAGTCCACAGTAAGGGCCCTTCCTTCCACACAGTCCTATATCCCAGAATATCAAGGCAAGAGATCCCACAATATCTGTTTTGAACTGGGTTATCTGAGTCCACAGTAAGGGCCCTTCCTTCCACACAGCCCTATATCCCAGAATATCAAGGCAGGAGATCCCACAATATCTGTTTTGAACTGGGTTATCTGAGTCCACAGTAAGGGCCCTTCCTTCCACACAGCCCTATATCCCAGAATATCAAGGCAGGAGATCCCACAATATCTGTTTTGAACTGGGTTATCTGAGTCCACAGTAAGGGCCCTTCCTTCCACACAGCCCTATATCCCAGAATATCAAGGCAGGAGATCCCACAATATCTGTTTTGAACTGGGTTATCTGAGTCCACAGTAAGGGCCCTTCCTTCCACACAGCCCTATATCCCAGAATATCAAGGCAGGAGATCCCACAATATCTGTTTTGAACTGGGTTATCTGAGTCCACAGTAAGGGCCCTTCCTTCCACACAGCCCTATATCCCAGAATATCAAGGCAGGAGATCCCACAATATCTGTTTTGAACTGGGTTATCTGAGTCCACAGTAAGGGCCCTTCCTTCCACACAGCCCTATATCCCAGAATATCAAGGCAGGAGATCCCACAATATCTGTTTTGAACTGGGTTATCTGAGTCCACAGTAAGGGCCCTTCCTTCCACACAGCCCTATATCCCAGAATATCAAGGCAGGAGATCCCACAATATCTGTTTTGAACTGGGTTATCTGAGTCCACAGTAAGGGCCCTTCCTTCCACACAGCCCTATATCCCAGAATATCAAGGCAGGAGATCCCTCTTTATCTGTTTTGAACTGGGTGATCGGAGTCCACAGTAAGGGCCCTTCCTTCCACACAGCCCTATATCCCAGAATATCAAGGCAGGAGATCCCTGTTTTGACAATATCTGTTTTGAACTGTTTTGAACTGTTATCTGAGTCCACAGTAAGGGCCCTTCCTTCCACACAGCCCTATATCCCAGAATATCAAGGCAGGAGATCCCACAATATCTGTTTTGAACTGGGTTATCTGAGTCCACAGTAAGGGCCCTTCCTTCCACACAGCCCTATATCCCAGAATATCAAGGCAGGAGATCCCACGATACCTGCTTTAAACTGGGTCCACACTTAGGTCCAGGATTTTGATTATTCAGCAGTGTGGAAGGGGCCTGGGTTATCTGAGGCCCCTTCCACACAGCTGTATAAAATCCCACATCCTCTGCCTTGAACTGGGTTATATGGCAGTGTGGACTCAGATAATCCAGTTCAAAGCATATTGCGGATTATCTGCCTTGGTATTCTGGGTTATATGGAAGTGTGGAAGGGCCCTCAATGTCAGTTTTATTGCATTATAAAAGCAGTTTTGAGAATGCTGTGTGCCATTTCAGTGCAAGGGCAGGCAATAAACCTTTGCTGGTTGCATGAATCTTGTGGTTGCTTGAGTCTTATTATATACTAGCCGCCCCCTGCCATGTGTTGCTGTGGCCAAGTCTGTGTATTTGTGTGTATGTGTGTGTGTTTGTGTATATATGTGTTTTTGCACATCTGTTGTTATGGGTGTTTTGGGGATTTTTTTTTGGCTTTTCAAGCCTCTTCTGCTGTGTTTTTCAGTGTTTTTATGAGTGATGGTCACCTTTTGGCCTGATTGGTGTATTGTGTACAAATTTGGTGTCAATTCGTCCAGTGTGTGAGTGATGTTACTCCCACAAACGAACATTACATTTTAATTTATATAGATCACTGATTCTCAAAGTGGGCGGTACCACCCCCTGGTGGGCGGTGAGGCAATCCAAGGGGGCGGTGGGAGGCTCAGGGGAATTTGGGGGGCGATGAACCCCTTTAAAGGGGCGGTGAATGATTGGCCATTTAGGAGGGGTCACGCAGTGCAAATGGCTCCACATCCTCCAGCGGAGCTCCCCCACCACCGCAGAAGAAAGTGCGGCCTTCCCTGGCGGAGGTGGCGGTGGAGTGAGCTCCTGGGGCCACCAGGCCTTGCTTCTTTGTCCCCTCAGGCCGCGGCTGCCTGTCCTCTCATAGCCCTCCCAGTGGCGGCACGGTGGCCACCACCGGAGAGGGCTTTGAGCAGGAGAGCCTGGGGCTTCCGTGGGGGAGAGCTGGCCTCGCTTCTTTGTCCCCTCAGGCCGCGGCTGCCTGTCCCCTCATAGCCCTCTCCAGTGGCGGCACGGCTAGCAGTGCCACCACCGGAGAGGGCTTTGAGCAGGAGAGCCTGGGGCTTCAGCGGGGAGAGCAGGCCTCGCTTCTTTGTCCCCTCAGGCCGCGGCTGCCTGTCCCCTCATAGCCCTCTCCAGTGGCGGCACGGCTAGCAGTGCCACCACCGGAGAGGGCTTTGAGCAGGAGAGCCTGGGGCTGGCGCGGGGAGAGCAGGCCTCGCTTCTTTGTCCCCTCAGGCCGCGGCTGCCTGTCCTCTCATAGCCCTCTCCAGTGGCGGCACGGCTAGCAGTGCCACCACCGGAGAGGGCTTTGGCAGGAGAGCCTGGGGCTTCCGCGGGGAGAGCAGGCCTCACTTCTTTGTCCCTCAGGCCGTGGCTGCCTGTCCCCTCATTGCCCTCTCCAGTGGCGGCACGGCTAGCAGTGCCACCACCGGAGAGGGCTTTGAGCAGGAGAGCCTGGGGCTTCACGGGAGAGCAGGCCTCACGTCTTTGTCCCCTCAGGCCGCGGCTGCCTGTCCCCTCATAGCCCTCTCCAGTGGCGGCACGGCTAGCAGTGCCACCACCGGAGAGGGCTTTGAGCAGGAGAGCCTGGGGCTTCCGCGGGGAGAGCAGGCCTCACTTCTTTGTCCCCTCAGGCCGCGGCTGCCTGTCCCCTCATAGCCCTCTCCAGTGGCGGCACGGCTAGCAGTGCCACCACCGGAGAGGGCTTTGAGCAGGAGAGCCTGGGGCTTCCGCGGGAGAGCAGGCCTGTCCCTCAGGGCTTCCCCTCAGCCCTCTCCAGTGGCGGCACGGCTAGCAGTGCCATCACCGGAGAGGGCTTTGAGCTTTGTCTCCCCTCAGGCCGCGGCTGCCTGTCCCCTCATAGCCTTCTCCAGTGGCGGCACGGCTAGCTTTGAGGGGATGGGCAGCCACAGCCTGAGAGGATGAAGAAGCGAGGCCTGCTCTCCCCGTGGAAGCCCTGGGGTCTCCTGCTCCCTCCATCACCGCCTCCGCCAGGGAAGGCTGCACTTTCTTCCGCGGTGGCTGGGAGGCTCCGCTGGTGTCGGAGGAGGAATACGCGGAGGCCTTTGCACTGCGGCCTTCACACAACAGCCGCTGTCATTCTCCTCCTTGCCTCCTCCGCCTTCCCCTCCGCCATCCCATCATCCGTTGTCCATACTCCCCCACACATATTGTTTTTGTGATTAATCACGATGCTTTAATTATGTTCAATTTGTAACAATGAAAATCCATCCTGCATTTTAGATATTTGGATTGGAATTCGTAAGAGTAGCAAAATTATTTATGAAGTAGCAACGAAAATATGGTTGGGGGGTCACCACAACACGGGGAACCTTATTTAGGGGTCACGGCATTAGAAAGGTTGAGAACCACTGCATTAATACATATATCTTTCTGTTTAATTGCTATTAATTTGGAGGCAGGCCTGGGCAAAATTGGGCCTTTCAGGTGTTTTGGACTTCAACTCCCACAATTCCTCACAGCCTCGGGCCCCTTCCTTTGGAGGCAGGCCTGGGCAAAGTTGGGCCTTTCAGGTGTTTTGGACTTCAACTCCCACAATGCCTCACAACCTCAGGCCCCTTCCTTTGGAGGCAGGCCTGGGCAAAGTTGGGCCTTTCAGGTGTTTTGGACTTCAACTCCCACAATGCCTCACAGCCTCAGGCCCCTTCCTTTGGAGGCAGGCCTGGGAAAAGTTGGGCCTTTCAGGTGTTTTAGACTTCAACTCCCACAATGCCTCACAGCCTCAGGCCCCTTCCTTTGGAGGCAGGCCTGGGCAAACTCGGGCCTTTCAGGTGTTTTGGACTTCAACTCCCACAATGCCTCACAACCTCAGGCCCCTTCCTTTGGAGGCAGGCCTGGGCAAAGTTGGGCCTTTCAGGTGTTTTGGACTTCAACTCCCACAATGCCTCACAGCCTCAGGCCCCTTCCTTTGGAGGCAGGCCTGGGCAAAGTTAGCCTTTCAGGTGTTTTGGACTTCAACTCCCATTAATGCCTCACAGCCTCAGGCCCCTTCCTTTGGAGGCAGGCCTGGGCAAACTTAGGCCTTCCTTTCGGGTGTTTTGGACTTCAACTTCCACAATGCCTCTCACAGCCTCAGGCCCCTTCCTTTGGAGGCAGGCCTGGGCAAAGTTAGGCTTTCAGGTGTTTTGGACTTCAACTCCCACAATGCCTCACAGCCTCAGGCCCCTTCCTTTGGAGGCAGGCCTGGGCAAAGTTGTTTCAGGTGTTTTGGACTTCAACTCCCACAATGCCTCACAGCCTCAGGCCCCTTCCAAGGGAAGGGGCCTGAGGCTGTGAGGAATTGTGGGAGTTGAAGTCCAAAACACCTGAAAGGCCCAACTTTGCCCAGGCCTGACATATAGGACCTGTGGGAGTTGAAGCCCAAAACACCTAGAGGGCCCAAGTGTGCGCATGCGTGAGGGAGACTCGTTGCCAGGGTTACGTCGCTCGTGGATGACGCCATTTAAAGGGGCCGACGACGCCTTGTTGTTTCCGGAGGCGGAGGCGAGAGAGGGGCTGTCAGGTTGGCCTCGGTTTGAGAGCGAGAAGGCGAGGCTTGGTGAGTCCAGGGCTTATGAGGAGGGGTCCTGTTGGCTTTAAGGGAAAGGCCACTGCTTGGAAGCTGCCTTAGGCCGCCTTCTTACTTTGAATGTGAAATGGGGGCAGCAGGTGCTTTTGTTTTTGAATTGGAGGCCTGTGTTGTGGGGGGCCAGGTGCCCTCTATTCTCACTTTGAGAGCTTTTCCTTTTACATGGTCTGTATAAGAGGCCCCAAAGCTTGCATTTAGGCTCTTCATTAACTCAGGAATGTCATTTATTATCGTGGACAACCATGTATTCCTTTTATAGAGCAATACTTGGAAAGATTCACTGTTTTCATTGAATTATAGAATTGGAAGAGATCCTCAAGATCAGGCCTGGGCAAACTTGGGCCCTCCAGGTGTTTTGGACTTCAACTCCCACAATGCCTGAAAGGCCCAAGTTTGCCCAGGCCTGCCTCCAAAGGAAGGGGCCTGAGGTTGTGAGGCATTGTGGGAGTTGAAGTCCAAAACACCTGAAAGGCCCAAGTTTGCCCAGGCCTGCCTCCAAAGGAAGGGGCCTGAGGCTGTGAGGCATTGTGGGAGTTGAAGTCCAAAACACCTGAAAGGCCCAAGTTTGCCCAGGCCTGAGTCCAAAGGAAGGGGCCTGAGGCTGTGAGGCATTGTGGGAGTTGAAGTCCAAAACACCTGAAAGGCCCAAGTTTGCCCAGGCCTGCCTCCAAAGGAAGGGGCCTGAGGCTGTGAGGCATTGTGGGAGTTGAAGTCCAAAACACCTGAAAGGCCCAAGTTTGCCCAGGCCTGCCTCCAAAGGAAGGGGCCTGAGGCTGTGAGGCATTGTGGGAGTTGAAGTCCAAAACACCTGAAAGGCCCAAGTTTGCCCAGGCCTTCCTCCAAAGGAAGGGGCCTGAGGCTGTGAGGCATTGTGGGAGTTGAAGTCCAAAACACCTGAAAGGCCCGAGTTTGCCCAGGCCTGCCTCCAAAGGAAGGGGCCTGAGGCTGTGAGGCATTGTGGGAGTTGAAGTCCAAAACACCTGAAAGGCCCAAGTTTGCCCAGGACTGCCTCCAAAGGAAGGGCCTGAGGCTGTGAGGCATTGTGGGAGTTGAAGTCCAAAACACCTGAAAGGCCCAAGTTTGCCCAGGCCTGCCTCCAAAGGAAGGGGCCTGAGGCTGTGAGGCATTGTGGGAGTTGAAGTCCAAAACACCTGAAAGGCCCAAGTTTGCCCAGGCCTGCCTCCAAAGGAAGGGGCCTGAGGCTGTGAGGCATTGTGGGAGTTGAAGTCCAAAACACCTGAAAGGCCCAAGTTTGCCCAGGCCTGCCTCCAAAGGAAGGGGCCTGAAGCTGTGAGGCATTGTGGGAGTTGAAGTCCAAAACACCTGAAAGGCCCAAGTTTGCCCAGGCCTGCCTCCAAAGGAAGGGGCCTGAGGCTGTGAGGCATTGTGGGAGTTGAAGTCCAAAACACCTGAAAGGCCCAAGTTGGCCCAGGCCTGCCTCCAAAGGAAGGGGCCTGAGGCTGTGAGGCATTGTGGGAGTTGAAGTCCAAAACACCTGAAAGGCCCAACTTTGCCCAGGCCTGCCTCCAAAGGAAGGGGCCTGAGGCTGTTAGGAATGGTGGGAGTTGAAGTCCAAAACACCTGGAGGGCCCAGGTTTGCCCAGGCCTGCTCAAGAGCCACCCAGTCCAACCTCATTCTGCCATGCAGGAACACACAATCAAAGCACTCCTGACAGATGGCCTTCCAGCCTGTTTAAAAACCTCAGGAGGCGAAGTGTCAAACAGACCCAGGCTGGATCTACACTGCTGTATGATCCGGTTTCTGAATCCAGATTATCTGCTTTGAACCAGATTATAAAGCAGTGTAATAATAATAAAAACTTGATTTAAGAACATAAGAAGAGCCATGCTGAATCGGGCCTCAGCCCATCTAGTCCAGCATTCTGTGTCACACAGTGGCCCACTAGTTGTACACAGGGATCTCTAGCAGAAAGGAGGGCAAAACCCTCACCTGCTCCCGACCGACCCCCCCACAACCAGTACCCGGGGAAATCCTGCCTGCCTCCATCAACTCCGAGGTGGCACTTGAATGTCCTTTTCAGTAACTACTGGTTCCCTTGGTCTCCATGAATCTGTCTAATCCTGCCTTGAAGCTGTCCAGGCTGACAGCTGTCACAACCTCCTCTGGAAGTGAGTTCCATAACCCAATGACCCTCTGGGTGAAGAAATATTTCCCTTTATTAGTCCTAACTTTCCTACCTTGGAGCTTTAGGGAGTGCCCTCTAGTCCTAGTGTTGTGTGACAGAGAAAATATTTTTTCTTTATTCACCTTTTCTATCCCATGCATGATTTTATACACTTCGATCAAGTCACCTCTTAAACGCCGTCTTTCAAGGCTGAAAAGACCAAGGCGTTGCAACCTGATTTCATAAGGGAGCAGCTCCATCCCTTGGATCATTTTTGTTGCCCTTCTTTGTACCTTTTCCAGTTCCGTTATATCCTTCTTGAGATGCGGTGACCAGAATTGTACACAGTACTCCAGATGTGGCCTCACCATAGATTTGTAGAGAGGCAATACAACATTTGCCGACCTATTTTCGATTCCCTTCCTGATCATGCCAAGCATAGAATTTGCTTTTTTCACTGCTGCAGCGCACTGGGTTGACATCTTCATTGAGCTGTTCACCAAAACCCCATGGGGGAAGATATTTGTATCTTCCCCCATCTTATTATTACTAGCCATCCCCTGCCGTGTGTTGCTATGGTCCAGTCTGTGTATATGTGCATTGTGTCTGTATATATACTGTATATATATATATTTATTATTTACGGTTCTGGCCCAGTTTACTTCTCCGAACACACCTGCCTCTATGTCCCATCTCACATCTGGGGAGGCCCTGCTCTCGCTCCCGCTAGCATCGCAAATGCGGCTGGTGGGGACGAGAGACGGGGCCTTCTCGGCGGTGGCCCCTCGCCTATGGAACGCACTCCGAAATGAAATAAGATCGACTCCATCTCTCCTCGCTTTTAGAAAAAAGCTAAAGTCGTGGTTGTGGGGCCAGGCCTTTGGGCAGCAAATGTAAATTGTACCTTTGGATTTGACTGGATTGACACTTTGGACTTGACTGGACTGACAATGTGTTCCGCTTGATGGCTTTAATTAATTATTGTTGTATGTAGTGGTTTTTAATGTAATGTTTTAAAATGTTTTTAATGATGTTGATTATATGGTGTATTTTTATATTGTATTGTGGTGGTGTGGCCTGTAGTGCTGCAAATGTAAGCCGTGCTGAGTCCCCCTGCAGGGGTACAAATACCATAAATAAATTATTATTATTTATTTAAAACCTTTTATATCCTGATCTTCTCACCTCCAAAGAGGGACTCAGACCGGCCTACCAGCAAAAATTCAATGCAGTTAATACAAATTAAAACATCGTATAACCCAGTGGTTCCCAAACTTTTTTGGCCTACCACACCCTTTCCAGAAAATTTTTTACTCACTGCCCCCCTAGAATTTTTTTATTATTTAATAGCAATTAAACAGAAAGATATATGTATTAATGCAGTGGTCCTCAACCTTTCTAATGCCATGACCCCTAAATAAGGTTCCTGATGTTGTGGTGACCCCCAACCATATTTTTGTTGCTACTTCATAAATAATTTTGCTATTCTTACGACTTCTAATCCAAATATCAAATATGCAGGTCAAAGCAAAGGGGACGAGGCCAAAGAAGAGGGCCGCGCAACCCTTCCTAAATGGCCAATCGTTCACCGCCCCCTTAAAGGGGTTCACCGCCCAAATTCTCCTGAGCCTCCCACCGCCCCCTTGGATCGCTTCACCACCCACCAGGGGGTGGTACCGCCCACTTTGAGAATCAATGGTATAACCATACAAGCTAAAATACATAAATAAAATACATATAGATAAAAACATTAAAATACATTAAAGCCATATCACCAGATAAAATCAACTTCAACTCAGTCCAATATATGTGGTCATTAACTTTATCCAAAAACAATCTTGGTCCTTATTCTGGGAATCCTTCCTTCCAAAGCCAGGATTTTACTAGCCTCTTGAAGGACGGGAGGGAGGGGGCAGATCTGATCTTGCTCGGGAGAGAGTTCCATAGCCGAGGGGCCACCACAGAGAAGGCCCTGTCTCTCGTCCCCACCAGACGTGCTTGCGAAGGTGGCGGGACCGAGAGCAGGGCCTCTCCAGAAGATCTTAGCATCCTTGATGGTTCATGGGGGAGAACACGTTCGGACAGGTAAACTGGGCCGGAACCGTATAGGGATTTATAGGTTAAAACCAGCATTTGTGAATATGTGTATATATGTGTGTTTGCGTACATATATGTTGTTTTGCGCATGCTTTGTAATGTAATTTTTTGGGAGTTTTTTTGCTTTGTAAGTCCCTTCCGCTGTGTTTTTCTGTGTTTTTATGAGTGATGGTCAACTGTTGGCCTGATAGGTGTATTGTGTCCAAATTTGGTGTCAATTCGCCCAGTGGTTTTTGAGTTATGTTAATCCCACAGACGAACATTACATTTTTATTTATATAGATTATGTTTACATCTTGCTTTTTCTTTCCGTACGGAGACTCAAAGCTGCTCACATATTAAAAGCATTGCAATACAACTTCAAAGGCTTGTAAAACAGCTCTTTTCCGGCAGGCATTTAACCTCTAGCCATGTCAAGTTGTAAGCTGATAGAATTATTGTTGTACGGTTTTTAATGTTTTTATCGTTTTAGTGTGATAAGTTAGTATCTTGTGCATTTTGTAAACCACCCTGAGCCAATTAGGAAAGGGAGGTATATAAATTGAAACAATAAAATAAATATACAAATATTAAAACAGTATTAAACATAATTAATATTGAAACAATTTTGATTAAATCCATAAAAGCATATGAAGCATATAAAACCAAATAAAATAACAGCAAGGAGCAAGGTAGGATTAGATGGTCCATGTGGTCTCTTCCAACTCTATTATTCTATGATTCTTTGCTATGTCTTTATAGGATTCCTGCCCAGTGTGAGTCTTTTGATGTTTATGTAGACTTGTGGCCCTTCCACACAGCCCTATATCCCAGAATATTGAGGCAGAAAACCCCACATTATCTGAGTGTGGATTCAGATAACCCAGGGCCCTTCCACACAGCCCTATGTTCCAGGATATCAAGGCAGAAAATCACACATTATCTGAGTGTAGACTCTGATAACTCAGTTCAAAGCAGATATTGTGGGATTTTCTGCCTTGATATTCTGGTATAGGGCTGTGTGGAAGAGCCCTGGGTTATCTGAGTCCACACTGCCATATTTCCAGTTCAAAGCAGAAAATGTGGGATTTTATCCAGCTGTGTGGAAGGGGCCCGAGTGAAGCTCTATCCATATTCCAGGCATTTATAGGGTTTCTCTCCAGTGTGAGTCAGTGTGAAGCTATCTCCCTGAAGGGATTCATAGCTTCTTGCAACACAATAACAGTGCAAACGATAAACGATGATTAAAATTAATGTCTTGTAATATATTGTAATCTGCTTTGTTGTATTACGTACAATACTTGTATAGTGGACTCTTGGTATCCACTAGTATTTGGTTCCAGCACCTGTGTGGATGCTCAGGTTCCATTATATAAATTGGTGTCCCTTACATTAAAATCACAAAATGAAGATTTGCTTTGTAAATTTTGGGGGGTGGGGGGATATTTTCAATTTGCAAATGATTGATTCAATAGGCACAGAAATCATGGATACAGATGGGTGACTGTATAGCTAAACACAATACATTGTAAAAGGGTTCATGTCCATACTATAAAACTGCAGTGAAAATAAATATATAGCATATAAATTAAACTGTGTGGCATCATAATCACTTTAACAAGCATGTATTAAAATGTTTATAGAAGCATGGGAAGATTTCCAGAGAGGGTTTATTGTTGTGTGCGTTCAGTTGATTTCGGGCTTATGGTGACCCTAAAGCAAACTTGTCATGAGATTTTCTTGGCAGAATTTGTTTAGAGGGGCTTGTTCTTTCCGTCCTCTGAGGCTGAGAGAATGACTTACCCAAGGCCACCCGGTGGATTTCCATGCCCAAGTGAGGATTCAAACTGTGGTCTCCCAGAGTCCTAGTCCAACATTGGCACTCAGAAAAGAGGATATGCCACTACTGAGAAGGCCTGTTTTTATTGTATTGTTTGGTTGGTGATATTCCATTGGCTGTGGAATGGCTAGAAAGATTGCCACTGGATGTCATGCAAAGGTAGGCTGGGTGTGTATAAAGGAAAGTGATTTCCTAGATCAGTGATTTTCAACCTTTTTTCAGCCACGGCACATTTTTTACATTTACAGAATCCTGGGGCACACCACCAACCAAAATGACACAAAAGAACACTCTAACACAGTAATACATATAGTTAATATGTTTTAAAATGTATTTATACACTCACTTAGTGTGAAACCTGGGCCTGTTTCGATGAACACAAAATAGATATCCTGGCAGGAATGGTAGAAAGACACACTCTCAAAGAATTTGCCTGTTTCTCATTGTTTGTATGTAAGCGTACAAAATAGTCTGTCGGCTTGTTTTGAACAGAAGGGTGTTTTGTTTGGAGATGACGTTTAAGCTTGCTTGGCACCATGGTGCTATTGGACAGCTTCTCACCACATACCAAGCACAGAGGAGTCGATGCCGTTGCATCCCAAGTGAAAGTGAATCCAAATGAAAGATAGCTTTCACTGTATTGCCTTGAGCTCACCATCTTTTTTCTTTTGTCCACCACTCATATTAGGGTCTTCATCTGTGTCATAATTTTGTCCAGGGCCCTGTTCGGCATTTGCATTTTCCCTTCTCAAAAACCTCTCCATCACTGTCACTCGCTTGTCTTGCTATGATCCCAAATTGCCGCTGTCACTTGACGTGCAGCTGCAGCACTAACTTTGTTTACTTAGCTGCGTCTGAGCGAATCCAAGATGGCGCGACCATACCACTCTCGCATCACTTCTTAGGTGACACGAGAGTGCTATGGTTCCATTTCTTAAAGGGGCAGATGCGCCTTACAGTTTATATTTGAATGAAGTTCGAAAACAATTTCCCACGGCACACCTGATGATCTCTCACGGCACATTAGTGTTCCGCGGCACACTGGTTGAAAATCACTGTCCTAGATTTTTTGAGGCATTGCATATCAACAACAAAACATTGCATGTGGTTTGGTTGCTAATAGGCAGTCTATTGGCAGTAGTTTGTAGATTCTAAATATTTGTGTTGCGTGCTTTTGAGCTAAATATGAGTTGCCATGTGCTAGTGCATATGTCTTCTGATAGAATTATTATATTAATCTTCAGCTGCAAAAGCAACAGTGTCTTGTGGCATCTTGAAGACTAACAGATGTGTTGTGATATGAGCTTTAATGGACTACAGCTTACTCCACGAGGTTCATAGTAAAGCTGCTTTTATGAGTTATAACTATGGGTACATCTCCATGATGGAATTAATGTACATTAACTGCTGTGCCTCAATTCTGTAGAATCATGGGAGTTGTAGTTTAACAAGTTCCTTTACTTTTTCTGCCAAAGAGTGATGGTGCCTCATCAAACTAGTATTCCATAGCACTGAGCCGTAGTAGTTAAAATGGAGTCAAACTGCATTAATTCTACAGTGTAGATGCACCCTATAGCCTTGTTGTACTAATTATGTGGATATCTGTGGTACATAAGAATTTTAATAATGCCTTTGTTAGATTTGTCATGGTTAGAGCCATTTAGTATTAGTTCTAGGCAGATTTCTGTTCATGAGGAACATAACTTTTATACTAACAGGAATTATGGGGGTATGCCTGTTTGTGTTTGCCCAGTACCTGGGACAGGCCTCTCTGCCTGCTCCCCTTAATATTTATTTATTTATTTCTATAAAACAGATAAGGGTCAGTGTTGCAGTATTCAGAGAATCCTAGGATGAGGAACATAGTGTAGCACTTCCAAAGGTTATGGATGGCTACTCCCATTATTCTTTGCCATTACCTGTGATGGCTAGGGCTGATGTGAATTGCAAGCAAACAATATTGGGAAGGTCACATGCCCCCTACCACTGAGTAAATGGACTAAGAGGACAGCCATCCTTTATCATAGCAGACAGGGTGATTTTTTTTAGGGCAAAAGTAAATAGGATGTGTCTCTGGTCATTTATGTACATTGCTACCCAGAGTGACCACCATTCTTTCACTGTTAGAATGTCTGCAGAAACAAATACAAACTCATGTTCTTGGCTTTTCCTATTATAACAAGATTCATGGGGTTTTCTCGTTGATGTTAATTGCCATCAAGTTGGCTTTGACATATGGTAACATATGGTGAATGAGTCTTCCAAGGCAACCATGGCTTCCTTGATTGAGGAATCAGGTCTTTTGCTTTTTCCACTGTCTGTTCTAATATGTTTTCTCATGATATGTGCAAAATACAATTGTCTCTGTTCGGTCATTTTGGCTAAAGGGATGCATACGGTCAATCCCTGGGAGTTCTTCCTTCTTAGAAGAGCCGTTTTGATTGTTCACAAGGTTTAGGTCTAGTTGTAGTAAAATATAGTTGCAGTAAAATATAACATTTCAAGTAAGAAAAAAATAATCAATAAAATTCGTGTCCGTTCTCGGCCACAGTGATTTTATCAACAGTGAGGGCATGAAATTGCTCCCAACATTTTTGGTAGTAGTGGAGAGAATTAGAAACTCAAGAGGAGCCGGTTACCAGCTTTGCCTTAGGGCATGTTCTCTTGAATGGAGTGTGACATACTGAAAACCGAACTAAAAAAAGCACCCAAGAAGACCCCAGTATCGTGTTTCAACAATGTTGTGTAAGCAGCCTTCTAGGAAACTTGTTTGCTGTTGATTATATTATGGAGATTGTCTCTACTAAGTTTTAACTGGAGCCCAGAGTTTTGTGAACCTAAAACCCAATATTCTACATAATGTTTAGTCAGGATTGTCAGTATGTGATGTCTGTGGATATAATGTAGCTCTCAGCACTGATGAAAAGGGTCTAGATCAGTGTTTCCCACCCGCTGTGACGCGGCACACTAGTGTGCCGTGACGGACCTCCTGCTGTGCCGCAAGAAATGCTCTCTGCCCCCCTTCCTTCCTTCCTCCTCCTGCTGAACTCCTGCTGCTTGGGGGAGGAGGAGGAAGGGCCAGGCGGTGGCGAAGAAAAAGAAGGGTCCGGGGCGCCGCCTCCTTCAGCCGTTTCCCCAGCCAGCCTCCAATCCGCCATGACTCCCGCCCCTCACTTGCTGAAGCCACACGGAGAAGCCCCGTCCACTGAAGCCCGTCCACCGCTCATACTCCTCTGTGGAAGAGCTGAAGCCAGGGGAGGGGGCAGGGCATGGTGGAGCGGGGCCTGGCTCCGCCCCCTCCCCCAGATTTGGCACTCCCAGCAGCTGCTCCAGTCTTGAGGGGGCAGTGCCCAGCCAGCATTGTGCTGGCTCTGCCACCGCTGGCTTAGCACTGCCCCCTCAAGGCTGGAGCAGCTGCTGGGAGAGCTGAAGCCGGGGAGAGGGGGCAGGGCATGGCATTGCCTGGCTCCGCCCCCTCCCCCCAGCTTTGGCACTCCTAGCAGTTGCTCCCAGCAGGCCACCATCCCCCAGCCGTTCTTTACTGTGTTAGAGTGTCATTTTGGTTGGTGGTGTACCCCCGGATTGTTTAAATGTTAAAAGTGTGTCGCGGCTCAAAAAAGGTTGGGAAACAGTGGTCTAGATTATTATTGCTCTTATCTTTAAGGCTGTTTTGGATATTTTCCTTTGCCAATTGCTTCTCAAACAATATATGGTTGGTTTTTTGAGAAGTTTGTGTTATATCAGTGGTTCCCAAGCTGTGGTCCGCAAAAACAAAACTATGGTCCAAGGCCTCACCATTGCCTCAAAACCACGTGGCAACAAGAGCCACTGGTCTCTCGAAGCCCTTATAATGCCAAAGCAACGGGGATGTTGGGAGGGGAGAGGCTGACTACCCACGAAAGATTACTGCTACCATATCAGCTCTAGATTATTAAATATGGTTTTCTGTGGGCGAGCAAATGGCGACTACCAGGTGGCATATGTTCTGTATCAGAAACCAGAGCTGATGTGGTCAATCCAATGCAGTTTTCTGAATCAGCACCCCAAATTACCAAACCGAATCTAAAGTTGACCAAAAACTGATTCGTAACCCTTTTGGTACTAATGTTGGAGAAATGTCCCTGATCAAAGTGGTCTCTGGTCAAAAAAAGGTTGGGAATCACTGTGTTCTATAAAAGGCTAAGATAAATATTATGTTCTTCCTACAGAGTTCAGTGCATGGCCTTGGAGCCAGTGGTGGCGCTGACAATGGGCCCAGAGAGGATCTGTCCAAATGAACACGAAGAGCTGGGGCTGCAAGAGGCACCGGATGCAACCCCTGATCCTGCTGGGGAGTGGAGTAGTGAGGAACCTGAAGATGAAGAAGATGAAAGCAATAATAGTTATTTGTACCAGCCCCTGAACCAAGATCTGGACCAAGGACCAGCAGCAGTTGAAGAAACAGTGCCCAGCACAGAGCCAGCCCTTGACATCAACGAGCGACTTCAGGTAGGTAACAATTTTGTTACAAGGAATACGTTGAGGGTTTTTTACAAGGTGAGGTTACAGAGACAACCTAATATTGACATTTGTTTGCCTTGTGGATAATACATTTAATGTCTTTGCACATGCAGGCAATGAGATTGCACCTGCCTGACCCACCTGTGGACAGTGATGAAGAGGAGGGATCTGCAGCTCAAAGCAGTCACAGTTCTATCCCGATGGATCCAGGTAAGATTGTAAAACGAGTATGTGTTTTGGTTATATCTTGGTAGTTTGCAAATGTAGATACGAAACCCTGCTGCAATCAGGCTTTTCCATTCTGTCTGTTAAGACCTTTCCTTTTCCACAAAACTTTTATTTCTATCCTCTTTTTCAAAAATCTCTAGGCTAGAGTGGGTATTTATTATTTCTCCACAGGGACCCTGTTAAGATACGTTACAGCAAGTTATCGTCTGCACCAAGAATGTGTTGGGATCTCAATCTGAATTCCCCTTGCCTATGTCTGATATGGTGTCGCCTGCTCAGTTCTCACATTCTGATTATCCAGCTCGTTTGGACTTCACATCTCAGAACCCTAAGACATTGGTCAAGCTGGCTAGCATTTCTGAGACTTGAAGTCCACAACACTTGGAGGACCAAACTTTGAGAAGTTTTCCTCTACAACCAGCTAATTATTGTTCGTTCGTTCTTTTATTTTTGCAACCTCTTAACAGTAATGTGCACTGGAAGAAGTGGAGTACCTGATGGCTTATGGAGTTTCTTTTCTCTAGTGTTGGGGGTTTGTTAGTATCAAGAGGGATTGTACCTTTCTCCCTACACAGAAGTCAAATTTATTACTGAAGAAAGGGGCTCCTAGGACAATGGGGTGGAGTTTTACAAGAGCACAATCTTCAAACTATTTCAAAGAATTGGATGATCTAATAGTCTGAACAATTGCTGGGCCACAAGCTAACAGTCCTTGGAATTTCAAGGGGATGAAAAGTAATTATAGCTAACAGATAATAAAATCTATTGACCCTTCATGGAAGATATGATATAGAAAGCAATACTGCTTTTTGGCAGTATTTTCAGGCCAGCACTGTTACCTAAGCAGTGCTGCTTCTCTTTTTTAATTAAATGCTCTAGCACTATCACAAGCATTGTGGGAAGGCATCCATACTTGATCGTTGGGTTGCTGGATTAGTAGCACTCACTTTTTTGTTGAGTTTTGATCTTGGGTTGCTTTATTACTGTTCATAGATCAAGCGCTGACTGTGGAAATCTTTTTTGTGGGAAGATGGATTTTTATTCTGTGCTGCGCACCTCATCCTTTTGCTTTCCTTGGCTCTAGAACACGTGGAGTTGGTGAAAAGGACTATGGCTGGAATCAAACTTCCTACACTGGCGATTCCTGCGTGGGCCAATGAGATCTCGGACGACCAGTGGCAGGATATGGTTCAGCGAACACTGCAAGCCAGACAGAGTGGCTCCAAGCCAGAATGGAAATAAAGAAGGAAGTGCCAATGGTGAATCTCATGCCTCCCTCAGAAGAAACTGCAAAGCGTGATGTGCTGCACTTTAAATTCTCTGTCTCTGAAGTGTCAGGTAGATGTTTATCTTTCACCAGCATCAAAACTCTGTGTTCATATTGTCTAACATTAAATATGGCCACCACCATCATCAGTTTATATAATGCTCAGCTTCTAGGGGGGTTGGAATGGTGCTCATCAAGATATTTTCATTGTCTTGGAGATAGAAAAAAGGCTTCTTGAAGAAATAATGAGCCCTTGTGGGATGATCCTTGGACATGCATGTTTTTAGCACGATTACTCTCTTTTCCCCCCATCCCAACCTACTTTTTCGTGTGACACTTGGGCTGAAGAGCTAGAGATGGTTATTATGTGGAGTCCAGCGTGTCATCTTTTTCAAGAGATCCATTTTATTTAGTTCTGTACATACAGGGACATCTGTACAAAATCCAACACTGTCAAACTATGTAATACTGAAAATAAAGTACACCATATGTACATAATGAACTGTAAAGCAGATTAATATTGTGTCCAGGGAGTTTTGCTTGTTCCTCTCTTGAGAGGAGATATGTAAAAAGTGGAAGAGGCAGCTCCAACCTTTTCCATGTAAAACAAAGGGAAGGTAAAAGCAGAAACTGGGACAAATACAAAGGGGAATTTTGCACAGAGCTGGAATAAGATAGAGAGTGGCTGGAAGTTGTATGTCTGCTTCATTCAGTGCTTCTCAACCTGTGGGTCCCCAGATGTTTTGGCCTTCAACTCCCAGGAATCCTAACAGCTGGTAAACTGGCTGGGATTTCTGGGAGTTGTAGGCCAAAACACCTGGGGGCCCACAGGTTGAGAACCACTGCTTTAGGTGCTTATTTTGGCTGCAGATGTTACTCCTTTCCCCCAGTTTCTTCCACAGCCCCTCCCACCCATTTGATACATAGGACACCAGAATAAATTGGCAGCAAACTAATCTTTAATGTTAGGTAGCAAACACAAATTCCCTGACCCCAAAACAAAGATTAGACAGGCTATATTTACATCTAAGCTGTACAGCACATGATGCTCAATTACAGCTCTGCTCCACCCCATGCAAAACTGTAACTGGCAGAGAAGTGCTGCATTGTATATGTGTGGGAACGGAAAGGGATTTCTACAGTCCTTGTTTGCAGAGCCCAGCCTTGGGTGGGAAGGGGAAGAAAGACAGAACAAATTGCACTTCAGAAGAGAGGAACTCTGAATTCATTTTTTCCTTCTAGCAGATAAACTGCACTTGAAAATCAGGGCTGAATACAGATGGCTTAGTGAGTCCTGCTGCCAGTCTTGTTCTACAATCACTGAACTGATAAGCGTATGTTGAACATCAAGCGTATTTTCCCCTTATGGGTATTTTTTCACTTCCCACTTTTTTGTTTCACCTTTTACATAGTAATAATGTTATCAAGCCTTATAAGAACCTCAGTGGTATAAGAAGCTATTAGACAGACAGCACACCTTTGAGAACAAATACTGCAAATGTTCGACAGCAGATAGTGGGAGGCTTAGCATCAGCCTGTATACGAATCCTCTCAGTTCTCACCACCCATGCACAAACCAAGCTTTGTAGGTGTACAGAAATTGTGATGGAAAACCCTCAGAAACAGCCCAGAAATGACTGAGCATGCCCAGTGAACACAAAATAATAATCTGTGGTGGCAGAAAACTGAGTGGGAAGAAGAACAGGGTGTTGTATTCCAAAAAGAAGGCATTGGATGGCAACTGTGAACTTGTAGTAAAGGTCTATTTTAATTAAGGTGAAGGAGTCATCCAAGAAAGGGTTAATTCCAATTGCAGCACTGGGGGAGGGATCATATATTCTTTTGGAAGTATTTCCTCTTGATCCCTAGCTCTTCTTCAGTTTAGTCCCAAGCCAAGAAAAAGGAAGATATATCATCACCTGAGAAGGAGACATCCAACAGGTGGGTTGGATGCCTCCTTCTCCTTGGCTAGAATGGACCTGTACAGTAAGTTCTCAATATGCCATTCTCAGCCAACAGTAAATGTGCCATCCAAGAAAGGGAACTACTCTAGCCAAACTCGTTCCAGGGAAGGATGAGGGCAAGTAAAATAAATCAGTTTGAGAGAACCTGTTGGAACACTTGTTTCCCAAAAAAGGCCCTAGCAAAGATGAATTTGTCTAATAAATAGTGCTTTGTAAAGGTAGGAAATGCCCAAGTTGCAGCCCTGCAAATCTTTCCCAAATGGGTTTTAGTTGGGGATATAGCTGAGGTGACCATTGACCAAATACTATGGAAGTTTAAGCTTTAAAAATGCATGCCTTAGTCTGTTGAATTTGTGCACGTTGGGAAACTTTCTTGACCTGGAAGGTGAGGGGAGGAAAGTGACACACCTAGTCCATCTAATATATATCTTCAGGGCCCTCCGAACATCCTAACAGTTTGTGCAATCGCTTCTCTAGCAGGCGAACTGGTGGAGGACAGAAGGATGCGCTGCATGTGGTGAAAAGAGGGATTTATCTTAGATATGAATTCTGGATCAAGCCAGAGGGATACTGAATGAGGTTCAAATTTACCATGGGACCCATTGAGAGAGCTGTCAGTTCTGAGACCCTTCTGGCTGATGTGATTACCACAAAGAAAAGCACCTTGATGGACCGGAACAAAGCAGTCTTCATGGATTCAAGTAGGGATCTAGGCTTCTAACACCTTGTGGAGATCTCAAGATGTGAAGCAGTGTCTATTGGAGGACTAAAAAAAAAAGGTCCTTTTCAAAAACCCTTTACATCAGGGATTCTCAATCTGTGGATCCCTGGGTGTTTTGCCTACAACTCCAAGAAATCCTAGCCAGTTTACCAGTTGTTAAGATTTCTAGGTGTTGAAGGCCAAAACATCATGGGACCCACAGGTTGAGAACCACTGTTTTACATGAAGACGTGACGAGAAACCGGTTGAGCCATTGATAAAATTAAGGGTACAGCTGCAGTTAATTGCTGGAAGGCAGGCCTGCACAACCTGCAACCTTCCAGGTGTTTTGGACTGCAGCTCTCAGAATTCCTGATTATTCAACAAGTTGGCTAGGGCTTCTGGGAGTTGGAGTTCCAAACACTTAGAGGGCTGCAGGTTGTGTACGTACTAACCATTCTCTCAGAATAGTCTGTTTTCAGATGAGAAATGTTCAGTTGCCATGTGGCTAGTTGTAGGCAGTCCGTGTTTAGAATGGATCCTGACTGAGAAGGATAGGTAGAGCCAGAAGTCGAAGGGATTCATCGATGGGAAAACCAAGACCTGTGGAGCTAATAGGGGGTCACCATGATAGACAATGAACACGATCTTAGCCTTCTTCATTTTCCTGCCTAGCCTTCTGCTCTGAGAGAGTTGAGCCCAGTGAAATACCTGGGGAGTTTGGGGTTTGTGTCTAATGCAAAAGGGGTCAAACTGCAGGTAACCGAAGGATTCTTGAATGTAATGAAATACTGTCATGCCCAGGTTCCAATCCCCCAGGTCTGATATGTGGTGGCTTAGATAATTGGCCTCCATGTTTAGAGTCCCCCTAAATATGTTGTGCTATAAAGCAGTGATTTTCAACCAGTGCCGTGAGAGATCATCAGGTGTGCCGTGGGAAATTCTTTTCGAACTTCATTCATATATAAACTATAAGGCACATCTGTCCCTTTAAGAAATGGAACCATAGCACTCTCGCATCACCTAAGAAGTGACCCGAGAGTGCTATGGTCGCACCATCTTGGATTCGCTCAGACGCGGCTAAGTAAACAAAGTTAGAGTTATTGCTGCAGCTGCGCATCAATTTGGGATCACAGCAAGACAAGCAAGTGACAGTGATGGAAAAGTTTTTGAGAAGGGAAAATTAAAATGCCGAACAGGGCCCAGGACAAAATTATGACACAGATGAAGGCCCTAATATGAGTTGTGGACAAAAGAAAAAAGAAAAGACGGTGAGCTCGAGGCAATACAGCGAAAGCTATCTTTCATTTGGATTCACTTTCACCGGGGATGCGACGGCACCGACTCCGCTGTGAGTGTATAAATACATTTAAAAACATATTAACTATATGTATTACTGTTAGAGTGTCATTTTGTGTCATTTTGGTTGGTGGTGTGCCCCAGGATTTTGTAAATGTAAAAAATGTGCCGTGGCTCAAAAAAGGTTGAAAATCACTGCTGTAAAGGACAAAAAAAGGATAAAAGGAGAAGAGATGAATCTCTTTTTTATCAGTTAAGGTTCTTCTGCCTTGCTGTTTGTGCAAACAAGTGTTCCTCTGAGGGTTTGTTAGAAGTGAAGAAAAGCCAGTCTGATGACATAAAGCTGTAGCCAACTGATGATTTGGCTTCTTACCTGCCTGGATCCAAACCTCCTGAACTCTGAAATAGACTCACAAATCCAGAGAGTTAGGATATGTGATAACTCCCCTTGGAGGGACTTGGAGGGGATCTCTAATGAGAGTTTTGGCAGTCCACTAGAGGAGGGATCCCTAAATTTCCCTGATGAACTTTGATGTGGTGATTTTCCATTATGAATGTCAGAAAGGGTTAAAGGAGCCACTGCAGTAGAGTGAGTGAAATCTTGCCCAGGTTTCCGTCCCCACAGTTTCCCCATGAAAACAGAGGAGGGCTGCAGGGTATTTATATCGTCACATACCTGGATGATAGCATCCTGACATCTCACACACTTTCAGAGTCCCCAAAAATCCCCATGACTATCATGATGGCTCTCCATAAGCGATCATCAGGCCCAGAAAACATGTCTACCTCTTCTTTTTAAAAAAAGTTTCCTTATTTTCTTCTAATCTCTCTGGAGAGGGAGTAATGCACTCTTTGTGTGTGTGTGGACAAGCTTCTGGGTTGAAACAAGATTACTCTTGTGTCTATTGACCATGCAGCTGTGGTCCTGGAGGGCCATCATGATAGTCATGGGGATTTTTGGGGACTCTGAAAGTGTGAGATTTCAGGAGGCTATCATCCAGGTATGTGAAGATATAAATACCCTGCAGCCCTCCTCTGTTTCCATGGGGAAACTGTGGGGACAGAAATATGTGCAGTAGATGTCACAGAGAGTTCTCTGGGTCTTTTAGAAGTGAAGAATGCTTGGGGAAGATGGTTGTCTCACCTCTTTAAGCTCATTAGCAATCACAGAAGACAATTGTTTCAGAGAAAAATCTTGATTTTAAAATGGCATAGCAACAGGAAAAAAAAACCATGGCAAAGTCTTGATTGGTCTGCTCAAAATGGCAAGCCTCTGCTTGGGCCTCAAAGTGGCCAGCTCCATGAGTATGTGCGTGCAAATTTTTGAGGTGACTCATCTGGGTCACCTGCTTAGACTGTCCACTTCCCGGAGTGTCTCTATCAGCAATCTGCTCAGAAACAGCAAGGGGCTCAGTTAATTAAGGAGAGGCAGCTGGAGATACAAAGGAAGGTCTCCAAGGTACACTTTTTAGAGCAGAGGTGCTCATTAGGTAGCTCGGGAGCTACTAGTTGATCTTCGGCCCTCTTCCAGGTGATCTTCGGGCCTCACCAGCCAGATGGGATGCTCCTGCCATGCGCGCGCGCGCCCTGTGCGCACACGTGCTCTTGCTGCTGGCTTCCGCTCTCGCGGTGCTTTTTTTGCCTGCGGGGCATTGCAGGAAGAAAGAAGCACAAGGTGGGGCCTCTGAAGGGAGAGCCCTGCCTCTCTCTCGTCCAGAAGCAGCTGTGCAGCCTCCGTTGCCGGCGAGACAGGCAGGGCGGAGCGCTCCCTCTGGATGCCCCACCTTGTGCTTTCTCCTTCCTGCAATGCCCCGCAGGCAGAAAAAGCGCTGTGTGAGCGGAAAACAGCAGCAGGAGCACGCGCAGTGGCAAGAGCGCGTGGCGGCGGGAGCGAGCGGGAGCACATGGCGGCGGGGGCAGGTAGATCTTTTGGACTTGGTTGCTTAAAGAGTAGCTCGCATGCTGAAAAAGTGTGAGCACCCCTGTTTTAGGGCAACCAAGTTGCTTCAGTTGCCTCAGAATTCCACTACCTCAAAGATACCCCCCCCCCCCCAAAATCAGGCTCCCTGACAATGGGTCCGCTGCTATAGCAGGGGCTGCCAATGAGGTTACATTCTTACATCTCCTGCAAGAGTCAATTAGAAGTGCCCCAACATCACAGACCAGCTTAGCATGTCAAATAGGTGGTGTCTTGGGCCCTATATGATCTTTAATTGTAATGTTAGTCTTCCTTTATCCTCCCCTAAAAAAAAAAAAACTACAGAAGAAGGCAGAAAACTATGACGAGGGGAATATGGCAAAAAGCTGCCCCCCTCCCCTCAATGCAAGCAGAAAAGGCAAGGGAAGCAGAAGAAGGAAAACAACAAAGGTAAGAAATTTAAGCAAAAGAAAAGTGGAGAAGCCAATACAGGTCCTTCTCAAAAAAATTAGCATATAGTGCTAAAGTTCATTGTTTTCCATAATGCAATGATACAAATTAAACTTTCATATATTGCACACCAACTGAAATATTTCAGGTCTTATTTTGTTTTGTACTGATGATTTTGGCATACAGCTCCTGAAAACCCAAAAATACTGTCTCAAAAAATTAGCATATTTGGTCAGATGGAATATGCTAATTTTTTGAGAGATGTATGCCAAAATCATCAGTATTAAAACAAAAAAAGACCTGAAATATTTCAGTTGGTGTGCAATGAATCTAAAATATATGAAAGTTTAATTTTTATCATTACATTATTTATTTATTTATTTATTTATTATTTGCATTTGTATTCCGCCTCTTCCCGAGGGCTCGTGGCGGGTTACAAGACATACATAGTGATCGGCAGGCAACACTCATGCCGACTCACGAACAAAATAAAACAATGCTATAACCATAAAAATAACAAAAATGATACTAAAAACATCATTAAAACATTGTTAAAATTACACTAAGTGACAAAGAACGGTAACACAGAGTCATAAGTCGATTGAAAGCAAGAGCGTTATATGTCAACCGAAGGCCTGCTTGAAAAGGAAGGTCTTACAGGCCCTGCGGAAGGGGCGAGCTCCCCGTATGGCTCTAGCCTCCTCCGGCAGGGCATTCCAGGCCGTTGGAGCTGCTACTGAGAAGGAGCGCTGCCTAGTTGATGATAGGCGGCAGAGGCGGATCGGTGGAATCTCCAGCAGGTTTTGCTCTGCTGAGCGGAGTGATCTCGGGGATCGTATGGGGCAAGGCGGTCCAAGAGGTACGCAGGCCCTAGACCGCACAAGGCCTTAAAGGTCAACACCAGCACCTTGAAGGTGATTCGGTACTCAATTGGCAGCCAGTGCAGTTGCTGAAGGATGGGCGTAATGTGCTGCCTCACCGGCACTCCTGCCAGCAGGCGAGCAGCAGCGCATTCTGCACTAGCTTGAGTTTCCGAATCGTCGCCAAGGGAAGGCCAACGTGAGGCGTTACAGTAGTCTAGTCTCGAGATGACCGTCGCTTGGATCACCGTAGCCCAGGTCATTCCTGGACAGGTAGGGGGCCAGTCGCCTAGCCTGACGTAGGTGGTAGAACGCCACCCTGCTGACCGCGGAGACCTGGGTCTCCATGGTCAGCAGGGAGTCGAACTGAACACCCAAGCTCTTAACAATTGACGACGTGTAACTGCTCGCCGTCCAGAGTAGGCAACCGGCACTCATCCCGGCCAGGCCGACCCAGGCCATAGGATCTCCGTCTTCGGCGGATTCACCTTCAGCCGGCTGGCCCGCAGCCAACCAGTCACGGCTTCGAGGCACAGATGGAAGCAATCGGGTACGGTATCCGGCCTGCCGTCCATTCGCATGGAAAATAATGAACTTTAACACTATATGCTAATTTTTTGAGAAGGACCTGTATATACTGTACTTTTCCTGGATGAGGCAAGGAAAAAGAACTGAGGAAGAGCTAGGAATCCAAGAGAAAAAAACTTCCCAAACTCATGTGATCCCTTGTGTCACCTAGGCAGCCACTGAAAATAACTCTTTCTTGGATGGATTTCTCTGTTGGCTGAGAATATGAATGTTCAATGTGTATCTCTAGCAGCAAATATTAATAATCAATTATCGGCTATATCTCACCACATAAAGTCAGTGATTCCATTCCAATTCAAACTGTTCCGCAGCTTAAGGAAAACAACACCATGTTTTAGCTATAGCAGTGTGAAAAACTGGGGAATTCCCACCTGTCTGGTGTTAAACTGTTCACTTCTCAAAGGCTAAGAATGCACAGGTACAACAAGGAGAGGTACGTCTAAGAAATTAGATTTCAGGGTTCTCAGAATAAAACTATTTAAAACAGAGAAGAAATAAGAAAGCACAACTGGGTTAACAGTCGGTAGGTAGACAAGGCAATACGCCATCTAAAGATTTAAACAGGAAAGAATAACAATGTTGGATAGGGTAGAAAGAGACATATCGTATTTTCTCTGATTTCAATGGAATTTACTTTGAAGTAGTTCTTGCAGTTTTAAAATTAGCAGTCAAGGACGAAAAATGAGACTCTTGACAAATAAAATTTTATGTCAGGGTTAGTCTAATGAAATGTTTCAAGTCTCATTTCTAAAGATATGAGTGGAAAGTTTACACCAGGGTTAGGCAGAATGCCATCTTCTGGATATTGTTAGACTGGAACTTTCAGCATTCCTCACCACTGGCTATTATGGTTTGGATGACTGTGAGTTGCAGTCCAACAACATCTGGGCTGTACTTTTCATGCTTCTGGTCCACAGGCAAGAAGTGGGTGAAGAACCAGCTAGAGTCAGTGTCTTTCCCTTTTATGAGGTTCCAAGTCCAGAAATTTAGTTAGCAGCCTGTGAACAACGGCAGGACATTAAGCAAAGCCAAGTATTATCTGTAGGAGAGCGGTAGCTTAGGTAAAGCAGCAGAAGCCTCTAAATTGATATGCTCCCTAAAAGAAGGTCAGCAACTTCTTCTCCTTGGGCTAGAACAGCTGAAATGAACACAAGCACAATGAGGTCTAATCCATACCAAACATTACATACTCAGTAAATGGAAACTGAAATTTCCTTAATTGTGCATCTATTTCTCTTGTTTCCAAAATGCTGAATATTTAAAGCTGTTTGTGAAAGTGTTCAGTAAGCTTTCTTGTTAGCAAGTCGTTTATTTAGAGTTCTCTGGAACTTAAAGAGCCAAGAGTTGGATGGGAGTTTGTCTTCATGATGGCAATCTGCTTCAGATCCACTCTGGCTTTAGTTCTGAGTTAGAGAGGAAACCAAAGAGTAAGTGAACTTGTCATGCGACGGTTATGCTACCAGGACATCGCAACCCATTGCTAGCCATCTGTGAGGATGAAAACTAACACAGCTGAAAGTAGTGGTTCTAGATGGCTGCAACTGCCTCACAATTCCTGGGATGGAAAAAAGTGCAAATACAGTTACCCTTATTCATATAAACCAAACCAACCAAAAGTCTCTATTATCAATTAGCCATTTATTTGGCCAGAGGGGGACAGGAAGAACATACATTATTTTCAAATCTAGCCTAGCATGTCTTGATCCCTAGAAAATCACCTGTATTTACCTGCACAACCAACGTCACATATAGCTCTTGTATTATCGTGTGAAGATGGATGGTAATGGGAGTTCAAAGCCAGTGTTAGGAAGCTATAGTGAATCATTATTGTAGTGCAGGGATAGGTGGTCCTCCAGATGTTGTTGGACTACAGTGCCCATCGCTCCAACTAGCATAGCCAACAGCAAGAGATGATGGGAGCCGTAACTGAATGGTATCTGGAAGACCACTTGTGGAGCCCACTCCTGTAGTAGTGCGTGGCTGATAAATGCCTGAACTCTCACTGCTTTGGTCCTGGGACTGGAGTCAAATCAATGACGACAGGAACTGGGATGCCTCCTGTGTGGAATGCTACTCTTACGGATTGGCTAGGCTCCTTTCGCACGTGCACACAAACACAACCTTAAGAGGATAAAGCAGGAGGAAGTGACAGTGTGGTGGGATATGAGGTACAATGTAAAATCAAATCTAACCTGAAAGAATGAGAATGGAGTGGAGGACAGGCACAGCTCACCATGTTCATTCCCTAGTTATACATTAGAACAAAGTGCGTTTCTGTGTACCCTCCGGGGCCTCCCTAGCCCGTCAGAGTGCTTCTTGGCTTGAGGTGAGGAATTCTTCTGCTCTCTTGTGCGCTTCCAGGGCCTTTATGGTGTAGACATCCTGAGGAAGCTCCGATTTCCGACGCATCAACACTTTCTCCTTCTTCATGTCTTTCAGCATCTAAACACAAATCCAAAAGTAATTAAGAAGCAAATTCCAGAGTATACACCTCTCTCCCACTCACTTCCTCACTCTTGTCTTTGGGCTGCTCATTTTAGAGGCTGATGTCCAAAGTTAATATTAACCACAGTCAGCTCCAGAGTTTGTGGATCTCGTTGCCTTGTTGCTCACTCTTTCCACCCAAACTCCACCCTGGGATAATGACAGGAGAGGTTTGCGATGTTTGAAATGAGTATGTTCAGCAAAAAACTACCCACTTCACCTAAATCCAACTTTTAAGATCCCTTTCCATTATGGCCATGGATTAGAAATAATGGGACTTGCAATCTAACAGTATCAACAAGGACTAAGTTGTGTACTAGCAACCTAAAAGTATACTATTTTCTTAGAAGGGCTCAGCTATCAAAGAAATACAATCTTTGCATGGTGTCAAATTCCCAGAGATCACATCAAGAGACTATAGCAGTGCTGACAAAGCTGACAATCTGAGCAAGCCAGCCAAGCTATAAACATACAGATCAACAAACACATGCATCAAATTATAATGAGCGTAGGAACACAACCTCAAAACTATTGATTCATACAAATGAGGAACAATGAGGCTGAGCAGTAAGCATGATTATGTGTGTGTAGATTATGGTGAAGAAATCTTGAGTACAATTTCCACTATAAGTTGTATTTTACTAATCAGTCCTCTTTCAGAAACCCCTTCATCACCATCTTTCTTTTATACACCTACACACATAAAAGAAATGAAGCCCTACGTGAGTGCTGCATCATCAGACTCTATTCAGCTCCACCACCATATGCCAATCTTTCCATTTTCCTGGATCTTTTGCTTTGTGGAAATCTAGAGGCCTGAGTTAGAAGCCTGCTGTACTAGCAAAGGAGAGATGAGGGTTTGGAGCGGGAATGCACAACTTGGAAAATTCACAACTTTGCACTACAGCTCCCAGAATTCCCAGCCGGCAGAACTACTGGTCATGCTGGGTGAGTGATGCAGGACATTGCAGTCTACGGCATCTGGTCATGCTGTCTGAGTAATATGGGACACTGGGATTAGGAATTTACATGCGGATGAAGGGGAGGAGAGGTAGCATACAAAGTGCTGGGTGAACAAGGAAGTTGTGGCAATGGAGAAGGAGATGTGCAAGGAGTGAGCAATAACTGGGATCAGAGCAAGCACAGCGGGAGGACAAGTGAGCAGTAGCACTTGCCAGTGGCTCCCCTGTAGGAATGGGGACCCAATCTTTGCTGACCCAGATAGGTCTAAATATATCCAAGGCAGACCTGCAGTGCACACACAAAACAACTGGGGCAAGCATCACTGGAGGACCATATTCTTACTGAAATATTGAACATAAGTGATAACCACAAATGTGCCTGAGTGATTTAGTAATGTTCCTGACTTCATTATGCCCTTCTGATTTTTCCCGCTGATGCAAAAAAAAAAAAGGGATCATTTTGTTCCAAACAGAGCTTGGAAAATTCACTTTTGGGGGCTTAATCCTGCAGAACCTCCCAGCCAGTTGTGAATTTCAGCGGTTTTTGTGCACTACCGGTTCTCCAAGAATATAGGTGCATGGTGAACAGTGTTTTGAGGAAATTGACAGATTACGTACTGAGAAACACTGGGTTGATTCGCATATTGGCAGCAGTTTTATGGGTGGATTGCCAGACATAAACACTACACGATGCTTTGTGAACCGGCATCATAAAAGAATGAGTTATGAAAAACATAGGATGAGCCTTGCTGGATCAATCTGCAATTCCAGCAACCTGTCCACAACATGAGTTGCCTATGTGAAGCCCAGAAGCAAGATATGAAGGCTAGCATACCCTTTGGCGATATAGGTAGGCATAATCCATAATTATGCCTACAAATGCATTTATTCGGACTGTTGCGAAAGAGGATGCTCTGTACCTCCTTTGCACTATTATCATCACGGCCCCTGCTTCGCCCCTTTAGTCAGTAAATGGCTCTTGGGATTCACGTGGACATTCCTCCCTTGCTGCACACATGGAGAGGAATCGGGAAGAGAGAGCAGTCTCCACCCACTTCTCAACAGCAGCATTAGTATGCCGATGGAGACACTGCTTTCCTTCCATAGTACTTATTGGATCTCCGCAACAGCACCTGTGCTCTTCTGCAATTGACAAACAGATGCATACCTTCTCCTGTAGTGTGCAGAAGGACCACATTTGGAAGCCACATATACCACCAAGCCAATCAAGTGATAGGGATCCATTAAGGGGCATCACTTCCAAACAATCCCATTTCCCTTCCTCATTGACTCCTAGCCTACCTCCAAAACGAATTAATTAAGTCTCTACAAGAGTGAGCATACTTGTTTGCTCAAGAGGAAATCCAGTGGAAATCAAGAACCGCACGTGGCAACAGGTCTGGGGACCATGTGATCCATCCAGGTGAAGTTGGACTGCAATCCGCGTTATCACTGATTATTTGCTACACTTGGGAGGGCCACATGTTCCTCAATCCTGTGCTATCGAGGGTCTTCTTCCATTGGGGATATACAGATAAGTCACCTGCACAGCCTCTGTTTCCATCGTTTTCTTCAGTAGCTGTATGTCCTCTGCAGTGGGGGTCTCCGTCTCCATGCAATAAATAGGAGGCAAAGGTGGGGGTGCGCAATACATGGGGTACTGCAGGAACACAGCACACAGAAAAATGGGAATGCAAGCTCAGCAACTCAAGTACTGAAAACACCAAATGTTTAACACAGACAACATAGGTAATTCACTGGCCTAAATCCACCTGCAAGTCCCAACTAGAGTAGATGCATCAAATCAAGGGCCTAATACAAAACAGAACACTTATGTAAACCCCACTGATCCAATGTGTTTACTGTAATGGGGACTAGCAAGTGGATTTAGGGTATTTATTCATTTAATTCTGTATCCAGCTTGTCTACTAAAATAATGTTTAAGACATCTAACAATTAAATACAGATAAAATATGGAATTATAATTAAAACATCAAAACAAGTCAATTAAAAACAGCTTAATCAAAGAGAAACAAACAGAACATACCAGTTAAGAATTATTTCACCTAATAAAAGCCACTCTGCAGGGTTCAAAAAAACCTTGCTATTCCCAACTACAACTCTCAGAATCTCTAAGACAGCGGGATTATGCTGGTTGGTGATTCTGTGACTTGTGATCCCAAAAGTAAAATTTCCAAGCACTGCTGGGGAAAAAAATGCAAAGAACCCTGTCTAGATGAAAATATCTACACACACGCAGGGAAGGGTAACAGTGATGGATGTAGTCTGGTATTTTTTAACAGGAGGCTACGTGGCTAAGAGTAGCCACTAAGAAGGCTTATCAAACATGCCTTCAATGATAAGATGGCTTTTTACAGGTTGTGTCTCTCTTATCCAGAAAAGCAAAAGATACAGAATGGGGGATGCCTGGCTTGACAATAGCATGTGTGAAAAATATTTTGGAGTCCTTTTGGACAACAAGTTAAACATGAGCCAACGATGTAATGCGGTGGCAAAAAAAAGTCAGTGGAATCTTGCCCTACATAAATAGGAGTCTAGTGTTTCCCAACCGCTGTAGTGTGCCGTAACGGACCTCCTGCTGTGCGGTGAGAAAAGCTCTCTGCCCCCCTTCCTTCCCCCCTCCTCCTGACGAACTCCTGCTGCTTGGGGGAGGAAGAGGAAGGGCCAGGCAGTGGCGAAAAAAAAGAAGAAGGGGCCGGGGCACTGCCTTCTCCAGCCAGCCTCCAATCCGCCATGACTCCCGCCCCTCGCTTGCTAAAGCCGCGCAGAGGAGCCCCACCCACTGAAGCCCGTCCACCGCTCATGCTCCTCCTCCGCGCGGCTTCAGCGAGTGAGGGGCGGGAGTCATGACGGAGAGCGACAACGGTGGCCATGACTCCCGCCCGTCGCTCGCACTGCCCCCTCAAGGCTGGAGAAGCTGTGGGAGAGCTGAAGCTGGGGGGAGCGGATGGGGCACGGCATGGCCTGGCTCGCCCCTCCCGGCTTCAGCTCTCCCACAGTTTCTCCAGCCTGGAGGGGACAGTGCCAAGCCAGCATTGTGCTGGTTCTGCCACCGCTGGCTTGGCACTGCCTCCTCAAGGCTGGAGAAGCTGTGGGAGAGCTGAAGGTGGGGGGAGGGGGCAGGGCATGGTGCAGCCTGGCTCGCCCCTCCCGGCAGCTCTCCACAGCTTCTCCAGCCTTGAGCAGACAGTGCCAAGCCAACATTGTGCTGGCTCTGCCACCGCTGGCTTGACACTGCCTCCTCAAGGCTGGAGAAGCTGTGGGAGAGCTGAAGCTGGGGGAGCGGATGGGGCATGGTGCGGCCTGGCTCCGCCCCTCCCTGGCTTCAGCTCTCCACAGCTTCTCCAGCCTTGAGCAGACAGTGCCAAGCCAGCATTGTGCTGGCTCTGCCACCGCTGGCTTGACACTGCTCCTCAAGGCTGGAGAAGCTGGGGGAGAGCTGAAGCTGGGGGAAGGGGGCGGGGCATGGTGCAGCCTGGCTCCGCCCCCTCCCCGGCTTCAGCTCTCCCACAGCTTCTCCAGCCTTGAGCAGACAGTGCCAAGCCAACATTGTGCTGGCTCTGCCACCGCTGGCTTGACATTGCCTCCTCAAGGCTGGAGAAGCTGGGGGAGAGCTGAAGCTGGGGGAAGGGGGCAGGGCATGGTGCGGCCTGGCTCCTCCCCCTCCCCTGGCTTCGGCACTCCCAGCAGCTGCTCCCAGCAAGCCACCATCCCCCAGCCATTCTTTACTGTGCTAGAGTGTCATTTTTTGTCAATTTGGTTGGTGGTGTGCCCCCGGATTTTTTTTTATGTTAAAGGTGTGCCGCGGCTCAAAAAAGGTTGGGAAACACTGGTCTAGATCCAGGGAAGTCATGCTCCCCCTCTATTCTGCCTTGGTCAGTCCACACCTGGAATACTATGTCCAATTCTAGGCACCACAATTGAAGGGAGATGTTGACAAGCTGGAATGTGTCCAGAGGAGGGCGACTAAAATGATCAAGGGTCTGGAGAACAAGCCCTATGAGGAGGGGCTTAAAGAGCTGGGCATGTTTGGCCTGCAGAAGAGAAGGCTGAGAGGAGACATCATGAGGACTATGGATCAAGATGTGAGGGGAAGGAAGTCATGGGGAGGAAGGAGCAGGCTTGTTATCTGATGCCCTGGAGACTAGGACACGGAACACAATGGCTTCAAACCACAGGAAAGGAGATTCCACCTAAACCTTAGGAAGAACTTTCTAACTGTGAGAACTGTTCAGCAGTGGAACTCTCTACCTTGGAGTGTGGTGGAGGCTCCTACTTTAGAGACCTTTAAATAGAGGCTGGATGGCTATCTGTTGGGGGTGCTTTGAATGTGAGTTTCCTGCTTCTTGCCAGGGGTTGGCCTGGGTGGCCCACGAGGTCTCTTCCAACTCTATGGTTCTATGATTCTATGAATTCTAAAATACCAAAATGGAAACTTTTTTCTGCCAGCCGCCTACTTCTGCGTTTGAGGCAATGGCTGTGATGCGCCTGTTGGTTCATCCCTCAGATCCTCAGTCTCCTGCCAGACTCACATCTCATTCAGTTGTGTGTAACACGTGAGGCTGGAGAGATAGATTGAGGATTTGAGAAACAAATGAGCAGGAGCTCATGGTCACCGTGCTGAAGGCAAAAATGGGCAGCTTGCAGCAAAAAGTTTCTTTCCTAACATTTCACGAATCCTAAATCTCTCTCCAGCCTCACACTTCATACACAACACAAGTAGTGAATGAATGAGGATCAAGGCTATTCCAAAAAGCTACTGTATTCTCCATCCCGTAAAAACAGAATACGTTTGGTCCCAAGAATTTAAGACAAGGCATACTCAACATGTGTATGATGGCAAACTAGGCCTCAAATTGTCTGTTCCTAAATCTTATAGGGCCACGTTTCTCAACCAGTGGGTCCCCAAGTGTTTTGGCCTACAACTCCCCGAAATCCCAGCCAGTTTACCAGATGTTAGGATTTCTGGGAGTTGAAGGCCAAAACGTCTGGGGACCCACAGGTTGAGGACCACTGTTATGGGGCTTTATATAACATAATAATAAGCACAGTCAATTGTGCCCTAAGTCAGTGTACCAGTGAGTGTAATGTGTGAATGTGTATTTTGTAACAATGGAATTTCCTATTGTCAAATGACACACAAGGAGTATAAAAAACATTTCTTCCCAATTTCTGTTTTCATATTCCATACATTTGCGCGCAGGAAATGTATGGAATATTATTTAATCCCCCTTCCCTGGCTGGTTTTCTTCTTTAATTTATGACCGTCACTGAAATGGCATTATTGTCAGGCCCTGCGAATAATGCAACAAGCATATTAACAATGCTGGGAGGTCTAAATGACTCCAACACAGTATAAAATAAGTGTTCACACTGTGTTGAAGTCTTTTAGACTTCACAGCCCTGTAAATACACTCTGTTGCATCCTTCACTGGGTCTGACAACAATGCCACTACATAACCATGAATGGCTTTTGTTTCGTGTCAGCAGCGTCTTGAGAAACTGCAAGTTGCTTCTGGTGTGAGATAATTGGCTGTCTGCAAGGACATTGCCCAGGGGATGCCCGGATATTTGATGTGTTACCATCTTGTGGGAGGCTTCTCTCATGTCCCCGCATGGGAAGCTAGAGCTGAGACGGGAGCAGTCCTGCTGGCACAAGGGTTTAACCCACTGCACCACAGGGGGTTCCACCATGAATGAATTTTTAAAAGGACATCCAATATGTTATAGTTATACAGTGGTTCAGATAAAGAGCTGTAACCTATATCAATCTGATCCCTCCAAAAGACTTTGGAAAGAAGAGAAAAATATTTAGTTAGTGGTGTGCAACTAAATAGTGAAATTAACCCTGGTAATTAGTTCAAACTTCAACTACAAGGAAGCAACTATGCAAGAGCAATATTTTAGACCTAAGAGATAGAACTAATGCCCTATCTCTTAACTTTAATTAAAGAAGAGCTCAGAAAGCTGATTTTTGGTCTACAACTTCGAGAATTTTGTAGCCATATCTAGTCTCTGGAAAAACAGATGCAATTATATTTCCCAAATTGTGTTTTCATGCTTCTGAAAATGTTAGCGGAGAAGTAATGACGGAATGGGATAGAAACACGAGGTATGTGTCTGTATACATGCCCAAGGCATAGGGGAGGGGTCAGGACCTTTTTGACTCAGAGAGCCATAAAAGCAAAATATTTGGAAATTTATTTCAGTGAGAGCCATATACCGTAATATATAATATATTTTAAGACTGAATTCAACTAAAGGTGAGTATATACGTACATACTATGAGAAAAGGATTCCCCCGGCAGAATAACGGGAAACTTCAGACCTGGCTCTGCAAAAGGCATGCTCAGGACTCTGGGAAAGAAGAGAAGACGGAAGGAAGGGGGAAAGAAAGAAAGAGGAAATAAAGGAGGGAGGGGGAGAGGAAGAAGGAAAAGAAGAACAGACTATGGAAAAGGAACAAAAGAAAAGCAGGAAAGAGACAAGGAGGGGAAAAGAAAGAAGGGAATGGGAAGGGAGGAAAGGAAAGGGTAGGGAAAAGAAAGGAAAGGGAGTGAGGAAAAAGTAAAATAATGAAGGAAAAAGAAGAAAATAAAGAAGGGGAGAGGGGGAAGTGAGAAGAAAGGAAGAAGAAGGAAAGGAAGACTTGGGGGGAAAGAATATAAGAGGAAGGAAGGAAGAGGGAGGGAGAATGGAGGAAAGGAGAGAAGGAGAAGGGAAGGGTGAAGGGGAGGAAGGAAGGAAGGAAGGAAGAGGAAGAATGAAGGAAGGAAGGAAGGGGAGAGAGGGAGGGAAAAAGGAGAGAAGGAGAAGGAAAGGGTGAAGGGGAGAAAGGAAGGAAGAGGGAGAATGGAGGAAAGAAGGAAGGGGAGAGAGGGAGGGAAAAGGAAGGGGAGAAGGAGAAGGAAAGGGTGAAGGGGAGAAAGGAAGGAAGGAGGAAGGAAGAGGGAGAATGGAGGAAAGAAGGAAGGGGAGAGAGGGAGGGATAAGGAAGGAGAGAAGGAGAAGGAAAGGGTGAAGGGGAGAAAGGAAGGAAGGAAGAGGGAGAATGGAGGAAAGAAGGAAGGGAGGGAATGGAGTATGGAGGAAGGGAATGAGAGAAGGAGAGAAGGAGAAGGAAAGGGTGAAGGGGGAGAAAAGAAGGAAGAGGGAGAGCCAGATGCCATCATGAAAAGAGCCACATCTGGCTCGCGAGCCATAGGTTCTGGCTAGGAATCCTGCAGGCTGCACTCCCCAAGTAACTTTTCCAAGCTCCGATTTGGAATATCCCAAACTATCAACATTTCTCAAAAAGTATGGCCAACAGTTCAAGCTGACTTCCATATCTCAACTGATATAAAAATCTCCCATACCAAGAGAAATTAAATGCATACCACCAATCAATCATATAAATAAATTTGCTTTCTATAAGCATAGAATGTCACAAATAGGTATTTATTATTTTGAGCATTTCCTAATTTACTTTCCTCCCATACAAATACCATATCAAGCAGTGGTTCTCAACCTGTGGATCCCCAAATGTTTTGGCCTTCCAACTCCCAGAAATCCTAACAGCTGGTAAACTGGCTAGGATCTCTGGGAGTTGTAGGCCAAAACACCTGGGGACCACAGGTTGAGAAGTCATCTTACTCTTTCTCGGATAGTGCGCTCTCCAGCAGTGATTCTCAACCTCTGTTCTTCCTTTTGCTTTAGACTTCAATCCCTAGAAATCCCAGCCAGTAAGGCCAATAGTCAAGGATTCTGGAACCTGAAGTCCAAAATATCTACAGAACCAAATACGGGTCTATGTGCTACTTCAGATGTTTGGAAGTTCCTCATAGATAGAGGGCTCAAGGGAAGTGCGTGTAAAGGGCATGGAAGGCAATCATGAATAAGATACATATGCTCCATAACAATGGCTTGTGCTCCAGTGGCTCAGTGATGTGGGGAAGAAATGTAGTTTAATGACAAAGCACCTACATTGCATACAAAGGGTCCCAGATTTAGTTCCTGACATCTCTGGATAGGGCTTGGAAAGAACTATATCTGAAACCATTGACAACCACTGCTTGTAATTGACCACGCTGGTTGAGGAGTCCCCAGTGGCGCAATGGGTTAAAACCCAAAAAGGTCAGCAGTTCGAATTCAGGGAGCAGGGTGAGCTCCCGTCTATCAGCTCCAGCTTCCCATGCGGGGACATGAGAGAAGCCTCCCACACGATGGTAAAACATCCGGGCGTCCCCTGAGCAACATCCTTGCAGACGGCCAACTTTCTCACACCAGAAGCAACTTGCAGTTTCTCAAGTTGCTCCTGACATGAAAAAAAAAACCAACATGCTGGTTGAAAGATTCTGGAAGTTGTAGCCCATTGCAATGTGTTTTCCAAGCTCTGCTTTGCCAAAAAGGACTGACTTAAGTTCTGTTTGTTTTTCAACATCCGCCTAAGCACAACATAACTATTTCATTTGCTTTTTTTTGTCATTCTGCCTCCCAATCATGCCTATTGTACAGCTGAGAAACTGAAAATATGAGCAGCTAACCTAAGGCCATGCAATGATCAGAGGTTTAATCACATATGTGTTTTTATACAAATGCACACATACTGAGCTCAGCAATACCCACTGGACCAATGACAGTAGATATCATGACAGTAACAAGTTATGATCCTGTAGCCACAGCAAAAATGCAAGGACTATTCTGAAACACATTTCCTTTTATAGTAATGACCAATACCTGAGGATTTTGGCGGGCTAGTTCCTCAATCTTGTGCCACATCTCTTCTCGTTCTTTCAACCTGAATCGTCCTCTGAAAGTGAAAATAATTTATTGTTTTCATTGAGATTTCTAAACCTTCCCTTCTCCAGTGGTCATACCAAAGACTTGTTGGGGATGGAGGGAATAATAAAAATGTTTCATTCTGAATAGATAGTGCCCTAATTTCAGAGGGTATAGCCTGTGTTACATTCCCCCTGAAGACGTAGGTTCGCAGCTTGGGAGTTCTCCTGGACTCGTCGCGGAGCCTGGAAGCCCAGGTTTTGGTGGTGGCCAGGGAAGCATTCGCAAAATAAAAACTTGTGTGCTGTTTGCGCCCATACCTTGGAAAGTTGGATTCGGCCACGGTAATCCACGCTCTGGTTACATCCCAAATAGACTACGACAATGCGCTCTATGTGGGGCTGCCTTTGAAGACTGTTTGGAAGTTACAAATGGTCCAACGGGAGGCAGCCAGACTATTCCCTGGAGCGGTGTACAGGGAGCATACAAGCCCCTTGTTACATCAGCTCCACTGGCTGCCAATCTGCTACCAAGCACAATTCAAAGTGCTTGCTTTAGCCTATAAAGCCCTAAACCAGACCTGGGTAACCTACGGCAGCCGATTCTGTCTGGCCCGGGGAGAAGGGCGTCAGGGGCAGAGCCAAGATGAAGGGGTGCCGCTGCCGCCATCCCATCGCGGGCTCTGGGGCCTGCGTTGGCAGACAGCCCGCTGCTCCGGAGAACAATCAGAGGAGCGGCAGCTTTAGAGTGCCTGCCATCCCGGGAGGCAATCCGGGCCTGCAGCGGGAGCAGTCGGCGACCTGTGGCGGCTGATCGCCCTGGCGACCTGTAAGACTTGATCGTCTTCCGGGTCGCCAGGGCAATCAGCTGCCTCAGGTCGCCGACTGCTCCCGCTGCAGGCCCGGATCGCCTCCCAGGATGGCAGGCACTCCAAAGCCGGGATGGCAGGCACTCCATGGCAGGGCGATCAGCTGGGGAACGGCTGGGGGTGAGAGCGGGCGGAGGCCTGTAGCCTCCAATTGTCTGCTCTGCTCTGGCTGGTAGGTGGGTCCGCTTTGTCATCCTCTGGGCTGGGTCCATTGGGCCATTCCATCTTGGGATCATCCTCTCTTGAGGATGTCAGCCTCTATCTTGGTTCGCACCATGTCTTCTTGAATTTCATTTTATTTTATTGGTTTTTATTATTATTTTATAATAATTTTAATAATATAATAAATAATATAATATAATGTTATATTATAATTTCAATATATTATAATGTCTCTCTCTATATATATACTATAATATAATAATTATGATATTAATACTAATTATATATGAATATTTCTTGATATATTAATATGTTAATATTAATGATGTGTAATATATAGTAAATATAGTAAATAAATAAATAAATAATGTAGATTAGAATGTAGTTCAGCCTCTAGGTGCGGCCCTCCATAATATTTTCTGGCTCTCGTGTGGCCCCTTGGAAAAAATAATTGCCCACCCCTGCCCTAAACGGCTCTGGCCCGGCTTAACTGTCCCAACGGATCTCTCCACAGGAACTATCTTGGAACTTAAGATCATCTGAGGAGGCCCTGATCTCAGTCCGGCCTTCCTTGTAGGCGCAATTGGTGAGGATGAGAGACAGGGCCTTCTCAGTGGTGGCCCCTCGGCTGTGGAACTCCCTCCCCAGCAAGATTAGAACAACCCCTCCCTCCTGACCTTCTGCAAGAGAGTGAAAATGTGGCATTGCGACCAAGCCTTTAGAGAACTTGTGCAATAGATAGACTTGGAACAACTTGCAATGACCATTGGATTGCATGTTCAATGTGTTCAACTCTGAATGTATTGTTCTAAAATGTTTTAATTGTTTCTAATGCACTTTTTAATTCTATTTTAATATTTAGTTGAGTGTACATTGTGTTTTAAGGCATCTAATCAATGCCTGTGTGTAAAGCCGCCTTGAGACTCCTCCGGGGTGACAAAGGCAGGCTAGAAATCTCGTAAATAAATAATTTCCCCTCTGGAATAGAGATGTCGTCCTTCGTATTTTGCTGGCTTCCAATTTCCATATGCAGAGCGCAGCCAAGACTTCTTTGGATTTACAGTTCAATTGGCATAGGGAGACCCACCTGTTTCCCATCTCCTGGTTCAATGTGTCTCACAGAAAGAAGCTGTATCCTAGCCTGATGTCCCATGATTTCTAAAACCCCACAGTTGCTCCTATTTCCATTCATTCAAACAAATTAAATAAAGCCCCCTTCATACAGAGCATAAATCTCTCTTCTATGACCTTCCCTCTTTCACAAACCTACCTGGGCCTCAACGTTAAAGACCTCCCACTTTTGGCTTTGTAGCATTTAACGCGCTTTCTACGCAGAGCTTTGCACAACTGGGCTTGTTCGGTACACTTAATCTCCTAAATCCAATGATTTTAAAGGGGACAAAATGTGCCTGACAGCATGACCCTATGCGTGTTTACTCAGAACTTTCAATTATCCCACAAAGCCTTATGTGACAATAAAATCACTTTGTCCTTAAGATGTCACGTGGCTCTGTATTTACTCAGGTCAGGGCCATTGTTTCCTATGCCCCAGAAGGTAATATAGCTTTGCTTTCTCAGTATGGACACAGCAAGGAAGAAAGTCTGCACACAGTTGGCTCTTGTTGTTGTTGTTGTTGTTGTAAAGCAGCTTTGCAATTATACAGGGATGGACAAAATGTGGCCCACAGCTGTGGCGGGGACGAGACCCAGTCCTCCACGCGCCCACACTTTTCGTTGTTTAAAAACTGACCCAAAGTTTATCATGGTGGCCAATTGCAATATTCACATTTGCCTCAAACAGACAAGAGTTCTTTCTCCCACCCAGGACATTCTACAGTCCTGTTTTCTGTCACATAATGTCCATTACAAAGCTCTAAGTCAGGGGTGCCCACACCTTTTCAGCACGCGAGCTACTTATAATAAAACCAAGTCAGAAAGATCTACCAACCTCCTCAAGTCAGGAGAGGGGAGGGGCAGGGGCGGGGCTTGTCGCAGCCTGGCTCCGCCCCCCTCTGGCTGCCGCTCTACCAGCAGCTTCTCCAGGCTTGAGGATGGCAGTGCCAAGTCAGCCTTGTGCTAGCTATGCCACCACTGGCTTGGCATTGCCATCCTCAAGCCTGAAGAAGCTGCTGGTAGAGCAAAAGCCAGAGGGGGGCAGAGCCAGGCCGCGCCAACCCCCGCCCCTCCCCGCTGGCTTTGGAGCTCCCCGCAGCTTCTCCAGGCTTGAGGATGGCAATGCCAAGCCAGTGGTGACATAGCTAGCACAAGACTGGCTTGGCATTGCCATCCTCAAGCCTGGAGAAGCTGCTACCGTGTTTCCCCGAAAGTAAGACAGCGTCTTACTTTCTTTTTACCCCCAAAAGCCCCACTACGTCCTACTTTCGGGGTACGTCTTATATTGGACATACCCGAAAGAATTCTTGGACGAAGGAAGGGAGGGGAAAAGAGCAAGAGGCGTGGTGAAAGCGGCGCCGCGTCAGTGATGCGCGCGCCGCCTCACGCCTCTTGCTCTTTTTCCCTCCCTTCCTTGGACGAAGGAAGGGAGGGGGAAGAGAGCAAGAGGCGTGGCGAAGCGGCGGCGCGTCAGAGGCCTGGCAGAAAGGTGCGCCGCGGAGGTGTGCCGCGGCTGATGGCCCGGTTGCGGCGGCGGGGTGGCGGCATGGCGACGAGGTACGGCTTACTTTTCGGTACGGCTTATATTAGCCAACCCCACTGACACCCCGATACGTCTTACAATCGGGGGTGTCTTACTATCGGGGAAACACGGTAGTAGAGCAGAAGCCAGAGGGGGGCAGAGCCAGGCCACGCCAAGCCCCGTCCCCTCCCCTCTGGCTTTGGAGCTCCCAGCAGCTTCTCCAGGTTTGAGGATGGCAATGCCAAGCCAGCCTTGTGCTAGCTATGCCACCACTGGCTTGGCATTTCCATCCTCAAGCCTGGAGAAGCTGCTAGGAGTGCTGAAGGCGGGGCTTGGCGCGGCCTGGCTCCACCCCCTCTGAGAAGCACCCCATCCAGCTGGGATCGACCTCCTTCGGTCCCGAGATTGACTAGTCGATCGCGATCGACTTCCTGGGCAGCCCTGCTCTAAGTATACTGCAGTATGTGATAGAAAGAACTAAAGAGACAATATTTGTTTAGTTCAGTCTCTACTTGAAATTAGAATCAATATAGTATTAATCACAATCAACAGTGCGGCTGGGGGGGACGAGAGACAGGGCCTTCTCAGTTGTAGACCTCCCTATTAGCCTGTAGGAAAAGAGTCAAAACCTGGCTCTGGGAGCAGGCTTTTGGAAACTAGGGCAATGCAGTATCATGAATTGAAACTTTGTGCCATTTGACCTCGGAATGGACTCAGACCATGAACTTTGGATGGCATGTTTTTAACTTCAAATCTGTTTTAACTCTATTTAATATGTTGCAATTTTTAAATTTTTAGGTAATTGTGGTTGAGGCACGATGTATGTGCCACTGTAAGCCGCCTTGAATCCCCCTGTATGGGGTAGAGAAGGGGCGGAGTGTAAGTATGGCAAATAAATAAAAAGAAATAAACAGAGAGGGCATCTGAAGTCCACTAATACAGAAAAATAAATTTAGTAATAAGATATTGGTTACTAATATTAAAGGTCAGAGATCAATGCATTTAATAGTATTTAACGAACAGTTCACAGATGTTTTAAAATCTATTGTGTGTGTGTGTCTTGATTTGCCGTGAGTTTTCCAGGCTGTATAGCAGGGCTGCCCAGGAAGTCGATCGCGATCGACCAGTCGATCCTGGGACCGAAGGAGGTCGATCCCAGCCGGATGGGGCACTTCTCAGAGGGAGGCGGAGCCAGGCTGCGCCAAGCCCCACCCCCTCCCCATCTTCGGTACTCCCAGCAGCTTCTCCAGGCTTGAGGATGGCAGTGCCAAGCCAGCCTCGTGCTAGCTATGCCACCACTGGCTTGGCACTGCCATCCTCAAGCCTGGAGAAGCTGCTGGGAGCTCCAAAGCCAGAGGGGGGCGGGGGCTGGTGGGCTCCGCCCCTCGGCTCGCTCTACCAGCAGCTTCTCTAGGCTTGAGGATGGCAATGCCAAGCCAGCCTTGTGCTAGCTATGCCACCACTGGCTTGGCAATGCCATCCTCAAGCCTGGAGAAGCTGCCGGTAGAGCGGAAGCCAGAGGGGGGCGGAGCCAGGTTGCACCAAACCCCGCCCCCACTCCTCTCCTCCAGCCTTGAGGAGGTAGGTAGATCTTTCTGACTTGGTTTTATTATAAGTAGCTTGTGTGCTGAAAACGTGTGGGCACCCCTGCTGTATGGCAATGTTCTAGAAGTATACGCTCCTGACGTTTTGCTTACATCTATGGCAGGCATCCTCAATGGTTGTGAGGTCTGTTGGAAACTAGGCAAGTGAGGCAGGAAGCAGCCAGGCATTGAAGCTGCAAGGGCATTCAATGCTAATTACGGTGGCCAATTGCAACATTCACATTTGCCTCAAACAGACAAGAGTTCTTTCTCCCACCCAGGACATTCCACAGATAGATAGATAGATAGATAGATAGATAGATAGATAGATAGATAGATAGATAGATAGATAAAACTCCACTTGCCTAGTTCCAACAGACCACACAACCTCTGAGTATGCCTGCCATAAATGTGGGTGAAATGTCAGCAGAGAATGCTTCTGGAACATGGCCATACAGCCCGGAAAACTCACAGCATCCCAGTGATTCCGGCCATGAAAGCCTTTGACAACAAATATATTTTGTGTAATTAAGCTTCATCCCTGATATCAGGACCCTAGTACACAACACCACCCTTGGATGCAATCCATGTGGACTTGGAAGATATTTCCTCTTCCATATTGATAAGTGATATGAAATGCCAGGCTGCTTGAGAGCTTTAAGGTGACTGGCATGTATTTGCTGCTTAGTTCTTATGGTTATCTAGAGGAAAGGCCTTGAAGCTGAAAAAATTATCTTCTCAGCCACAGTTTTCCCAGCCAAACTACTTACTTCTGCTTTTCCGCCTTGTACTGCTGTGTGCAGTCATCAAACAGCTTCTGGTTCATCTCCATGAATAGCTTCAGTGCATTGTAGATCAACCCATGGATCGTCCTACAAAAGACAAGACGCAGCAAAGAATGAATGAAGAACTGAATGAGACTCCACAAGATACCAAGTAAATCTGCCCTCCCATGGAAGAAATGTAATGACCAGCAACATGAACACTCAGTACTTCACAGAGAAAAAAAATAAAAATAAAATTGAAGACTTAAAACAGTTTCATAAGAACATAAGAAGAGCCATGCTGAATCGGACCTCAGCCCATCTAGTCCAGCATTCTGTATCACACAGTGGCCCCCAGTTGTACACGGGGATCTCGAGCAGAAGGGAGGGCAAAACCCTGACCTGCTCCCGACCCCCACAACCAGTACCCAGGGAAATCCTGCCTACCTCAACCAACTCCGAGGTGGCACTTGAATGTCCTTTTCAGTAACTACCGATACACTTGGTATCCATGAATCTGTCTAATCCTGCCTTGAAGTTGTTCAGGCTGACAGCTGTCACAACCTCTTCTGGAAGTGAGTTCCATAACCCAATGACCCTCTGAGTGAAGAAATATTTCCCTTTATTAGTCCTAATTTTCCTACCTTGGAGCTTCAGGAGTGCCCTCTAGTCCTAGTGTTTTGTGACAAAGAAAATAATTTTTCTTTATTCACCTTTTCTATCCCATGCATGATTTTATACACTTCGATCAAGTCACCTCTTAAACGCCATCTTTCAAGGCTGAAAAGACCAAGGCGTTGCAACCTGGTTTCATAAGGGAGCCGCTCCATCCCTTGGATCATTCTTGTTGCCCTTTTCTGTACCTTTTCCAGTTCTGTTATATCCTTCTTGAGGTGCGGAGACCAGAATTGTACACAGTACTCCAAATGTGGCCTTACCATCGATTTGTAGAGAGGTAATACAACATTTGCTGACCTATTTTCGATTCCCTTTCTGATCATGCCTAGCATAGAATTTGCTTTTTCACTGCTGCTGCGCACTGGGTTGACTTCTTCATTGAGCTGTCCACCAAGACCCCAAGATCCCTTTCCTGGTTTGTCTCGGAAAGCTTTGACCCCATCAATTTGTAGGTGTAGTTGGGGTTCTTTGCCCCGATGTGCATGACTTTACACTTGTTTAGGTTAAAATGCATTTGCCACTTTGTTGCCCATTCACTCAATTTCGAGAGAGATCTTTCTGGAGCTCTTTACAATCAGTTTCATTTTTAACTACCCTGAACAATTTAGTGTCATCTGCAAACTTTGCTACCTCAGAATTCACTCCTACATCCAGATCATTAATGAATAAATTAAAAGTAACGGACCCAAAACTGAACCTTGGGGTACGCCACTTCTCACCTCTTTCCACCCAGAGAAATGTCCGTTTATTACCACCCTTTGTTTCCTACAGTTTAGCCAGGTTCCAATCCAGGACAAGACCTGTCCTCTGATTCCATGGCTGAAGAGCTTATTTAGGAGCCTTTGGTGAGGGACTTTGTCAAAAGCCTTTTGAAAGTCAAGGTAAACAATATCAATTGGGTCCCCTTTATCTATGTGTTTATTTACACCATCAAAGAATTCTAACAAGTTAGTAAGACATGATTTACCTTTGCAGAAACCATGTTGATTTTCTTTCAGCAATGCCTGTTCTTCTATGTGCCTAGTAATATTTTCTTTAATAATGGTTTCCATCACTTTGCCTGGAACTGAGGTTAAACTGACTGGTCTATAATTTCCTGGATCACCACTGGATCCTTTCTTGAAGATCGGTGTTACATTTGCCTCCCTCCAGTCCTCGGGTACAGTGCCTGATCTTAGAGAAAGGTTATATATCTTAGCTAGAAGTTCAGCAATTTCACACTTGAGTTCCTTAAGAACTCTGGGGTGGATGCCATCTGGCCCTGGTGATTTGTTGACATTTAGTTTAGTAAGGCATATGAGAACATCCTCCTTGTTTATCTCTATCTGTTTTAATTCTTTTAATTCCCTCCCTGAAAAAACTGACTCAGCTGCAGGCATATGTTGTCTGTCCTCCTGTGTGAAAACGGAGGCAAAGAAGTCATTTAGCCGCTCAGCAATCTCCTTGTCTTCGCTGATTTTCAAATGTCACTCAAGTAAATCAGCCCCATAAAACTGTAAAATGCCTCCATACCAATGTTGCAGCCTTTGTCAGTATGTAATGTTTTTGGTGTGAAAACTGCTTATAGTTTAAATAGTATGGTTTCAGAAATGCATCAGTTAAAACAATAGTGATGTGAAAAATTGGTAGTTTCCTGTGGAGACCGGAAAAGAAGCGTGCTATGTGCTTTGTGCAGTGTGCGAAGGTGTGATCGGACATGACCAGAGACTGGAATGTATATCTATTTATACATATAATAAAAGAGAATGTTTGTATGTATGCGTGCAGAGGGCGGAAGTGCGGAGGGCAGATATGTGGCAGCTTTCTGATTGGCTCCCACTGTGGGAGAATTTGCATAACAGACTCTGATTGGCCAGCACCACCAACATTCCGACACTCTAAAGTGGCAGAGGAGGGTAAGGAAAAGGCCTGAGGCAGTCAGGCATGGTGGGAGTTTAAGGCCAAAACACTTTGCGGCCCCCAACAATGACAGAAAAAGACCAAACGTGGCACACAGAACCCACTCAAGACCCACTCTACATTCTGGTGCAGTTTGAGGGAGGATGGAACATGGATGACGGGACTTGCAGTACTTTAACTCAATTCCTTAGAGCATTGTGACCCACACCAATGACAGATCAGGACCAAACTTGGCACACAGAGGCCCAATGGACCACTTTACAACCTGGTGAGGCTTAGGGCGGGATGGGCAACAAATGATGGGATTTGCAGTACCTTCACCCAATTCACTTCCCACAGAAAACTGTAGCCCCTACAAATGACAGACCAGGCCCAAACTTGCCACACAGAGTACTCATGATACACTCTACATCCTCCTGCAGTTCTAAGGGATGGACCATGGATGATGGGACTTGCAGTACCTTCAGTAATTTCATGACACCACTGCAATTCCCAATAATGATGGTTCAAGGCCAAACTTGCCACACATAGCCCCCATGACCCACTCTACATCCTGGTGCAGTTGAGAGGAGGACAGACCACAGATGATGGGACTTGCAACTCTCAATAATGATGGATTACAGCCAAACTTGGCAGACAGAGCCTCCATGACCCACTCTACATCCCGGTGCTGTTTGGAGGAGGGTGGACCATGGACGATGGGACTCGCAGTGCCTTCACTAACTTCCTGACACCACTGCGAGCCACATAAATGGCTTTTTTCATCTGCGACAGGCAAGGAGGCTGGCCCCCTATCTCTCCCGGAACGATCTGGCCACGGTGATCCAAGCCACAGTCATCTCAAGGCTGGATTACTGCAACGCGCTCTACATTGGCCTTCCTCTGTCGGTGACCCGGAAGCTCAGGCTAGTGCAGAACACTGCCGCCCGGCTCCTGTCTGGCATGCCAGCTGGCGCCCACATAACACCTGTTTTGCAGGATCTGCACTGGCTGTCAATTGAGCACCGGATCACCTTCAAAGTGTTGGTCCTCACCTTTAAGGCCTTACACGGCCTGGGGCCAGCGTATTTGAGGGACCGTCTCACCCCATATTGCCCTCCGAGATCACTTCGGTCTGAGGACTCCAATCTCCTGGAGATACCTTCAACTAAACTCGCAAGGCTGACTGCTACCCGCCGGAGGGCGTTCTCTGTCATAGCACCTACGCTGTGGAACGCCCTCCCGGCCGGAACTCGGGCTATGAAGGACTTGCTCCCGTTTAGACGGGCCTGTAAAACATACCTGTTTAAGCAGGCCTTTGGTGAGTAAGTCCTGCCCATGCCCCGCCATCTATTCGTTCTTCTGAGGGTGATGTGCTGTTCATTGTGTTAACTGTGTTATTAATTACTGTACTGCTGTTGTTTTTAATTGTTTTTAACTGCTTATTGCCTGTATTTTACTGTGCCCTTCGGCTCCTGTAAGCCGCCGCGAGCCTCAGGGAGTCGGCGGCATAGAAGCCCGAATAATAAATAAATAAATAAATAAATAAATAAATAACTGCTAAAGACCAACTAATACATTTCTGAAATTACCCGGGCACCACCGGGTCCCTAAGCTAGTTTTGTAAATAAAAATAAAGTGCCGCTTTGGTGCAAGCTGAATTGAAGAGTCTGGTGTTGTTACATCTTTGAGCCTTTAAGTAGAACTTGGAAGGTCGAAGCAGCTGAGATAAAATAAGGTATTTTACCTCAATTTTCCTGACAACTTTTGCCAATTTTGTTGCTGCACCACTTAATTTCAGGAGTGTATTGAGAGCAAAACAAACCATGGTTATCCTCCACCACAAAATATGTGGAAAGTATGTGCCTTGTTTTTCAAGCCAATCTTAACTTAAGCAGCCTCCTGAAAATGGGATTCTGTTTTAAAATGTTGTGTGTATTCTTTGTGGAAATTAAAAGACCCTTTGAATTGCTTTTGGTCCAGCAAATCTTTATCAAATCTTTACCTACCATAATGCTAATGCTATAATCCAAAAGACCATTAGAAGGTCCGTTTCTCCTTTAACAGGTTTTTTCAAGGCGAGGCATACAGAATGTTAGGAACCAACTTCATTCTAGGTAGCATCATGAGCACAAGCCCTATCCATATTGGCAGGGTGACCAAAAAGGATATGGATAGGGGTTGTGCTCATGATGCTACCTAGAATGAAGTTGGTTCCTAACATTCTGTATGCCTCGCCTTGAAAAAACCTGTTAAAGGAGAAACGGACCTTCTAATGGCATTTTGGATTATAGCATTAGCATACCGTCGGCGTCTTCGACTTCCAGAGCGTTAGCACAGAGGAAATGACAACTTTTTTCCTCAACCGGCTTCTTTGATCCCATGGACACCTTTCCTGGATTTCCCGTCACCTACCGTTACCCTTTTTGATTCATTCCTATTCACTTTTGGATTACAAATGTCCCAGCACCCTGAGGAATTGGCTGTGGACCGGTACCAGCATTAACTTTGCTTATCCCGGATTATCAATGAATTCCCGGTAGGACTGGAATTGCGTGTCTGAAACACACTTGTGTATATATATGACCTCTTATGTATATGTTGTTAAATATACAATGAATAGACTTATTAGGCTCTGCTCTCAATCCCACCATCTCGCAAGTGAGGCTGGTGGGGCGAGAGACAGGGCTTTCTCAGTGGTGGTCCCCTGTCTATGGAACACCCTCCCTAATGAAATCAAATCGGGCCCCTCCCTCCTGTCCTTTAGGGAAAAAATTAAAACATGGTTGTGGGACCATGCATTCGAGCAGCAGATGCAGTGATAATAATGAGAATGATTTATTTGGATGACAATGGACAGACCTGGATTATGACTTGAACTTGTGTAATTTTAATTGTATGTTTTTATATTTGATGTTTTAACTACTCGTTTTAAATGTAAATTATTATTATTTATTTATTTATTATTTAGCATTTGTCTGTCGTCCCCCCCCCCCCCCAACGGCTCAGGGCGACTTACAACAGTTCGTAAAATACAATTGTCAGATAACTCTTAATAACTCACAGTAATACCATTAAGATGGAATTACAATTAGAACAGTTGAAGCAACAAATGGAGTCGCAGTGGGCTGACAGCTAGGCGGTGTGAGCTACAGTTTAGCTAGCTCCGAAGGCTTGTTGGAACAGCAATGTCTTAACTGCTCTCCTGAACGGGAGGAGGCCCTGGGTGGCACGGATGCCGGCGGGCAGTGCGTTCCACATGGTAGGGGCTGCAACAGAGAAAGCCCGGCGGCGGGTTGCGGACAGATGGTAGGTCCTCACATTTGGGATGACCAGGAGGTTTAGCTCTTCGGAGCGCAGTGATCTGGTGGGATGATATGGGACAAGGCGGTCCCGCAGGTACACTGGCCCCAGACCATGTAAGGCCTTAAAAGTCAGGACTAACACTTTGAAGGCAATCCGGCATTCAATTGGGAGCCAGTGCAGTTCGCGCAGGATTGGCGTGATGTGGTGGCCAATCGGGACCCCTGCCAGGAGTCGCGCTGCAGCGTTCTGCACCAGCTTGAGTCTCCGGATTACCAACAGAGGAAGGCCAATGTAAAGAGCGTTACAGTAGTCCAGCCTCGAGATGACCGTGGCTTGGATCACTGTGGCTAAGTCGCGCCGGGACAAATAGGGGGCCAGCTTCCTCGCCTGGCGAAGATGGAAAAATGCTACCCTGCTGACGCTGGAGACGTGGGCCTCCATCGACAACAGGGGGTCCAAGGTTACTCCTAAGCTCTTAACAGAGGGCGACGGACATAATGTCACGCCGTCCAGGGTTGGAAGCTGAACATCCCTACAGCCCGGAGGACCCAGCCACAGGATCTCACAGGATTATAATTGTTTCTGTCTGGCATCTAATGGTTGCCAGTTTCAAATCCCCCCTGGGGGTGAGAAGGGCGAGATTATAAAGGTATGAAATAAATAAATAACAGTTTTTTGGGTCACTCTGAACAGCAATCAAGACTCTTTTCCGTTTTGGAAATGTGAATGACACCTGGGATGCAAATATCTGAAAGTCCAGCAGTGTCTCGCCCAAGAGAAACCACTGACGGAGCAACAAGTAAAAAAAGTAATCTCATAGACCAGCTTTACTGAAGATGTATTCTTTGCTTCCATCAAAATGATCTTCTGCAATGCATACCATCCTGAAATTTGACCATAACTAACTTTTATTGGGAAAACGGATCTGCACTCCAATGCTCAAGGCACAGAGATCTCAGAGGCAATAGCTCTGACTATAAAGGCAAAAATCAATCTATCTTGTGTCGCATCAGCATCATGAGGGCAAGATTTATGCAACTTCGCTAAGCTCCTTTCCAAGACTTCAGAATATAGAGCAAGGCTGTTTAATAGCTTCCTTTATCCAGATCACTGAAGGTCTAGATATAGAAGCAATAGAGGAAACGCCGACAACTTGTTAAAGGGCTACATCTGTTCTGTCTTCCACTTGCGTCTTTAACGAACCTCTCATTTCCTTACAGTCAGAAGTGACAGCCCATCTGCCCAGGATAGCAAAACAACAACTAGAGCACTGGCCATGGAACAAGCCTTTTTCTCAACCCAGAGATTTCCCAGAGAAACCCATTCAAATTTTATCAGTTTTTCAAATTCCACTTAGAACAACTGTAATATTATAATTATATTATATACTGTAAGACCTTTCTGTTTGTACAGGCATTTGGTCAGTAATAACTCCAGGCCCTTACTATGTGTTGTAAGCCATGGGAGTAAGTCTGGCGCCCGTGCACTACTGTATAGTTTTTAATTATGTGTGTTAATTCTGATGTTTTATTGTGTTTTTATAGTGCTTTTAGCATTTGTGAGTTGCCCGAGCCTGCCGGGAGTGGTGACGAATAAATCAAAATAAATAATAATTATTATTATTTATTTATTTACTGTATTTATATACCACCTTTCTCACCCTTGGGGGGGGGGGCTCAAAGCGGTTTACAACACACTAATGGCAAAAATTCAATGTCAACATACCAGGAACGGGCAAACCCAAACTCTTTCTCCTTCCATCCTCCTACCCTTTCATCCTTCCTTCCCTCCCCGGGGGCCAGATGCAGCCCCTTGGGCTCCTTTCTCAGGCCCTCCTCTTTCTTGGCCCCAGGTGGGCCTCTTTCACGCCCGGGACGCAAAGGAGGTTCTTGTTTGCCGGCCGCGGTGTCCTTGAGTAGGCAGGCATCAGCAAGGGGTCCTTTAAGTATGTTGGGCCCCGGCCCGTAGGGCTTTGAAAGCCAAGGTCAAGGTCTTATGTAAGGCTCTATACTCAACGGGCAGCCAGTGCAGGCGCTGCAGGGATGGTGTAATGTGGCATCTCATCGATGTTCCTGTGAGAAGCCTGGCGGCCGCGTTCTGCACAATCTGGATCCTGCGGGTTAGTGACCGGGGCAGACCCACATATAAGGCGTTACAGTAATCCAGCCGTGATGTAACCGTGGCATGGATTACTGTAGCTAGCGCTCTCCGGGTAGGGCGCCAGTTGTCTCGCTTGGCGCAGGTGGAAGAAGGCCCTTTTGCTCGTGGAGGCAACCTGGGCCTCCATCGACAATTTGGAGTCCAGGATAACACCAAGGCTCTTTACTGAGGGGGACGGAATCAATGGTTCCCCTTCGAAGGGGGCAGTGGGAAAGGTGGTTCTGGGCGGCCCGGCCATAAGATCTCCGTCTTTGATGGATTTATTTTCTCATCATACTATCCCTCCTTCCTCCATTCTCTCTTTCCTTCATCCTTCTCTCTCCCTTTTTCTCCTTCCTTCATTCCCTTTTGTCTTTCCTTCCTTCTCTCTTTCCGTCATCCTTCCCTCCCTTTCTAACCTCCCTCTTTCTCCTTCCATCCTTCCACCCTTTCATCCTTCCTTTCCTCCCTCCTTCTCCTGCCTTCCTTCCTTTTTGTCTTTCCTTCCTTCTCTTTCCTCCCTCCCTCCATTCCCTTTCACCCTTCCCTTCTTTCCTTCCTTCCTTCCTTCCTTCTTTTTCCTTCCTCCTTTCCTCCCTTCCTAACCTCCCCCTTTCTCCTTCCATTCTTCCTTCCCTTCCATCCTTCCTTCCTTCCCCTCTTTCCTCCCTCCTTCCCCCTTCCTCTTTCCCCTTCCTTCCTTCCCTTTTGTCTTTCCTTTCTTCTCTTTTTCCTCCCTCCCTCTCTTCCTCCATCCCCTTCCTTCCTTTTTTCTTTCCTTCCTCCCTTCTCTTTTTCCTTTCTCCCTGGGGGATGTTTACCCAGGAGAAGAGAAGGTAAAGAGGGAACTTGAGAACCATGTTTCAAGATTTCAAAGGGTGTCCCAATGAGGAGGAGGAAAACTGAATTTCTGCTGTTCTAGAGACCAGGACACAAAGGAACAATGGGTTAAAATGGCAGGGAAAGGGATTTGATTGAAAAGATTAGGAAGAAAAGATTAGAAAGAGCAGTTGGAGAGCGACATAGACTACCTCAAAGTGTTGTGGAGTCTCCTTCTCTGGAGGCTTTTTCACAGATTGTCTATTGGAAGTGCCTTGATTGTGTTTTACTCCATGGCAGAGTTTTGGATTGAATGGCCCTTGGAGGTCTCGTCCAGCTCTAGGATTTTAGGATTCTATATCAGGAGTAAGCAATAAGGGGTCTAATGGATACACTTTTTCTCTCCCATCGATCATCTCATCCTGACTGAGACCAAGCCTTTTGGGATCCAAGGAATCAGGGAAACACTGCAGCAGCTTAAGGGGATTTCGAAGAAAGATGCTGCTATTTGCCTGCTTTTAAAAGTGACTAGACTACCTCTCCGTTGGTGCCCCTTGTTGTGGGGGAGAGGCTTGCATACCCTAATGAAGTTGTGAGCATAATAGCCACCACCAGCATAGGGCCTCCCATTCCAGACAGGTCACAACCAAAGGGTCTGACAAAGAGTGTCAACAGGCAGGATGGGCTCTCTAGCCTTTTGGCAACCATCCTAAGAGAAGGAAAACTCTGATTTCAAACCCGGGCAGATGGTGCTCATCTAACCCTGTAAGGAAGGAAACCCGAACCAAACCTACGACCTGAGGACCTCGCTGCCACTGTTCTAAGCTTGCTAGGCCCCGGCAGACGAGCCTTTGGTTTAAAGGGTGAGGCCAGTTCTGTGCACGCTGCACTCCACCAGAAAGGTCCATTGCAGAGGCTCAAAGGACACATCCAACCTCCGAATCATCAACGCGCTTGTAGAAAGCGTGGGATGAGTCCTTCCTGAATCTTCATTTGCGAAGAAAAGCCAAGAGAGATGTCAAAAGTAGCTACAGCTTTAGTAAGGAGAGGGAGGAAAATCATATTATGGAAGACTGTCTTACGTGGGCAGAATCACACAGCGTGCCCTTGTCACCAAATCATTTAACAGTGCTTTGCCCAGAAACCAAATCAAAAGTTCTTATTTCCATTATGAGATCTGAGTACTGTATTGCCAGGATCAGTACGTTTTGCTGTCACTTGCCTCCAAAGATGGGAAAGCCTATATATACCTCTTTCTGTCTTTTCATTGTTACTGAATATTTGCCATGTATGTGTTCTGCGATCCGCCCTGAATCCCCTTCAAAGAGACAAGGACGGAATATAAATACTGTAAATTAATAAATATAAAGTATTATTATTAAATTCTTGTACTGTTTTTATACTCTGTTTTATTATGTTATTGTTGCTTTATTGGCTTATTATGTTATTTTATAAGCATTTTTATTTGATGTTGTCATGTGTCTTGTATGTATTTTATCTTGCTTTATTGTAATTGCTTGGGCTTGGCCCCATATTAGCTGTCCCGAGTACCTTCAGGGAGATGGAGGCGGGGTACAAATAAAGTTATTGTTGTTGTTGTTGTTATTGCATCTAAGCATAATAGCTCATAATAAAGAGTCCATAAATCATACTTATCCCCGGTGGGGAAGGAGAGCAACAGGACGCGAGGAGTTAATTAGTACCCATCCAGGTGAATGAATTAGGCCGACGGAGTCGCCATGCGTGTTATAGGGCCAAGAAATCCGTTTCACCGATAGTCCGGTTTTGTCAAGGCAAATCCAGGAAAGCGTCCAGCATCATCAAATAATATCAATCATAACCCTGGCTCAGTAGCCAATCGCGGGTGACCCTATCTGATTATGCAAGTCTTTCTGTGACTTTATATATACAATATTATATTGAATACAGAACTATTTGATACGTTATTGATTTTGTGATTCATTGCTGTTAACCCTTCGTGGGTATTGTTTGTTGTGTTGTTGTTATTGGCCATGTGTAGCCAAGGCGGGTGCTGCTAATTGGTTAGTATGCAAAGCAGACGGCAGCGTAGAAGGCACATACATCCCACTATCACACTCAGATACAGGATCTTAGAAAGTTCTGTCACAAAAAATACGACATTGTGGCACTACAAGAGGTCCACGTCAAGAGGACACACATAGCTCATTTGGAAAGCAAAGGACTGGGAACCCTCTTCTGCTCGTTGGCGGAAGAAAGGAAAAGGGGGGTGGCAATTTATACGAGCGAGAAATTACCGGCCAAGCTCGCATTTGCAGATGCCGAAGGGAGGATCGTCGGGGTGAAGATTGAGCTAGGCACGGTGCGCCTGCTGATCTGCAATATATATGCGCCAAACGGGTCCAAGACCACCTTCACCCAGACTCTCCAAAGCCTAATAGAAGACCAGGAGTATGATAACCTGGTACTACTAGGAGACTTTAATGGAGTTCTAGTACCTCAGATGGACAAAACCCAGAGCGCCCCCCAACGTAAAAGACCGGATCTGGACCCCTCCAGCACGCTTCCAAGAGCTTTCCTGCGCCTCAAGACGGACCTCTCCTTGATAGATGTATGGCGTCTCCACAATCAAGGGGAGAAAGACTTTACCTACTATTCCAATAGACATCGGAGCTGGTCTAGGATTGATATGGTCTGGGCGTCGAATTCTCTGGCCCCAAAAATAACACAAATAAAGATCCTGCCAAGAGACGCCTCAGACCACTGCCCGATTGAGTTGAGCTTTAATCATAGACCCCCCGTACGACGCTGGAGACTCAACGATAACCTCCTGAAGAAGGAGGAAGATATCCTAAAGTATAGGGAGCTAACCAAAGACTATTTTGCGATCAATGACAATCAAGAAACTAGTCCCGAAATGGTCTGGGATGCCTGTAAGGCTGTCCTTAGAGGTCACTTCATACAGCATAATGCGATAAAGAACAGGGAGAGAAGGAGGGCCCTTACAGAAATACAAACCAAAATCGCAGCGGAAGAACAGACCCTGAAGGACCACCCAGGCAGCCGAGACACGACCAAAAGGCTGGCGGAGTTGAAAAGACAAAAACATCAACTGGATCTTGATCAAATTGCTAAGGACCTGAAGTTTATGAAGCAAAAAACTTTTCAGAACGCCAACAAGCCGGGAAGGTGGCTAGCGAGGAAGATCAAGCGCAAGAAACAGGCGGGATACATAACCAGAGTCAAAGCGGGGGAAGAAATGGTCACGGCAGAAGATGCAATCAAAAAGGAGTTCCATCGATTCTTCGCCAAGCTATACGAGGCTGAGCCTGAAAGCAAGGAGGACATCTGGAAGTATTTAGAGGACCAGAAGCTGGACAAGATCCCAGGGTACTACAGGGACATTCTCAATGGAGATATCTCGGAGAGAGAAATAGAATCAGCCATAAGGAATCTGGACCCGAGCAAGGCCCCAGGACCAGATGGCCTGACAGCTCGGTTCTACAAAACCATGAGCCGCGAGATTACCACCTTTTTGAAAAAACTCTACAACAGAGTATTGACGGAGGGCACATCCCCAGACACATGGAAGGAGGCCAACATAGTCATCATCCATAAAGAAGTCGCAGATGAGGCCACTGTAGCCAACTATAGGCCCATCTCCTTATTGAACATCGACTATAAAATCCTGGCCTCCATCTTGGCGTCGAGATTGAAGATCTGGCTGGGTGACTGGATAGCCTCAGACCAGAATGGCTTTCTACCGGGCAGACAGGGCAAAGAAAACGTCAGGACTGTCATCAACCTGTTGGAATACTACGAAGCACGCCCTCGAGAAGAAGTCGCCTTCCTTGCTCTAGACGCAGAGAAAGCATTCGATAACCTGCGGTGGGACTTCTTTCGACTGCTCATGGCAAAGTTGGATCTAGGCCCCAAGTTTCAAAATGCTATAGGGGCGATTTATCAGGAGCAATCAGCAAAAGTCTGGGTCAATGGGCAGCCGACGGAAAGAATAAGCATACAGAAAGGGACCAGGCAGGGATGCCCTCTCTCGCCCCTGATCTTCATACTAGCTACAGAGGTGTTGCTGAGAGCCATACGATCCAACACCCAGTTACGAGGCCCGAAAGTTGGAAAACATCAGTACAAGGTGAAGGCATTCGCTGATGACATAATTTGTTTTGTCGAAAGACCTCTAGACTCCATACACCTGTGGCTGGCGGAGATTGAAAAATTTGGTCTACTAGCGGGACTAAAAATAAATAGGAGAAAGACGAAAATCCTAACAAAAAACATATCTAAAAGCCGCCAGGAGTTGCTAGGATCTGTGTCAGGCATGCAAATTTCCAATCGATCAAGTACCTGGGCATCCAGATAACTGCTCAGAACAGCCTTTTAATCAAGAACAATTACGAGGTACTCAGGAAAAAGGTCCAAATCGATCTAGGGAATTGGAGAAGCGCCAACCTCTCCCTCATGGGCAAGATAGCAGCTGTTAAGATGAACATCCTCCCACGGCTGTTATACTTGTTCCAAAACATTCTCGTCATCAAGACGTGCGCTGTCTTCGAGGCTTGGAAAAAAGACATTCTCAGCTTTGTTTGGGACTCCAAGAAAGCTAGAATCAGGTATGCAATCCTGATAGACAGAAAGGAAAGGGGGGGGGGGGGGGCTCCCGGACTTGAAGATGTATCATGACGCGTGCGGGTTGATCTTTGTGAAAGACTGGATAGCGCTGGCTAGAGAGGATATCCTGGCGCTGGAAGGATTCGACCTCAAAGCGGGCTGGCACGGATACCTGTGGTACGGGAGCGCGAGATCGGACCCCAACTTCAAGAAACACCCCCTGAGGGCAGCGCTCCTGCAGATATGGGAGAGGTACAGGGAGAGGTTCTTCGTCAAGACCCCCCTCTGGGTTTCTCCTATGGAAGCACATCAAAAGAGTGTCCTGGGATGGCAGACGTGGCCAAGATATGAAGAGCTCACTACTAAGATTGCAGGGAGGAGATGCCTAAAACCGCTAGCCCAACTACGAAGACAATATGAACGGCTCACGTGGCTACAATACCTTCACATAAGGGCATGGTTCAAAAGAGATGACCAGGTTGGTTTCGAGGAGAAGGAGACGTTCTGGAAGGCCTTGCTTAGAAGGGAACGAAAACTAGTCACAAGAGTCTACCAGAAGCTGTTGGAATGGGCCACGGAGACTGAGGTGGTAAAAACCTGCATGGTCAAATGGGCGCAGAATATAGGACGTCCCATCAGCCTGTACGAATGGGAAAAGATCTGGAGGAAACAGCTGAAGATCACTTATGCCACAGACCTAACAGAAAATTGGTATAAACTGTTCTTCCGGTGGTACATGACACCACAGAAGCTGGGGTGATGTACAAAGACGGCAGCATAATCGACCTGCTGGAAGTGTGGAATGCAACCTGGAACTTTTTCCACATGTGGTGGACCTGCCCAGAAGCCACAGCCTATTGGAAAGACATCCACAGTGGCGTCCAGAAAGTCCTTTGCATCGCGCTAGAAAGAAAACCGGAAAGCTACCTGCTAGGATTGCTGTCAGGAGATGAAATGCGGGAAGAGAACTCAGAACGCCTGTTTGTATACCTGACCACGGCAGCAAGGATGGTTTATGCGAGGAACTGGAAGGCTGCAAACTCACCACGGCTCGAGGAATGGGAAACCAAAGTATGGGACATCATGAGTATGGACATGCTCTCCTATCACATGAGTGAGGTCGAAGGCGGAGCGATAAAAAGGACGGAATGGGCACCATTTCTGGCCTATATGAAGACCCGGGAGGACCCCACGGCCCCGGCATCCTCAAAGACATGAAACCTCCAAAGAACCCCACCCATCACTCGGAATCAGAGATATTGGGCCCCTGTCTCCGAGACACTTGACTAAGGGGAAGGAGAATGGCAAAGGCCAATCAGGCTATGCCCCCAAGGACGCAGAACACCCCCCCCTCCACTTATTGACAAGGACGTTTAATTCCCCATTCCCACCACCCCCCTTTCTCTCCACGAGGACTAAGCAAATGAGACTATATGGTAGTGCCGGAAGCCTACACAACGGACCCCCTCCTTCCATCCTCATCACACACACCCCGGACCTCCCCCCCCCCTCTCCTCCTCTCCCCCCCCACCTCACCACCCCGAGCCCAACTCCCAGTCTCCTCTCTCTCTCTCTCCCTGTTCCTTATTTCTAGCAATCATCACAGGCACTATCTCGTCTCTCCTTCCGCGCCAAATAGGTACAAGTACAAATGGAATTAGCATTTCAAATGTCTCAACTGCCCACAATGGAAGGGCGAGCCAGGGCTCTCTCATCTGTACTTTCACTCCTGGCCAATAGACAGAAAAATGACCTACTTGTTCCAATGACTTTTAGAATTCTTGTAGAGCGCAGGAAACATGATCGGGAGGATTTTGGCTGCGTTGTCACTGATCAGACTCATGATGTATTCATTATTCCAGTAGTACAGCGCCCTCTCCGCAACCTGTATTAATACAGCAAAAGAGATTTCTTAAGGAGATAAATATTAGAAAGGAGAATAGGTCTGAATCTTCGCCATTGAATGTTAAAAACAGTATAGTAAAGATAAAGGTTTCCCCCGACATTAAGTCCAATCATGTCCAATTCTGGGGGTTGGTGCTCATCTCTATTCGTAAGCCGAAGAGTCAGTGTTGTCTGTAGACATCTCCAAGGTCATGTGGCCAGCATGACTGCATGGTGCGCTGTTACCTTCCTGCCAGAGCGGTACTTATTGATCTACTCACATTTGCATGTTTTCGAACTGCTAGGTTGGCAGAAGATGGGGCTAACAGCGGAAGCTCACACCACTCCCTGGATTCGAACCTACAACCTTTCGATCAGCAAGGTCAGCAGCTCAGCACTTTAACCCACTGTACTACCAAGGACTCCCTAAAAAAAACAGTATATATTTGCCTCAGGTCCGTTCAGCAGTTCACCTACCTGGGAAGCATCAGCTCTTCAGACGCCAAGATTGACAAAGAGATAGATCACAGATTAGCAAAGGCATATAGTGCATTCGGAAGGCTTCACAAAAGAGTCTGGAGCAACAAGCACCTGAGGCAAAGCACCAAAATCAGTGTGTACAGAGCTATCGTACTGTCTATTCTCCTATATGGGTCTGAAACATGGGTCACCTATCGCCAACACTTACGACTCCTCGAACACTTTCATCAGCACTGTCTTCGCACAATCCTAAATATACACTGGACCGGACTATGTGACTAATGCTGCTGTCCTTGAGCAAGCAGGGATCACCAGCATTGAGGCCATGCTATTGAGAACACAGCTGCGCTGGGCAGGGCACGTCTCTAAGATGGAGGACCACCGCCTCCCAAAGATACTACTCTATGGTGAACTCGCCACGGGTCAGCGCAAGAGAGGCGCCCCCCCAAAAAGATATAAGGACCCCCTGAAACAACATCTCAGGCTCGGCCAGGTTGATCACCAACAATAGTCCACCCTGGCCTCACATCAGGAGGCATGGAGATGCACTCTCCACGATGCTACGGCCTCTTTCGAGAAGTCACGCTGAATGGGTCTCGAAGAGAAACGACAACGCAGAAAGAACTGCAACTTGGAAACAACATCACATAAGAACATAAGAACATAAGAAGAGCCATGCTGAATCGGGCCTCAGCCCATCTAGTCCAGCATTCTGTGTCACACAATGGCCCACTAGTTGTACACAGGGATCTCTAGCAGAAAGGAGGGCAAAACCCTCACCTGCTCCCGACCCCCCACAACCAGTACCCGGGGAAATCCTGCCTGCCTCCATCAACACAGAGGTGGCACTTGGATGTCCATTTCAGTAACTACTGATTCCCTTGGTATCCATGAATCTGTCTAATCCTGCCTTGAAGCTGTCCAGGCTGACCGCTGTCACAACCTCCTCTGGAAGTGAGTTCCATAACCCAATGACCCTCTGGGTGAAGAAATATTTCCCTTTATTAGTCCTAACTTTTCTACCTTGGAGCTTTAGGGAGTGCCCCTAGTCCTAGTGTTGGGTGACAGAGAAAATATTTTTTCTCTATTCACCTTTTCTATCCCATGCATGATTTTATACACTTCAATCAAGTCACCTCTTAAACGCCGTCTTTCAAGGCTGAAAGGACCAAGGCGTTGCAACCTGATTTCGTAAGGGAGCTGCTCCATCCCTTGGATCATTCTTGTTGCCCTTTTCTGTACCTTTTCCAGTTCCGTTATATCCTTCTTGAGGTGCGGTGACCAGAATTGTACACAGTACTCCAGATGTGGCCTGACCATAGATTTGTAGAGAGGTAATACAACATTTGCTGACCTATTTTCCATTCCCTTTCTGATCATGCCTAGCATAGAATTTGCTTTTTTCACTGCTGCTGTGCACTGGGTTGACATCTTCATTGAGCTGTCCACCAAAACCCCGAGATCCCTTTCCTGGTTTGTCTCGGAAAGCTTTGACCCCATCAATTTGTAGGTGTATTTGGGGTTCTTTGCCCCGATGTGCATGACTTTACACTTGTTTAGGTTAAAATGCATTTGCCACTTTGTTGCCCATTCACTCAATTTCGAGAGATCTTTCTGGAGCTCTTTACAATCAGTTTCATTTTTAACTACCCTGAACAATTTAGTGTCGTCTGCAAACTTTGCTACCTCAGAATTCACTCCTACAGCCAGGTCATTAATGAATAAATTAAAAAGTAACGGACCCAAAACAAGACCCATCACACAAGAAGACTTTCTGCTGTGCTTTCTGTAACCGAACTTGCCTATCTCCAATTGGCCTTTTTAGTCATCAACGCGCTTGTAAAAAGCGTGGGATGAGTCCTTCCTAAGAATCTTCGTTCGCAAAGTAATGCCGAGATATTAGTTCAGATACATATTTGTTCAAATATCTGATTTGTTAGTGCTGGTGTAGGGAGTATGTGGCTCTCTAGATGTCATACCCTTACATAGTTATACAAAACGAATACTGGGTTGCTGAGCAGTCGCGAAAGTCAAGCGACGACTGCTTCTTGGGAGAACCAAAAAGAAGCATGGATCCCGTCCACTCTCTCCATCATGGTGCTGATTCCAGTCTTTCTGAACATCTGGGCAGGGAAATGGCTGCAGCAGCATTGGTGCTTTTCCCCTCAATGGAATGACCTTCGACTTTGTCCATGGTTCATATCAAAATCCAGAAGTTTTGGCACCATAACGTATCCTCGATTAATACGTGAGGTAGATTTATACATGAGTCACTGCCGGTATCTCTCGCTGAGAATGCTAGATTACTAAAACAGGGATTAAGTTTTCTTCACCAGCTTCATGTTAAACACCATAGATCCAAATGCTAAAAGTGAAATCTAGTGAAATTAAAGGTAATCTCTAAATGCATTTTGGAAGAATGTTTCAAGTGTCGTTGAAGATTTTCATGGCAGGGATCACTGGGTTGCTGTGAGTTTTCCGGGCTATATGGCCATGTTCCAGAACATTCTTTCCTGACATTTCACCCACATAATAATAATAGTACTTTATTTCTAGACCACCCTACCTCCTCAAAGGGAATCAGGGCAGTTTACACACACAAAAAGGCAAATATTCAATGCCTAGGTAAGTGCAAAGACTTTAAAAACAATACAAAATAGTGCATATCTATGGCAGGCATCTTCAGAGGTTGTGAGGTCTGTTGGAAACTAGGCAAGTGACCTCCGACCTTTCTCAGCCTGAAGCATATAGTAGTATCAGAAATCAATTTCAAATCGATCAACAGCACTGTCAAATCTTGCTTCGACTTTTTGTGTGCGCTGTGGATTTTCCATTTAAACCAAAACAGAGAAATAGGTTAAATCTCTGTCAATGAGCCAACCTATCAAACCACAATGTGTACCCCAAAAGAGTACAGGGAAGTCATAAGAGTGGAGAGAAGGGGAGTCCAACACTAATTCTTGGCCTGATCAATCACAGTGTATTGATCTGAGAATAATAAAACTTGGCCATCAAGTTGGATTGGAAGGTGAACTCCAGTTATCCTATCTACAATTTTTCATAGAAGCGGGACAGAGTGAGCTCCCTTTGTTAGCCCCAGTGTCTGTCAACCTAACAATTTGAAAACTTTCAAATGTGAGTAGATCAATAGGTATTGCTTCTGTGGGAACATAATGGCGCTCCATGCAGTCATGTCGGCCACATGACCTTGGAGGCATCTACGGACAACGCCAGCTCTTCAGCTTAGAAATGGAGATGAGCACCACACTCCAGAGTTGGATTCTACTAGACTTAATTTCAAGGGGAAACCTTTACCTTTACTTAAGTTAAAACTAAACCTGTTGCCTCATCTTGAGTTTTGAATTTACCTGGAAGTGTGGACTGGAGACACACTTGGCCAGCTGCCTGAATAGGGGCTCCATCACCTTCACGAACTCAGATGGCTCAATGACATCCAATATTTCTTCCAGCTCATTCAAAAACATAACCTCCTTGGGACTATGTGTTTTTGGCCAAAATTTCAGCAAGCCCATAATTACCTAGGAAATGAAGAAAGCCGACAACAAGTGTTAGGGCAAAGAGCAGCCATATCCACTGATGAATTAGTCTAAAATCTTTTAAATCTGAAAGAATCTTTATCAGAGTACCACCAGTACAGATCTTAAGAGAACAACGTACACAAGAAATATCCTCAGGGATCAAAAACATTTTTTGCAAAAACACTTTCCCTTCAAATATTCACTGGGAGCAAGGGGCAGATTTCCATCACATTTTGCAGCCTCCTTAAACCCAGAGCTGTATCCACACTGCAGGGCTATAGCAGTTTGACACCACATTAATGTCAAAAATATTAAAAATTAACTAGGTATTTTAAATTACAAACATGTGAGTCAAGCACCGAAAGGGTTAAATTGATGCAATGACTTGGCATAAGCAGTTGCCTCAGTCTGTGAGAGGTCTTTGTGGAAGAAGGGCCTTTGTGTGTGAATAGGTCTCAGAGTGTGAATAGGCCTCAGTGCGAGAGAGGCATCAGTATGAGAGGAGGCTTCAGTGTGAAGGCTGGTATGTGTAAAAAGCTATGTGCGAAGCTCCTGTATAACTTAGGTGTGAGAGGAGTCTCTCTGAGAGCGAAGAAGGCCATTGCTGTAAGTCAGGCCTCGGTGTCGCCTGATAGCAGAGCTGTAGCAGAGGCTGAGTTATCTCCAGCTGGGAGCAGCATGTAGTTGGGAGGGGCTGATGAGACTTCAGACGCTGGAGTAAGTAGGAAGAGAACCGCAAGCAATTCCAGCACTGAGGAGTTAGAGCAGAGGAAAAGAATTAGGCAAGGACTTACAGCTCCTACAGATTCAGAGTCATTTGAAGGTTTTCCTGGAGATGTGGAACTAGAGTCAGAAGAGAGTGATACTGGGCTAGATTGGACTCTGGTAAAAGAAGTTCAGGATGTATGTAATGCTGACTCCAGTAGTGACACATTTATGGGGTTTGACAGTGACAAAGATTGGCCCCCTGAAACTTCTGGGAATGACTGGGAAGAATAGGTTGCTTACCTGTAACCGTGTTTCTTCGAGTGTAAGTCTGTGAAATTCACACAAGTGGGTTTACTTCCGCGCATGTGCAAGGATCTCGGACATACTAGCTCTAAATAAATAAATTTACATAAGCCCCTCCCACTCCCCGCCCTATACAGCCCCTGTTAGAGCTACCTAGCCAGTTCCTTGCCGCCGACAGCAGCAGAAACCTAGGGCATGACATTAGAGGGGAGGACGGGCGGGTTCTGTGTGAATTTCACAGACTTACACTCGAAGAAACACGGTTACAGGTAAGCAACCTATTCTTCTTCTTCATGTAGTCTGTGAAATGCACACAAGTGGGTGATTTAACAAGCTCACGTACCTGGAGGTGGGTCATGCCACACAGGAGAACAGAACGGCTCTGCCAAAGGATGCATCCTTCTTAGCGAGAACGTCGAGCTTGTAGTGGGCTGCAAACGTCTAGGGGGTCACCCAAGTAGCAGCCTTACAAATTTGATCAACAGGAACACCCCGCAAAAACGCTTGGGATGTAGAAACTGCCCTTGTAGAATGGGCTTTAACACCAACAGGTAATTCTCTTTGGGCTAACTAGTAGGCCAACCGGATTGCCATGAGGCCAAACGTTGAGAGGTAAGAGGGAGTCCCAGGGAATCTTTCCTATATTTCAGGAAGAGCTTGGGAGACTTTCTATAAGGAGCTGTCCTATGTAAGTAAAAGGATAGAGCCCTCTTAACATCAAGGGAGTGGAGGGCGATCTCCAGAGGAGACGAAGGGTTGGGAAAGAATGCTGGAAGGGTAATGTCCTGAGACATGTGAAAGTGGGAAACAACTTTGGGGAGAAAGGTAACGTCCATACGGAGAACCACCTTATTGTCGTGGAGATCAGAGCGTAGTGCTGTGATCTCGCTGGCCCTTCTGGCCCTTCTGGCAGAGGTAATAGCCACGAGGAAGGCAGACTTCCATAACAAATGGGAAATGTGTGATGTGGACATAGGTTCAAAGGGTGGCTTGGAGAGTTGGGAGAGAACCAATTCGAGACTCCAGGAGGGAGGCGGTGGGGAGACAGGGGGGTGAACTTTTTTATATCCTTTCAGGAAAGTGCCCACAAGGGGGTCCTGAAAGAGGGAGGGGGCGCCGAATTTTTTTCTGTACCAAGACAGGGCTGAAAGATAGCATTTAATGGAAGAGAGGGAAGACCCCTTTAAGGAGAGGTCCACTAGGAAGTCTAGAACGACAGAAATTGGGGCCAACTGTGGCAGATGGCCAAGCGGTTGTGCAAATTTTTGGAACCTAGTCCATTTATATGTATAGGCCTTTCTAGTAGAGATCTTTTGGGCCGCCTGAATTATAAGGCGGACTGGTTCGGAAAGGTGGGAGATGGTCTGATCCTCCACGCTGTGCGGTGGAGGGAGGGGAGGTCTGGGTGGAGAATGAGGCCTTGTTGGAGAGAGAGGAGGTCGGGGTCGGGAGGAAGACGGAGAAAGTCTTCCCGGGACGCTTGGAGTAGAGGTGTGAACCACGGTTGGCGTGGCCACCAAGGGGCTATCAGGATGCAATCTGAGTTGTCGGTGATTAGCTTGGCGACTACCCTCGGCAGCAGGGGAAGAGGGGGAAAGGCGTAGAGGAGTCCTGGGGACCACTGATAGAGAAAACCTTCTCCCAGGCAGTCTGGGGATGCGAGAGGGTGGAGTCTCACACAATACACCTTGCATTGGGTGTTTAGGTGTGACGCAAAAATGTCTATTTGAGGAGTGCCCCAGCGTTTGGTTAGTGTTAGGAAGTGTTGGGGATTGAGCTGCCACTCGTGAGTGGTGGACGGGGCCCTGCTCAGAGAGTCCGCTAAGACATTCTCCTGACCTGGGAGGTGGATCGCTAGGAGGAATGTGTTGTGTTGAACACACCACTCCCATATCCGGAGGGATATTGAGAGAAGGGTGGGGGAGCGGGTGCCCCCCTGTTTGTTGAGATAATATTTGACTGAGGTGTTGTCCGTGAGGACCTGGATGTTGTGATTGGAAACCAGGGTTACAAAGGACCTGAGGGCTTTTTCCACCGCTATCAGTTTGAGTGCATTGATGTGAAGTTGCTTTTCGTGGGGAGACCAACGACCGCTGATGGTGAGGTCTTGAAGGTGAGCACCCCAGCCCGTGGATGAGGCGTCTGTCGTCACTGACAGCGACGGCTGAGGGGGAGTGAACGGGAGACCTGAGCACACATTGGATTTTTTTGTCCACCATGAGAGGGACTGGAGGACGGGGGCAGGGGGGTGGAGGACCATGGCCTGGTTGTCCCTTCCGGGCTGGAACACGGTCAGGAACCATGCTTGGAGTGGCCTGAGGCGGAGGCAGGCGAACGCGGTAACGTTTGTAGTGGAGGCCATGTGGCCAAGTATAGACTGGATGGTCCACGCAGAACAACGGCGACGAGCCTGAACATTGTGGATAGTGTGACAGAGGTTGAGGAAGCGGTCTTCCGGGAGGTAGGCCCTCTGGGACATGGAGTCCAACACTGCACCTATAAACTGGACAGTTCTTGAGGGTGAGAGATGCGACTTTTCCAGGTTGACTATAAGTCCCAGACTCTGTAAAAGAGATAAAGTATAACCAATATCAGCAGACAGTTGGTCACATGACACAGAGGAAAAAAGCCAGTCGTCCAGGTAAGGGAACACAGTGATGCCCTGTTGACGGAGGTGGGAGGCGACAACCGCCATACATTTAGTAAAAGTTCTCGGTGCCGTGGAGAGACCAAATGGGAGGACATTAAAGGAATACGGAGAGTCCTCAACCATAAAGGTGAGGTACTTCCTGTGGGAATGCCTAATGGCAATGTGAAAGTAGCCATCCATGCTCCCTTTGGAATAAAAGGGAGGATGGAGGGAAGCGTGACCATCCTGAATTTACATGGTCTAATGAATTGGTTGATTTCCCGAACGTCTAATATAGGCCGGAGACCACCATCCCTTTTGTCAACTAAGAAGTATCTAGAAAAAAAGCAATATTGGATTTGGTGGGATGGGGTAGGGGATATGGCTCCCTTTGAAAGGAGGGAATGGATTTCTTCCCGCAAGGCGGGAGATGCCTGGGTAGATATTGGTTTTCCCAGGGGTGGAAGGAATTCGAATTCTATGGCATATCCCCGGTGAACAATGTCCAGAACCCACTTGTCGGTGGTAATGGACTGCCAGGCTGAGAGAAAAGGCTGAAGCCTGTCGAGGTATGAATTAGAAGCGGCGCTTCCTATTATCAGGGGGTTTGGATCCCCGATACTGACCCTTGAAGGGGGCTCCTGGACGCTTGAATCCCCGGGAGGGGAACTGCGGTCGCTGTCCCTCTGAAGGGAGGGGAGTTGTAGTTTCCTCGAAAGGACTGAAATTAGTGGTAGTACGAGCGCCAACGCTGCCTGTAAGGTTGGTAAGGCTGGCAGGGCTGCTGACCATATTTATTCAGCGTTTGTTTCATTTTATGTGAGTGTTCCAACTGGGAGTCAGTTTCAGGATTGAACAGGCCGGCCTCATCCATGGGTAAATTTTCAATGAGAGAACGCTGATTGGAGGACAGAGCCGCTGACCTCAACCAAGCATGTCTTCTGAGAGCAACTGATCCAGCAATCAGTTTGCCTGAAGTATCTGCACCATGTTTGGCCAAGTCCTTTTGAAGATTGGCTAAAGTGAGGGCCTCCTGGCGAAAAGCCTTAGCCATGGGTTGATCATTTGAGGGAAGCCGGTCCAGATAAGGGCCTATTTTGTTCCATAAGTAGGACTGATATACACTCATATAGACGCCATAATGGGCCATGCGGCCGGAAAGGCATGCAGAGGCGTAAAACTTTTTTGCCATGGCATCTAGTTTTTTCCCCTCTTTATCAGAAGGGGCAGCCTGATTATTTTGGGTCGGCTTAGACTGAGCGTCGGTCACAATGGAATTAACTTTAGGAAGTTTAGCCAGCCAGGGATTGGCAGAGAGGTCGATACGGTAGAGGTTTTCAGCCCTTCTAGAGGTGCTTGGGACAGTGGCAGGTGCAACACCTGTAACTTTTAAAAGTTTGATGAGGTAAGGTATAGTGGGTAGCATGGTGGACTGCTGTGGTTGTTGTTCAGCTGATGTGAAATAAGGGTCCTGGACTACATCCTCAGATTGAGGCGGTTGAATATCAAGAGACCTGGCCAGCTTGATCAGGTGTGCAGAGAATTTTTTTAAATCTTCTGCTTGTTGAGGATCAACCTCAGCCTCAGGCGGGGGAGGTACAGGAGTGGCATCTGAGGAGGACTCAAGATCAGCATTGTTATCTAAGGGAGGCTGAGGTGGGGAATGAACAGGGGATGCAGTGGGAACCAAGGCTTGAGGGGGGGAGGGGCTGGAGAGGGGGGAGCAGCCACGGATGCCGATGGATGGGGATATGGGGGCCATGGAGGCCGGTATAGATCCAGAGGAGAAGGCGCATGGTAATGCTCCTGATAGTAAGGAGGGTAGTAGGGGAAGGGGGGGTAAGGGTATTCATATGGCCTGTAATAGGGATCATAGGAGCGATCGCGGTAACCGGGCGCCTCTTTAAGGGGGCTGCGTGATCTGGAATGCTCCTGTGGCAGCGGGGAATGAGTTGCTGTCTGGCGCCGGGGCGATCGCGCGAATCGCGAGGCGCGCGCCTCTGTAGCTTGGGGCGCCTTGGTCTCCAGGGAGAGAGAGCGGGGAGAAGGCTCCTGAGCGAGAGGCGGGGGGAGCATAGGATCAGGGAGCTCTTCCTCGGGACCGGGAGCAAGGAGCTGGATGGGAAGGAGTTGGGGGGGGGGGCTTTCCACCCCAAGGAGATCTTCGTCAGCCTGAAAGAGCTGCAGGGGCTCGGCTGCGAGAGCAGGCATACCAGGACTCGGAGGCTGAGAGCCGGCGAGAAGCCTAGGTTGTTTTTGCCCTTGATTCCCTTTTGGTTTCGATTTAGACCTTAGGGAATGTTTGGAGGTTTTTTGTTTCTTTTGCGGTGGCTCGGTAACAAGGTCAGCGGCCAGAGCGCAAGGGACATTTTCCGTCGAGGCAGGTTGGTGGGGAGAATGCTCTGCTATAGATGGGAGGGGAGGCTGGCTTGTAGAAGGCTGGGATAGCCTAGCCTCTTCAGGGGCTAAGGACTGCTTATAAAGCGAAGCTTTAAGTCTAACGTCCCTGCTTTTCAAGGCCCTAGCGGAGAAGGACCTGCATATATTGCAAGCCTGGGGAATATGAGATTCACCCAAACAGAGGAGACATTTAGAATGTTTATCCTCTTCGGGGAGCACAGCCCCGCAAGCACAGCATTTTTTAAAGGAAAGAGAGGCCATCTTAACTGTCCTGGTCAGGGTTGGAGAAGGGCGGGTAGTCAAGGCAATCCGTGGTCTGTTTTCCAAAATCAAGAGAGAGAGAGCAGTCTGAGATGCTTTTGCTGGCGAGCGGAAAAAGGAACTGGCTAGGTAGCTCTAACAGGGGGCTGTATAGGGCGGGGAGTGGCTTATGTAAATTTCTTTATTTAGAGCTAGTATGTCCGAGATCCTTGCACATGCGCAGAAGTAAACCCACTTGTGTGCATTTCACAGACTACACGAAGAAGAAACACTAAGTTTTGAGAAACGCTGGGAGACCTGGAGGAACGCTGAAAGGGTGTCAGCTGCTGAGAGGCATGCAGCTGCTTCGCCTGAGCTGGAAGGGTGTGACTCAGATGAGTCTGACCTTTAGGGTTATAAAATGTGGGCTTGGAAAATGACTACTTGCGGCAGGCAAGGAGTTGTGTCTGCCGTCCTGTTACCTTGGCATCCTGTTATCTGGTATCGTGTTCCTGACTACTCGTGAGTTAAGGCTTTTTACTCTGCCACCTTTTGGGGCTGGAATGCTGCTGCTCTGGCTGCCGTTTGGGAAAGGTGGGGGGGGGGTTGGGTTTCAATGTTCTGCTTTTTATCCAGCTACAGCCGCGTGTTCCTAGTGGCGGGGTTTGACTCCGCTGGATCTTCTGTGAGTTCAAGCTGCAAGACTGGTATTGTATTACAATGAAGGGAGGTTGACAATGTGATTTATGGGAATTACGATGTGTGTTATCCCTATACATTTAGCTCCTGTTGGACCTTGGACTGTCTCCTCGTTTTCCTCCATCATTCTCCTGCCCTTTGACTTCGGACCAGTTACAGACTTCGCTTTTTGGATCATCCCACGAAGGACGTTGCAGAGGACGTCCCTGTGTTTGTTTTGGCTTCTCCTACAGTGTTTTTTTGGGGATTCCCTTGGGTTTTTGTCAGTTTGGCTAGGTTTTTATTAGTCTCATTCCCATTCCTTGTAAAATAAACCTTTTTGTCACCCCCTTTTACTTCTGGGCTTGGTTCTATTGGTGTCTGAGTTACAACAGCCAGAGTAGAAGTAAAGAAGAAAGTATAAAGAACTTCATGTTATGGAAATCTTTTTAAAAAAATAGTGCAATGATATTATTTTGCTATAAAGAAAAGCCTTGTATGGAAGAGATAACATTGGTCTGTGTTTTTTTTTTGTTCTTTTTATCACTTTGGGCTACTGATGCTGGGTCACGCTGCTCCAGATAAGTTACTCTGCTATACATTCATGGGGAGGGTCTTTTGTAATAAGCCGACTCGCCCAACAATTATCTGCCACAGCTCAATGCTACAGAATTCTGGGATTTGCAGTTTTACGAGATATTTGCCCTTCTCTGTCAGAGAACTGTGGTACAAAAACAACATCCAAATCCCAGAATTTCATAGGATGGAAACATCACAGGTAAAACGGTATGACTTATTTATTTATTTATTTATTTATCGGCCATCCCAGATGGCTTTGGGCGATTTACAGTAAAACACACAGTTTAATACCTAAAACATCTAAATATCTAAAAGTATCCAAACATCTAAAAACATCTAAAAACAATTAACATCTAGAAACATCTTAAAACAATTAACAATCTAATGAGGACTAATGTCCCGCCTCCCCACCCCCATTCTTCCATAGTTGCTCACACTTTCTATAATGCATCATTACAGTTCTATCGTCCTCTCCCACCCTGCTACTTTCTATGCTTTCCTTCTCCAATGACTTTCCCTGACTCAACTAATTTTAAGGAGCTAAAGCAGGCATAGGCAAACCAAGGTCCTCCAGGTAGTCTTCAACTCCCACCACCACTCTTCGGCGCCGATAACAGCCTCAGGTCGTCTCTATTCTTTCCCCCACAAGATAAATATATAACAGCAATAACGGCAAAACATCGAAAAACAACAGCCATCACAGCTTTTTAAACATCCTTTCCTCACACACACCAGCCTTTGTACACGCCATTTAGAGCTCTCAAACATCACACTCACACTGAGGCATTCTCTCACACTGACACCTCGTTTTCCTCCATCATTCTCCTGCGCTTTGACTTCGGACCAGTTACAGACTTCGGTTACAGACCGGTTACAGTGTGAGAGCTTCCTCTCACACTGAGGCATTCTCTCACACTGACACCTACTAAGACTGAGGGCTCTTGCAGACCGACGCCTCTCACACACTGAGGCGCACTAACACTGAGGCCTACTAACACACTGTGGTCCTTTTTCCACAGAGACCTCTCACAGACTGAAGCAACTAAGCTACAGGGACACCTGCTTATATAGCACTTTTGCTGAGACATTGCATCCATTTAACCCTTTCAGGGTGTGACTCACATTTCTGTAATTAAAAACACCTAGTTAATTTTTTCTATTTCTGACAATAATGTGGGAAAAGGAAAGGGCATGAGGCTGTTAGGAATTGTGGGACTTCAAATCCGAAACACCCTGGAGGACCTCAGATTGCTCATGTCTGAGCTAAATCAATGTACAAAAATGTGGCCAATTACGAAAACTCTGGCATTTTCATAATTAATGCACATCCTGATTTTTCTAGGTTAAAAATACATTTTCAGGACAGAAATTACACCAGCCCGATTTATATAAGTGTGTTCAGATGTGAGCACCCAACTTGTGTGTTGCACAATAATGAGCAGGCACTAGGTTCAGGCTCCCCTCAACCCTTCCTCCCCATCAACACCATCTTTAGACTATGTTTACCGAAGAAAACCTGTAAATATTAATCATTTCATTTCATCCAATGAGAAAAATGTTGATTTGTGCTCTTCTGCAAACCACTATCTACTTGGTAAACTCCAAATTGGAAACTACTAAATGCAATGAAGTAATGCAAGAGGAATGAGAAGAAAAAATGTGTCAGCCTGAAACTTAAGTGTTGCCCCTTCTTAGAATTCCAAGCCATAATTTGGTGTTGCATAAAAATATATTTTGTGTAGCTACTTGTATGTATCGCCCTCTGCTCTTCAGATATCACCTTCAGCCACCAGGTCAGGTTTAGATTTGGATATGGACAATCCTGGCCCCAGCTTTCTGTACTACATGGAGTCACACATGACACCCAGAATTACATAGACCCAGAAGGAATACTTACCGGCTCGGTCAGACTGCTGTCTTTCTCCAGGAACTGTACAACACAATATGCCAACTGTAAGAAGAGTACAATACAGTCAAGGATTATAGGCGTCACGGAAATAACAGATGCAGACAGACAGCCTATGTGTGCTATATAAACATTTGCAAGGTGTTTCAAAATGATAGACCCAATTGTAAAGCAGTATATTTGACAATGGCAACAAGTTAGAACGACACAAAAAGTTACAAATGGTTTTATGTGTTGGGATTCAACCCCACACTACCCAAGTCTCAAGTCCTCAACAAGGAACAGTTTAGCTAGTTTAGAATACACTAAGGGTTTGCCTTCCCCTATGTGTCCTGAATGACAGTTGGGAATGTGTTATTTTCTTCTCTCTTCTCTCTTTCTAGCTCTCATTCTGATTGGTTGTTTTAAATGGATATTTTTCTACTACAAGCTTTTGAATCTGACTTCTGCCTTCTTACACTTTGGTATAGAGCAGGGGTGGGCAACCTACGCCCCGCGGTCTGGATGCGGCCCGGCAGCCAGTTCTGTGCGGCCCGGGAGAAGGGCGTTGGGGACGGGGACAAGAGGAAGGGGCGCCGCTACCGCCATCCGATTGCGGGCTCTTTGGGGCCTGTGCTGGCATACAGGCCAAAGGAGCGGCAGCTTTGGAGTGTCTCCCATCCCTGGAGGCGATCTGCGCCTGCAGCGGGTGCACTCCGCGACCTGCAGGGGCTGATCGGCGTGGCGACCCGAAAGACTTGATCGTCTTCCGGGTCGCCACGGTGATGAGCCGCCTCAGATTGCCGAGTGCTCCCGCTTCAGGCCCGGATCACCTCCAGGGATGGCAGGCACTCCAAAGCCGCCGCTCCTCCGGCCTGTCTGCCAACACAGGCCCCAAAGTGCCCGCGATCGGATGGTTGCAGCGGCACCTCTTCCCCTTGGCCCCGCAGGGCGATCGGCTGGGGAACTGCTGGGGGCGAGAGCGGGCGGAGGCCTGCAGCCTCCGATTGTCTGCTGCTCTGCTCTCCTCTGCTGCTGCGGCGGCTGGGTCCGCTTTGCCATCCTCTGGGCTGGGGTCATTGAGCCATTCCATCTTGGGATCCTTCCTCTCTTCAGGATGTCAGCCTTCATCTTGGTTCGCACCTTGTCTTCTTGAATTTAATTTAATTTAATTTTAGTGTTTATTATTATTATTGTATAATAATTTTATTATAATAATAATATAATGTAATAAATAATATAATATAATGTTATATTATAATTTCAATATATTATAATGTACTGTATATATATACTATATAATAATTATGATATTAATACTAATAATATATGAATATTTCTTGATATAATAATATGTTTATATTAATGATGTGTAATATATAGTAAATATAGTAAATAAATAAATAAATAATGTAGATTAGAATGTAGTTCAGCCCTTAGGTGCGGCCCTCCATAATATTTTTTGGCTCTCGTGTGGCCCCTTGGAAAAAATAATTGCCCACCCCTGGTATAGAGAGTATGTGCTGCGTGCTTTGAGATCTCTCTCTGCTTGCGTGTCAGGAGAGATGAAGTCATTGAATTTTTCCCTCTCTTGAAACCTTAGAAGAGATGGGTGCTAGAGTAGCCCAGACCCAGTTCTTGATCATTAAGAAATGCACTTATTGTATATTATTGTAAATAAACCTCTTGTGGGTTTTTTTTAGATTGGACTCTGCATCTTTGCCTCCTAAGCTCTACAGCCACCTCACACGGCACTTCACGCTCTGTTCGCTAGTGAGATGATGCTCAACTTTTTGTATCTTACTTATTTTTGGATGCTCTGCTATATTTTAAGGTAGTTTTCTGTAACATAATGAGTTATCAAGTTTTATTAACCATATTGAATGAGAAAATAACTCTGCAAATGGAGAGTACCTCAATAGGCTTTATGTTGCGGGGTCGCCATCTTGCAAACAACTGAGGCAAGGGGCTGCTTGTGCGCCGGGAGAGGCATCCAGCGGTAATAGTTTGAAACTCTATGTCCCACTCATTCAAGGGAAAAGAGCTTCATTCTTGGGTGGTTTGTCATGGCAGAGATATAGCAATTCCAAATTGAGTCCATCTTTTTGAAACACCCTGTATAATGAGCCTTTTTGGTAATATAAGATGAAAACAGGCAGGAGGCTACATCTGAGCATGCAAGCCTATGTACATTTACTTGGCAGTGAATTACACAGAACTCAGTAGGGCTCACCTCTGTATAAATAAGCATAAAATCACGCTCTGCACACAAATTGCATATATTTACAGTAAAATGGAATTTGTTGGTGGGCACAAATTATTTTTGCCATTGCACAAAGAGGAATTGAATCAATTCCTTGTGCAACAACACCTAACCTTTGCAAAATATACTTCTCTCATTGTGCCTCCGCCCCCAAAAAGAGGTGTTAATAGCTATTCGTGGAAAATCCAGAATAATAGAAGTACATCTGGTCATGCCTTTATAACCAGTACAGGCATTCTCCGGGCTATTCCATAGTTCCTGGAGGATGACATCATCATTATGTGTCCATCTTTAAGGGCACAGTTAGACCCAGGGTCTCCAATACTGAATGGCCATTATTGGGATGGCTTCAGTATGAGACAGGTGAGTTTTGAAGGGGGAACAAGGGGCCCAGTTCAGCCTCAGTATAACCTTATCCAATCTGCTGATGCAGAATTGATTTGCTCTTGACATTAAGTCTAGTCGTGTCTGACTTTGGGGGTGGTGCTCCTCTCCATTTTTAAGCCAAAGAGCCAGCATTGTCCATAGATGCCTCCAAGGTCATGTGGCTGGCATGACTGCATGGAGTGCCGTTACCTTCCCGCCAGAGCTGAACCTATTGATCTACTCACATTTCCATGTTTTCAAGCTGCTAAATTGGTTGAAGCTGGGCTAACAGCAAGAGTTCGCCCTGCTCCCCAGATTTGAACCACTGACCTTTCAGTCAGCAAGTTCAGCAGTTCAGCGGTTTAACCTGCTGCGCCACCGGGGACTCTTGATACAGAATATCTGCCATCGTATTATATACAATTACAAAAATTAATTCAGGATGAATTGAATTAATAGCAAGAGAAATAAGAATCTGGTCAGAACTGAAAACTATTCATATGGCTATACAGCTTCTGAAGATTAATAAAGGGAACAGTTGCAAAACGACTGCAGGATTGGATAGGAGAGACAGTAAATGAGAAGCAAGTGCCTTCACGTCTTCCTTGTTTTGCATGTGATTTTTCTGCTTCTTGGCAGGGGGTTGGACTGGATGGCCCGCAGGGTTTCTTCCAACTCTGTGATTCTATGATTCTATGATTGTACGCTTTTTGACTATGGCGCTAAAACGATTGTCTGATCTGGTAGGGACTACTTTTATATTTTCTGATGTTACTTCACCTTTGTTGAGCCAGTAAGAGGCAGGAGGAGAGGAGAAAGCAAAGGCAAAGCCTGGAAAAATCAAATTTCTGGACTACAAGGGGCCATTTGTGGAGTTTATTTCCAAAAGACACCAAAAGCTCCCCAAAATCGAAAAGTCAGTTAAAAGCGGTAGAACATTTTCAGTTAGGAGTAGAATAATATGCACATATAACAACTATAAAAATGGATCAAATCATTTTGGTACGGGGCTTGGAAAATTGCATTTTACTGTAAGAGAAAGCATATCCTTAGCATGTTTTTTTTTTTGATTCCTGTAATATTTATTCTGATGGATTTGGTATCTCTTTGAAATCAAGCTCCACATTTTGGCTTGGTGGGAAATAAGAGCGGCGGCAGACAAATGCCCGTCATTTATGGGTTACACCAGGCATGGGGAAACTTGGGCTGAGGGGGGAAAGGAAAGGGCCTGAGGCTGTGCAATGGTGGGAGTTGAAGTCCAAAACACCTGGAGGGCCCAAGTTTTCCCATGCCTGGGTTATACGCAAAATGTTAAGAAAATTAACGTTTTACCTGGGGGTGGTAGACGCTCAGGGATTTCACTTTATGTAATGGGAGCAAAACCCGGATGAGAAACATTTTGTGCTCTTCCTTCAGGGGCAAAGCAAATCCATTGATTATACTGAGGAAAACAAGAGAGAATCGTGAACTTTCGGGGCTCATGCATTTGCAAGTGCGTGTGTATACACAATGCTGTTCCCAAACCCCACCTTGCTGTTGCTACATCATCAGGATTTCCTGCAGGAAACATCTGCAAAGCTCATGGGGACTCACTTAAATAGTTCATAGCATGCTTTCTTGGGAATAGCTCCTAGCAGTATGCAAAAAAAATGGAAACTGCATGTAATTGCTTGGGGAACAGCCACCTATTACTGCCAAGAACGGAAAGAGAAAGAAATGCTCTTACCTCCCTAAAATCTCTAGCAGTTCCGCAATCCCGTTGTGGTGCTCCGTTTCATAGATAAACCTAAAACAGAAAAAAAGTAAAGGTAAAGGTTTTCCTTTGACATTAAATAAGTCCAGTTGTGTCCAACTCCGAGGATTGGTGCTCATCTCCATTTCTAAGCTGAAGAGCCGGCATTGTCCGTAGACACCTCCAAGGTCATATGGCCGGCATGACTGCATGGAGTGCCCTTACCTTCCCTCTGGAGTAGACCTATTGATCTACTCATATTTGCATGTTTTCGAACTGCTAGGTTGGCAGAAGCTGGGGCTAACAGGAGCTCACCCAGTCAGTGACAAATAGAAAATAAGGCAACTAAGAAGCTGGTCTCCTGAGGACAAGGGCTAACCATCCAAAAGTTGGAAGGTTTATTTTTAGATTATAGCTCCCAGAATTGCACAAACACTTTGGCCGCGGGCCATTATGTCGGGGAGGTCCAAAAAATTAGTCTAAGAAGAATAATTTCCGAACTCTGGCTGATCTACAAGGGTTATCCAAAAAGTAAGGTTACACAAAAAAAATAAAATACAAAGAATAAATATATTTTAATAAAACTTACATGGATTGTAGCATAGGTATTACATTAATTTTCCACCATTAGTTCAATACATTTTGTCAATACATTTTGTCATCTATGGGACAACTTTTTGATGCCTGTGTCATAGAAGTTTCCCTCCACTTTTTTCAGCCAATTCATCACTTCACTTTTCACCTCCTCCTTGTTTTCCACCAAGGTGTTCCTTCAATTTAGTGAGCAGATGATAGCCACTGAGTGCAAGATTGGGGCTGTGAGATGGGTGGCCACTGAGTGCAAGAAATGCTGGTAAACTGGCTATTTCTGGGTGGCTTAAAACATCCCAACCAAATGAAGTCAACAACTCTTGTGTTGCATGAGCAGACATGCATTGTCCTATGTTTGTGAAGTTTCTTCATGGTCTCACAATATATGATGTACACATTTTATCACATGCTGTCTTGACATTACGTCCTTTCCATAAACTGAAATGACTTTGCGATGAATCGCAGTGGCCTTCATGCCCTTAGCGTTTAGGTAGCGTATTACAGTGCAAACTTTGAACTTGAAGGGAAACGGAATGATGACACTCATTTCTAAGCTTCACAACAATGCCAGTTGATGAGTTACTGACGCCTGGCACTGCACATTCGCTTCCACTGGCTTCCCACTACATGGCAGTGATGCCAACTTCCTCTGAGAAAATTCCCCACGAGAGCTACGTGCCTTGTAACCCTATTTTCCGGATAACCCTTGTATATGCAACACATACTTAATGTCTTCATTTTGTTTCAGGAAACCCCAAATTCGTACATTTGCTTACTTTATTTTACTTCCAAGACAGGTGTATACACACATGCTTGTGTTTCTAAGCACAGAATTATGGGTGATATTTTTGTAAATACACAAAAAACAAAGGGTTAAGAACAAAGAGTCAGGAGGATGTCTATATCCAGATATGAAACCCTAATGTATATCACAATTATGCACAATATAAGTTATATAAGCAAAAGAGTTTATATAGTGATATCAACAATTTAGAAACCTCCTAGTGGGAACAATATCCCAAAACAGAACACACCATATGTAATAGTAGACATCAATACACAATACACAATTATCCACGGTTAATACATTGCAATAATAATGAAACAGAGTCTCTATATACTGTCCTCTAGTGTCCCAAGTTCCAGTATTGGAAAATATATATCGGGGAGGTCCAAAAAAATTAGTCTAAGAAGAAGAATTTCCGAACTCTGGCTGATGTACAAGGGTTATCCAAAAAGTAAGGTTACACAAAAAAAAATTAAAATACAAATAATAAATATATTTTAATAAAACTTACATGGATTGTAGCATAGGTATTACATTAATTTTCCACCATATGATCTTGGAGGTGTTTACGGACAATGCCGGCTTCGTTCACTGCTATGGTTCAATGGTATGAAATCCTAGGAATTGTCATTTTATGAAGTTTTTAGTCTTCTCTGCCAAAGAGTGTTGGTGCCTCACCAAATTACAAATCCCACGATTCCATAGCTTTGATTCCGTGGCAGTGAAAGTTGTGACAAAGTGCATTAATTCTACAGTGTAGCTGCACCCTCAAGTCAGGAGTGTACCATGTGCAGCCCAAACTTTTTTTTAGGTCACTGCCACTTTGCCAAAAAGGGTGGTACTGATGAGATTTAGTGGCATGATTAAACTCACCCTCAAAAATATTTTATTGTCTGTATCTCCTTTCCAGAAGGAGCACTGGTCAACACGAACTGCCACTCTATGACATGGAAGAGCACTCTTTATCCTCAAGGATTTTGGTGGCAATTTCTGCAGCTCTAGGAATCTCAGTGGCAAAGACATGACTCACACTGCTTTATCTCACAGCGTAAAAGAGCGCTGAATTTTGGTGGCAGCTTCTGCAGCTCTGAGAATCTCTGTGGCAAAGGCATGACTGACACTGCAGTGTATGAGATCTTCAGTTCCTTGTCCTCAGGAAACTGTCCATCCCTGATTAAGATATCTGATGTCCCTATCTATCTATCTATCTATCTATCTATCTATGTATATAATAAAAGTCAGTGTTTGCGGCGGGAGGTGCGGAGGAATATGTGGCAGCTTTCTGATTGCCTCCCACTTAGGGATTATTTGCATAAAGGACTCTGATTGGCCAGCCTCAGAACTCCAACATTCTAAGGCACCAGACAATAGGGGATTGGTTGCCACTAAGGGAGTATTTGCATAAAGGACTCTGATTGGCCAGCACCCAAGAATCCAAGCCTCTTCATTCAAACAACATGATTGGTTGCCACTGTGGGAGAATTTGCAAAACCGGCTCTGATTGGCCAGCTTCTAGATTCCAACATTCTAAGGTGACGCAAAGGGAAAAGGAAAGGCCTCAGGCAGTCAGTCACTGCGGCCCACAGCAATGACGGATCAGGACCAAACTTGGCACACAGAGGCCCAATGGCCCACTTCACAACCTGGTGTGGTTTAGGGCAGGATGGGCCACGAATGATGGGATTTGCAGTACCTTCACCTGATTCACTTCCCAATGACCCACTCTCCATCCTACTGCAGTTTACAGGAGGGCGGACCATGGATGATGGGACTTGAAGTACCTCTACTCATTCCCCATGACCGCAGCAGCCCCCCAACAAAGACCGATAAAGACCATACTTGGTACACAGAGCCCCCATGATCCACTCTACATTCTACTGCAGTATGGAGGAGGGTGGACCATAGATGATTGGACTTGAAGTACCAAAGACCAACCTTGTCACACAATGCCTTTCTCAAATAACCCGGGCACCGCCGGGTCCCCAAGCTAGTTCAAAATAAATCTAGTCCAACTCTGTAAGTCAAGCTAGATGCCTCTATATCAGGCATGGGCAAACTTTGGCCCTCCGGGTGTTTTGGACTTCAACTCCCACAATACTTACCTGTAAAATATATTGTTGATCTGCCGCCGTATATATGCTCGGAGGCCCAAGAACTTCCCATAAATCCTATGCAAAATGGTCTTCAGAAAATCCCGTTCTCTGGGATCTTCACTGTCAAACAGGTCCAGCAGCTGTGGAAGAAGGATTTAATCATCTCCGATGCCATGAGCATCAACAAAGGTGTTTCAGGTCAATTCAGAAGGTTTTTAAATTTGAATATGTTTTAATGGATTTTAACAGTGAATATTTTGAGTGCTGTTTGTGTTTAATTCTGTTTTAATGGAATACTAATGCTTTTATGTCAAACTGCTTTGAGTCCCCTTTAGGAGAGATAAAGGTCAGCGGTTCAAATCCAGGGAATGAGGTGAGCTCCCATCTGTCAGCTCCAGCTTCTCATGCAGCGACACGGGAGAAGCCTCCCACAGGATGGTAAAACATCAGAGCGTCCCCTGGGCAACATCCTTGCAGACGGCCAATTCTCTCACACCAGAAGTGACTTGCAGTTTCTCAAGTCGCTCCTGACATGAAAAAACAATAACAACACTACACAAAGAGTAAATGCAGATAGCAATGCTTTCATACTTCATTCTGCATCTCAGAAGTAAAGTACAAGTAAGGCCAGGAAATGGAACATTTTAGAGATATCTTTTTTACGGGCTGCACTATTATAATGCTGCTGGAGACAATTGAACCTGTGCTGATCTAACACTTACCAGAGAATTAGAGCATGTAAAAATTTCTTTTTTGGACTTCAGCTCTCAGAAATGTCCAGCCAGCATAATCATTAGACACACTGGCCATGGATCATGGGAGCCGAAATTTTAAAAAGGTTTTGCAAGTTCTGAAGATGATATTGGAAACAATCAAAATGTGAGAGGGTCAATGCAAACGATCCAAAGAAATGGAGCCTCCTCAATTATAAAGGATGAACGTAACGCTGTGCACCTGATCAAACCATATTTCAATCTGGACATACAGAAACAAAATTCGAAATCCAACTGATAGTCCTTAACTCAGTGATTTTCAACCTTTTTTGAGCTGCAGCACATTTTTTACATTTACAAAATCCTGGGGCACACCACCAACCAAAATGACACAAAATGACACTAACAAAGTAATGCATATGGTTAATATGTTTTAAAGCAGGGCTGTCAACTGGCGGCCCGGGCCGGATCCGGCCCCGTAGCCTGTTGGACACGGCCCCACCTATGCCCTCAGCCGCCATTTTTAAATTTGAAAAAATCGATTTTTTTTTTTAATGGCGGTCAAAGGCCGGGGGAAGGGGAGGCGGGGCAGGGAGGAGGAAGAGAGCTAGCTCCTCCTCCTTTTTCGGCGCCCCCCTCCCTACCTAGGGCGGGGGAGCCGCCGAAAAAGGGCAGAAGGCGGCACCAACAGCAGCGCGTCACAGGCCTGGCGTGACGCGCTGCTCCTTGGCACCGCCTACTCCTCCTTTTCGGCGCCCCCTCCCTACCTAGGGTGGGGGGGGCGCGAAAGGAGGAGTAGGCGGCGCCAAGAGCATGGCGTCACACCAGGCCTGTGACGCTCTGCTCTTGGCGCCGCCTACTCCTCCTCCCGCCCTCCCTACCTAGGGCGGGAGCCACGAAAAGGGCAGAGGGCGGCGTCCAAGAGCAGCGTGTCACAGGCCTGGCGTGACGCGCTGCCTCTTGGCGCCGCTTACTCCTCCTTTTCGCGCCCCCTCCACCATAGGAAGGGAGGCGCGAAAAAGGAGGAGGCGGTGCCAAGGGGCAGCGCGTCACGCCAGGCCTGACGCGCTGCTCTGGCGCCACCTTCTGCCCTTTTCGGCCGTTTTAGGAGGGGGCGGGGCCTGGGGTTGGGGCGGGGCCTGGGGCGGGCCGAGCGGCCCCCTAGGTCATCAGTGACCTTTTATCCGGCCCTGGACCCGGTAGAAGTTGGACAGCACTGTTTTAAAGTATTTATACACTCACTTAGTGTGAAACCTGGGCCTGTTTCGATGAACACAAAATAGATATCCTGGCAGGAATGGTAGAAAGACATACACAAAGCTCTTGCTCAATGCACAGCTGCAGCACTAACTCTAACTAAGATGGCACGACCATAGCACTCTCGCATCACTTCTTAGTTGATGCAGAGTGCTATGGTTCCATTTCTTAAAGGGACAGATGCACCTTATAGTTTATATATGAATGAAGTTCGAAAATAATTTCCCACGGCAGACCTGATGATCTCTCACGGCACACTAGTGTTCCGCGGCACGCTGGTTGAAAATCACTGCCTTAACTGATTCACTAAATCAGGAGGTCTTACTTAAGATGGTGTTATAAATTAATCAATTAATTCAATGAGTAAATTCTGGTTACGATAACCAGTTGGATTCAAGCCAGATGATGTTCTGAAGCAACAGTATACTAGGAAAAATGATCAAACCAAAAACACTTAAACCCATATGCAGCTGTATTTTGCTTTCCTGGGCGTTATCTATTTCATCTGACTTGCATCCATCAACAGAACAGGTAACATTAAAAAAGAGAGAATTCTTCATAATGTCACACATCCATATAACAAGTTACACAACCCACTTCACTTCCCATAAATAAACCCTATTAAATCTAGATTTTTTTTTAAATCAAAGATATAAAACCTCAGTCACAAAACATGCTAAATGCAATGCTGTTGTGTCATCCAGCAAAAATGAAGGCAACAGCAAATGTGATCAACAAAATGTGATTCACATGAACCACTGTTGGGTACATTGCTGCACAAATGAGTACCTAAAAGACCCAGCCAGATGTGTATACTTTCTTGAGATACCGTATATACTCGAGTATAAGCCGACCCGAATATAAGCCAAAACACCTGATTTTACCACAAAAATCTGGGAAAACATATTGACTCAAGTATAAGCCGGGAGTAGGAAATGCAGCAGCTGCTGGTCAATTTCAAAATTAAAACGCATACTAATAAAATTATCGTATTTTCTGGCATGTAAGACAACTTTTTAACCCAAAAAAATCTTCTCAAAAGTCAGGGGTCATCTTATACGCGGGGGGTTGCCTTCCACTCCGGATTGGAGAATCTGTGGTTGTCGCATATGGTAGGGGGAGCTCAAAAATGGCAGTGGATGTGTCCCTGCCATATGCAATGACTGTATGAAAGCATTAAGGGCGACGCTGTACAAGTACAGTAGAAGAAAATCCATTCATCAGGATTCGTGGACTTAATGCGGTCCCGATGGTGAGGTGAAGGGGCGCCTCACCGGGAAGGTGTAAGTGAAGGTCAGAGGAAGCTGCAGGCATCTGGGGCGCCAGGGGTATGGAAAAAAGAGATAGATTGACTCTGGGCCCAGGAAAACACACCTCTTTTACCTGTCTGGCCCACCCTTGTATCCTATTACTGTACCTCCTCCTCTACCTCCCAGATCTCGCTCCTGAAGACTGCAGTGAAGCGGTGCAGGTGCGCAGGTGCGAGATCTGAGAGGCAGAGAAGGAGGTACAAGAATAGGAAAATTACCATATTGAAATCAAATCTGATGCTTTAAAATTTTTTATTTGGTGTGCGTTGGAAGAGGGGTAGTCTTATACGGCGAGTATACCCCAAACTCTATATTTTAACTGGAAAAGTTGGGGGTCGTCTTATACGCCCTGTCGTTTTATATGCCGGAAAATACGGTACATTAATTGAGGCATCAGGTTAAATATTTGTGAATATTTACATAAAACTGTGATTTAAAATACAACTGTCCAACTCTGATTAAACTATTATTCTAACCTTCTTCAATATAAATGTGCTTATGTATCTTTCAATAATAATAGAGTAAAATATGTAATAATAATAGTAATAATAATAGAGTATAATAATGGATATGTAATAATAACAGTAATAATAGAATAAAATAAATGTAATAATACAAGAGTAAAATAACAAATGTAATAACACTAGAGAAAAATAAATGCATTCACCCATCAAGACTATCTATTTCAACTCAGGTGCAAAGTGATGGAACTAAAAATAAGCTTTTAAAAACAAACTTTTTAGACCATAGCTCCAGAATCCCCCAGGTCATGGGAAAGGCCATTCTGGCTGAGGATTCTGGGAGTTTCAGTTCAAACAGGAATCAGTTTGGAGTTTTGGAGTCAAAAACAAAGTAAAAGAAAGCTGTAAAACTACTTACTGACAATACAAACTTCTGGTCGATATACTTCTTGGCTACATTTGGTTGAAAGTCTGGTGATTCCAGGAATCTCAGAAAGAATTCGTATACCAGCTAAGAAGGTTGGGAAGAGAAACAAAAAAGAGAAGGATTATTTGCAGACAGAACGCAAGTTACTTCTTTCATATACTTAAGTCACCTTGCTTTCAGCTATTAATCATTCCAATGCAATTGGCTTTGAGAAATAGAAAGTGGAGAATGTCAACATGAGATAGAGTGTTCCAATCACATACTGTGGGCACAATTTTGGCTCGAAAAGGGAAGTCACAATTTCTGCCAAAACTGGCAATCTGCTCTTCCATCCTGAAGCTCCCAGTGCATCCTCAAAACCAGCTCTGGAAGATGGGGAACTCTCTGGACTCGAGTCCATTTTTGGATCACATACAAAGCCAGGGAAAAGGAAGTTAAATGGTAAGAAAAAAAGTTTACTGGATATAGATGGATGCAGGACTTGGAAATATTACTTTTTTGCATTACAAAAATGCAAAAAAATGCATTATTATTTATTTACTTTATTTATATTCCACTCTTCTCACCCCGAAGGGGACTCAGAGCGGATTACAGTACACATACTTAGCAGACAATCCCTGCTGTTTCAACATACAACATATAGACGAACAGAAGCAAACTCTGGCCACCAGGGAGAGCTGACGCACTCCTCATTTCTCAGCGTTCTCAGCATCCCTTGTTGTTCCTTCCGCATTCTCAGCGTTCCTGGAGTTCTTTAATGGCCTCATAATTCAGTCAAAATTTGCCTCCTCACTTAATGTGGTACTTTATCTCCTACTTGACAGATGCAACTGTCTTTCGGGCTGCAAAGGTCAACAGCAGGCTACACTTAAAGGTCGAGCACCCACCTCGACCCGGGCAGGCTTCGAACTCATGACCTACTGGTCAGAGAGATCTTATGCAGCTGACACTTAGCCAGCTGCGTCACATTCCAGGTGCAAATTACACAAATGCAATAAAATTAATCGCTCTGCAAGCACAGTCAACACCCCAAATCCACCCAGTCAGAAAAAGCCACATTTTTATTATTCAAAAGCAACCGTGGTTCTAGATTCACAGGCATGGACAAACTTGGGCCCTCCTGGTAGGATGTTTGGAAGTGTGAGAGTTGAAGTCAAAATATCTGGAGGGCCGAAGTTTGCCCAGGCCTGCTCTAGACCATGAACCCCTCGCTGTCCAAACCCCATAGCAGTTGAATGCACATTTGGTTTCTGTCATAAATGTTAAAAATTAACTAGGTATTTTTAATTACAAAAATGTAAGTCAAGCACTGAAAGGGATAAATGGATGCAATGACTCAGCAAAAGCTGAAGTTCAACATAAGCAGGTGTGCCTGTAGCTTAGTACATCTCAGTGTTAGTTGTCCTCAGTATGAGGGAAGCCTCGGTGTGAGAAGGCTTCAGTGTTAGTAAGCCTCAGTGTGTGAGAGGCCTGATGTGAGAAGGCTTCGGTGAGAGAAGACCCAGGTCGAAGGCCTCATGTGTAAGGCTCCAGTGTGAAGGCTACTGTGTGTAAAAGGCTACTGTGTGAAGCTCCTGTGTATGTTTAGTGTGAGAAGAGGCTCTGTGAGAGCTTTTTATCTGCAAAGAAGTGCAGCGTAGAAGCAAAGAAGGCAATATGAAGAACTTTATTTGTGTTATGAAAACCTTGTCCCGGACCTTATATCATATTATGAGGCCAGTGCACTGGAGTGGGTCATTGATTGGACGCTATTAAGGGACACCCAATTGTTAGCGTTAGAAGGGTTTGACCGGAGGACGGGCTGGCATGGATACCTATGGTATAGCAGAGCCAAAATAGAGAGGAATTTTAATGACCATTGTATTAGAAAACAATTATTAAAATCTGGCTAAAAAGAAAGATAGACTATTCAAAAGCGTCCCAAAATGGTTGTCACCTCAGGAAGCCCACTTCAGGAGACAATACGGCAAGAATAATTGGCTGAATTATGAAGCAATTCTTAAAAAGTCAGGTTCTGACCTAATCGTGAAAGATCTAGAACAGTGTTTCTCAACCTGGGGGTCGGGACCCCCAGGGGGGTCATGAGAGGGGTTTCAGAGGGGTCACCAAAAGCCACCAGAAAACATATATTTCTGATGGCCTCAGGAAGCCATTTGGCAGAGAAGGTTGAAGATCTCTCCGCTTGCTCTTCTCTTTCTTTTGGAAACAGACTGCGAATTTTCCCACCTAAAGCTCTCCTTTGCTGTGATTGGCAGGCTTCCTGTTTCTGAGACTCCATGTGGGGAGGAGAGAGCAGGCGTGCTCGGCGCATGGGAGCATGATGCGCATGTGTGGGTGAGGGAGAGTGTGTGAGGTGGGATGGAGGCTCATGCCAGCTAGTCCCTTCAAGGCATGAGGGTTCTGTGTAGGAAGATTGAACCAATTCTATCATTGGTGGGGTGCAAGGGGCTCTTTGATTGTAGGTAAACTATAAATCCCATCAACTACAACTCTCAAATGTCAAGATCTATTTTCCCCAAACTCCACCAGTGTTCACATTTAGGTATATTGAGGATTTGTGTCAAGTGTGGTCCAGATCCATCATTGTTGAGTCTATAGTGCTCTTTGGATGTAGGTGAACTACAACTCCCAAACTAAAGGTCAATGCCCACCAAACCCTTCCAGTATTTGCTATTGGTCATGGGAGTTTTGTGTACCGAGTTTGGTTCAATTCAATTGTTGGTGAATTCAGAATGTTCTTTGAATGTAGGTGAACTATAAATCCCAGCAACTACAATATCCAAATGACAAAATCACCCCCCACCCCCCCATTAAAAATATAGTTATGCCGTAGCAAAAAAATAATGGTATGGTTAGGGGTCTCCACAACATGAGGAACTGTATTAAGGGGTCACAGCATTAGGAAGGTTGAGAAGCACTGATCTAGAAGAACTAAAAGGACTGGATAACTCCCTGGACTGGTTCCAAAATAGACAAATATGTGAGATAGATAAGAAAGACAAAGTGTTAGGATTTAAAGACAATAAACAATTCTGGGATGAATTGGTAGTGAAAGAAAAAGGGAGGATAACTCTCTTATATAATAAATTATTACAGTGGCAAACAGAAGAAGAAAGCATTAAAATTGTATGGTTATGTGGGCTAGGGATCTGGGACATGAAATTCTCGTAAAGCACTGGGAAAGATTTTGGAAAGTACACCTGAGATATACATACTCGTACGATTTGAAGGAAAATGGTCTTAAAATATTTTATAGGTGGTACTTAACACCAAATAAAATAGCTAAATATAATAAAAACTATAGTAATAAATGTTGGAGATGTAGTAAGGAGGTCGGCTATTTCTTTCATATGTGGTGGGGATGTAAAAAGATTAGGAAATTTTGGGAGAAAATTTACAAAGAAATGAAAAAGGCTTTAAGTATTGAATTCTCTTTCAAGGCAGAGTATATGCTTCTAGTTTTGTTAGATTTTAAAATAGAAAAAAATAAGGAAAAACTTTTGTCTACTGCATCACAGCGGCAAGATTGGTGGTCGCTAAATGCTGGAAAAAAGAAACCCCTCCAAAGATAGACGAATGGATCTCCAAGTTAATGGAAATAATAAATATGGACAGCTTAACAAGAGCTATGACACAGCGGATGGAAGCTACGGACTGGTCTCCGATAATAAGTTACTTGGGAGAACTTAAAGATATAAAAAAGTTGATATATATAAATAAGTGGTAATGTTACGTCTGGATATGTGAATTAGAGATCGTAAGATAAATGGAAATTATCTAAGAAGTATTAGATAAGGTTGGGAGGCGGAATAGGAAGTCTGTAATTATACAAAATGTTTATTGAAGGGATGGGTTATGTAAGAGATGTCTTAACAGACATCTTGTTTGTCTCTTTTTGTTGCGGGTTGTTTGTAGTCTGTCTGTCTGTTTTATCTTTGGAAAACTTAATAAAATTTATTTTTTTTAAAAAGAAAACCTTGTTCTTGTAAATAGCGAAACCATATTTTGCTACAAAGCAAAACCTCCTATGGAAGAGATAACATTGGTCTTTCTGTTTTTGTCTCTTTTTATCACTTTGGGCTGTTGGGTTACGCTGCTAATAATAATTTACTCTGTTGTACATTTATGAGGAAGGTATTTTGTTAATAAGCCCACTCGCCCACAGTTTCTTCTATAAACTTGAAAACAGTCCTTGGAAGGCCAAAAGGAGAAGTTTTTAAAACTATACAAGGACTGTTCTTCAAAACATAAAGGAAGAAGCAAATGGGAGACAAGACAGAATGAGGATAAGATCATCACTGTTGTGTGTGGGGAAAATTAAAAGGAAAAAAGACAATTGTAATATCACAGAGATACAACTGTTGGTTGGTATGGAAAGAACAGCGGAGACGATATCTCTAGAGAAAGCTTTTATCTTCCTTTTCCCGGCCAGCAAGAGAACAGACATATCGCAAGAATTTTGAAAAAGAAATGTAAGCAATTCATCTTAGCAAAGGCCTAATTCAGTTACTTGAGACCTGAAAATACCACCATGGTTAGAGCAGAAATTAAAATGGACTTAAAGTCTGGCCTAATGTATGTTTACTGCAAAGTAAATCTTAGAGATTGATTTCCTAGCAACTGGGCACTAGCCAAGTAGAATACTTCACATAAAGTCATTTTCAAAAGTTGAGAAAGTTACTTTTTTTGAAACCCAGAATCACCCAAACAGAATGGCCAATACCTATCCCCCCAAAAAAGACACTTTTTTCAACTTTTGGTTATCCCCACAAAGAGTGCCTAGATTCGTTCGCTTGGTTTTATAGGAAATCCAAAAAGAAAATTCATATGTATTGTCAATTGCCATAGATGTGTCAGCAAAATGTCAGGAGATAATGCTTCTCGAACATGGCCATACATCCCAGAAAACTCAGTGACCAGAAAATTCTTAATAAAATATACTGTCTGAAATTAATACTTGGACCGCCCACTCTACACTGATCTCCCCAAATGACTGTTTTGTTTTTTGTTTTTTACATATAGATCAGGGGTGGGCAACCTACGGCTTGCGGGCCGGATGCGGCCTAGCAGCCCATTTTGTCTGGCCCGGTGAGAAGGGCGTCAGGGGCGGGGCCAAGAGGAAGGGGTGCCGCTGCTGCCATCCCATCGCGGGCTCTGTGGGGCTTGTGTCGGCAGACAGGCCGGAGGAGCAGCGGCTTTGGAGTGCCTACCATCCCTGGATGCGATCTGGGCCTGCAGCGGGAGCATCTAAGAACAAAGTCAGGTTAGATATAACAGCAACTTATACAATCATTAGTTCAGGCTGAATATATTCAAACAGTATAAGATGTTGTATATGTGTATTATACTGCTTGAATATATTGATGCGTTATAAATTGAACTAATGATTGTCTAATTGTGTTGAACTCATTTTTTGACCTGCGCACTCAGCAACCTGTGGAGGCCGCCCTGGCAACCCAGAAGACTTGATCGCTTCCGGGTCTCCAGGTCGAATAAGCCGCCTCAGATCGCGAAGTCCCCTGCAGGTCCGGATGGGGCCAGGGTGGTAGGCACTCCATAGCAGGCCTGCTGGGGAACTGGGGCGAGAGCAGGCGGCCTGCTGCTCTCCTCTGCTCTGCTCTGCTGCTGCGGCGGCTGGGTCCGCTTTGCTATCCTCTGGGCTGGGTCCATTGGGCCATTCCATCTTGGGATCCTTCCTCTCTTGAGGATGTCAGCCTCTATCTTGGTTCGCACCTTTTCTTCTTGAATTTCATTTTATTTTATTTTATTTTAGTGGTTTTTATTATTATTTTATAATAATAATATAATATTAAAATAAAAAATATAATATAATATTTTTATATTATACTATAATTTCAATATATTATAATGTCTATATATATACTATGATATAATAATTATATTAATACTAATAATATATGAATATTTCTTGATATATTAATATGTTAATATTAATGATGTGTAATATATAGCAAATATAGTAAATAAATAAATAATGTAGATTAGAATGTAGTTCCGCCTTTAGGTGCGGCCCTCCATAATATTTTTTGGTTCTCGTGTGGCCCCTTGGGAAAAATAATTGCCCACCCCTGATATAGATCATTTATTTATCTTTATCTCAAGGAGGCCCAAAATGGTATACATTTTCTCTCTCTGCACTTTTATCCACAGCAGGTAGGCTGAGAAGCACTCCACTCCCAAGTAAATATTTGAACTGATGCTTCCTTACTGAGGTTGTAGGATTTAGCAACTTGTTAAAAGCAAAGAGCAAAGCTCTAATCTGTGCCTGAATGGCCTGAGAACTCCATCAACACAGCCTTGAGTACTAAAGAGGAAGAAAAATTAGAATATAAATATAATAAAATTAATGTTAACTTGTTACCTGGAGGTGTGGCCAAGCAGCTTCTAGCGTGGGTTCATCTTCCTCAGGATCAAATTCAGCTCCCGTTGGGTTGGATGATGGGGGAAGTGTTCGAAAGAGGTTCACTGAAAACTGAGAGATACAGATTCCTTGAGATATTGTTTTGCCAGATTGACTACATGGCTTGACCTAACTCCTCCTTATTAAAAGACCACTAAATGTAAATTGTTCATTTTTCTCACAAACTCCCCCAAACACTAGGTCTGGAAAGCAAAGATGGAACACATTTTCTGCAAAATCCCTCTTTTGTAAAATCCTCCAGATCTGCAAAATCTGAATTTCCACAGGGATACAATGAAATTTTGAAGGCTGCCTGATACTGAATCAGATCACGACTTCACCTACCACTGTCTAGCAAAGGTTCCCTCCAGGTTTTCAGACTAGAGTGTCTTTCTTATCTTTACCTGGGACTATACCTGGAAACCATTTGCATGCAAAGCAGGTGCTCTGCCACTGAGTCACAGCAATGACAAGCATTTCCCTGCCATTCTGTATCCTATGCACAGTTCTGTACCTACCTCTCCTGCTATTAATACCTGTCACTTTCAGCCTGTCAACAGTTGATGCATGCTGTCAGGCCAGATGACATTTACCCAAGAGGCTGACTATCACCAGCTACCCAATTACACTCCCACCTCCATCTGAGCTGCATGGAAGGGAGGCTCAGAAAGGCACATTTCTTACATTTCACTGCTTTTGAGATGTGCCGCCAGGAACCGCACCTGGAAAAACAGGTCAGTCTTACCATGATGACAGCTTCGGGGTAAATGGCCTCTGTGACAACATCCCGATTGTGTGTGATGTACTCCACCATTTCATTGAGACCTGCTCGCTTCACCTCTTTGAACTTCAAGTCACTGAGGGGATCGGTGACAAAGTCAAAGAGGACACAGCATTGTCGCAGCTTCTGGATGAAGAGCTCTTCCCGTTCGTGAGGCGGTGCATCTGATGGAAGACAAAAGAAGAGGTCTTCTCTTCTGTACCAAGAAGCTCTTATTGTTGTTAAGATTATATAATGAGTCCCCCCTCAGGAAGTCTGACTTGGCCACAGTGGTCCACGCTCTGGTTACATCCCGAATAGACTACTGCAACGCTCTCTACGTGGGGTTGCCTCTGAAGACTGCCCGGAAGCTGCAATTAGTCCAGCGCTCGGCAGCCAGGTTACTGATGGGAGCTGGTTACAGGGAGCGCACAACTCCCTTGTTGCACCAGCTCCACTGGCTGCCAATTAGCTTCCAAGCCCAATTCAAAGTGCTGGTTTTAACCTACAAAACCCTATATGGTTCCGGCCCAGTTTACCTGTCCGAACGTATTCCCCCCCTATGAACCATCAAGGACACTAAGATCCTCCAAAGAGGCGCTGCTCTCGGAAGGAGGGGCCGGCGCAAGCGAGGAAGAGGCGGAACGAAGCTGCATCAGAGGCCCTACGGGCGGGACTTCGCTCCGCCTCTTCGTCGCTCACGTCAGGCGCCCCTCCTTCCTTCACTCAAGGAAGGAGGGGCGCCCGACACAAGCGAGGAAGACGCGGAGCGAAATCCCGCCCCTAGGGCCTCTCACGCGGCTTCGCTCCGCCTCTTCGCCGCTCGCGCCGGGCGCCGCCTCTTCCTTCAATAAAGGAAGGAGGGGCCGGCGCAAGTGAGGAAGAGGCAGAGCAAAGCCGCGTCAGAGGCCCTAGAGGCGGGATTTCGCTCTGCCTCTTCGTCGCTCGCATCGGGCGCACCTCCTTCATTCAAGGAAGGAGGGCCGCCCGATGTGAGCGAGGAAGAGGCGGAGGGGCCTATGGAGCTCCGCGCGCAGGCGCAGAAGCGCCTGACGATTGATCTTTTTTTTAAAATGGGGGGGTCCGGATCCGGCGCCCTACCCATGGCTGCGCCCCTAGGCCGTGGCCTAGGGTGGCTTTATGGATAATCCGGGCCTGCCCCTCCCTCCTGTCTTTTAGGGGGCTAGTGAAATCCTGGCTTTGGAATGAAGCATTCCCAGAATAATGGCTGAGACAGGTTATAGATCAAAGTGAGTGACGACATATGCGGACTGAGTTGAATATGATTTCATTCATGGCAGTTTGGCTTATTTGTATTTTATCTATTTAATCTTGTATTGTTGTAGGATGTTTTTAATTTGCATTAGTGGCATTGAATATTTGCTGTAAGCCGGTCTGAGTCCCTCTACGGAGGTGAGAAGATCGGGATATAAAAGTTTAAAATAAATAAATAAAGTATAAATGCAGGAAATAAATAAATAAAGGTAAGTGTTGTCCTGCCCTTTTTCCCAAAACTGGATTCAAGGTATCTTACAAGAATGAAAACACAGTCCTTGTATTTACAGGACAAGTGCTTGCGGTTTCATTTACCCACATGACAAAATAAGCCCACCCCAGGCATTTTCTAGGTCATCTGAATGATTTTATAACATGCTTCTGCCAGAATTGGACCACGGAGTCACACTGGAGGGCTGAGTAATGCCTAGAGCAGGCCTGGACAAACTATGGCCCTCCAGGTGTTTTGGACTCCAACTCCCACAATTCCTAACAGCCTATCGGCTGTTAGGAATTGTGGGAGTTGGAGTCCAAAACACCTGGAGGGCCGAAGTTTGCCCAGGCCTGGCCTAGAAGCATTATATTTGGTGTCATGTGTAAATGAAAATTTGAGTACCAGCATCACCAAGAATAGTAGTCTTTCTTTTAGCTGGCAACTGAGTAACCCCAAAACACAATGCAAGAAAAAAAAAACAGATTGTAAAAATCTATGGCAGTGGTTTTCAACCTGTGGATCCACAGATGTTTTTGTCAGGAATAATAAAAAAAAATTAGCTAGATAATTTAAATTACAAAAATATGAGTCAAGCACCGAAAGGGTTACATTGATGCAATGACTCACCAAAAGCTTCTGTTCTATATAAGCAGGTGTGCCTGTAGCTTAGTAGGCCTCTGTGTTAGTAGGCCTCAGTGGGAGAAAGCTCTCAGACTGTGAGAAGGCCTCACAGTGTGAGGTAGGCCTTAGTCTGTGAGAGAAGCCTCAGTGTGAGGTAAGCCTCAAAATGAGAAGTCCTCGTGTGTGAAGGCTGAATTTTGTGTCATGGAAACCTTGATAATAAGCCCACTCGCCCAACAGTTTTGGCCTTCAACTCCTAGAAATCCTAACAGCTGGTAAACTGGCTAGGATTTCTGTGAGTTGTAGGCCACAGCACCTGGGGACCCACAGGTTGAGAACCACTGCTCTAGGGCAGTGTTTCCCAACCGCTGTGATGCGGCACAGTAGTGTGCCGTGATGAACCTCCTGTTGTGCCGCAGGAAAAGCTCTCTGCCCCCCTTCCTTCCCCACTCCTCCTGCCGAACTCCTGCTGCTGGGGGGGGGGGAGGAAGGGCCGGGTGGCAGCAGCGAAGAAAAAGAAGGGGCCGGGGCGCTGCCTCCTTTGGCTGTTTCCCCAGCCAGCCTCCAATCCGCCATGACTCTCGCCCCTCGCTCGCTGAAGCCGCGCGGAGGAGCCCTGCCCACAGAAGCTCGTCCATTGCTCATGCTCCTGCTCCTCCTCCGTGCAGCTTCAGCGAGCGAGGGGCGGGAGTCATGGCGGAGAGCGGCGCCGGGGACGGGGGCCATGACTCCCGGTCCCTTGCTCGCACTGCCCCCTTAAGTCTGGAGAAGCTATGGGAGAGCTGAAGCCAGGGAGAAGGGGCAGGCCATGGCCATGGCTCCGCCCCCAGCTTCAGCTCCGACCCCCAGCTTCAGCTCTCCACACCTTCTCCAGCCTTGAGGGGGGAGTGCCAAGCCCATGGCGTGGCCTGGCAGAGCCAGCACAATGCTGGCTTGGCACAGCCCCTCAAGGCTGGAGCAGCTGGGGGAGAGCTGAAGTTGGGGGGAGGGGCCTGGCGGGGCCTGGCTCCACCCCTCTCCCCAGCTTCAGCTCTCCCACAGCTTCTCCAGCCTTGATGGGACAATGCCAAGCCAGCATTGTGATGGCTCTGCCACCGCTAGCTTGGCACTGCCCCCTCAAGGCTGGAGAAGCTGTGGGAGAGCTGAAGCTGGGGAGAGGGGTGGAGCCTGGTGGGGCATGGCTCCGCCCCCCAGCTTCGCACTCCCAGCAGCTGCTCCCAGCAGGCCATCATCCCCCAGCCATTCTTTACTGTGTTAGAGTGTCATTTTGTGTCATTTTGGTTGGTGGTGTGCCCCCAGATTTTTTTAATGTTAAAGGTGTGCTGCGGCTCAAAAAACGTTGGGAAACACTGCTCTAGGAGATCCTGCATACAAACAGGTTTCTGAAAATTTAGCCAGAACCAATATCCATATCCTCCATTTGCTCGCCTTTCAGCAAACGTATGCTGTGTTACATCCTTTGCATATATTTATTTCTGATGGTGAATACCGGCATCATTTATACTGAGTGTGGATTTGGGGTTTCCTTGGTACAAAATCCTTATCACGATCATTGTTCTGCTTGCTGCTTTCGACAAGGGAGGATAATTATGATGACAGTCCTTTCTTCCAAAAGACAGCTACCTGAAAATCTTAAAGACAGTGCAACATTATGCTTTCCATAGTTAGAGTTTCTTTTCAGCACTGCAATTACATCTTGAGTCAGCATGACTCACGACTAAATCCATCCTTATCTGCATAAACCTTCCCATGTAGCACACAGAATCATTGACCAGGTTGCGATCTCAAAAGCTCCCAGGTTCATCATTTTCAATCTAGTGCAACAAACCTTTTCCTCTTTCAGGTACAAAACGACCAGTAAGTAAAAATAGCACACAATAAAACAAAGATAAAAAACCAATGGCATTTTTTTTAAAAAAACACACACACACACACACACACACACACAACCTTAGATAAAAGGAGAGGCAAAAGAGAAGATTAGTGTGAATTGGAAAGGCACAGAAATCATTCCTAAACTACCTGGGAGAATAAAAATCTCATGATGTGGTACCGAAAAGACCACAATTTAGGTGCCAGGAGATAGACTCACAGAGATGCTAGAGACTAGGCTTCTGCATGGATTCAGATTGGTCGGTCCCCGTCTGCCTACCAGCTTGTTCGGTTTGACCAGCTGGCCATAATGGCAAGGGGCCAGCCGCCACTTTTTTCAGCCCCAACAGAACAGTAGCTGTTGAATACTGGCTGGTTTCAGTTACAAGCGGAGAGCGGGAGAGAGGCAGCCGCTAGAACGAAAAGCTCAAGGAGGAAAAAGACACCTCTCAAGGCAGGGCAAAGAGAGGGCTTTTTAAAGGAAGCCCTGGGTAGGATAGCTCCCGGTTGATTGCTCTTCCTTCCCTAGGAAGTGGGAAGCCTCCTTAAAATGCATGCTACAGGGACAGAGAGAGCCCGCCTGCAGCACCTGTCTCCTCTAGAGTAGAAACAGCTTTAATGAAGCATTAAACCTGGTCTCTGTAATGGAAACGCTCCAACACCCTGTAAAGACCATGCATAGACAGCAACTTGATCCCACGAGGTTTATTGAAGGTATAACACTGTTGATGCCAGAATTGGCATCACAAGAAACAAACACTCCTTATATACAAACCACACCCCCATCACCTGTCCATCATACCCAAGGCCCAACCCCCCATGACTTGCAAGGTACATGAGAGATTGCATCATATTCTTCCTGAGATAGCAATATGCTAGTCAATGCTACTCTTGTTGGTGTGGCGTGGCCTAAGGCTCATTTCCAGCTCTGTGCCTGTCTCCAAGGCCACCACCTGATGGGGATTATCTCTGTTGGAAGGGTATGAGATAAGAGCACTACTCGCTCTGATCGACAGACCATTACAAAATGCTCCCCTCCCTCCCCCCTGTGAGGAAGAGGACTCAAAACGCTATCCTACTCTATCATCTAAATCCTATCCCAGCACCCACCAAAGTCACAACCAGCCTTATAATTCACAAGGCGAAGTGAGCCCACCTCAGCCTTACTCCAGTTGAATACACACTGGGACAAAGCTTCTCTCCACACACCACCCTGAACTCCTACACATTCAGATAACCAGACATTCCTCTATCACAAATGCTTAGCTTGTTCAAGGCCAATTTCCACCCTTAGTCATCTCTAAGCACTCATCACACGCTACCACTTCTACTACCATGCCCATCATTCTACAACCGCATGGTCCAAAACTCCAAACCTCTATCTGAACACCCTTTGGGCTAAACCATATATTCTGCATTCACCATCAACCAGGACACACTCGGCTCCCACACTCAGCTTCCCCAAACATGTGGGCCTTGTGCACCTTAATCTCACAATGCACACTCATGCAGCCTTTCACTACCGGCCACAAATCACTTTCTTAGAAGCCAAAGTGAACTTCACTATCTTCTACCACCATCTAAGTCCCAAGACTCTATAACCTCTCACTCGCCACTACCAAAGCCCCTAAAACACCTTCATCCCTCTACTGCCATAGCAGGAGGTACTAACCCACAAAACTACAATTCCTATGTAACCATCGACCACTACAAAACCTATCACATCCCTAACTAACCAATTTAACAACCCATCGCACAGGAATAAATCAACTGCACAAACCAAAATCACACAAACAAGATTCCAAGCCCCATAACTCCCAAAGCCTTCCACTGCAAAAGCAGGAGGTACCAAGTACAAGACTACAATTCCCTAAACAGCCAAAACACATCTGTGCCTTCTCAACCTATAACTCAATCTAAATCTCTCCACACAACCTTATTCCTCTACTGCAATGGCAGGAGGTACTGACCAAAACTACAATTCTCTATACAGCCACCTTCCACTATACCATCCATCATGCACCCCATCAACCTTGACTTCATCAACAAGCTGCACAGGACTAACTCAACTGGGCCACGCTAACCATACAAAATAAATCCAATACCCTTGCCACCTTGGCAAAAGGCACTTACCAATTTCCCATGCTTACCAATTGTCCAATTTCCAATTTCCTAATCCTCACATACGTGGGAAGCAAACATCCACACACTCAATCTCAATTCCAACACCCAATCCTAGTACTCTATTCCTCTGAACAAACTATTACACCCCCTCACATGGGGAAAAGCGCCTAGGAAAACTACAACTCCCTACTCTATCCTATCCTAGCCATCGCATGGAAATTAACCATCCAACTAAGCGATGTACACACACACACCTAAACCAACAGGACCCTCACACAGGAACAAACCATCTGTGTCCAGTCAACCCCTCCCCTCAAGGAAGGCAACACAAACTTCTTACCACCCTATTCATATGCCACAACCATAGCCAAAAGGTACTAACACCACCACAACCTCTAACCTGACTCTAAAATCTATCCTCCCAACGGAGCACTCCAATACTGGAACGCAGGCATGGCCATCTGCGTATAAATAACACGTACACATCTTAACTTATACTATATCCCAAATCACCTCTTCTCCTGGCAAATTCAACAGGAGATAATATCATTTCTAAACTGACTCTGAAGCCTATCTTCTAACCAGAGCACTCCAACAATCTCTTAAATTCTAGCTTCCCTCCATATCCAACAAGTCATCAATCCATGTGACACATATCTCCCCTTAACCTCATCTGCACATGAAAACTATCATCCTTAACTACATAGAGGCAATTCTAACATGTCTACCAATAAATGCAATTATACATCTAAACAAAACTAAAGACAGAGTTACAGTATTATGCACTTGAGATAATTCTATCAATAGACACAGTAATGTACACCTTTAAAGCAAGAAATATCCCATCAAATATACAAAAACCCCACAATACTAAAGCTTTCTACACTTACAAACCCCTCTGCAGGATTACATTAATAATCATAGGCTAAGCCTCAGCGTCATGCAAACCTGATCTGGGTACCATCATTCCGGCCCCAACTAAACATGGGATATCTCTTCAAGTAACACCACATCTCAATCCTGAGACCATCCCAACTCCAGCCCCTTTAAAGACACTTCCCCCATATAACAGCATTTTCCACAAAAAGCACATTACCACTAGGTCACTGATTTTCCCCAAAGTCCAAATTAACATGCTGGTTACTGGAACACTGGCCCACAGTTCATCCCCAAGGTTCAGCTTGTTCCCAAAGCCTGTCTTTCGACACAGCAAAGGTTTGCGCCCACAGTTCAGCCACCTTCCTCGAAAAAAATCCTTGCTCAGGCCCAAACAAATTCCCGCCCTCCGAGAGACCAAGTAACCCTGGGGTTTTATTCAAAACAAAATTAGCCAGCACCATCTCCAACCCAGCAGGCAAAGACTCCAACAACTGGGCACTCCTAGTATCTTCCTTCAGGGGAACATCTGACGGTCGCCACCCGGTCGCTCCAGCCACCATGGACCTCGCCAACTGCTCGCACTGGAAATCTCCGCTCCGCTGCACCATGGCCGACTCTCTCTCTCTTTCAAGAGGAAAAGCCTCCAACGGCAAGGCCCTTCCTGCGGCTTTCTCCATTGCTGGACGCACCTCAGGGGGCTCTCTTACTGGATGGGAATCCCCACTCACATCTTCTCCATTGAGCAACTCCACAACTTCACCACTCCCGTTGCGACCGGCTCCTCCTGGGGAACATCTGCCTGTTGACACTCGTCAGCAACCCACTCGATTGGCACTTCCACCGGTAAGGCCGTGTTCCATGGCTCTCCCTTCTGAGCCAACATCAAGGCAGCGAGGCTGTCTCCCTCAATAGGAACTTCACCTTTCCTCTCATCACTCTTGGGAAGCCAGCCATAAGGATTCCGACCCACACAAAAGCAACTGCCAAAGGGAACATCTGGTTGCTTAAGTTGCTCTCCTCGGAGGTCACCAAAACACTGAGAGCCAATCCAGACACCTCTTCTTCTATAAACTGAGAAACCTCCTGCCTCCCTTCCCCCTCACTGGCATTTTCACTTTCCAGGAGGAGGCATTCCAGGCTTATCTTGCTGCCGCATTATCTCCTCAGCAGCTTGCTCTCCTTCCACTTTTGAAATTGCAAAACTTTCTCCACACTGTATTCCGCTGCCGTTTCTCTCTCAGGAAGCCTGGGTTCCAAAACAACCGACTTGGCCTCCTTCTCCAAGGCAAAGGTGCCTTCTTCCATTTTAGCAGGACACTCTCCAGCATCTTCAACCACCCACTCGATTCCACTCGGTAAGGCAGCCTCTGCAACTGTTTTAGCCCCACTTTCTGCTCCAGACATGCTCCATGCCTCCGGCTGGACCTCCTCCATCTCCGGAGCATCATCATAACATCCTTCCTCCTCTGCTGGGAAACATAACATAATTTCTTGAAACCTCCGGACCCTCTCCTCCAAAGCTTCCATTTTCCTCAGCAATACTCCCACGTCTTCCTGCCCACAATGCAGGGCTTTCTTCAACTCTTGCAGCTCGCAAAGCTTCTTTGTATCTCCTGGACCACCTCATTCCTGGTCCAATAAGAGGACTGGGCTTCCTCCTGCATGGCCCCTCAACCACAATGGCCACACTCTCGGTCCACCTGAGATCCCACCTGAGCCTCTGCTTCTCTGGGTTCTTCTCTGGATCCTGAGCCCACCTGAACGAACTCCTGCCAGTCCGCTTCTCTGAGCTCCTTTTCCTCCTTCTTCTCCCAAGAAGGGGCGCCATTCGACGATTCCTCCATCACCCAGTGAGGGAACAAGCCCTGCAGGATCCTCCAAGCCTGCTGCTGCTCCACCTCACTCGGGGCTCTCGAATCATCATGGCTCTTACCAGCTTTGGCAGGCTTATTTCGGCTATGTCTTCCACCACGGTGGCGCTGGCTCTTGGCCCTGGTTCCTTCCGTCCAGTCCCATCCTCGTCAGAGGCTCCAGGCCCCCTGCTCCCCCCTCCGGACACAATTAAGGTCTTGCTGGGGTACACACGTACGGCCTGGCAAACACCTGATGTTGCCATCTTCACGGGACCGTCCCAAACGCCAGCCTTCCACCACTCACCACTCCTTCCTGCCGCAGCTTGCGAGCTCCTAGAGGCCTGGAATGGGGCCTCTTCTCTTCTTGACCCCCCTCTGCCGCCTCCATAGGGAATAGGGGCTTCTGAAACCTCTCCGAAACCCTCCTCATATTCCCCGTCGCAGTCTTCTCCGGGAATAGTCCCAATGGTACTCATCTTCATCCTCACTATCCCAAAAGTCAGCGGGACTCACCCATTCCACACCTGAATAGGGTCTCATCGCGAATCTTCTTCAACTGCTGAGCTCACTCTCTCACCCTCAATGGAAAGCCTTCCACGATAGGTTTCTTTGCAATTCTGGCATTCTGTAATGGAAACGCTCCAACACCCTGTAAAGACCATGCATAGACAGCAACTTGATCCCACGAGGTTTATTGAAGGTATAACACTGTTGATGCCAGAATTGGCATCACCAGAAACAAACACTCATATATACAAACCACACCCCCCATCACCTGTCTATCATACCCAAGGCCCAACCCCCCATGACTTGCAAGGTACATGAGAGATTGCATCATATTCTTCCTGAGATAGCAATCTGCTCGTCAGTGCTACTCCGGTTGGTGTGGCGTGGCCTAAGGCTCATTTCCAGCTCTGTGCCTGCCTCCAAGGCCACCACCTGATGGGGATTATCTCTGTTGGAAGGGTACGAGATAAGAGCACTACTCGCTCTGATCGACAGACCATTACAGTCTCCTCTCCTCTAAAGACCAAAGGGTCACAGAAAGAGTGGCATCTTAAGCCCTTTATTTAAACCCAGGTCTCCTCCACAGACCAAATTGAAAGGATTGCAGAAAGAGTGGTACGTATCTTAAGCCCTTTATTTAAACCCAGTTCTCCTCTACAGACCAAAGGGAAAGGATCGCAGAAAGAGTGGTATCTTATCTCTGATGCTTTTAACCCAGGTCTTAAAAGGCTATAAGGCAGGGATCGGGAACCTATGGCTCGCGAGCCATATGTGGCACTATTCATGATTGCATCTGGCTCTTGAAGGCAGAAGGCCTTGCCTCATCCCGATGGCTGGAGAAGGCAAGGGAGGCGGCAGGTGAAGCGTCTTTGGGCCACTTTGCCTGCCGCCTCCCTGGGACCAGCCTGGCCTTCTCCAGCCATTGGGATGGAGCCTGATGGCTGGAGAAGGCAAAGGAAGCAGCAGGCGAAGCGCCTTTGGGGAAGGCTTGGGCGCTCGTTGTCTTTCTCCTCCGGCAGCAGTTCCTTTCTCAATCAATCAAAACTTTATTAGTTCCTTTCTCACTTCCTTCCTTCTGGCTGGCGGCGGGGAATGCAGCGAGGCAGCGTTGACTCAGCTGGGGAGAGAGAGGAAGGGAGGGAAGGTAGAAGGCAGGCAAGCCGGCTATGGCGCTGGGTGGTCCTGAAAAGCAGCCGGAGCCCTCGCCAAGCAGCAGCGACGCCGGCAACGCCGAGGAGGAGGAGGCCGAGCTGGACCCGCAGAGGCTCTGCACCCTGGAGCCCGAGGACGGCGGCGCACCCGGGATCCCGCTCCACTCGTCCTGGACCTTCTGGCTCGATAAGTGAGCCCCGGTTTGGGTTTTCTGACAGGCTTAGGGGTGGGGAGGGTAGAAAGTGCGGGTGGGGAGAAAAGCTTCCCCGCCCTCCTCGGGGCCGGAGAGAGGAAGAGGATAAGCCAGCCGGGGAGGAAGGAGGGCGGGAGGGGCTTTGTCTCCTTTCCTCCATTCCTTTCCCCATTCTCTTCCAGTTTTAGAGAGTCTTCCGGTCCTTCTTGTTGTTGTTCTTGTTTCTCTTTCCTCTGTCATTCGCAGGCACACACACACACATAGCCATGTATATTTAGATGTACACACACATATATATACACATATGCACAAATGTATATACACACATATATACATATTTATATATACACACTCATACACACACACACACATATTTAGTTTAATTCAGTCTTAAAATATATTATATATATTATATGGCTCTCACTGAAATAATTTTCTAAATATTTTGCTTTCATGTCTCTCTGAGTCAAGAAGGTTCCCGACCCTGCTATAAGGACAAATGATGCAACTGCCTAAAATGACGGGAAGGGGAAATCGGGGAGCTCCCCCCCACCCCCATTGCTGCCAATGGTCCAGATGCTAGCTGCATTTTTCAGCTGTGGTCCAAAAACGGCCTTGCAACTATGCGCCCAATTTTGGAAGGCACGCAAAAACGGATACGGAAGTCTAACAGAATCCGGCCAGCAGAAACAGATCGAGGTTCAGCCAAAATGTGCAAGCCTAGTAGAGACCACAAAAATCATCCAGTCCTACCCACTGCCATGTACGAATATACAAACAAAGCATGCCTAACAGATTGACATTGATCCACCTCTGCTTAAAAGCCTCCAAAGAAAGGACTTCACCACATTCTGAAGCAGCATTTTCCCCTGCGAACAGCTCTGACTCTCAGGAAGTTCTTCCTAATATTTAGGTGGAATCTCTTTTTTCTATTTATAAATGGCTATCATGTTCCCTCTCAAACCTTTTCTTCTACAGGTTAAACATACCCAGGTTGCTAAGCCAATCTCCAAGGGCTTCCAGACCTTTTACCATTTTGGACAAAGAGGGCTTCCTTAGGCCTTATGACTCTACTGAAAAGCCCCTCTTTCCTATAGACACTTGCCTCTCCTCCCTTGGCAAAGGGCACTCAGCTGGCAGTCTTACCTTTAAGGGCAGGGAGCTTTTGAAGCTCCCGGTTTTTACTCAAGTTGAAACGAGAGGAGCTCTGCCGTCGCTCCTTCTTTACAATCTGGGGTCCCCCTGAATACTTGATCTTATTCAGCTGTGTTGGTGGAGGGGTGCTGTTGCTGGGACGCTTATTTGAGGTCTGCTGTTGTTGTTGCTGCTGCTGTGGCTGCTGCTGCTGTGGCTGCTGCTGCTGTGGCTGGACCTAAAGAGGGGGAAAGTACAGAAAATCACTTATGTATGAATTCACTCTGGGTTTTATCATATTCAAGGGAAATAATAATAATAATAATAATAATAATGTATTTATTTATTTATTTGCTTTATTTATATCCCACTCTTCTCACCCCGGAGGGGATTCAGAGCAGATTACAGGTACACATACCTAGCAGACAATCCCTGCCGTTTCCACATACACAGTACACACAGTACACAGTACACACATATAAACGAACAGAGGCAAACTCTGGCCACCAGGGGGAGCTGACACACTCCTCATCTCTCAGCGTCCCTTTTTGTTCCTTCCGCATTCCTTAGCGTTTCCTGGAGTTCTTTTAATGGCCTCATAATTCAGTCAAAATTTGCCTCCCCACTTAATGTGGTACCTTTATCTCCTACTTGACAGATGCAACTGTCTTTAGAGCTGCAAAGGTCGAGAGCAGGCTACACTTAAGGTCGAGCACCCACCTCGACCCGGGCAGGCCTCGAACTCATGACCTATTGGTCAGAGAGATCTTATGCAGCTGACACTTAGTATAATAATCTTTATTTGTATACACCCCTAGCTCCCCAAAGGAACTCAGAACGTGGTTTCCAACATATTAGGCAAGCATTAAATCGCCATAGACAATTACATCCAAGTAAACATATTGGACAATATAACACAGCCTAATTTAACTTAATGAACAAAATAACAACTAAAAACATCATAAAATACCAAAAACCTGTTAAACACACTAAAACATATTTAAAGCCTATTTCATTGTAGCTCCATCAGTAGAAGTTCAACAAACCAATGGCAAGGATTACAAAATGAATGTGGCCAACTATAAAAGGATTGGGTGAAGGATAGTGCAAACATCCTATCATAGGGACTGGGCCTAGAGACTAAAAATTCTCAAAAAATTGCTCGGACATCCAGATTTTCAGGTACTTACGGAAAGTGGACAGTGTGAAGGCTTGCCTAATCTCCCTGGGGAGGCTGTTCCAAAGTCGGGGGGGGGGGCACAGAGAAGGCCCTCTCTCTCATCCCACCAACTATGCTTGTGACAGTGGTAGAAGCAAGAGGATGGCCTCCCCAGAAGATCTTAGCACCTGTAACAGTTCATAGGAGCAGATGTGATCTCAAAGATAGGCACGGCCCGAAACATATAGGGTTTTGTAGGTCATAACCTGCACCTTGAATTGGGACCGCAACCTGTTTAATAGGGGTGTTGTACGTTTCCTGTAATTAGCTCCAGTTAGAGGTCTGGCTGCCGACCTTTGTACCAACTGCAGTTTCTAGGCAGTCTTCAAAGGCAGCCCCACACAGAGTGCATTGCAATGATCCAATCTGGATGTAGCCAGGGCAAGGACCACCGTGGCCAAGTCCAGCTTCTTGAGGTATGGTCGCAGCTGGCGCACAAGCTTTAACTGTGCATCAAGCATCAGCGCTGAGTCCAGGAGGATCCCCCTACTGCAAACCTGTGTCTTCATGGAGAGTGTAATCCCATCAAGCACAGGCTGCCACCCAATACCCCGATCGGCCTTCCAACTGACCAGGGGGACATCTGTCTTGTCTGGATTAAGCTTCAACTTGTTAGCCCTCATCCAATCCATCACGGCAGCCAGGCACAGGTCCAGGATCCGGGAGGCTTCCTTGGAATTCAGTGGAAAGGAATAGTAGAGTTGACTGCCATCTATATGCAGATGCCAACGAACTCCAAAACTCTAGTTGACCTCACCCAGCAGTTTCATGTAGATGTTAAAAAGCATGGGAGATAGAATGGAACCTTGCAGGACCACACATGTCAATGGCCAGGGGTCCAAGCAGGGGTCCCACAGCTTCACCATTTATACAGTTTGTTGTTGATTTAAAAACAACAGCAGCAGCAATTCTGAACAAAAATGCTGGGATGTTGATCCAACCGGTAATGTCCACTTGACACTATAAAGGTTAGGTTGGGCACAAGAGTGAATCAGGATCTAGAGTACATCTGTGTTATCAGTAAGAGTTTCCTGCTTTCAATGAATTAATAATATAAGCAACACAAATGATTTCCATATTAAATTAGGTTAATTGAATAATGAGGATTGGAGAGTAGTTGCTTGAGCATTGGACTATGAAGACCAGGGTTCAATTTATTTATTTATTTACTTTGCTTCTATACCGCCCCTCTCAGCCCGAAGGCGACTCGAGGCAGTGTACATATGGCAAGGACTGCCCAAGATAAACACATCAACAGTTACCAACACAATCACATCATATACAAATTAGCAATTCAAATTAAACACAGTATCAGCGTCTCGTTATTAAATCGATTTCCAATTGCAGCGGTGTTGTTCCTTAGGTCTCAATTAATAATCATACTACATCTGCAAATGCCCGGTCAAACAGCCATGTCTTGACCTTCTTGCGAAATGTCAGGAGGGAGGGGGCTGATCTGATGTCACTAGGAAGGGCGTTCCAAAGCCGAGGAGCCACCACTGAAAAGGCCCTGTCTCTCATCCCCGCCAATCGCACCTGCGAAGCAGGCGGGACCGAGAGCAGGGCCTCTCCGGATGATCTTAAACATCTTGATGGTTCATAGGGGGAGATGCATTCGGACATGTAAGTTGGACCAGAACCGTTAAGGGCTTTAAAGGCTAAAGCCAGCACTTTGAATTGTGCCCAGTAGCAGACTGGTAGCCAGTGGAGCTTGACCATAAATCAATCCTTGCTTGACCATAAAATCTACTGAGTGGTCTTGGGCAAGTTTCACACTCTTAGCTAAGAGGAAGGCAAGGGAAAACCTATCTTGAATAAGCATTGCCAAGACAACTCTGTGGTAGTTTAGTCTTAGGATTGCAGTTAAGTCAGAAACCACTTGAAGGCATGTAACAACAATGGTGGGGATTAGGTTTTGCAACTGATAAATGGGAGACAACTGATAGTTGATTGACTCAACCAGCGAATAACCAACAGATCTACGAGATTGTAGCTCTATCTTCTGCCAACCCCTGCTCTGATTAATGATTCTTTCATGCTTCGTGTGAACCAGAAAAACGTGGTTTCTGCCTTAGGAACAAGTCAAGATATTAAAACTACATCTTGAAGTTGATGTCATATCCTGACTCATTTAGAATCTCGTACATATGATTCCCAGTTCAGACAAAATGGAACACGATTATCAACTAGAACAGAGCTTTCTAAACTTTTCAATGTTGGCTACACACTTTTTAGACACACATAATTTCACAACACAGTAAGCCAGTTTTGATAACAAACTAGAGGCTAAACCAACCCCCTTAGAAGAGATATGGGCTCATGCATAATAATGAAATGTATGGAAGAACAAACCTTTTAAAAATGTATGATTTGTTATCTATTTCACATAGACTTGTTACATTTGTGTGACACACCTACGCACTGCAGCTAACACACTAATGGTGTTTCAACATACAGTTTGGAAACTTCTACTTTGACATCTTCCATTGGGATGGATGGAAATAAGTTCTTACAAGGATTAGAGTTTCATCTATATTGACGATTGTGCCATCACCGCTCAAGCAGGGTTGAACAGAAGCTCTCCGAAGCTTAAGGTTCTCTAACTGCCTATTACAATGAAAAAAACGGATGATTCCTAATCCATCTAAAATGCAGACATGTGCTTTTCATCTTCAGACAAGGATCTCGAGCTCTGAGGATTATCTAGGAAGGAATCCCACTGGAGAACACCAAATACTTGGGAGTCATCCTGGACCGTGCTCTGACTTATAAGAAGCACTGCTTGAATATCAAGCAAAAAGTGGGTGCTAGAAATAATATTGTACAAAAGCTGACTGGCACAACCTGGGGATCACAATCAGACACAGTGAAGACATCTCCCCTTGCACTTTGCTACTCTGCTGTTGAGTACGCATGCCCAGTGTGAAATACATCTCACTAGACTAAAACAGTAGATGTGGCTCTTAATGAGACATGCCACATTGCCACAAGATGCCTAAACCCAAACACCGCTGGAGAAATTATACTGTTTAGCCAGTATTGCACCACCTGACATCCGCCGGGAAGTAGCAGCCTGTAAGGAAAGGATCAAGACGTTTAAATCTCTGGCCCATCCTCTGTTAAGATATCAGCCAGGATGCCAATGTCTTAAATCAAGAAATAGCTTTCTAAGATCTACAGCAGGGCTGCCCAGGAAATCGATCGCGAACGACCAGTCGATCCCGGGACCGAAGGAGGTCGATCCCAGGATGCCCACACTTTTTCAGCATGCGAGCTACTTATAATAAAACCAAGTCAGAAAGATCTACCTACCTCCTCAAGGCTGGAGAGGGGATGGGCGGGGCGGGGCTTGGCGCAGCAGCCAGAGGGGGGCAGAGCCAGCCTGCGCCAAGCCCCGCCCCCTCCCCTCTGGCTTTGGAGCTCCCAGCAGCTTCTCCAGGCTTGAGGATAGCAATGCCAAACCAGTGGTGACATAGCTAGCACAAGGCTGGCTTGGCATTGCCATCCTCAAGCCTGGAGAAGCTGCTGGTAGAGCGGAAGCCAGAGGGGGCAGAGCCAGGCCGCGCCAAGCCCGGCCCCCTCCTCAGCTTTGGCACTTCTAGCAGCTTCTCCAGGCTTGAGGATGGCAATGCCAAGCCAGTGGTGGCATAGCTAGCACAAGGCTGGCTTGGCATTGCCATCCTCAAGCCTGGAGAAGCTGCTGGGAGCTCCAAAGCCAGAGGGGAGGGTTAGGAAGCTTGGCGCAGCCTCGCTCCGCCCCCTCTGACTGCTGCGCCAAACCTCGCCCCCGCCCCCTCCCCTCTCCAGCCTTGGGGAGATAGGTAGATCTTTCTGACTTGGTTTTATTATAAGTAGCTCGTATGCTGAAAAAGTGTGGGCACACCCGATCTACAGAGACACTCCTACGAACATCTCAGCAAGCAAGAGTCCAAAAGTGGCAGGCTAAAACCCAGAACCTCAATCAATGGCTGATACCAGATGAGAGACTTCCTCCTGGGCACACAGAAGATTGGGTGACCTGGAAAGCGCTGAACAGGCTGTGCTCTGGCACCGCGAGATGAGAGAAAATCTTTAGAAATGGGGCTATAAAGTGGAGTCCACGCCATGCAAATGTGGAGAAAAGCAAACCACAGACCACCTACTACAATGTGGCCTGAGTCCTGCCACATGCACGGTGAAGGACCTTCTCATAGTGACACCAGAGGCAATCCAAGTGGCCAGCTTCTGGTCAAAGGACATTTAACATAATGCCAAGTTTTTAAACTATGTGTTTTTAAATACATTATAATAGTACCCTGAATTCGCCTCTAACACAATAAATAAATAAAATAAAAGAATTGGTACAGAAACAATACAAAGAGAAGTTGAAAAGACAATTATAACATTTTGATAACACTTTAATTGCAATGGCTTTACTCCATGGGATCCTGGGATTTGTCTGGCAAGTGAGAAATCTAAATATACAAAAGGTGCAAGATCCTGGTTGATCTTCAAAGTGAAGCAGGGCCAGCCCTAACTGGTAATTGGATGGCAAACTGCCAACAAATACTAAGTATTGTAAACCAGTGATTTTCAACCAGTGTGCCGTGAGAGATCATCAGGTGTGCCGTGGGAAATTATTTTTGAACTTCATTCATATATAAACTATAAGGTGCATCTGTCCCTTTAAGAAATGGAACCATAGCACTCTCGTGTCACCTAAGAAGTGATGCGAAAGTGCTATGGTCGCGCCATCTTGGATTCACTCAGATGCGGCTAAGGAAACAAAGTTAGAGATAGTTCTGCAGCTCTGTGTCAAGTGACAGTGGCAATTTGGGAACACAGCAAGACAAGCGAGTGACAGTGATGGAGAAGTTTTTGAGAAGGGAAAATGCACATCAGAACTCATTGAACTGAAATAAGATTGCAGTTTAAAGCTAAAATTTGCTGATCTTCCTTTGGACAGTTTTTGGTTATCTGTTGCCAGGGAGTTCCCCATTCTGGCCAACAAAGCTATTTTGACATTGCTCCCGTTTTCAACCACATATCTGTGTGAGATGAGCTTCTCTAGCTTGACTGCAATAAAAACTAAAAACAGAGAGAGACTGACAGCTGTTGAGCAAGAGCTTCGTGTGCGCCTTTCTGCCGTTCCTGCCAGGATATCTATTTTGTGTTCATCGAAACAGGCCCAGGTTTCACACTAAGTGAGTGTATAAATACATTTAAAAACATATTAATTATATGTATTACTGTGTTAGAGTGTCATTTTGTGTCATTTTGGTTGGTAGTGTGCCCCAGGAATTTGTAAATGTAAAAAATGTGCCGCGGCTCAAAAAAGGTTGAAAATCACTGTTGTAAGCTATATTTCAGAGGAGTTGGTGATACCACCTCTGAGTATTCCTTGCCTAAGAAAACCATATGATATTCATGGGATCATGAGTCAACCAATGGAGTCAAGGTGTGACATAGCGTTTTGAATGTTAGACTAGAGTTCCAGTAGACCAGAAGTCAAATCCTCTCTCAGCCATGAAGAACCACAGCGTGACCCTGGGCAAGTCCCACTCCCTCAGCCTAAAAGGAAGACTATGGCAAAACCCCTCTTGCCGAGAAAACATTTGTGATAGATTCAACATGAAGTAGCCATAAGTCAGAAGCAACTGAAATACATAGAATTCTCTGCCAGTCAGGGGCGGTCCTACAAGGTAGGCCAAGTAGGCGGCCGCCTAGGGCGCCATCTGGGCGCGCATGGGGCGCCATCCTGGCCCTGCTGATGTTCCTCAGACATTTACATTTACATTGGGATCCTAATTTTGGACTTATGGGAGACTCCTATGAATTATGAGTCGGGTGATAGGTAATATATTTTGATTTTGATGCATTTACATTGCATTTCTCATTGATTATTATACAGTTCTGCTTAATATTGTCATACAATATAATACAAATACAATATAACAATAGAATAATGATATATTTTATATTACATGTAATATTACAAACAATATTGCAGTATAGTGGTATTGTACAAAATAGTAATATATAATATTTTATTTTACTTTATTTTTGGGTTATTTGAGTTTTATAGGAGTAATGAAAATATTTAGTAGAGGATAATTTTATTTAAATAAATAATGTTATTATTTTATAATAATAATATAATAGAATGTTACATTATATTATAATGTCAATATATTATAATATAATTATATTGTAATGTAGTATAATATAATTATGATATAATATAGTATGAGTATGGTATAATATATTGTATATACATTGATACAATATAATACTACTAATGGTATTGTGATATTATAATTGTATATTTGTTTTACATGGGGGGCGGCAAAATAATGTTTTTTGGGAGGGCACCAAAATAATGTTCGCCTACCATTTAAAATTACCTTAGACCGCCCCTGCTGCCAGTGGACCCTTAATTCTTTAATTCGCAGGAGAGAACTAGAACAATGCACCTACAGCTATCTGCTATGGGAGACTGGCAATTTTTCGCAGACAAAGTCTTTGGGACAAATAACATATTTGTGCTCATTTGGCAGCTATTGTTTCTTTCCTTCCTGGAAACTTGATGGGAACTGGCAGCTGATGCTTGCAAACTGGCACCAGCCCATGAACTACCACTTTGAGTAGTACTTAACTACAGCTTTCTGGCTGAAAAATCCAAATGCCTCAACAAACTACAAATCCCAGAATTCTATATGAAAGAATCACAGCAACCATGGCTACAATCCTACTGTGTGGAAATCTCAAGTGGCTTCCCCTCCCTTTGCTGGGCACGAATGCAATGCTTGCTGCCATATCAGAAGGCTGCTTGCCATATTAAGCCCTGCAAAATGACTGCATTGGTTCTTAAAAGCTTAGCAATACAGAAGATAGATGTGCTCTAAAGGTGGATACTCAGTCATCCAAAGGTACATTTCCCCATTCATTTTTCTTCTGCAAGCTTCCTTGTAGATGAGGAAGGGATGCAAGCGATGATCTATTTTTGACACACTCATCGTGATAGCTAGAAGATAATAACGCCAGCAAACTCTAACACTCTCTTCAAAATGAGTAGGAAAGGGAAATTTATGAGACTAGCAAAGCAGTTACCCCTTTATACTCAAAGTCATAGAACAAAAGAATTATCCTAGATCAATGTTTTTCAACCTGTTCTGAGCCGCGGCACATTTTTTACATTTACAAAATCCTGGGGCACACCACCAACCAAAATGACACTCTAACACATTAATACATATAGTTAATATGTTTTTAAATGTATTTATTTATTTATTTTGTTTATTTACTATTTTTATATGCCACCCTTCTCAACCCCGAAGGGGACTCAGAGTGGCTTACAGCAAACAACAATACTGCCAGAGTGGCTTACAGTGTACATATAACAATATTGCCGGAGCGGCTTACAACAAACTGAAAAAACAACAATTAACATTACAACATATCGCAATATTGTTAGCAATATTGCATGTAATACAAATATATAAATTATAATATCACATTATAATTATTGTATCACATTATCATTGGCAGTATTATACTATGTTACAATACAACACCACCAATACCAAATGCATATACCACATACCATAACGTAATCATACTATTATTATTATTATTACATTACAATTATTATACTATAACATAATACAATATATTGACATTATATGATATTATATTATATCAAATTGCAATGCAATGTAACACTATATTATATTATATATTATTATATTATATTATCTTTAAAATAATAAATAACATTATTTATTTAAACAAAATAAAATTACTTATTTAAATAAATAATTTTATAGAATCATTCTAAACAAATATTTTAAATTATAATGCAATGTAACACTACATTATATCATATATTATTACATTACACCATACTTTCTATAAAATAATACATAACATTATTTATTTAAACAAATAAAATTATTTATCTAAATAAATAATTCTATAGAATTATTTTAAACACAGCAAGAGGGGCCCTGAGCTGATGGAATGTCAGGAGGCAAGATGGAGCTGCCTTTCTTCCCCTTCAGCCTTGACTCTGTCCCAGAGCAGCAGTTGGTGCCGGGGGAAGGGCTCTGAGCTGATGGAAAGTCAAGGAGGCAAGATGGAGCTGCCTTTCTTCCCCTTCTGCCTTGACTCTGGCCCAGTGTGAAACCTGGACCTATTTCGATGAACACAACATTGATATCCTGGCAGGAATGGCAGAAAGACACAAATTCCCACACAGAACTCCCATAACCAAGAGAAAATACTATAAGAGTTTGGTGGGCATATTGACCTTGGGTTTTGGAGTTGTAATTCACCGACATCCAGAGAGCACTGTGGACTGAAACAATGTTGGATCAGGACCAAACTTGGCATGAATACTCAATATGCCCAAATGTGAACACAGATGGAGTTTGGGGAAAATAGACCTTGACATTTGGGAGTTACAGTTTCTGGGATTTATAGTTAACACACAATCAAAGAGCATTCTGAACTCTTGCAACAATGCAATTGAACCAAACTTGGCATATTGAACTCTCATTAGCAACAGAAATTACTGAAAGGGCTTGCTTGGGAATTGACCTTGAGTTTGGAAGTTGTAGTTCACCTACACCCAGAGAGCACTGTGGACTCAAACAATGTTATGTTGTTGTTTGTTTTCTATCCAGAATCATAATGTTGGAAGGAGGCTCACCACTTTAAGGTCCCTAAAAGAGCCATGGGAAAACTTCGGCCCTCTGGGTGCTTTGGACTTCAATTCCCAGCATTCCTAACAGCCTGAGGCCCTTTCCTTCTTAAGTGGCTGAGGAGGGAGGGAGGAAAAGGGCCCGAGGCTGCTAGGAATGGTGGGAGTTGGAGTCCAAAAACACCCGGAAGGTCCAAGTTTGCCTATGCCAGCTTTCGACAGAGACCTCTTCCTCCCCCTTCCCCTTCGCGCCCTTTCTTCCCCCTCCTGCTAACCACTTACTTTTTCTTCTACACTGCCGCTTCTGCTGCCATTTTGATCCGAGGGGGCAGCTTGAGCATGTTCAGGAGGGGAGGGAGGAAGACCCGACCCGTGCAGGCGCTACTGCGCAGACTTGCCCCAGAGCAAAGCGAGGCAAAGCGAGCAGAGCGAGGCTGGGAAGAAGGGAGCCTGAATGGAGAAGAAAAAGTGTTTGGCAGGAGGGGGAAGAAAGGGTATTGGAGGTTCCAATATCCCACGGCACACCTGATTATTGCTCACGGCACACTAGTGTGCCACGGCACACTGGGTGGGAAACACTGTCCTAGATAACTCAATATTCTGGATGTTTATTCTGTACAGTTGTAAGATCTGCTGAAGGACAATGCTCCAACACGAATTAGTTGGTGCAACTTTCAAAGAGCTACCCATGTTAAGTAAAGGTTTTCCTCTGACATTAAGTCCAGTCATGTCCGACTCTAGGGGTTGGTGCTCATCTCCATTTCTAAGCCGAAGAGCCAGAGTCGTCTGTAGACACCTCCAAGGTCATGTGGCCGACATGACTGCATGAAGCGCCGTTACCTTCCCACCGGAGCGGTACATATTGATCAACTCACATTTGCATGTTTTTGAACTGCTAGGTTGGCAGAACTTGGGGCCAACAGAGGGAGCTCACGCTGCTCCCCGGATTCAAATCTGCGACCTTTCGATCAGCAGCTCATTTCAGCAGCTCAGCGTTTAACCCACTGCGCCACCAGGGGCTCCATTTTAGTCTCCTTCTATATTAAAAGGAGAGGGATGGAGTCTGGTGGCCCCTTTTTAAGGGTGGAGGGCTATTTCTGCATGAGCTTTCGTGGGCTGAAATTCTCCTCCTTAGATGTATTGATGGATTTACTGTTGGGTTTCATCCCTGGACTGCACAAGTCTCTTGTGTCATCAAGTCTCCAGTTCTCATTGAGTAGATAGACTAGAGATAGGAATAAAGTTAACAATGCCATGCTTTGACCAATTCCCTGCAAAATGTCTTCAGAAGCACTTTAACTACCTGTTGGGTTGATCTCCCCACATTATCCTTTAAAACCCTCCTGCTAGATACATCCTACCTCTGTTCACGTCCAGTGTTTATTTATTTTAAATTTTAATATATTACATCTGGCCCGGCCATTATGGTTTTAAACTTTGTGTGTTATTGCTTATATGTGGGTTATATTGATTGTATTTTCTTATTATTTGCTGCTGTTGTTTTACTGATGTGTCTTGGGCTTGGCCTCATGTAAGTCCCTTCAGGGAGATGGTGCCGGGGTAGCTTTGCAATCCCTCTTAATTGGCTGCCTCTCTCCCGAGGGGGGGGGGGAGTAAAAACCCCTTCCACACTCCCATCGTTGCCAGGAGGTGGGATTAGAACACCGCTCTGAGCAATGTCAACCATTCATAAACTGGGAGGCAAAAACCCATGAAACAACAAGTCCGCGAAAAGTGAAACGCGAAGTAGCGAGGGAACACTGTACCTCCCTATGGCCATGTCAAGCACAACCGGATGCCACAGATGAAAAGAGGAAGCCTTTCCTCGGTTTATGTACTGTCTGTCTTTTGTCAATTGAATGCATTGAATGATTGCCATATATGCACCTGTAATCCGCTCTGAGTCCCCTTAAGGAGAAAGAGTGGAATATAACTGCGCCCGTACCTTGGGAAGTCTGACTTGGCCATGGTAGTCCATGCTCTGGTTACATCCCGTATCGATTACTGCAATGCTCTCTACATGGGGCTGCCTTTGAAGACTGCTCGGAAGCTTCAATTGGTTCAACGGACAGCAGCCAGGTTGATAACTGGAGCGGCACTCAGAGAGCGCACAACTCCCCTGTTGTGCCAGCTCCACTGGCTACCAGTTTGCTATCAGGCACAATTCAAAGTGCTGGTTTTGGCCTTTAAAGCTCTAAACGGTTCTGGTCCAACTTACTTGTCCAAACACATCTCTCCCTATGAGCCATCAAGATGCTTAAGATCATCCGGAGAGGCCCTGCTCTCGGTCCCGCCTGCTTTGCAGGCGCGTCTGGCGGGGACAAGAGACAGGGCCTTCTCAGTGGTGGCTCCTCGGCTTTGGAACTCCCTTCCTAGTGACATCAGATCGGCCCCCTCCTTCCTGACATTTCGTAAGAAAGTCAAGACTTGGCTGTTTGAGCAAGCATTCACAGATGAACTTTAATTAATCGAAATCAAAGGATTAGTATGACGATGAAACGGAAACCGATTTTAAGATTGTGGAGCTGAGATTTGTATTTTGTAGTTTTAATTGTTAATTTATATGGTTTTATATGATTGTTTTATCTTATTATGATGTGTTGTATGTGGGCACTTGCTGCCGCTTGTTCACCACCTCGAGTCGCCTTCAGGCTGAAAGAGGCGGTATAGAAGCATAGCAAATAAATAAATAAATAAATAAATAAGTAAATAATATAAATAAAGTATATTATATTATATTACTAGTCTTCATCTGCTCTCCAATGAAGAATCGTGATAACATATCTAAGAAACTAGAGTTGATGCGGTCTATCCAATGCAATTTCCTGAATCAGCAACCCAAACAACTCTAGGAACAGGCCTAAAAACCAAGACACCAAGAATTATTTTTTACAATGTTAGGCAGTGTAATTATTTGAATGGGTTTAACTCTACTTGGTACTAACCAATAGGATGGCAACCAATGCATGGAAGGTACTTTAAGGAAAGCCTCCACCCCAGTAAACCTTAAGATTCAAGCTACCAGGTACAGGCAGATCCAAGCACAGGGATTTGGCTCTCAAGCTAGGATCAAAGTCAGCAGTCTGAATTGTGCCTAGAAACAAATATGTGACCAGCACACCTTCCTCAGTATTGGTGGAGTGTAAACTCATCTGACAACACCTCTTAGCAATATACCCACTGCATTTGCTTTAACTTCCTGGTCAACTTCAAACCCAACACACTGCCCCCACCTTAAGCAGAGGGCAGGAGGCAGCAGAAGAGTCGAGGCGGAAGGAGGCCGTAAGTACGGGGAACAGCAGCCCGCATTTACACTGGGAAGGTGCTGTTGGAGGCGGAAGGGAAGAGCGTGGGCAAACAACGGCCCCCAACAGCCCCACAGAAGCCCCCACATTAAGGGGATCGGGCTCCCAATAAAGGGCATTATAAACTCAGCAAACAGGCCACGCAGAGGGGCAGCCAACCATCCCTGGCAAAGGAAGAGGGTAAAAGAAAAGAGCTGGTGGGAGCCAAAATGGCGGATGAGCTCTTATAGCCCCAGGAGCAGAGAGGAAGAAGAGCTTTTGGCGGAGCCATCTTGGGAGAGAAAAAGACATACTTTCAAGGGTAAAACAGAGAAAAGCACAACTGACAGCAAAACTATGGCAGCGTTACATGAATGGACCTCAGAGAAGCGAACGAGAGGAAGAGAATGCGGGGAAGGAGACCAGAGGAGGAAGAGATAACTTTGGGGGACATTCTTACAGAACTGCGAAGGTTAGGGGAAGCTCAAGATAGATATCTGCAGAAGATCGAATCCATAGTGACGCGGCAAGAGAGGCAGATCAAAGCGACCCAGGAGCACTCCCAACATGCAAGAATAGAACCAACTGGAGAAGCACTTCCCACAAAGAGGGAGCTGATAACCATCTATGAAGGTGGAAAAGAAGCCCCTCAGGTCAAGGGGAAAAACGTAACAATACGTGAAGGTGGAGTGATGAGAGGGGATGAGAATAAAAAACCGCAAGAAACATCAGAAGAAAGAGAACTCCACTTCAAAAAGAGAGAGGAGGTTCCACTGGAAGTGCCAAGAACGACTACGACGGATTCCAAAACCTCTGCCCCCCAAAGAAGAGAAGAAGGGAAAAACCAAGAAGATGTTGCACCATACAAAAGCCTCACCCTGGTTGCAGATAAGAACAAAGACAAAAAGATAGGGACGCAGCCCAATAGGAAGAGTAGCTGGATGAGAACAGCCCAAAAAAAAAAAGGAAAGAAAAACCTAAAGAAAAGTTGCCTCTACCCTCTAAAGGCGTATTTTAGCCCTCTGAGATGTGACAAACCGGAGAGATGGATGTAAAGGCCTCGAATCTCCTAAAGAGAATGGTTAGAAAGGGGACTGAGGTAGATGAAGGGGTACAGATCTAGCTATATTGAAGGACAAGGAACAGACAATGGATACCAAACAGAGACTGTACAAGATAAACAAGAAGAACTCAAGAAAAAGGAAGCTAGAAGAAAACAAGTTACCCCTATCTCTATCCCCTCTCAATATCCTTATCCATCATTATCCTTCCCAGATCCCTGACCAGTCCACCGCCGTTACCACCCTTAACCCCCACCCTCTCTACCCTCATCCCTCCCTATACCCCCAGTTCGCCCTACCCCAAAACCATCCCCCCCATCTGTACGTATTCAAAACTTTCAATAAAAATTTAATTAACAAAAAAAAAAACCCAACACACTGCAAAAATCTGATCATGGGAGTTATAGCAACAAGTTACCACCTGATGCCTGTGTGAAGCATCATCCATGGATTCAAAACTATCACAAACATAATTTCCAGATCTTTAAATGTCAATTAAAACAAGTATAATGCTTTGTGATAGAGGCAGTTCATGCATCTGAATAAAAGCCATCAAGCCGTCAGAAAGCTGGAGACAAATGTGCTATCGGTGACGCAGCTCTAGGTGTGCTTGAATTCATGCTGACTGCGTGTTAATAAATAGCCTCTTATCTTTGCAGATAATTTCACATTTACAGAGGGAGGGTTATCCCGGCAGTAAAACGAAGCAGGCAAAACACTTGAAGGATCACAGAAAATGAAAACAATACAGTATTACACGGAAAACATTAACTCTGTGGCTTCTATTTGATAAGAGCTATCAAAAGGATGGAAGAAGGGATCTAGAGCAGTGTTTCCCAACCAGTGTGCCGTGGCACACTAGTGTGCCGTGAGCGATCATCAGGTGTGCCGTGGGAAATTGGAGATAGAAGAGAAGGAGAGAGAGAGAGCCCTCCTGTCCTACTGGGAAGCCCTAGCCGGGCCTCGATCCCTTGCCTGAGTCCCGAAAACACAGCCTCTACTCACCACTTGCCTTCTTGGGCTTCCTCCTCCCCTCCACTCCTTCCTCGGCCTCGGAAGTGTTTGAGCCAAAAGGTGGGGACTGCATCAGGCAGAAAGAGCCGCTCTGAGAGAGAGATGATCCTGGGATGGGACTTCCTCGGGTCCCCCGGCTGCCTGGGGGCGGATCTACACCGTAGCATTCATGCAGTGAGGCACCCCTTGGTCTTCCAGGGCTCAAGATTGGGGAATCCCGGGATTTGTAGTTTGGGGAGGCTCAGGATGGTGTCAAACTACCACTCCCGTGATTCCCTCACACTCAGCCAAGGCGGGTCAAGGGGCGTTCGGGACACAGGGTTGAGGCACCTTTAAGCAGGGGCCGAAAACTAACAGGGTTTGCTCACTTAAGGCAGGCGTGGGCCAACTTGGGCCCTCCCTCCAGGTGTTTTGGTCTACAACTCCCACCATTCACATATATATATATGCTGTATAAATTTATTAGCTGTACCCGCCACGCGTTGCTGTGGTCAACCTTCCCTCCTTCTTTCTCTCCTTCCCTCCCTCTTTCCTTCCTTCCCTTTTTTTCTTGTCCTTCTTCTTTCCCTTTTTCTTTCTTCCTTCTCTACCTGTTTCTGTCCCCCCTTTCTTTGCTCTTTGGTTCCATTCTTCCTTCTCTCTTCCCTTCTTTCCTTCCTTATTGATGCATAAGAACACAGAGAGAGACTGATAGCTGTTGAGCAAAACCTTTGTGTGTGTCTTTCTGCTATTCCTGCCAGGATATGTTGTGTTCATCGAAACAGGCCCAGGTTTCAATGAAGAATCGTGATAACATATCTAAGAAACTAGAGTTGAGTGTATTATGAGTGTATAAATACATTTAAAAACATATTGACTATATGTATTACTGTGTTAGAGTGTCATTTTGTGTCATTTTGGTTGGTGGTGTGCCCCAGGATTTTGTAAATGCAAAAAATGTGCCGCGGCTTTAAAAAGGTTGAAAAACACCGATCTAGAGGAGGAAAGAAGGTTAGTTGATTACATTTATATCCCTCCTCCTGCAAGGAGATCAAGGTGAAGTGCATGGCTCTCTCTTCACATTATCCTCATCACAAGCTGAGATCAAGAGAGTTATTGACCCAAGACAGGCCGTGCTATGTCATGACTCAATGGAGAGAAGAACTCAGATCTCCTACGTTTCACAACACAGGTCTTTAAGCAGGGGATCTGGAAGGGCTTTCTGCCTATACAAAATATTCACAACAGATGGACGAATAGGCTGTAGGCTAAATGCGGCAGATGAGCTTCTCAGTAAGAAATTGTAATTGTCCAAGCATCATATAAGAATACAGGGAACTACTGTTGATTCTGTCTAGACATTGGCCCATCAAGCTAAGAACCGATTAACAATACAGACAGTCCCCAAGTTACAAACAAGATAAGTTCCGTACGTTTGTTTTTCAGCTGCATTTATTTATTTATTTACTTATTGACGTCATTTCTATCCCGCCCATTTCAGCCCGAAGGCGACTCAGGGCAACGTACAGAACCGGCACAATTAGATGCGTAGCGAGAACCGGCGCCAGAGCATCGGCTGGGAGGGGCACCACCGGCTGGGAGAGGCACCGCCGCGCCGAGACCCCACTGCCACCCTGCGCCGCCGTCCGTGCGTGCGCACACCTACTACCTGTAGACGTTTCTGCGCCGCGCTGAGCGTTCGAGCACACAGCCAGCACAAAACCTGCACTGCACACGGCAGGCGCGCTATATCGTACATTCGCGTGCGCAGAAACATCTACAGGCGCTACACCTGTAGGTGCTTCTGCGCATGCGCGAGGCAGAAAGGTGCACCGCGGAGGCCGATGGGGCCGGGCGGCGTGGGCGTGGCGGCGGTGAGAGAGACGCGGCGGCGGGGGGACAAAATTTCTTCGCGTACCCCCAACTAGGTCGGGCCGCCCCTGATTAGATGCCACACACACACACACACAAATATATACAACACAATTAAAAGCAAGTAAATTACATCATAAATACCTATAAAAACATAAAAGCGATAAAAATTATATAAATCTATAAAACCAATGTCTTCTGGTTCAATTCCTCATCCATTTGTTCGTAAGTCAGAACAGATACATTTTTAAAATGTAACTTCAGCCAAAAATACTTTTTTTTAGTTTTAGGTAGCATAGTAAAGGTTTCCCCTGACATTAAGTCTAGTCGTGTCCAACTCTGTGGGTTGGTGTTCATCTCCATTTCTAAGCTGAAGAGCCAGCATTGTCTGTAGACACCTCCAAGGTCATGTGGAGAGCATGACTGCATAGAGCACCATTACCTTCCTGCCAAGGCAGTAACTATTGATCTAGTCACATTTGCATATTTTCGAACTGCTAGGTTGGTAGAAGCTGGGGCTAATAGTGGGAACTCACCTCGTTCCATGGATTCGAACCGCCAAGCTTTTGGTCAGCAAGTTCAGCAGCTCAGGAGTTTAACCCGCTGCACCACCAGAGGGCCCCCTTTAGATAGCATAGAGAAAGGTTAACACCCCTGTGGTGTTTGTTTTGCTACCTATGTCCCTGTTCAGAGGATTTCATCTCACTTGCTGTCCCTGTGATAACTGGGTTTTGAAAAAATTGGCTTGTTCTGGAAAACAAAGACTGGTGATAAAGCTTTGATTGAGACACCTTTTCCCCATGACAACTCTTTCAGGAGTGAAATTCCCTTTCTAGGGACAAATTTATGTTAATGTGACAGCGCTGTCTCTCCCTATCGGAAAGACAGGCTTTGGGAAGACAGCAGAAGATGGCGGCTGACCTTGGGGACGCTGAGGAGGAGGCCACCCTTGGGCCTTTCCCCCAACGAAACCCTAGAGGTCACCATTGCAAGCGTGGCCGACGAGCAGGGAGGAGACGAAGGCGGTGTCAGTTTAGGACCTCGACTTCCGGCACCCTTCACCAAGGACTCTCGGGCTCTGGAAGCGGAACAGCGGAGTTCCCCCAGAGCAGTCTGGGAGCCACTGCAAGGACATCGGAAACCAAGATGGGGGGATATGGACTTCAGTGAGGTGATGCCTGCCACCAACGCTTTGGCACCAGGATCTTCTGGGGCGTGAGCTCCGGGTGCTGGAGCCGAGTGGCAACAACCCGGAGAAAAACTAACAAGGTCATTGTCCTCCCAACCTGGAGTCTACTTTCCATCTTCGGGTGGTGTACCCCCCTTCCTGGAACTCAGAGGAAACCAGTAAACCTGAACCGGCGGCCCTTTGTGAAACTGACTTCATCTAGGGTGCCTCAAGCATCCTTGGGTCTAGCCTGATCCTTGGATCCACGCCCCCACCTCCTGAGAAAGCTATAAACCCTAGTTAGGCTACTATTACTAGACTGAATATATTTACTATTAGTTAGTTATATTATATTCTACTTCTTAGAATTTGTCAATATTAGTTTTTTTTTGTCAATACTATATTTGTACTTTTGGATTTATGCCGCTCTGAGCCTCCGGGGATTGGCGGTGTATAAATGTGAAGCATAAATAAATAAATAAATAAAATTCTTGTGTGGCGCGAAATGATGCATATCTAAAAAGTATCACCAACCTAAAATATTTGATGTAGAGGTTAGAACAGTATAAGCTATGCAGGAATGGTAACAAGTGAAGATGACAAAAAATACTTCATTTGATTGGATAGGGCAGTGTTTTTCAACCGTTTTGAGCCACGGCACATTTTTTACATTTACAAAATCCTGGGGCACACCACCAACCAAAATGACACAAAATGACACTCTAACACAGTAATACATATAGTTAATATGTTTTTAAATGTATTTATACACTCAGTGTGAAACCTGTGCCTGTTTCGATGAACACAACATAGATATCCTGGCAGGAATGGCAGAAAGGCACAAACTTCCCACACAGAACTCCCATGACCAACAGAAAATACTCTAAGAGTTGGGTGGGCATTGACCTTGAGTTTTGGAGTTGTAGTTCACCTATATCCAGAGAGCACTGTGGACTCAAACAATCTTGGATCAGGACCAAACTTGGCATGAGTACTCAATATGCCCAAATGTGAACACAGATGGAGTTTGGGGAAAATAGACCTTGGCATTTGGGAGTAACAGTTTCTGGGTTTTATAGTTAACACACAATCAAAGAGCATTCTGAACTCTTGCAACAATGGAATTGAACCAAACTTGGCATATTGAACTCTCATTACCAAGAGAAAGTACTGAAAGGGTTTGCTTGGGAATTGACCTTGAGTTTGGAAGTTGTAGTTCACCTACACCCAGAAAGCACTGTGTACTCAAACAATGTTATGTTACGTTGTTGTTTGTTTTCTATCCAGAATCACAATATTGGAAGGAGGCTCACCACTTTAAGCTCCCTAAAACAGGCATGGGAAAACTTCGGCCCTCTGGGTGCTTTGGACTTCAACTCCCACCATTCCTAACAGCCTGAGGCCCTTTCCTGCTTACATGGCTGAGGGGGGGGAGGAAAAGGGCCTGAGGCTGCTAGGAATGGTGGGAGTTGGAGTCCAAAACACCTGGAAGGTCCAAGTTTGCCCATGCCAGCTTTCGACAGAGACCTCTTCCCCCGCCTTCCCCTTCGCGCCCTTTCTTTCCCCTCCTGCCCAACACTTACTTTTTCTTCTACACTGCCGCTTCTGCTGCCATTTTGATCCGAGGGGGCAGCGTGAGCGTGTTCAGGAGGGGAGGGGGGAAGGAGGAAGATGTGACCCGTGCTGGCGCTACTGCGCAGACTCACCCCAGAGCAAAGCGAGCAGAGCAAGGCTGGGAAGAAGGGAGCCCGAGTGGAGAAGAAAAAGTGTTCGGCAGGAGGGGGAAGAAAGGGTACTGGAGGTTCCCATTTCCCACGGCACACCTGATGATTGCTCACGGCACACTAGTGTGCCACGGCACACTGGTTGGGAAACACTGGGATAGGGGACTGGGTGATTTGCAGTCCCTAAACGCAATGTTTCCACACTTTGGTAGCATGGGTACACACTCTCTCACATTCAGTGCCCTTCCAGAAGCCTTGCAAATAAGAACAAAGGCGAGATCAAAGTGGAGTTGGCATAAACATAGACATACACAGGTGGGAAGAGAGAGGAACCTGCTATTTGCAAGACAAAGGGAAACCAGGGAGAACACCACGGCTGAAAATGAATCAGAATTCCAACAGTGACCCTCTTCCCAAAAGCTGTCCTCCTGGCAGAACGTCCATTGGAGCCTCTCCAAGTTCATTTCTTGCCTCACCAAGCCAATCCTTAGCAACTCGCAGGTTAATTCCAAACACCGCAAGAAAGAAGCTTCTAAAAGGACGAACTTTTTTTTTTTTTGGCTGCAGGCTTGTGTGCCGTCCCATCAATGAAGAGAAGAAAAGGCATTATAGGGTTGGCGTGATGGGCGGACTGGAATGGAAAAATGGGTATAAGAAGGAATAAGGGAAGGCCTGCAGATGCCCTGAACCAGAAAAATACTGTGGGAAGCAAACAGCACAGAACAATGCTTTTTTGCAAAGACATCTGGAAATGTGGGGTTCGTCCCAATCCCTCCTCCCCTCTCCTGCCCAAGGCTTGCTCCACTTTTCTCTTGAAGGACCACGGGGCTCGCTGCCAGTCCCACCATGTCGCCTGTTGAATATTAATAGGGTCTCACGGCAGCCAGTTCATTATAAGTCTGAAGAGGGCCTGTGCCACTTTTCAACTCATCCTTTTCCAGAATCCTGAATGGAGTATATTAAAAGAAAAGAAACATTTGTCTCAACCTTCCTTCAATGATTAAGGGGGAAACAATAACAACTTTAAAATGATACCTCTAATATGGATTGTGGGTAGAATCATACCAAGGACACAATTATTTTTTTTTTTTGCGGTGTGGACAAGAGGTAAAGAATACTGTTTCATTGTCTTGCCAAGAAAATGCCCAGGAGATTTCAAGGAGTATTGTTAAAAAGTTCCTGCATCTAAATTGCTGTACTTTCACCCAAAAAAAAGATATTTGTACAAAGCCTGTTGGTAAAGAAGTGGGGATAGGAAAGGACAAGAAAACATTCCAATTTGAGGACAAGGAGAAATAAACATTTTGACTGCTGCTGCTGATTAGGTTAAGGTAAAGGTTTTCCCTTGACATTATGTCCAATTGTGTCCGACTCTGAGGGTTGGTGCTCATCTCCATTTCTAAGCTGAAGAGCCGGTGTTGTCTGTAGACACCTCCAAGGTCATGTGGCCAGCATGACTGCATGGAACGCCGTTACCTTCCTACCTATTGATCTACTCACATTTGCATGTTTTCGAACTGCTAGGTTGGCAGAAGCTGGGGCTAACGTCAGGAGCTCACACCGCTCCCCGGATTCAAACCTGTGACCTTTTGGTTAGCAAGTTTAGCAGCTCAGTGGTTTAACCCAGTGTTTCCCAACCTTTTTTGAGCCGCGGCACACTTTTAACATAAAAAAAATCCGGGGGCACACCACCAACCAAATGACACAAAATGACACTCTAACACAGTAAAGAACGGCTGGGTGATGGTGGCCTACTGGGAGCAGCTGCTGGGAGTGCTGAAGCCAGGGGAGGGGGCGGAGCCAGGCCGTGCCATGCCCTGCCCCTCCCCCCATCTTCACCTCTCCCAGTAGCTGCTCCAGCCTGGAGGGGGCAGTGCCAAGCCAGCGGTGCCAGAGCCAGGACAATGGTGGCGTCGCACTGTCCCCTCAAGGCTGGAGCAGCTGCTGGGAGTGCCAAAGCCGGGGAGGGGGCGGAGCCAGGCTGCACCATGCCCCGCCCCCTCCCCCCAGCTTCAGCTCTTCCACGGAGGAGCATGAGCAGTGGATGGGCTTCAGTGGGCAGGGCTCCTCCACGCGGCTTCAGCGAGCGAGGGGCGAGAGTCATGGCGGATTGGAGGCTGGCTGGAAAAGCGGGGCGAAGGAGGCGGCGCCCCGGCCGTCTTCTTTTTTCTTCGCCACCGCCCGGCCCTTCCTCCTCCCCCAAGCAGCAGGAGTTCGGCAGGAGGAGGGGGGAAGGAAGGGGGGCAGAGAGCTTTTCTCGCGGCACAGCAGGAGGTCCATCACGGCACACTAGTGTGCCACGGCACACTGGTTGAGAAACACTGGTTTAACCCACTGCGCCATCAGGGGCTACCTAATTAAATAAGCATAACCATAAAACAGGTAGTCCCCAAGTTATGAACAAGAGAGGTTATATAGTTTTATTCTTGAGCTGAATTTGTTTGCAAGTCGGAACAGGTACATTTGACACTTTTTGACACTATCCTGCCCTCCTATATCAAGTGATTTTATAGTTGTTGTTTAACTTTAGTATTTTAATTGTTGTTATAATTGTTGCTACATGGTGTTTTATTTTGTGCTTTTACTGTTGTGAGTCGTCCCGAGCCTAACGGAAGTGGAGACTAATAAATTCAAATAAATAAATAAAATAAATACATTTTTAAGCCCTATATGCTTCGGGTCCAACCTATCTTCGAGATCCCATACCTTTCTACAAACCAGCACAGGCTCTGAGATCAACAGGGGAGGCCCTCCTCTCGGTCCCACCACTGTCTCAAGCACAGTTGGTGGGGAAGAGAGAGAGGGTCTCCTCTGTGGCGGCCCCCTGGCTCTGGAATACTCTCCCAAAAGTGATTAGATTAGCCCCCACTCTTCAATCCTTCCGTTCCAACCTGAAAACATGGATGTTCAGTCAGGCCTTTGACCTTGAGTAGACTGAATGGGCCCACATTAAGCTGACACTTGCCGCCTTGTGAATTGACGGGAGCTTTATCTACTGTTGTTTTAAAATTGTATTATTTTGATTTTGTGCTACATGTGTTGACGGGGGTTGTTGTAATAATTTTATATGCCTTGTTTTATACTTTTGTACCATTTTTACCTGTTGTATCTTACATGTACGCCCTGGAGTGCCTTGTGAGCTGCCCAAGTCCCTTCGAGGAGATGGTGGCAGATTATTATTAGAAACACAACAAGATTAGTACACAGCAAACAAGATCGCAATGCTGGCTGTTCTATTGGATCACACGTCAGACCCTTCCCAAGTGTCTAGGACTGTGATGTATCGGTGAATAATGTGTGCAGATCCGAGTAGAGTGGCCTTTTGCAGCTGACAGATGGAAATTCCGTCAGCGCCGATTGTGTTTAAGTGCAGGCCAGGGTCTTTAGGCACTGCACCACAACCTTCACTGGCTTGTGCCAGAGTCTCTGCAGTTCGATCTTTAAATCCTAGTAATGTGTCAGCTTTTCCAGTTGTCTCTCTTCAATCCTGCTGTCGCCTGGGATTGCAATGATCCATACTTTATTTATTATTATTAGGTGTAACTCAAACCATACATGTATGTATGTGTGTATATATACACACACACACAAGCTTTGGATAGCATAGGGAAGGGTTAACACCCCGTCGTGTTTGTTTTGCTGTTTGTGCCCCTGTTCAGAAGATTTCATCACACTTTCTATCCCTGTCATAATGGGATTTTTAAACATTTGGCTTGTTGTGGAAACAAGGATTGGTGAGAAATCTTCGGTGGAGACACCTTTTCCCCATGATAACTCTTTCAGGAGTCGATTTCTCTCACTTCCTGTTGTCTTAACCCCATTTGTAACTATGAGTAGTTTGCAAGTCAGATGTTTATAACTCAGGAACTGCCTGTATACTATATCTCTGCCTTCAAGTCACTTACAAGGCATGGTGACTATAAGGTAAGGCCTGTATGTAATTTCCTTATCAGGATTTGTTCAGATGTTGTTGTGTAAGGATTTGAGACCTGGTCTCCAGAATCCTAGTTCATGACTGAAACTACCACAGTACACTATATTTCTCAATGATGAGAACATAGATGGAGAAGTTTTCATTATTATTATGCAACAAAGGTGATAATTCCTTCCCTAATACAGTACTTTGTGATTGTAACGGTATCGAATGTTTGCCTATGTATGTAAATGCTGTAATCTGCTCTGAGTCCCCTAGGGCAGTGTTTTTCAACCTTTTTTGAGCCGTGGCACATTTTTTACATTTTCAAAATCCTGGGGCACACCACCAACCAAAATGACACAAAATGACACTCTAACACAGTAATACATATAGTTAATATGTTTTTAAATGTATTTATACACTCAGTGTGAAACCTGGACCTGTTTAGATGAACACAACATAGATATCCTGGCAGGAATGGCAGAAAGGCGCAAACTTCCCACACAGAACTCCCATAACCAAGGAAAAACACTATAAGAGTTTGGTGGGCATTGACCTTGAGTTTTGGAGTTGTAGTTCACCTATATCCAGAGAGCACTGTGGACTGAAACAATGTTGGATCAGGACCAAACTTGGCATGAATACTCAATATGTCCAAATGTGAACACAGATGGAGTTTGGGGAAAATAGACCTTGACATTTGGGAGTTACCGTTTCTGGGATTTATAGTTAACACACAACCAAAGAGCATCCTGAACTCTTGCAACAATGGAATTGAACCAAACTTGGCATATTGAACTCTCATTACCAACAGAAAGTACTGAAAGGGTTTGCTTGGGAATTGACCCTGAGTTTGGAAGTTGTAGTTCACCTACACCCAGAGAGCACTGTGGACTCAAACAATGTTATGTTATGTTGTTGTTTGTTTTCTATCCAGAATCACAATGTTGGAAGGAGGCTCACCACCTTAAGGTCCCTAAAAAAGGCATGGGGAAACTTCGGCTCTCTGGTTGCTTTGGACTTCAACTCCCACCATTCCTAACAGCCTGAGGCCCTTTCCTGCTTAAGTGGCTGAGGGGGGGGGGGGGGGGGGGAAAGGGGCCTGAGGCTGCTAGGAATGGTGGGAGTTGGAGCCCAAAACACCTGGAAAGTCCAAGTTTGCCCATGGCAGCTTTCGACAGAGACCTCTTCCTCCCCCTTCCCCTTCGTGCCCTTTCTTCCGAACACTTACTTTTTCTTCTACACTGCTGCTTCTGCCGCCATTTTGATCCGAGAGGGCAGCGTGAGCGTGTTCGGGAGGGGGGAGGAGGGAGGAAGATGTGATCTGTGCGGGCGCTGCTGCGCAGACTCGCCCCAGAGCAAAGCGAGGCAAAGCGAGCAGAACGAGGCTGGGAAGAAGGGAGCCTGAGTGGAGAAGAAAAAGTGTTCAGCAGGAGGGGAAAGAAAGGGTATTGGAGGTTCCAATTTCCCACGGCACACCTGATGATCGCTCGTGGCATACTAGTGTGCCATGGCACACTGATTGGGAAACACTGCCCATGGGGAGAAGGGCAGAATATACTGTAAATAAAGTGTATTATTATTATTATTAATATGTTTTCATGGTTTCTTCCTTTCTGTTGAAGTTGCTTGTGGATTTCAATGGCTTCGCTGTGTAGTCAACCAAAGAAGTCAGCCATAGCAGAGCACTTGATGAACCAACTTGGACACAGCATATTATTTGAGAGCACAGAAATGCTGGACCACTCTAACAACGACAACGTCAGACTACACAGAGAAGCCATTGAAATCCACAAGCATGTGGACTGTTTTAACTGAAAGGAGGAAACCATGAAAATGAACGTAATCTGGCTACCAGTATTTAGAAATGTAAAATCTAGACAGTAGATAAAGAGCAACAACCAAAAAGCAGGGGAATTCCAGACAAGAAGCAATCAGGACCAGCTTACACTTCCTAACAAAGTATTCCCCCAAACAGGAAGCAGCCAGGCCTTGAAGCTGCATAGTCATTCAATGCTAATCAAGGGGGCCAATTACAGCAGTCACATTTTTCTCAAGCAGACAAGAGTTCTTTTTCCCACCCTGGACATTCCACAGATACAGGTCCTTCTCAAAAAAATTAGCATATAGTGTTCAAGTTCATTATTTTCCATAATGTAATGATAAAAATTAAACTTTCATATATTTTCAATTCATTGCACACCAACTGAAATATTTCAGGTCTTTTTTTGTTTTAATACTGATGATTTTGGCATACATATCTCAAAAAATTAGCATATTCCATCCGACCAAATATGCTAATTTTTTTGAGACAGTATTTTTGAGTTTTCAGGAGCTGTATTCCAAAATCATCAGTACAAAACAAAAAAAAAGACCTGAAATATTTCATTGGTGTGCAATATATGAAAGTTTAATTTGTATCATTACATTATGGAAAGCAATGAACTTTAGCACTATATGCTAATTTTTTGAGAAGGACCTGTATATAAACCTCACTTGCCTAGTTTCCAACAGACCCCCCAATCTCTGAGGGTGTCTGCCAGAGATGTGGGTGAATCGTCAGGAGAGAATGCTTATGGAACATAGCCAGACAGCCCGGAAAAGTCACAGCGACCCAATGTTTTAAGTGCTCCCTGTTAAGGTTCGAAATGCATCTGTTTATTTATTCATGGTTTACCCAAGTTGTTTCATTTGTCTTCTACAAGTTGAATAAAAAATTAGAGAAAATGTGTGAAGTTGCTGCTCTTCTCTTTATGTTATTGCAGCCTATCCTTCGTCTTTCCATGCTCTACCTTCCCCTGCTACTAACTGTTCTGATAAAGAAAGAGGACACAGGAGCACGTCTACTTCATTAAGTGAGAGATACCATTATCCCCTTGTACCTAACCAAACATTTCTCTTATTTTTAAAATTAGCAGGTGTACACGAGGCTCCCCCCTAACATGCTCTCTCAGCTAAACCTTTGTTAATTTTCACCAGTGGTAGCTTTTGCTTGAGTGAACCCTGAGAAACCTATTTGTTTTTAGGGCAAATACAGCTGAGAAGAAGAGTTCAATGCCATGAAAATAAAAGAACAGCTTTTAAAGAGAGGCTTTTTAAAAAGTGCATGAAGGCCCAAAGGGATGTATGTATGACGAAGAATGCTGAAAAGGAACTCCACATAAGCAAAAGTATGAATACCGAGATTTCTAAGCCTTAATCCAGCGTTTCTCAACTTGGGGATCAGGACCCCTTGGGGGGGGGGGTGTCTGCAAACAGGGTGTCAGAGGGGTTGCCAATGACTATCGGAAAACACAGTATTTTCTGTTGGTTATGGGGGTTCTGTGTGGGAAGTTTGGTGGAGTTCAGAATGCTCTTCTATTGTAGGTGAACTATAAATCCCAAATGTTAAGGTCTATTTTCCCCAAACTCCACCAGTGTTCACATCTGGGCATATTGAGTATCCATGCCAAGTTTGGTCCATATCCAATAATCAATAATAATAAATAAATAAATGTTATTTATTGTTTTATAAATAATATCATATCATATCATATGATATAATATAAAGTTACATTACATTATAATTTACTATAATATAATATAGTATAATGTCAATATATTGTATTATGTTATAGTATAATAATTGTAATGTAATAATAATAATAATAGTATGATTACGGTATGGTGTGTTGTATTTGCATTTGGTATTGGTGGTGTTGTAATGTAACACAGTATAATACTGCCAATGATAATGTGATATAATAATTATATTGTGATATTATAATTTGTATATTTGTATTACATGCAATATTGCGATATGTTGTAGTGCAATATGATGTGTAGTGCTAATGTTGTGCTATGACAGTAATGCTAATTGTTGTTTTTTCAGTTTGCTGCAAGCCAGGGCTGCCCAACTGGCGGCCCGCGGGCCATATATGGCCCCCAGTCCCGTCCCTGCGGCCCTCTAAGTTTTTTTTAAAAAAAATTAAAAATTTTGGCCTCATTCTGTGTTTCATGCATGCATCCAGGCCCTGTATTAATATAAATATGAGTAATGGTATATTTTGGCCTCATTCTGTGTTTCATGCATGCATCCATAATCATTCAGTTCCATTGTTTTATTTAGTTATTTTATAATTAATAATGCAACTAGGAATTGTAAGTAAATTGGAGCCGGGGAGGGGGCGGAGCCGGGGAGGGTGGAGCGGGGGCGGAGCCGGGGAGGGGGCGGGGCAGACCCTTCGGGCCCCCAGGTAATCAGTGACCGGAAATCAGGCCCCTGGGCCGGTAGAAGTTGGACAGCCCTGCTGTAAGCCACTCCGGCAATATTGTTATATGTACATTGTAAGCCACTCTGGCAGTATTGTTGTTTGCTGTAAGGTGCACTGAGTCCCCTCCGGGGTTAAGAAGGGCGGCATATAAAAATAGTAAGTAAATAAATAAATAAATAAATGCCCATCATTGTTCGAGTCCACAGTGCTCTTTGGATGTAGGTGAACTACAACTCCAAAACTCAAGGTCAATGTCCACCAAACCCTTCCAGTATTTTCTGTTGGTCATGGGAGTTCTGTGTGCCAGGTTTGGTTCAATTCCATTGTTGGTGGAGTTCAGAAAGCTCTTTGATTGTAGATGAGCTATAAATCCCAGTAACTACAACTCCCAAATGACAAAATTAATCCTCCTCAACCCCACCAGTATTGAAATTTGGGCATATTGGGTATCTGTGCCAAATTTGATCCAGTGAATGAAAATACATCCTGCATATCAGATATTTTTACATGACGATTCATAACAGTAGCGAAATGACAGTTATGAAGTATCAACATAAACAATTTTATGGTTGGGGGTCACCACAACTTGAGGAACTACATTAAGGGGTTGCAGAATCAGGAAGGTTGAGAACCACTGCATTAACCAGAGAGTCAATGTGTGTATTCATTTGTGATCTTTTAGCTATGAGGAGTATAGTTTTGGATCCCTGGATGTTACTGGACTTAAATTTCCAGAAGACTCAGCCAATGGCGAGGGATTCTGGGAGGTGCAGTCCAATGACGTCTAAGGACCTACAACATGGCAATCAAAGTCCCAAGCAGCTGGACAAGCATTATCTGATTCTTTTAAGCCTTCCAAGAATGGCTCTAAGCTATTCCTTCACCTGCTCGCGCTCTTTCTAGAGGCAGAAAACAAACACACAAAGGTGTGAAAGTGTTTATCCTACCTACAATACCATTAAATTATCACAACATGTTTGTTGCTTCAGCTGCTTTTCATCAAAAGGATGGATTTCATGTGCTCTGTGCAAAGCCAAATGTTTGGCATAATGGATAAACACCTTGGCAGTACTTGGTATTGAGGCTAATCATTTAAGTGCATGCAATCAACCCCGGGATGAAGAGCGGCTGATGCTCAAAATACTTATTTCCCTTTACTCATATTTTAGATGAGTGTTATTCGAAGTCGTGATACTGAGACTGATGCCAGGCCCTGAGCCACTGCCCATTGATCCCTGGAAAGTTCCCAGAAATAAGGCAACAACAGTAGCCAATGGACACATATAACACCGACCAACACCCATTTTGGTGCCGCAAATGTTAGACCTGTTTCTGGGTATATTTGACCTGCTGATTCTAAAAATGGCACCAATATTTCCTATCAGCTTTGGTTTTTGAGATACAGAACATATGGCATATATTTATTTATTTATTTACATCATTCATATTCCGCCCTTCTTACCCCGCAGGGGACTCAGGGCGGATCACAATGCACATATACAGGCAAACATTCAATGCCATAGACCAGGAAGTAGATCGCAATTGAACAGTCGATCCCGGGACCGAAGGAGGTCGATCCCAGCTGGATGGGGCGCTTCTCAGGGGGGGGCCAGGCCACGCCTCTCCCAGCTTCCCCAGCTGCACTCCCAGCAGATGCTCCAGGCTTGTGGAGGGCAGGGCCAAGCCAGCCTTGTGCTAGCTATGTCACCACTGGCTTGGCACTGCCATCCTCAAGCCTGGAGAAGCTGCTGGGAACCCAAAGCCAGAGGGAGGGGGTGGCGGGGCTGGCGTGGCCTGGCTCCGCCCCCTGTGGCTTCCGGTCTACCAGCAGCTTCTCCAGGCTTGAGGAGGGCAGGGCCAAGCCAGCCTTGTGCTAGCTATGCCACCACTGGCTTGGCATTGCCATCCTCAGGCCTGGAGAAGCTGCTGGGAGCTCCAAAGCCAGAGGGGAGGGGACGGGGCTTGGCACGGCCTGGCTCCGCCCCCTGTGGCTTCCGGTCTACCAGCAGCTGCTCCAGGTTTGTGGAGGGCAGGGCCAAGCCAGCCTTGTGCTAGCTATGCCACCACTGGCTTGGCACTGCCATCCTCAAGCCTGGAGAAGCGCTGGGAGCTCCAAAGCCAGAGGGGCGGGGCGGGGCTTGGCCTGGCCTGGCTCCGCCCCCCTGTGGCTTCCGGTCTACCAGCAGCTTCTCCAGGCTTGAGGAGGGCAGGGCCAAGCCAGCCTTGTGCTAGCTATGTCACCACTGGCTTGGCATTGCCATCCTCAAGCCTGGAGAAGCTGCTGGGAGCTCCAAAGCCAGAGGGGAGGGGACGGGGCTTGGCGCGGCCTGGCCTGGCTCTTGCCTGTGGCTTCTGCTCTACCAGCAGCTTCTCAGGCTTGAGGAGGGCAGGGCCAAGCCAGCCTTGTGCGAGCTTGGCCACCACTGGCTTGGCACTGCCATCCTCAAGCCTGGAGAAGCGCTGGGAGCTCCAAAGCCAGAGGGGAGGGGGTGGGGCTTGGCGTGGCCTGGCTCCGCCCCCTGTGGCTTCCGGTCTACCAGCAGCTTCTTCAGGCTTGAGGAGGGCAGGGCCAAGCCAGCCTTGTGGCTATGCCACCACTGGCTTGGCACTGCCATCCAAGCCTGGAGAAGCTTGGGAGCCCAGGCTTGAGGAGGGGGAAGGGGCCAAGCCAGCCTTGTGCTAGCTTCTCCAGGCTTGAGGAGGGCAGGGCCAGCCTTGGCTATGCCACCACTGGCTTGGCACTGCCATCCTCAAGCCTGGAGAAGCTGCTGGGAGCTCCAAAGCCAGAGGGGAGGGGCGGGGCCTGGCGCAGCCTGGCTCCGCCCCCTGTGGCTTCCGGTCTACCAGCAGCTGCTCCAGGTTTGTGGAGGGCAGGGGCAAGCCAGCCTTGTGCTAGCTTTGCCACCACTGGCTTGGCACTGCCATCCTCAAGCCTGGAGAAGCGCTGGGAGCTCCAAAGTCAGAGGGGAGGGGTGGGGCTTGGCGTGGCCTGGCTCCCCCCCTGTGGCTCCCTCCTACCAGCAGCTTCTCCAGGCTTGAGGAGGGCAGGGCCAATCCAGCCTTGTGCTAGCTATGTCACCACTGGCTTGGCAATTCCAACCACAAACCTGGAGCAGCTGCTGGTAGAACTGAAGCCACAGGGGCTGGGCCAGGCTGTGCCAAGCCATGCCAGACTGGCTTTGGAGGGGGGAGGGACGGGGCTTGGCGGCCTGGCCCCACCCCTCTGGCCAAGCCCCACCCCCTCCCCTCTCCAGCCTTGAGGAGATAGGTAGATCTTTTTGACTTGGTTTTAATATAAGTAGCTCGCATGCTGAAAAAGTGTGAACACCCCTGCCATAGACATACAACATATATAGACAGACAAGCTACACAATTGGTCTCACCCCAGCCCGGGCAGGCCTCAAACTCATGACCTTCTGGTCAGTAGAGATCTTATGCAGCTGACTCCCAGCCAGCTGCGCCACATTCCCGGTCTTCATCCTTGTTGGGCGAGTGGGCTTATGAACTAAAGACCCTCCTCATAAATGTATAGCGGAGTAACTTAGCAGCAGCAGCATGACCCAACACGAGTAGCCCAAATTGATGAAAAGAAACCAAAACAGAGAGACCAATGTTATCTCTTCTATAGGAGGCTTTTCTTTATAGCAAAATAATATAGTTGCACTACTTACAAAAACAAAATTTCCTTAACACAAATAAAGTCCTTTATACTTCCTTCTTTGCTTCCACGCTGGGCTTCTTCCTCATGCAAATAAATAGCTTTTCTCTCACAGAGCCTCCTCTCACACTGAACTTACTCAGGAGCTTCACACAGTAGCTTTACACACAAGGCCTTCAACCTGGGGCTTCTCTCACTGAAGCTTCTCACAGACTAAGATCTTTCCCCCGCTGAGGCAAACTAACACAGAGGCAGGCCTACAAAGCTACAGGCACACCTGTTTATATAGAACTGCAGCTTTTGCTGAGTCCTTGCATTCATTTAACCCTTTCAAAGCTTGGCATTTTTGTAATTAAAATACCTAGTTATGTTTTTATTATTTCCGACAATCCTCTCATCCATAAGAAATCATGATAACCTTATCTGATGTGGTCCATCCAATGCAATTTTCTGAATCAGAACCCCTAGGAACAGGTCTAAAAACCTAGACACCAAGAAAAACACTTTTTTTTGGTTGAGTTGTGTAATGGTGGTGATCTTTGGCACACTGAGGAGGGGAGAGTGCCAATATTTGGCATATGATCATTTACGAAGCATTATTTTAGATGCATTCAAGATGCTATTCAAGATCATGGTCTTCCAAAACTATTTCACAGAATACAGAAACACCAAATGTGTTGTTAAAAGGTTTTCATGGCCAGAATCACTGAGTTGCTGTGCCTTTCATCATCAGCTTCCTTATGCGGTCAGTGGTTCCCTTGATGTATGGCAAGAACACTTTTCCTCTGGGTGGATCTGTGTCTTTACTCTCATGGCTTGTTCTTGGTCTTGCAGCTCTTCTGATGTCTGTGGTGGAGTATCCACCGACCTGGGGAGTCCAGTTTAAGTGCTTTAATTAACTTTGGAGGAGGTGGGGTTCTCAGATTCTTTCTGAATGGTCTGCCAGGGCTTTAATTGTGCTTCTTTTTTGACTTGGGTGATGGCTGGAGTTTACAGGCCAATGGAGACTCCACCACAAACATCAGAAGAGCTGCAAGACCGAGAACAAGCCGTGAAAGTAAAGAAAAAGATCCACCCAGAGGAAAAGTGTTTATTTATTTATTTATTTATTTATTTATTGTTCATTCTTATATACCGCTCCTTCCAGCAGGCTCGGGGCGGTTTACATAAAACACATAAAAACATCTACAGTTCAGTTTAATACAGCATACTAAAAGCATAAAAGCATAAAATACACAACTACACATAAAAACAAGCATCTACAGGGATCAGTAATTTAAATTTCTAAACTTAGTATCTATCTTCAAGAACTGGTGAGATTAAAAGCTTGCTGAAAGCAATTCAGGTGGATGTATCAATAAGTCAATCAATAAACAAAAGTTATCAAAAATAGTATCTATTCGCTAGTACACTGGTGCAGTAAATAATCCACAGTGGGGACAACGATTAGAACATACAGGTACAGCGAAATTACACAGTGGTACATATATCAATGAGAAATCTCATCAAAGCATGTAACAGTTTACAGTAAATAATAACAATGCATGAAGTCATGAACTAAAGTAAAGTATTTACTAGGTGAGAGAACCTAATGTGTTATCTCACGTCCTGTGTCCCTGTAGAGGAGCAATGCCCGTGTGGAGGATAGTAATCTGGCAGGGACCAGGATAGAAGCCCGCAATGGACGGAGCAGAGTACTGGGACCGCGAAAATGTCCTTAGGCATGCAGTGCGCATGCGCTAGTGGGTAACCGCAAGGTTAGCTGGTCGTTGTAGTCTGCGACGATGCTAGCTCCGCGAGGTGTATGTTGTGCGCAGGCGCGGCATCGCTGCTGTGGCTGGCCGCGGAGGACTGTGGTCCTTGTAGTTTAATCACGGTTGGGCTAGCGTCTAAGGAAATGTCCAAGCTGCCAGTGCAGTGGAGGGAAAAGCTGCCCCACGCCTCGTCTCCGTAGTGAGGGAGCAATGGGGGGTTGCCTGACGGCAGGAGCTCACCCCCAAGCCAGTGGGAGGCCGTTTCGTCTTAAGGACTTCTTCAGAGGCTTGTCTAGATGGGCGTCCTCAATTGAGTCAAGTCAAATAGGTGTATGGGGAAGCATGCAAAGGTCAGTAGTAACAGTAAAAAGTATTTACCTTGGCGAGCTTTTCAAGTGGCATGGAGGACGGACCATTCCATAGGCAGGAAATGGTACCGGGGGTCAGTCATAGGGAGGTATAAGTAGAGGTATTCGGGTAAGGATTTAAAGGGGCCTTTGCTTATTTGTTGAGGAGAGCATTGATAGTTAAAGGGTCGTTTAGACCACCTTTATGCTTCTCTGTAGCTAACTGTATTATCCAGAAGGTCTCCCTCTGTTTAAGAAAGTTAGTTATATCACTATGAGGTGGACACTTCACTTTCTCAATGACCTGTATCTTAATCTGTTCAAATGTGTGATTATGGGAGGCACAGTGAGAATAGAGCGTGGAATCTGTAGATTTCAGTTTAATTCTCGATTTATGTTCCAGGGCCCTCTCTCTTAGGCTCCTAGTGGTATAACCTGTGTACTGCAAGGAGCAGCTGCACTCCAGCAGGTACACGACGGCTGTTGTTAAGCAATTAGCATAAGATTTAAGTTTAAAGTGCCTTTTGTTGGTAGAGCTGGTCACCGTCTTGAGTTGTTTGATATGTTTACAAATGCATTGTAAACATTGTCCACAGTCCTCCGCGGCCAGCCACAGCAGCGACGCCACGCCTGCGCACAACATACACTTCATGGAGCTAGCATCGTCGCAGACTACAACGACCAGCTAACCTTGCGGTTACCCACTAGCGCATGCGCACTGCATGCCTAAGGACATTTTCGCGGTCCCAGTACTCTGCTCCGTCCATTGCGGGCTTCTATCCTGGTCCCTGCCAGATTACTATCCTCCACACGGGCATTGCTCCTCTACAGGGACACAGGACGTGAGATAACACATTAGGTTCTCTCACCTAGTAAATACTTTACTTTAGTTCATGACTTCATGCATTGTTATTGTTTACTGTAAACTGTTACATGCTTTGATGCGATTTCTCATTGATATATGTACCACTGTGTAATTTCGCTGTACCTGTATGTTCTAATCGTTGTCCCCACTGTGGATTATTTACTGCACCAGTGTACTAGCGAATAGATACTATTTTTGATAACTTTTGTTTATTGATTGACTTATTGATACATCCACCTGAATTGCTTTCAGTATATTATAAGGTGTAGCCCTCTGCTTTTTTGCAGAGATTAAAAGCTTGTCTGAACAGGGATGTCTTACAAGCTCTCCGGAACGGAGCCAGTTCATTGATGGCGCGGACCTCATCTGGCATGGAGCTCCAAAGGGATGATGCAGCCACATAGAAGGCTCTCGATCTCATTGAAGATAGCCGACAGGAGTGGATCGACGGGACTAATAGGAGGTTCTGTCCTTCTGAACGTAGTGATCTCTGGGGAACATATGGGGTGAGACGGTCCCTCAGGTACATCGGCCCTAGACCATACAAGGCCTTGAAGGTCAATTCCAGCACCTTGAAAACAATCCGGTACTCTATTGGTAGCCAGTGCAGTTGCTGCAAAATAGGTGTGATGTGCTCTCGGATCGATGCTCCAACCAGTAGTCGAGCAGCAGCATTTTACACCAACTTAAGTTTCCGGATTGCTGACAAGGGAAGGCCTATGTAGAGGGCGTTACAGTAGTCCTGTCTCGAGATGACCGTCGCCTGGATCACCGTAGCCAGGTCGCCTCTGGACAAGTAGGGAGCCACCCGCCTAGCCTGTCGCAGGTGGTGTAGCAACCCAGTTCTCTTTCGTGCCTGGAGGGCAGGGGGCAGCACCGGGGGTCCCATTGACATTGGAGCCAGCTGATTCTGAGGAGGATTTGGAGGGCTGGAAGAAGGGGATTTTGAGGTAGCTGGGCCTTCTTCCCCACAGAAAGCCTGGCCTGGGATGATGGCTGGCCTGATCCCCTTACGAGATGCAGGAAGGCCAGACGGAATTCGAAAGCAGTGATAGTGAAGATTATGAACGGCCGGGGCGAGGTTCACAAGAAAGAATGTGGGAAACAACCGAGGGAGAGGCCCGGGAAGCAGATGGGGAGTTCGACTCTCACGAAGATAGGGAACCAGGTGCTGGGAGGCAAGGTCGAACCTTTGATAGGAGACAGAGCATTGAGGCTAGCAGGAGGGGTTGGTTCCACAGCCTAGACCGACCGAGGTCCCGCAGCACAGATTGGAGGAGGAGAAGCCTAGAGCGTCGGGGCCTCGCCAAGGGGATTAAGTATAGGATCCGTGGGAACGGATCCTCAGTACCTCGGCCACGTCTATCCTATGCAGACGTGTAGCGAGCCAAGACCACGTAGCTAAGTTTTGGGCTAGTGGCCTGCCAAGGAGTGCCTTGGATCTTGCAACTTTGCTTTGTTCCCTGATCCGCTTGTGTTGAGCGGAGCCTTGCCAAGTCTTTGGAAACTTCCATGCCAAGTTTGCTTTTGGACATTACCTTTTACCTATTGGATTACTTTTGATACTTTTATGGACAATTACCTTTTCTACTGTTTCTTATTCTTCAATAAAGTAGTTAGCTGATTACCGTCTCTGTGTGTGTGATTAAGGGGCCGGCCAAGGTCTTGCATCGTGACAGGTGGAAAAATGCAGTCTTGCATACTGTGGAGATTTGCAGCTCCATCGATAGCAACAAGTCCAAATGGACCCCCAGGCTCTTTACAGAGGACGACGGGCTTAGAGGCTCACCGTCCAAGGTAGGTAGCTGGCATCCACTCAGTCCTGGGCAACCCAGCCATAGGATCTCCGTCTTCGACGGGTTAACCTTCAACCGGCTAGCCCGCAGCCATCCAGTCACAGCTTCAAGGCATTGATGGTAACAATCGGGTACGGTCTCCGGCCTGCCATTCTTATCATACATCCAGGGAACCACTGGCCGCATAGGGAAGCTGATGTGGAAACACAACCTACAAACTATCTACAGATCCACTAAGAAAATGCAATAAATACTACATTCAAGGACAAGAGGGATCCTCTCACCTCTGCTGGAGTCTACTGTATACCATGTAGCTGTGGACAAGTCTACATAGGGACCACCAAACTCAGCAATGCCCAGACACAAATCAAGGAACATGAAAGGCACTGCAGACTACTTCAACCAGAGAAGTCGGCCATAGCAGAACACCCGATGAACCAATCTGGACACAGCATATTATTTGAGAACACAGAAATGCTGGACCACTCTAACAATCACCATGTCAGACTACACAGAGAAGCCACTGAAATCCACAAGCATGTGAACAGTGTCAACAGAAAGGAGGAAACCATGAAAATGAACAAAATCTGGCTACCAGTATTCAAAAAAACTCTAAAATCAGGACAGTAAAGAAAGAGGAGCTCTCAAAAACAGGGGAATTCCAGACAAGAAACAAATCAGGGCCAGCTAACACCTCCCAACAAAGGATTCTCCCAAGCAGGAAGCAACCAATGATAATCAAGGTGATGAAGTGCAATATTCACACTTGCCTCAAACAGATAAGAGTTCTTTATCTCACCCTGGACATTTCACTTATATATAGACCTCTCTTGTCTAGTTTCCAGCAGACCTCACAACCTCTGAGGATGCCTGCCATAGATGTGGGCGAAACGTCAGAAGAGAGCGCTTCTGGAACATAGCCATACAGCCTGGAAAACTCACAGCAACCCAGAAACACCAAATGTTTTGGAATCACTTTATTGAGGTATCACTGAAATAAAAATGTTGGCATATTGTACCAGTTTTCCTATTATTTTTTATGTTTAGGAAATTGTGGATCAGGCCTCTTTCTATCTATTTATTCTGATATGTTTATTAGGGCTGGAAAAGCTCTCTACTTGAAATGCTAAAAAGCTATTATCAACTCTGATTTTTCAACTACAATGCCTGAATTCTCCAGCCAATATGGCCTTTCCAAGTTATGACTGTGCAGCAAAAGAAAAGAAATATCAGATTTTCCATTAGATGAGGTTAAATAGTATGTCTACTGTCTGCTCTAAGGTAAGACAATTCAGTAGTTTCCAGGTAATCTGGATTACAATTAGCATAATCTCTCACTGGGATCCCTGGTGGCACAGCAAGTTAAGGCACTGAGCTGTTGAACTTGCTGACCAAAAAGGTGGTTCGAATCCTGGAAGAAGGGTGAGCTCCCACTGCTAGCCCCAGCTTCTCCCAACTTACCAGTTTGAAAACATGTAAATATGAGATCTATAGGTACCGCTTCTGCGGGAAGGAAATGGTGTTCCATGCAGTCATGCTGGCCACATGACCTAGGAGGTGTTTACGGACAACGCCAGCTCTTCGGCTTAGAAATGGAGATGAGCACCACCTCCCAGAGTCGCGCTCGACTAGACTTAATGTCAGGGGACAACCTTTACCTTTACCTTAATCTGTCCCTCCAACTCATAAGTTTATGTCTCAAATATAAGATGAATAACAGGTTGCATATCCTTGGTCTGATTTTACCAGCAGACGCTCCCCAAAGTCTTAGGCAGAAACCTTTCACATCACTAAATTCTGTTTGAAAACAGGGCTTTTTTTGGCACATATATATTTTCAACGAATACCCAGCCTTGCCTATTTACAAGCAGCAAAAAGTTTAATCACTCGCTATATCCTATGTCAGTATTTCCCAACCAGTGTGCCGTGGCACACTAGTGTACCGTGAGCGATCATCAGGTGTGCCGCGGGAAATTGGAACCTCCAATACCCTTTCTTCCCCCTCCTGCCGAACACTTTTTCTTCTCCACTCGGGCTCCCTTCTTCCCAGCCTCGCTCTGCTCGCTTTGCTCACACTGCCACTTCTGCGGGAGGGGGGAAGGGAGGAAGACGTGATCCGTGCAGGCGCTACTGCGCAGACTCGCCCCACGTCTTCCTCCCTCCCCTCCACAGTGCTCTCTGGATATATGTGAACTACAACTCCAAAACTCAAGGTCAATGCCCACCAAACTCTTATAGTATTTTCTCTTGGTTATGATAGTTCTGTGTGAGAAGTTTGATTCCATTCCATCATTGGTGGAGTTCAGAATGCTCTTTGATTGCGGGTGAACCATAACTCCCAGCTGTTGAGCAAGACCTTCGTGTGTGTCTTTCTGCCATTCCTGCCAGGATATCTATGTAGTGTTCATCGAAACAGGCCCAGGTTTCACACTGAGTGTATAAATACATTTTAAAACATGTTAACTATATGTATTACTGTGTTAGAGTGTCATTTTGTGTCATTTTGGTTGGTGGTGTGCCCCAAGATTTTGTAAATGTAAAAAATGTGCCGCGGCTCAAAAAAGGTTGAAAAACACTGTCCTATGTAATAGTCTTTGCGAAGGAAGAACCAGAAGGAAAAATACTTTGGAGAAGTTTAGAAAACCTGAAATCACAATTGCGTAAGGACAGCACACTCTGTCAGCCCAAGCAATGAGCCTGTACTCGCAGGAAATAATGGCTGTGGGTGGCTTCCATTTGTACAGCTATGACTGTATCTTTGACTGCTGCAGATCTGACATGGAAGAGGAATCTGTAAAAAACATTGTAATTCACATTAGGAGGGGTGTGGAGCACTATTATTCAGAATCCGCCCTCTTTTAGGTCTTAGGAAAAAAAATTGGCAGGGAAATCACATCAGGATTCTGCACTCTGTGCATCTGATAAAGAACTCACGATGATGTATACTGCATGGATTGGTTGCACATGAGTATCAAGCTGCTATTAGATTCCTTACGGATTTAAAATCTGCATGATTGTCCCTTGAACACCAACACTCGAGTTACTTCTATAGTGTTGTTTCCGTGAATTGTTTCAGAGGCCAATTTCTGCACCTGAAGTGTCATAATCCAATGGAGACAGGAGGTATCCCCATACAAGGGAAATCAAAGCTAGACACACACAGAGAGAAAATGTACTTCTTCCATAGCCAGATCTCTATAGAGTGAGCAATTTATTGGCCTTCATGATATTTTTTAGACTATAACTCCCAGCACATCAATGATGAAGGATGATGCCTGTTGAAGTCCAACATAATCTGGAAGGTCACAAGTTGCATGACCTTTGCTATGTTATGAGGCAGTGGTCCTCACCCTGTGGGTCCCCAGATGTTTTGGCCTTCCAGAAATACTATTTATTTATTTATTTAAAAATGTTGTACCCCGACCTTCTCACCTCCATGGCGGGGCTCAGACCGGCTTACAGCAAAATTCAATGCCATACAAATTTAAAACATCTTAAAATACATAAAAACAGAAATACATAAAAACCACATTGCCATTAAAACCACATTCAGCTCGGTCTAAAAAAGTGGTCACCCATTTCAGATTGAAATCAATCTCAGCTTATTCTGGGAAGGCCTCGATCCACATCCAAGTCTTCACCCGCCTCCTGAAGGACAACAGGGAGGGGGCAGATCTAGCATCACTTGGGAGAGAGTTCCACAGCCGAGGGGCCACCACAGAGAAGACCCTGTTTCTTGTCCCCACCAGACGCGCTTGCGAAGCTGGTGGGATCGAGAGCAGGGCCTCTCCGGAGGATCTTAATGTCCTTGATGGTTCATAGGGGAGAATTCGTTTGGACAAGTAAACTGGGCCGGAACCGTATAGGGTTTTGTAGGTTAAAACCAGCACTTTGAATTGTGCTCGGAAACTAATTGGCAGCCAGTGGAGCTGGCGCAACAAGGGAGTTGCATGCTCCCTGTACCCCGCTCCTGTTAGTAACCTGGCTGCCGAGCGTTGGACTAATGGCAGTTTCCGAGCAGTCTTCAGAGGCAACCCCACGTAGAGAGCATTGCAGTAGTCTATTCGAGATGTAACCAGAGCATGGACTATCGTGGCCAAGTCAGACTTCCCAAGGTACGGGCGCAGCTGGCGCACAAGCTAACAGTTGGTAAACTGGCCAGGATTTCTGGAAGTTGTAGGAAACACCTGGGGACCCACAGATTGAGAACCACTGTTATAAGGGAATGACATATATACTTGTGCATAAATTGAAAACATGACCAAAAAAAATCAACTCAATGAAACTTTGGTCAATACTGGGAGATATCCAGCGTGAAGGCAGTAGCAACAAGCAGAGCGGGATGCTCCCAACCCAATATCCCTTCCTTGGCCAAAACAGAGAAAGAAAGGCAGTCCTTCTTTATTCCTCAGTTATTTTTCTGGCCTGAACAGTGTTCAGCAGGAACGAGGAGAGGCCAAAGAATGCAAGGCAGCCACTATTTGGGACACTTGAGATGGAGCAGAGCAGCAGGAGGCATTTTTAATAGAGGCTTACTGTAAAAGCCTCTCTGCCGACATTAAAAATAGCCACTATAGCAGGCATGGGCAAACTTTGGCACTCCAGGTGTTTTGGAGGTTCACAGATTGGGAGTGATCCTGGACTCATCGCTGAGCCTGGAACCCCAGGTCTCGGCGGTGGCCAGGGGAGCTTTTGCACAGTTAAGACCTGTGCGCCAGCTGCGCCCGTACCTTGGGAAGTCTGATCTGGCTACGGTTGTCTACGCTCTGGTCACATCCCAAATAGATTACTGTAACACACTCTACGTGGGGCTGCCTTTGAAGACAGTTCGGAAATTACTGTCAAACCCACAAACATACATACATACATTCCGCTTTATTATATACTAGCTGTACCCGGCACGCGTTGCTGTGCCCTTTTAAGGAGATGCGAGAAAGTTCAATCATCCACGGTGTGCCCTCCTCTAAACTGCAGTTGGATGGAGTGTGGGTCATGGGGGGCATGGTGTGCCAAGTTGGGTTTTTATTGGTCTTGGTTCTGGGCCACAGTGGTCTGTGGGGAATGATGGGGTTTGAAGTACTACAAATCCCGTTTTCCATGGTGGTACTTCAAGTCCCATCATGCATGGTCGGGGCTCTGTGTGCCAAGGCAGGTTACTGTAAATTCAGGCCATACACAATGTCCCATGAGCTGAGGCCTAGTTAGGAACAGCAAGTTAATGAAGCCTTACTGTCAATTCAGGCCATACACAATGTCCAATGAGCTGAGGCCTAGTCGGGAGAATCAAGTTAATGAAGTTTTACTGTCAATTCCGAGCGTAAACAGCTTCCCAGTAACTGAGGGCTAGTTAGGGAAATCAAGTTAATGAAGTCTTACTGTCAATTTAGAGCGTAAATAGCTTCCCAGTAAGTGAGGCCTAGTTAGGGAAATCTAGTTAATGAAGCCTTACTGTCAATTTTGGGCATGGTCTGTGATTTTTTGGGGTGTAAATGTTAGGTTGGAAGTGATTTGGGTGTTTGTGTTGGGGATTGGCTCAGGCCTTTTCCTTATTCTGTTTTGGCAGTTTATTATGGATCGGAATTTTCATGTTGGCTGGCCAGTGCAGCAGTTATGCAAATCCGAATCATGTTGTTCAGAATGTAGAGGCTGGGTGAGTCTTTGGCTGCCCCAGAGGATGCTGGTAAATGTAGTTTTATTTTTATTTGTTGTTTTGGGGGCCTTTTAGGTTTTGGGGGGAAGTTTCTTTGCTACAAACGTACCTTGCTTGAGGCCTATTTCTGTTGGCAAGTATTGTGTTTCTGCGTTGTATGGTTTCTTTGTTTGAGGTATACATCACATGACATGAACCCATTTATATAATAGATAGAGATATATGTATTTTATTGTGTTATTGTTGATATTTTGGTTTTATTTTATTGTAATTTGTTGTTTGGGCCTGTCCTCATGTAAGCTGCCCCGAGTCCCCATCGAGGAGATGGTGGCGGGGTATAAATAAAGTTTATTATTATATCATTATATTATGAGTATATAGTAAATATAGGAGCCCCCCATGGTGCAATGGGTTAAACTTTTGTGCCAGCAGGACTGCTGACCAAAAGGTTGGCGGTTCGAATCCGGAGAGTGGGGTGAGCTCCCGCCTGTCAGCTCCAGCTTCTCATGCAGGGACATGACAGAAGCCTCCCACAGGATGGTAAAACATCTGAGCGTCCCTGGGCAATGTCCTTGCAGACGGACACACCAGAAGCAACTTGCAGTTTTCTCAAGTCGCTCCTGACATGGGGAAAAAAGTAAATATATATTAAATTTTAGCACCTGATTTATCTGATAATTGCAGAGTGCACCTGCTTGTAGCTGCACGCCTGCCTTGTAACAAAAAACAGATATAATTCTGTGCCTGGAAGTGACTGCAGTCTGCTTCTAATATAATAGCAGTAAACAACAGTTTCTCAGCTATTCCAATTGCTTTTAGCCCAAGGAACATTTTGTTAATTAGTGTAATTTGCTGACCAATTTACATACTTTCTTCCTCATTTCTTCTATTTAGAAGGAGCATAGGAAAAATCCCTGGACATTTAAAATGCATTTTTCTTTCTTTTTTCAAGAGTGTCGGTGATAACACTAAACATTTTAAACTAGGCACTTAGAGCACCTGAAATATTTCCCCGGCCCTCATTAAAATATACCGCCTGATGCCTACATTACTTTACAACAGCTGTGGCATACTAATATTTTTCCAAGCAAAAATTAGCTTACAGATCCTCAGTTTCCTGCCAGGATACTAAAAACCTTTTAGCATATTTTTAGATGTCGCAAGCACACAACTGTCTTTTTTTAACTAGTTGTACACTTTTTAAAAACTAGTTGTACACTGGACCAATTTTGGCACAATTTATCCGATATGCCCAATTTGAACACTGGTGGGGTTGCTAGGGGGGATTGAGTTTGCCATTTGGGAGTTATAGTTGCTGGGATTTATAGTTCGCCTACCACCAAAGAGCATTGTGAACTTCACCGACGATGGAATTGAACCAAACTTGGCACACAGAACTCCCATGACCAACAGAAAATACTGGAAGGGTTTGGTGGGCATTGACCTTGAGTTTTGGAGTTGTAGTTCACCTAATCCAGAGAGCACTGTAGACTCAAACAATGATGGATCTGGGCCAAACTTGACACAAATACTCAATTTGCCCAAATGTGAACACTGGTGGAGTTTGGGGACAATAGACCTTGACATTTGGGAGTTGTAGTTGCTGGGATTTATAGTTCGCCTACAATCAAAGAGCATTCTGAACCCCACCAATCAGGGCTGTAGCCAGGATTTTGATTCGGGGGGGGGGTGAGTTTGATTCGGGGGGGGGGGGCTGAATCTGAGTGAGAGAGGGTCTACCCTAGCAAACCATTTGTATTGTCATCCCAATACCCCCATGCATATGGAATATACTAAGCATGGTGATCAGATCATGATATAAATACACATAGCAGTTTAAATAATGTACCAGTAAGGCCTTATCACGGACCACCCTGAGAATTTGGGGGGGGGGTGAAGCCCCCCCTCCTGGCTACATGCCTGCCACCAATGATAGAATTGGGCCAAACTTCCCACATAGAACCCCCATGCCTTGAAGGGACTCGCTGGCACGAACCTCTCTCCAGCATCTCACTCTCTCCCTCGCCTGCACATGTGCACCATGCTGCCATGCGCCAAACATGCCTGCTCTCCCCTCCCTGCTTGGAGTTTCAGAAACAGCTCTCCTCCAATCACAACAGAGGAGGGCTTTTGTTGGGAGGATTTGCAGTCTGTTTCCAAAAAAAGAAGAGAAGGATAGGCGGAGAGATCTTCAGCTCTCTCTGCCAAAAAGGTTCCTAAGACATTCAGAATATGTGTTTTCTGATGGCCTTTGGCGACCCCTGTGAAACCCTCCACGCGACCCCCCCCCCCAGGTCCGACCCCCCGGTTGAGAAACACTGTTCTAGAGCAGGGCTGTCCAACAGGCGCCCCTGGGGCCGTACACGGCCCCCGAGCCCCTTCCCTCCGGCCCCATAACTTGTTTTAATAAAATACAAATTAAAAATAATAAAAAAATAAAAAAATACCTACTTCCGGGTTTAGGCAAGCATCGCGAGACTACGCCAGCCACAGACGGGATTTCGAGGGAGGTCAAAATCCCGTCTGTGGCTGCGTAGTCTCGCGATAGCTGCCGAAATCTCAGGTCCCGCGGGATTTGCGGCCGGCCTGGGCGTGCGCCTCCTCCTCCCTCGCGGCTGCTTCCAGGCCAGCCCCCATTCCCTCAGAGAGAGGGAGGAGGGGAGTGAGGCAGGGAAAGCCCCTCCTGGCTCCGTCCTCTTCCTGTGGAGGGCCCTAGCTTCCCGCCCCGCGGATGGGAGAGCCACCGCGCCCGGCCTGAGCTTGGCCTCGGCTCCAGCGGGGCTCTTCGGGGACGACGGCGGCGTTGGCGCTTCGGCCCAGTGGCGGGGCTCCCGCAGTATGGGTAAGGAAGGGCCTGGCTCGAATCAATCAATCTAAAAACAGTGGGACATTGGGGAAGGGGGGAGGGGTCCCTCAGCAGCAGTTTCCTTGGCGACGCTTTCTTCCGCTCCTCCGCGCCCCCTCCCCCTTGTTGTGCTGCCTTCCCCCGCATGCAGGGCGCAATGTGGCTTCCTTTGCGCCTGCCCCCGCGGCTTGTTTTCCCTTCAGGGAGGGAGGGAGCTCTTTGGGCCTCCTCCACCCGCCTCTGGGAAAGGAGGCCCCATCAAGCCCTGCGACGGCATTGAGGTGTTTGGGGTTTTTTTTGGTGTGTCCCAATTTGAGTGTGGACTCAAATAACTCAAAGGTATTAGGAAACATTCCCCCAAATCCACCAGTGTTCCCATTTGGGTATATTGAGTATTCATGCCAAGTTTGGTCCAGATCCATCATTATTTGAGTCCACAGTGCTCTCTGGATGGAGGTGAACTACAACTCCACAACTCAAGGTCAATTGTAAGTAAATTGGAGCCGGGGAGGGGGCGGAGCCGGGGGAGGGGCAGGGGCGGAGCTGGGGGAGGGGCGGAGCCGGGGACAGAGGCAGACCCTTCGGTCCCCCAGGTGATCAGTGACCGGAATTCCGGCCCTTCGGCCCGTAGAAGTTGGACAGCCCTGGTCTAGAGCACCAGAACTCTCATCAATAAAACCATATTTAAAAATAAAATAGTAATTGTTATTTGAAAATCTATATAAATGAAATTGGAAGGTAATTAAATAATGCTAGCGCCAGAAGATTTATGTCTGTTGGAACAAAAATGGCAAGAATCTTCTGACATCTTAATGACTAATTGATTTATCAGTGTCCTAGACTCACCCGTTATCATTCTTTCCCACTTTATCCATGATTATACAGATCTAAGGGAACATTCATCTGATGAAATGAACTCTAATTCTGGAAACACAACATGTCTTTTAGGGCAGGGCTGGAAAATATTCAGCCCTCAAGATGTTGTTTCACTACAATTCCTAGAAACCTTATGATCAGTAATGCTGGGATTTCCAGCTCAACAAAATCTGGAGGACAACACAATGTCTATTTCTTCTTGAAGATGCCACAAAACTTTTTTTAAATGATTGTTTTGTCTCTCTTCTCTGCAACAACCTACCTACAACCAAAAGCTATACATCAGGGGTAGGACCTTTGATGCCTATGGGTAACCTGATGAAGCACTATACGAGAACGGCACTTCGGGTGACTTGGAGATCTCTTTTGTCAGAGGTCTGAATTGATTTTAAAAAGCTAAAAGCTTTTTAAATTGGGCCAAAGACTGCATGCAGCCCCAGGGTTGAAGCCTACCCATCCTTGCTATTTAGGAAAAGAAACTTATTTTTCATGCTCTGTGATGATTAAATAAGTAATAATTTATTTATTTATTTATTTTGTTTCGACTTCTAGAAGCTCGGGACCGTTTACAGCAGTATAAAACACACATAATAGTAAAATCAACATATCAATACATTAAACTAAATCTCTACATTCTATTACACTTAAATGAGGACTAACAGCAAGATGTTAAGGCTTTACTCTAGTGAGAATGCTTGACGGAAAAGAACCGTCTTACGTGCTCTTCGAAAAGAGGACAGTTCTGTAATTCCTCGCACTTCCTCAGGCAGTGCGTTCCACATTGTCGGTGCCACCACCGAGAAAGCTCTTTGTCTAGTTGTGGACAGATGGTGTGTCCGGACAGATGGGACACTAAGGAAATGTTGTTCTTCGGATCACAACGATCTCTGGGGAACATGTGGGGAGAGGCGGTCCCTCAAGTACACAGGCGCAAGACCATATAAGGCCTTAAAGGTTAGCACCAGCACCTTGAAAGTAATTCGGTACTCTATTGGTAGCCAGTGCAGTTGCTGGAGGATTGGTGTAATATGGCATCTCGCTGGTGCCCCAGCGAGAAGACGAGCCACAGCATTCTGCACTAGCTTGAGTTTCGGGGTTAATCTCAAAGGAAGGCCAATGTAAAGGGCATTACAGTAGTCTAACCTCGAGATAACTGTCGCCTGGATCACTGTGGCCAGGTCACTCCCTGATAGGTAAGGTACCAGTCGCCTAGCTTGGCACAGATGGAAAAATGCAGTTTTGCTGACCATGGAAACCTGGGTCTCCATGGTCAGCATAGAGTCTAAATGGACTCCCAAGCTTTTTACTACCGATGACGGGCATAGTGCCTCGCCATCCAAGGCAGGCAGCTGGCACTCTCCCCCACCAAGGCGCCCCAGCCACAAGATCTCAGTCTTCGATGGAATCACCTTCAACCGGCTAGGTCGTAGCCATCCAGTCACAGCTTCAAGGCATTGATGGAAAGAATCGGGTACGGAGTCCAGTCGGCCTTCCATCCTCAGCACCAGCTGGGTGTCATCAGGGTACTGATGACACTCCAGACCAAAGCTACGCACCAGTTGGGCCAGTGGGCGCGTATAGATGTTAAAAATTAGAGGAGAGAGGATCGCCCCCTGAGGGACCCCACAATTAAGTGAGAGTCTCACCACTCGCTGACCCCGATCCCGGAGGAAACCCATTTAAGGGCTGTCCACCTTACCTCCGAAGCTGTTAAACAGTGGATCAGTAATGCGTGATCAACTGTATCAAAAGCTGCCGTGAGGTCCAATAACACGAGCAGCGCTGATCCTCCTTGGTCCAACTGACAGCGCAGCTGGTCTGTGATGGAGACCAGCACAGTCTCCATCCCATGCCCTGGACGGAAGCCGGACTGGAAGGGGTCGAGGCCAGCTGTGTCATGTAAAAACTGCTGCAGCTGTCCCACTGTTGCCCTCTCAATCACCTTGCCCAGAAACGATAAATTCGAAACTGGGCGGTAACTGGATGGAGCCGAACGATCTAAGTTCGGCTTCTTCAGCAGCAGACTTATCATGGTCTTACCAGAGGATGTGACTCTGAAAAATCTGATATTTATGTCTCAAAACATAGAAGAAAATACACATCACCTATGCATGAAATTGCAGGTCTTTCTGCAACTCACAAGGGATTGGGTTGCTGTGAGTTTTCCGGGCTGTCTGACCATGTTCCAGAAGCATTCTCACCTGATGTTTCACCCACATTTATGGCAGGCATCCTTAGAGGTTGTGAGGATTGTTGGAAGCTAGACAAGGGAGGTTTATGTATCTGTTGAAGGTCCTGGGTGGGAGAAAGAACTCTTGTCTGCTTGAGGCAAGTGTGAATGTTGTAATTGCCCCCCCTTGATTAGTATTGAATGGCCTTGCAGCTTCAAAGCCTGGCTACTTCCTGCCTGGGGATCATTGTTGAGAGGTTTTAGCTGGCCCTGATTGTTTCTTGTCTGAAATCCCCCTGTTTTTTGAGTGTCGCTCTTTATTTACTATCCTTATTACCATGAAAATGAACAAAATCTGGCTACCAGTATTTTTTAAAAAACTCCAAAATCAGGAAAGTAAATAATGAACAACACTCTGAAAACAGAAGAATTCCAGATATGAAACAATCAGAGCCAGCTTTTTTATTTATTTACTTTATTTAAATTCCGCTCTTCTCACCCCGAAGGGGACTCAGAGCAGATTACAGATACACATACTAGCAGACAATTCCTGCTGTTTCTCACATACACAACACATAGACGAACAGAGGCAAACTCTGGCCACCAGGGGGAGCTGACGCACTTCTCATCTCTCAGTATCCCTTGTTGTTCCTTCCGCATTCCTGGAGTTCTTTTAATGGCCTCATAATTCAGTCAAAATTTGCCTCCCCACTTAATATGGTACCTTAATCTCCTACTGACAGATGCAACTGTCTTTCGGGCTGCAAAGGTCGACAGCAGGTTACACTTAAAGCTCAAGCACCCACCTCAACCCGGGCAAGCCTCGAACTCATGACCTACTGGTCAGAGAGATATTATGCAGCTGACACTTAGCCAGCTGTGCCACATTCCCGGTGCTAACACCTCCCAACAAAGGATTCCCCCAGGCAGGAATCAGCCAGGCCTTCAAGCTGCAAGGCTTTGCAATGCTAATCAAGGTGATTAATTGCAACATTCACACTTGCCTCAAGCAGACAAAAGTTCTTTCTCCCACCCTGGACCTTCAATAGATATATAAACCTCCTTGTCTAGTTTCCAACAGACCTCACAACTTCTGAGGATGCCTGCCATAGATGTGGGCAAAACGTCAGGAAAGAATGCTTCTGGAACATGGCTATACAGCCCGGAAAACTCACAGCAACCCAGTGATACCGGCAATGAAAGCCTTCGACAACTCAGAAGGAATTCTCTCCCAACTCTTACTGGAACTCTTACTGGAGAAATTCCCAAAAGTCCTAACATATTCCTCTACTGAGGCCAATTTTGAAATCTTATTAAAATGTACTGATATGAGATCATAAATTCATAATTATCTGAAATTCATGCACAAAATTGGTTTCCTCCCTGCACATAGCCAGGAAGTCATGTATCCAAACCATGGGTTGTCTGCTCTGCAGAGCACTACACGAAAATAACTAATTCCAGGGTATCAGCATTCAATATTTTAGCTCCAAGCAACAAAGTCCTGTCTGCAACTGACCACTGACCCTGAAGCCTATGTAATTGGGTTAGAAAAAAGTCTCATGTTTTCAATGGTGCTTACTTCTCATATATTGTACACGTAAGCCAATGGCTGCAAGGTAAATGGTTTTGTCTCTTTATATATGGGAACTTAACTGATTCCCAAATAAAGTGGCTAGAGCGACTCTCCGGGTAAAATGAAAGCAGCCACTGAGCAGCAGCAGAAAAACTGTATCAGCTACAAACCCCTCTTAAAGGTTCAGGAGAAAGAAATCAAAGAGAATATTGTATATATCAGCTGCCTCCACGCTGCAGAGTTATAGCAGCTTGAAATCACATTAGCTGCTACGGCTTCATGACATGAAATTCTGGAATTTGCAGTTTTGTCAAGATATTTATCCTTCTCTGTCAGAGAATTTTGGTGACTCAACAAACTACAAATCCCAGGATTCCATAGGATGGAGCCTTGGAGGTGGAAGTGACAAACTGCTATAATTCTGCCGTGCACATGGTCTCATCCTCAACTGTAATACACCTGTTGCATGACCTACCTGTAGGTACAGATGTTGTATTACATTTATCAATGATACAGAATGCTATAGTATTCCTTTCACTACAAGCTGAAGAAAAGAACAAATATTCTGATATTTTGTGCTCTGCAGATATAGTGACAGATATTAACAATTACTTGAGGATCAACGATTACGGGAGTGGAATCTAACACCTTGCTATTCATGTGCCGACTATGAAAGAAAGTCTGATAAATGCTAGTCCTGTGTATCATAATCGGTTCTCTCAGTATGTCTCTTTTTAACCCATATCCCATTCCTTGAATTTCTTTGCCACTAAAACTGTATGCCACCTGGTCCTTTAGTAACTAGTATCTAAACAAACTATTAGACCAGACTGCTTTTTTATGTTCCTTTAACTTTCCATAGGCTTTTGCTCTCGTCCTTCTTAATTAGAACATAAGAACATAAGAAGAGCCATGCTGAATCGGGCCTCAGCCCATCTAGTCCAGCATTCTGTGTCACACAGTGGCCCACTAGTTGTACACAGGGATCTCTAGCAGAAAGGAGGGCAAAACCCTCACTTGCTCCCGACCCCCCACAACCAGTACCCGGGGAAAATCCTGCCTGCCTCCATCAACACAGAGGTGGCACTTGGATGTCCATTTCAGTAGCTACTGATTCCCTTGGTATCCATGAATCTGTCTAATCCTGCCTTGAAGCTGTCCAGGCTGACCGCTGTCACAACCTCCTCTGGAAGTGAGTTCCACAACCCAATGACCCTCTGGGTGAAGAAATATTTCCCTTTATTAGTCCTAACTTTCCTGCCTTGGAGCTTCAGGNAGTGCCCCCTAGTCCTAGTGTTGTGTGACAGAGAAAATATTTTTCTTTATTCACCTTTTCTATCCCATGCATGATTTTATACACTTCGATCAAGTCACCTCTTAAACGCCGTCTTTCAAGGCTGAAAAGACCAAGGCGTTGCAACCTGATTTCATAAGGGAGCCGCTCCATCCCTTGGATCATTCTTGTTGCCCTTTTCTGTACCTTTTCCAGTTCCGTTATATCCTTCTTAAGGTGCGGAGACCAGAATTGTACACAGTACTCAGATGTGGCCTCACCATAGATTTGTAGAGAGGCAATACAACATTTGCCGACCTATTTTCGATTCCCTTCCTGATCATGCCTAGCATAGAATTTGCTTTTTTTACTGCTGCTGCGCACTGGGTTGACATCTTCACTGAGCTGTCCACCAAAACCCCAAGATCCCTTTCCTGGTTTGTCTCGGAAAGCTTTGATCCCATCTCTCAAGAGATGCAAACAATTCTTAATGATTTTTAAAAAATAATTCAGTATGAGTCCTATATACCCAGGACTGCTACTGGAGGTTTCATTTGCCAATCTCTAACAAAATATGTCCTTTTAACACATTTCCTAGATTCTCTAGGCCAGTGTTTTTCAACCTTTTTTGAGCCGCGGCACATTTTTTACATTTACAAAATCCTAGGGCACACCACCAACCAAAATGACACAAAATGGCACTCTAACACAGTAATCCATATAGTTAACATGTTTTTAAATGTATTTATACACTCAGTGTGAAACCTGGGCCTGTTTCGATGAACACAACATAGATATCCTGGCAAGAATGGCAGAAAGACACAAACTTCCCACACAGAACTCCCATAACCAAGAGAAAATACTATAAGGGTTTGGTGGGTTTTGGGTTTTGGAGCTGTAGTTCACCTATATCCAGAGAGCACTGTGGATTCAAACAATGTTGGATCAGGACCAAACTTGGCATGACTACTCAATATGCCCAAAGGTGAACAAAGATGGAGTTTGGGGAAAATAGCGTGAGTGTGTTCAGGAGGAGAGGGGGGAGGGAGGAAGACGTGACCCATGCGGCCACTACTGCGCAGACTCGCCCCAGAGCAAAGCGAGGCAAAGCGAGCAGAGCGAGGCTGAAAAGAAGGGAGCCCGAGTGGAGAAGAAAAAGTGTTCGGCAGGAGGGGGAAGAAAGGGTATTGGAGGTTCCAATTTCCCGCGTCACACCTAATGACCGCTCACAGCACACTAGTGTGCCACGGCACACTGGTTGGGAAACACTGCTCTAGGTGGTACACTGGAAGTTGGCCAAAGTCATGCTAGAAAATTGAGATGCCTAAAGTTGTCCTTTCTGGCCATTTCTAGGTCCTCCAGAATACCTTATGGCATACTTCTGCTAGAAGTTATTCGTTCACTAGGTTTCACTGTTATTATATTATTATTATTATTATAAACTACTACTACTACCAACCACAAGTTCACATAGATGTGAAGTCCTGAACTATATCCCCTACAGATATAGGAGTCATAATATAATCACAATTACTGCTCTTAAAATTTGTGAAAATAATAATTAGTGGCACTGATTGCCAATCTCTACATATCCCTTTAGAGTAGATCATTGTGTTGTATCTATGTTACACAGTAAAGTCAGGAAATTTTACCTTTTGGGAATGTTCAGCCCTCACAACCACGCGGAATGGTTTTTCAGTTACTTCATGAGATTTATTTTTATTAGCTGCTTCAGTCCTTCCTTAATTGTTCCCATGTTCTATCCCTAAGCCTAAGCCTATGGTAATCTCCCTTATCTGAAATTTATATCAATGGAATCCAAAATTTCAAAATTCTGAAATTTTAAGTATTCCAGAATCTAAAACTGTGTTGTCCACATGAGTGGCTGAGATAGTGACACCTTTGCTTTCTGGTGATTCAAGGTGCACAAATCTTTTTTTATGAACAAAAATAATATGAAAAATAGTATAAAATAAGCTCCATAATTTTTCTGTTTCAATTTGGTTCCCATCTCCAAGGTATTTCATTACATACATATATGCAAATACTGTTGGGGGAAGCAACCTTCTCAAGCCTCCGCTGTATGATGCTTGTCTGTTTTGTAATGTGTCATTTTACAACCTGAAGTATTTTGCCTTATTTGATTTGCAGTTTCCTTATATCTATACTAGCTGTACCCGGCAAGCGTTGCTGTGCCCTTTTTAGGAGATGCGAGAAAGTCTAATCATCCACGGTGTGCCCTCCTCTAAACTGCAGTTGGATGGAGTGTGGGTCATGGGGGCATGGTGTGCCAAGTTGGGTCTTTATCGGTCTTGGTTCTGGGCCGCAGTGGTCTGTGGGGAATGATGGGTTTTGAAGTAGTACAAATCCCATTATCCATGGAGGTACTTCAAGTCCCATCATGCATGGTCGGGCTCTGTGTGCCAAGGTAGGTTACTGTAAATTCAGGCCATACACAATGTCCCATGAGCTGAGGCCTAGTCAGGAACAGCAAGTTAATGAAGCCTTACTGTCAATTCAGGCCATACACAATGTCCCATGAGCTGAGGCCTAGTCAGGAACAGCAAGTTAATGAAGCCTTACTGTAATTCAGGCCATACAATGTCCCAAGCTGAGGCCTCCAGCAAGTTAATGAGCTGAATTCAGGCCATACACAATGTCCAATGAGCTGAGGCCTAGGGAGAATCAAGTTAATGAAGCCTTACTGTCAATTTAGAGTGTAAACAGCTTCCCAGTAACTGAGGGCTAGTTAGGGAAATCAAGTTAATGAAGCTAATGAAGTTAATCAAGTTAATTTTGGGCGTGGTCTGTGATTTTTCGGTTGGAAGTGATTTGGGTGTTTGTGTTGGGGATTGGCAGTTTATTATGGATTGGAATTTTCATGTTGGCTGGCCAGTGCAGCAGTTATGCAAATCCGCCCTTATTGGCAGCCAATCATGTTGTTCAGAATGTAGAGGCTGGGTGAGTCTTTGGCTGCCCCGGAGGATGCTGGTAAATGTAGTATTATTTTTACTCATTGTTTAGGGGGCCTTTTAGGTTTTTGGGGGGGGGAGTTTCTTTGCTACAAACGTACCTTGCTTGAGGCCTATTTCTGTTGGCAAGTATTGTGTATCTGCGTTGTAAGGTTTCTTTGTTTGAGGGATACATCACATGACGTGAACCCATTTATATAATAGATACCTAAAGTGGTGGGAGGGGCTGCAGGTCACGTGACTGGCTCAATAACAGTTTAGAATGTTCAGATTTAAACAAGGTAACAGTTAGGGAATGTCGGTTGAGGAATGACTGTTAGAGAAGTGTGTTGTGCCTTGAATGAGCTTGAGTATAGAAGTGCAGAAGCTCATGTTAGAAAGTTAGAAACTACTAGCTGACCCGGCCACGCTTCGCTGTGGCTTTTTCCTTCCTTTCTGGTTTGTTTTCCTTCCCACTCCTTCCATCCATCACTTTTTTTTCTTTTCCTCTCCTCCTTCCTTCCTTCCTTCCTTTTTTCTTCCTTTCTTCCCCCCTTCCATCCTTGTATTCTTTTGTTTCCCGGTCCTTACTTTTTTCTTCTCTGCTTTCTCGTCGTCGGTGTCTATCTCCGATACGGCGCGCTTCACGGCACGGTTGCGGAAAGGGGGGCCTTCGCGACGACGGCGGCGCCGTGCCCGCCTCCTCCACCGCCTCCTTGGCCTCACCACCTCCCATCCGTTCCCGGGAGGGGGGCCGAGAGGGGGCACTTCGTAAAGACCAAGGCGGCCCCGTGCTCGCCTCTTCCGCCGCCTCCGCGCCCTCCATCGTCACCTCCCAGCCGCTTCCGGGAGGTGGGCTGGAAGGAGGAGCTTCGCAAAGACCTAGGCGGCGGTGTGACCACCTCTTCCACCGCCTCCCAGAAGCGGCTGGGAGGTGGCGATGGAGGGCGCGGAGGCGGCGGAAGAGGCGAGCACGGCACAGCCTTGGTCTTAGCAAAGTGCCCCCTCCCGGCCCCCCTCCCAGGAGCGGATGGGAGGTGGCAAGGCCGAGGAGGCGTCGGAAGAGGCGGCCACGGCGTCGCCTTGGTATTTGCGAAGCTACTCCTTCCGGGCCACCTCCCGGAAGCGGCTGGGAGGTGGCGATGGAGGGCGCGGAGGCGGCGGAAGAGGCGATCACGGCGCCGCCTTGGTCTTTGCGAAGCGCCCCCTCCCGGCCCCCCTCCCAGGAGCAGATGGGAGGTGGCGAGGCTGAGGAGGCGGCGGAGGAGGCGGGCACGGCGCCGTCGTCGTCGTGAAGGCCCCCTTTTCCGTAACCGTGCCGTCTTTTGGAAGCGCGCCGTATCAGAGATAGCCACAGGAGGTGTAATCGGTGAGCGAGGGGTGAGTGCGGGGGGCTGGGGTTTTGGAGGGGTTATGAGTGCGCTGCTACCATTGTTAGTGCGGCTTTTCCCCCTCCCCTCCCCTCCCCTCGCGGGGGAAGGAGACATTTGGCAGTCATCAAACGCCGCTGCGCTATGTTTCTATGGCGGTTTGGGGCGGGTGTTTGGGGGTCCTGCGAGGTATCTAGGGCGGGTTATTTGTGCCCTGTAGGTACCTCGTGATATGGTGGAATGTGTTTGGGGGGTTTAGTGCTTCTGGAGCTTATAGTTTTCCTGCCTATTTGCCCCATTGCACGACCATTCTCTTTTTTTATATATAAGATTGAGCCTTGTGGTCTATTGGAAAGTAAGCTCTTATTAGAGAGAGCTGTATAGAACCACACAGTTTATGAAGAAACCATTAAAGATTATAGGTTCAAGATTCAACCTCTCTGAAATGTTACTGAAGTTTCTAACCCTGGACAAGAAATGTGCCCATATCTTTAAGTACACAAAGTTATCAGCAAACAAAACGTGTTTTCTTTAAAAGAAGTCTGTTTGCATCATTGTCTGCAGGAAGCATCAAACAGAAACAAATTATCTACATGCCCAGCAATCATCAATTACCAAATAAACTCTGCTATCCTGATTAGGTTGTGAACCTAACAGTTCATGATCTATATACCCCGATGGCCAGTGATCCTAACAGGTCATGATCCATTGTCCCCAATAAATACAGGGATTCCAAAATCTGGAAAAAAAAATTCTGGTCCTAAGCACTTCAGGTAAGAAATACCCAACCTGAACCATAACAGTGGCAAGAAATCAAATGACTGGAAGATCTTATAAGCATGGAATATTTCTGCATATCCACTTCATCACTATTTCATTCGAGACTTCTGAAATATATGAGGGCGGGTCAATAAGTTTCCCGCCTCTTAACTGAAAGGGCAACACTGCTCCTGTCAACAGGCATGTGTCAGTTGACTCCTGTCAAAATTTGAACACGCTGTGTCATTTAGTTTGTGTTTGACTGCCATTGATAGCAGACTACCGCGTGATTTGAGGAGAAAATGGAAAAAGTGAATTTCATATGCTCATTAAGCATTTTTTTTGCGGGGAAAAAAGCATCACTCAAACCAAGGCTAAGCTTGATAAATACTACGGGGACTCTGCACCATCAATTTCAATGGTGAAAAAAGTGGTTTACTGAATTTCGCTGTGGCCGTACAAGCACGGAAGATGCCAAACGTTCTGGACGCCCAGTTGAGGTCTCTCAACCCGAAACAACTCACAATATGGTGTTGGCCGATCGGAGATTGAAAGTGCGAGAGATTGTGGAAGCCATAGGCATCTCACATGGCTCAGTGGTTTCAATTTTAAATGATCACTTGGGAATGAGAAAGCTTTCTGCAAGATGGGTGCCGCGTTTGCTCACAATCGACCATGCACACATGTGCAGTTGCCATGGCAGCAATCAATGAATTGGGATACAAATTGCTCCCTCATCCACCCTATTCTCCGGATTTAACCCCGAGTGACTATTTCTTGTTTCCAAACCTGAAGAAATGGCTCGGCAGAAAGAAATTTGACTCCAACAATGAAATCATCTCACAAACAAATACCTATTTTGATGACCTCAACAAATCTTATTTTTTGGAAGGGATAAAAAGATTGGAGAAACGTTGGACAAAGTGTATAGAGCTCAAAGGAGACTACGTCGAAAAATAAAATGACTTTTTATCCAAAAACCTGTGTTTCATTCAAAAGGTCATGGACTTATTGACTCGCCTTCGTAGTCTAGGGAGATCCCAATACAACTCTCTACCCTCCAGTTACCCACCCCTCATTATAAATTTGTTATTGAGTTCAACTGCAATCTCTAAAGATCCTAAGATTACTTCAGCCACAACTCCTCTCATCTTTTAGACTACTGGCTGGATCAGTATACTCACAGACATGCACACACTTGTTGTTTTAAGAAGTAACAAATGCATAAACAATACACATCTGCTTCCAGGCAGCCTAGCTAAGCACTTTCACAGCACAATCCTAAATACACGTCTACTCAATACGCAACAGTTGCTGCTCCCAAGTAAGTATATAGAAAACCCCACCCTGAAAAAATTATGTTCAAAAACAAACACTTCCTGCTACTCAGTCTGAATTTGATTCAATGTTAACTGGTACACAATGCACACCATATAATGGTTGGCTTAATCCTTTGCAGAATAAGTTATCCTACCTCTTCTGAATTTTCTGTGCTGCCATCTTTCCCGGTCCCACTGCTGCCACTACTGCTGCTGCTGCTGCTGCTGCTGCTAGCTTTTGTAGTACTTTTGGTCGATTTTGGAGGGTCCTGGAGGATGAAACAAAAGGAAAACACAAAGAAGAGAAAAGGCATTTACAGATGAGTCGCTCCATTAAAGACTTATTATGCTTATTATGAGACAAGTATTGTGAAACTGGAATTCCAGTGGCCATAAAAAAGGCATTACCCCCAGGAGCAAACTTCCATAGCCTACCATGCTCCACAAGTGGGTGCCCGAGAGGGATGATCTTCCCAGGACAAGAGGAAGGTCTCTGTACAGCAACGCACTGACCATCCTCTAAGCAGCGTCCCTGGCCAGATCCATTCTCTTTCCCTTCTGAAAGAGCATCTGACTTCTTAAGCCCACCCCTTCCCTCCCACTGAGTGGGGGGAACCACCCCTTTCTTTCGCTGCATCAGAATACAACCCTTTGAAGAGCTCTCCAGCCTCTGCTAACTGATCCTTGGAAGGAAAAGGACTTATGTGTCAAACCAAGGACATGCTGGGAAGGAAGGAAGCTATTATTTAGGCAATGTAGATCCACAGAAAGGTCAAGGAATAAACTAAGGAGGCTGCAACGTATCACCTGTGATAAAGCAGCTAAAAAAGCCAATGGGATTTTGGGATGTATCAAAAGGAGTCTAGTGTCTAGATGAGTGTTTTTCAACCTTTTTTGAGCCGTGGCACATTTTTTTACATTTACAAAATCCTGGGGCACACCACCAACCAAAATGACACAAAATGACACTCTAATGCAGTAATACATATAGTTAATATGTTTTTAAATGTATTTATACACTCAGTGTGAAACCAGGGCCTGTTTAAATGAACACAACATATATATGACTTCCTCTCACATACTTATAAATGGCTATCATGTCTTCTCTCAGCCTTCTCAGGGATCTGCTATCGCCCACCCAACCAAACTCCAGAGGCAGACTGCTATCTGGAAGATGAAATTAAACAGGCCTCAAAAAGCAATAAATTAGTCATAATGGGGGGACTTCAACTATCCCGAATAGATTGGCCAAATTCTTGTTCTACGCATGAAAGAGAGACAAGGTTCCTCGACATGCTAGCTGACTATTCCCTTGAGCAGATGGTCATGGAACCAACCAGGGGAAGGGATCCTGGACTTGGTGCTAACTAGTGAACAAGATCTCGTTCAAGATGTCCTTGTAACTGAGCCCATAGGTACCAGTGACCACAACACAATAACCTTCAATGTAAGTTTGGATAGCAAACTGTCAGTGAAAACTAACACAGAGACCTTAAATTTTCAAAAGGGAATTTCACCAAAATGAGAAAAATAGTAAATAACAAACTAAAAGGAACAGTAAAAAAATCAAATCCCTCCAAAATGCTTGGAAACTGTTTAAAAATACTTTAAAACAAGCCGAACTAAAATGCATTCCTAAAATAAGAAAGAGGCTGGGAAAGTCCAAGAGGACATCAGTATGGCTTACAAATGAAGTAAAAGATGTGATTGGAAAGAAGAAAAACTCATTTAAGAAATGGAAGGCTCTTCCTACTGAGGAGAACAGAAAGGAACACAAGCTCTGGCAAACTAAATGCAAAGCAACCGTCAGGAAAGCCAAGAGAGATTTTGAGGCACATATAGCTAAGAATATTTAAAAAAATAGCAAAAACTTCTTTAAGTACATCAGAGTAGAAACCCAACTAGAAAAGCAGTTGGGCCACTTGACGAAAATGGTAAGAAAGGGACAATAAGTAAAGACAAGGAGATTGCTGAGCGGCTAAACGACTTCTTTGCCTCCGTTTTCACACAGGAGGACAGACAACATATGCCTGCAGCTGAGTCAGTTTTTTCAGGAGGGAATTAAATGAATTAAACCAGATAGAGATAAACAAGGAAGATGTTCTCACATGCCTTACTAAACTAAATGTCAACAAATCACCAGGGCCAGATGGCATCCACCCCAGAGTTCTTAAGGAACTCAAGTGTGAAATTGCTGAAATTCTAGCCAAAATATATAACCTTTCTCTAAGATCAGGCACTGTACCCGAGGACTGGAGGGAGGCAAATGTAACTCCGATCTTCAAGAAAGGATCCAGGGTGATCCAGGAAATTATAGGCCAGTTAGTCTAACCTCAGTTCCAGGCAAAGTGATGGAAACCATTATTAAAGAAAAATTACTAAGCACATAGAAGAACAGGCATTGCTGAAGGAAAATCAACATGGTTTCTGCAAAGGCAAATCATGTCTTACTAACTTGTTAGAATTCTTTGAGGGTGTAAATAAACACATAGATAAAGGGGACCCAGTCTATATTGTTTACCTTGACTTTCAAAAGGCTTTTGACAAAGTCCCTCACCAAAGGCTCCTAAATAAGCTCTTCAGCCATGGAATCAGAGGACAGGTCTTGTCCTGGATTGGAACCTGGCTAAACTGTAGGAAACAAAGGGTGGTAATAAACGGACACTTCTCTGGGTGGAAAGAGGTGAGAAGTGGCGTACCCCAAGGTTCAGTTTTGGGTCTGTTACTTTTTAATTTATTCATTAATGACCTGGATGTAGGAGTGAATTCTGAGGTAGCAAAGTTTGCAGACGACACTAAATTGTTCAGGGTAGTTAAAAATGAAACTGATTGTAAAGAGCTCCAGAAAGATCTCTTGAAATTGAGTGAATGGGCAACCAAGTGGCAAATGCATTTTAACCTAAACAAGTGTAAAGTCATGCACATCGGGGCAAAGAACCCCAACTACACCTACCAATTGATGGGGTCAAAGCTTTCCGAGACAAACCAGGAAAGGGATCTTGGGGTTTTGGTGGACAGCTCAATGAAGATGTCAACCCAGTGCGCAGCAGCAGCGAAAAAAGCAAATTCTATGCTTGGCATGAGCAGGAAGGGAATCGAAAATAGGTCGGCAAATGTTGTATTGCCTCTCTACAAATCTATGGTGAGGCCACATCTGGAGTACTGTGTACAATTCTGGTCTCCGCACCTCAAGAAGGATATAACGGAACTGGAAAAAGGTACAAAGAAGGGCAACAAAAATGATCCAAGGGATGGAGCAGCTCCCTTATGAAATCAGGTTGCAACGCCTTGGTCTTTTCAGCCTTGAAAGACGGCGTTTAAGAGGTGACTTGATCGAAGTGTATAAAATCATGCATGGGATAGAAAAGGTGAATAAAGAAAAATATTTTCTCTGTCACCCAACACTAGGACTAGGGGCACTCCTAAAGCTCCAAGGTAGGAAAGTTAGGACTAATAAAGGAAATATTTCTTCACCCAGAGGGTCATTGGGTTATGGAACTCACTTCCAGAGGAGGTTGTGACAGCGGTCAGCCTGGACAGCTTCAAGGCAGGATTAGACAGATTCATGGATACCAAGGGAATCAGTAGCTACTGAAATGGACATCCAAGTGCCACCTCTGTGTTGATGGAGGCAGGCAGGATTTTCCCTGGGTACTGGTTGTGGGGGTCGGGGAGCAGGTGAGGGTTTTGCCCTCCTTTCTGCTAGAGATCCCCGTGTACAACTAGTGGGCCACTGTGTGACACAGAATGCTGGACCAGATGGGCTGAGGCCCGATTCAGCATGGCTCTTCTTATGTTCTTATGTTCTTATGTTCTCTTCTTCAGGCTAAACATGCCCAGCTCTTCAAGCGGCTCCTCATAGGGCTTGTTCTCCAGACCCTTGTGAAATTTCACCCTGAGTGAAACTTGCTTCCAAATCATTATGGATGCCATGAAGCTGTTATAAACAGTTTCTTGGGGGGGGGGGGGTCTCAAAAAATCCAGTACAATAGTAAAAAAAAATAAACATTTCCAAGTGGAGAGGCTCAATTTCTTTCTTAGAAACCTGTGAATGCTTTAGCCTCCTGATGCTCCCAGGTTTGTTCACTGCCCAATTCACCGATGTGGAGCTTCCGGCATTTGGGGAAGCCCTCCCTTTGCCTCGGGGAGGATCTTTGGGGAGGGAAAGAGGGAGAAAGAGCTGCTAGGAGGGGGAAGAGTGCCAATTTCCCATGGCACACCTGCTGATCGCTCACGGCACACTAGTGTGCCATGGCACACTGGTTGGGAAACACTGGTCTAGATTAGTGTTTTTCAACCTTTTTTGAGCCACGGCACATTTTTTACATTTACAAAATCCTGGGACACACCACCAACCAAAATGACACAAAATGACACTCTAACACAGTAATACATATAGTTAATATGTATATACACAGGACATATATGCATATACACACAACACACATAGCCTACACAGAAAGGGAGAATGGTGGGAGTTGTAGGCCAAAACACCTGGAGGGTGGGCCCAAGTTGGCCCATGCCTGCCTTAAGTGAGCAAACCCTGTAAGTTTTCGGCCCCTGCTTAAAGATGCCTCAACTCTGTGTCCCGAACGCCCGTTGACCCGCCTTGCCTGAGTGCGAGGGAATCACAGGAGTGGTAGTTTGACACCATTCTGAGCCTCCCCAAACTACAAATCCCGGGACTCCCCAGCCTTGAGCCCTGGAAGACCAAGGGGTGCCTCACTGCATGAATGCTACGGTGTAGATCCGCGCCCCCCCCCCCACCCCCAGGCAGCCGGGGGACCTGGGAAAGTCCCATCCTAGGATCTTCTCTCTCTCCGCGCAGCTCTTTCTGCCTGACGCAGTCCCCGCCTTTCGGCTCAAACCCTTCCGAGGCTGAGGAAGGAGCGGAGGGGAGGAGGAAGCCCAAGAAGGCAAGTGGTGAGTCCGGCGGCACAAGGCTTCCCAAAAGGAGGCTGTGTTTGCGGGACTCAGGCAAGGGATCGAGGCCTGGCTAGGGTTTCCCGGTAGGACAGGAGGGCTCTCCCTCTCTCCCTCCCTCTCTATTCTATCTCCAATTTCCCACGGCAGACCTGAAGATCGCTCACGGCACACTGGTTGGGAAACACTGGGGAAGTCATGGTGCCCCTCTATCCTGCTTTGGTTAGACCTCACCTGGAATACTATGTTCAGTTCAGGGCAACACAGTTTTAAAGAGTTATCAACAAGCTGGAAGGTGTCCAGAGGAGGGTAACTAAAATGATCAAAGATGTGGAGACTAAACCCTTTGAGGAGCGCTTAAAGAACTGGGTATGTTTAGCATGCAGAAGAGAAGGTGGAGAGGAGACATGATAACCATATATAAATATTTGAAAGGGTGTCATAAGGAAGAGAGAGAGAGAGAGCACCCTTGTTTTCTGCTACTCTTGAAACTAGGACTCAGAGCAATGGGTTAAAATTTCAGGAAAGGAGATTCCACCAGAAAATTAGGAAGAACTACTTGAATGCATGAGCTGTTCAACAGTGGAATTCTCTGCCTTGGAGTGTAGTGGAAGCTCCTTCCTTGGAACCTTTTAAACAGAGGCTGGATGGCCATCTGTCAGGGATACTTTGTGCATTCATGCATGGTGGGGGTTGGACTAGATCAGTGTTTCCCAACCAGTGTGCCGTGGCACACTAGTGTGCCATGAGTGATCATCAAGGTGTGCCGTGGGAAATTGGAACCTCCAATACCCTTTCTTCCCCCTCCTGCCGAACACTTTTTCTTCTCCACTCGGGCCCTCTTATGGGAGTTCTGTGTGGGAAGTTTGATTCCATTCCATCATTGGTGAAGTTCAGAGTGCTCTTTGATTGCGGGTGAACTATAACTCCCAGCTGTTGAGCAAGACCTTCATGTGTGTCTTTCTGCCATTCCTGCCAGGATATCTATGTTGTGTTCATCGAAACAGGCCCAGATTTCACACTGAGTGTATAAATACATTTAAAAACATATTGACTATATGTATTACTGTGTTAGAGTGTCATTTTGGTTCGTGGTGTGCCCCAAGATTTTGTAAATGTAAAAAATGTGCCGCGGCTCAAAAAAGGTTGGGAAACACTGGACTAGATGACCTATGTCAGTGGTTCTCAATCTGTGGGTCCCCCGATGTTTGGCCTCCAACTGCTAGAAATCTTAACAGCTGGTAAACTGTTTCTGGGAGCTGTAGGCCAAAACACCTGAGGATACACAGGTTGAGAACCCCTGGCCTATGTGGTCTCTTCTAACTCTATTATTTTATGATTCTACATGTCAGTAGAAGAGACAGTCCATGAAAGGACAGAGCAAAGTCCTTGAAGGCTGAAGTGAAGTCAGGCAGGTTTAGCCACAAAACGGTAGGAATTTCAACGTGAGGGAAGTTTCTATCTAGCCTATAAAAAGTAGCAGAATTATTTACTCTGCCTTTCCCAACTGGGATGCATCTATATTGTAGAATTATTGCAGTTTGCCATTGTTCAATGCTAGAGCAATCATGGGATTTGTAATTTGGTGAGATACCCGGACTCTTTGGCAGAGAAGACTAAAGACCCCGTAAAACTAAACCTCCCATTATCCCACAGCATTGAACCATGGTAGTTAAAGTGGTGTCAAATTGTACAGTGTAGATCAAGACCTGGACAAACTTTGGCCCTCCAGGTGTTTTGGACTACAACAAATCCCACAATTGTGGGAGTTGTAGTCCAAAACACCTGCAGGGCCAAAGTTTGCCCAGGCCTGGTGTAGATGCACCTTCAGGGACCTCTTCTGAGTATGATCATAACTCTTATTATCCCACATTTAACATATCTGAATGGAAGCTGACGAAGAATGAACGAAAAGAAAACTTAACCCTGAAATCTACGGTACTTCAAAGATCACTTCCTCAAGGTAAGTTACTTATGATCTGCCAGCAAGCTAACTAGTCTGAATCCCATGGCCAACTTGGGTGACCATGAATCAGAAAGTAATGAAGTAAGTAAAGGCTAAATGAACTCTAACATGACTTTAGTAAATAGTAAACAACCTCTGAGCATGCCTGCCATAGATGCGGGCGAAACATCAGGAGATAATGTTTATGGAATATGGTCACACAGCCTGGAAAACTCACAGCAACACAGTAAGCAATGTTATCCATACTTTGCAGGAAATCAGATTGAAAATGGGGCCTGTGTAATGTTATGTCTTGGAAATATGGGCATATTACACTCTAATATTCACCAATGGTTGTTTATTCATAATGATAATGCATATGGTGCCATGGATCCACACAGGCTGAGCTGTCAAGCTCAACCCTGCTCATACACGCTCCTTACAACAACCCAGGCCTTGATCCACCTAGTTTAGCAGTGTCTACTAAAAACTGGAAGATGCTGCCAGTCAGTCTAGACTCTTCAGGGTTTTCAGCAGGTTTATTTCCAGGCTTATTTCCAGCCTCATCTGACAAAATCAAATGTACCACATTCTTCATTTGGAAGCATATATTCCACAACTACTAGAAATGTTACATTCATGACATTAGCATTCAGCATGCAAATTAACCCCAAATTCCTTTCTCTCTGTGTGTCTATGCATATGTATGTATATCAACGTGCAGTACTAAGTATGAGAGCTAGTGTGAAGTAAAGGCTTGAGCATTGGACATCAACTCCTTGTTCGGCCATGAAAACCCACTGTGTGACCTTGGGCAAGGCACAATCACTCAGTCTCAGAAGACAACGGAAAGAGTTTGACAAGCTCCCCTTAGGATTGACATACGTTGGAGAGAACTTGAAGACACACAATCACTGTTTGCATTATGTTCTATTATATCAGTGGTTCCCAACCTTTTTTTAAAAAAAACCCTGGGATTACTTGACCAGGGATCAATTTGACCCAGGACCACTCTCCAACATTAGTACCAAGAGGTACTTTAGATTGGGTTTGGGATGCTGATTCAGAAAATTGCATTGGATAGACATCAGCTCTAGTTTTTGATACAGAACATATGCTATGGTCAGCGACAGGGAAGGAGTGTAAGGGCGGCATGAAAGGAGCGGAAATAAAATAAATAAAGGATGCTTGCGGACCAGATTTTCATCCTCACAGACTACTGGTTGTCCACAACCTACAGACTAAGAACCAAGGTATTACATGTATATTATCATTGCATTTATTTAGCTCCTCCTTTTGCCCCAGCCATAGATCTCAAATAACAGCACATTGTGCTTATTAGCAACCCCTGTATCTGCACTCTATGTATATTCTGCATATAGCAGCTCTATATTTCATCAATGAGACTCGCCATATGTTATTAGGCTTGTTTGATCCCCGAAAACATGGTTCAAAACTCATTTTGGATATAGGGGGAACTGGTGGTTCAGATCTAAAGTCAATTTAGATTTTCACAGAAAAAAAAGTTCAAAACTTTTCAAAACTTCCGAGACTTCCAAATCCTTCGTTAATGGTTTCAAAGGGTTATTTCCTATTTCATTGGGTGGTCTTTACTTTGAAAGTAGTTGTTTTACTCAGAAAAGGGGGAAGCAAAGGAAGAAATCCACCCACTCTGGTTAAAACCTCTTCTCTTGCTTAAGACTGACATGCGGGAAGGAAAGGAAACGAATCCATCCACACTGGTTTAAACTGATGCGGATCCATCCCATCCACACTGGTTTAAACTGATGTAGGAGGGAAAGGAAAGGAATCAATCCACACTGGTTAAAACCATTTCTCTCGCTGACGCGGGAGGGAAAAGAAAGAAAGGGAATCCATCCACACTGGTTTAGAAGGCTTCTTTGGCATGAACCAAGGCCAGGGAACAGAAGCGGTGGGAAAGCTGAATAATTTCCGATTCACTTACTGATTCATAAGAGAAATGGCGGATAATACTTCGGAAGGGCAAAGGGACTTCCAGTTTCCTTAAAAAGGAAATCTTTCTGAATTTATTCCGAATTACGAAGATTCCGAACGAACCTAACCATGTCTAGTTGTTACCCCTCCAACTGTCTAGAGCAGGGGTGCTCAGAATGGTGATCTCGATCACCAGGGTGATCTTCGGGCCTCATCCTGGTGATCTTCAGGCCCCTGACCAGGTTTTTTTGCTGTTGGTCCTCTACATGCGCCCCTGCACGCTGCAAAGAAGTCCTCCGTTGTTGCTCCTCTCCGCTCCCTGCTTGGGCGCCGCCTCCAAAAGCTCCAGAGTCCAAGAGGCAGAATGGGCCCCCTCTTTTGGATTCCTCCTCCTCCCTCCGTCCTTCTCCAGCCACTCAGAGTCGTAGGAGACCAAAGGAGGCGGGCCTGGATGACGCGATGCATGGCTGGCCCCGTGCGCATGCGCAGAAGCGCCCATTTTGCCTCTCGGACTTCTCGTGAGCTCTTGGAGGCGGCACGCATGCTGGCGGCATGGAAATAGGAGCAACGATGGAGGAGAAGAAGAAGGACGCTTTGGGGTCATTTCCTTACCGCATCTCAAAGGTCGGTCTTTTTACTTTGGGGTGGGTGCTTGATTGTTCTGTGGCATGTCTCTTTGCTTATTTTTAATGTTTAAAAATGGCCTTTTAGGTCCAAAGCCTCTCTGCTTGCTTTGTTCCTTGAGAAATATATGTTGGGGAATATGGAAATGTGGGAGAAATGGGGTGGTTGGATGTATTTTTCCGTGCCCCTTTGTTTACCTTGCTGACTATTAAATGGCCTTGCAGTTCAAAAGCCTCTCTTCTTACTTTCTGGCTGATAATATGTGTATATGGCAGTGTGGGAGAAATGGGGTGGTTGGATGTATTTTTATGCTCTGTTTTATATTGTTGTTATTAAATTGAAATGTTGATGTTTTATAACTTCATTTTATGTAAACTGCCCCGAGCCTGCTGGAAGGAGCGGTACATAAAAATGAATAAAAAATATAAATAAATAAATAAGAAAATAGTTACACGTTTTACATTTCTGGGTAGGTGATCTTTGGGACTTGGTTTTTTAATCAGTAGCTCCCATGCTGAAAAAGTGTGAGCACCCCTGGTCTAGAGCCTCGGAAAGGGTGGTTTAGCAAATTGAAATAATAAATAAATAAATAGATTTCCCACTTTTACAGCTACTTTATAATAATCTTGCTTTCCTTCACCTTTTCCTACTCTCTTCCCCCTTTGTCCTCACTTTACTTCAAAGTTCGCTTCAAAGTTGGATTATGTGATTTTAATTGATGTTTTAATGCTATGTTTTTAATGGGTTTAGTTTGCCGATGTCTCAATATATAGCATTGAATTGTTGCCTTTGTAAGGCCGCCCTGAGTCCCCTTCGGGGTTGAGAAAGGCGGGATATAAATGTAGTAAATAAATGAATGAATAAAGGTTGCAAACTCTGACCCCATTTACACTGCCATATGATGCAGATTGAAACTTCATTACATGTTAGTGAAGACTCATATTGAACTGCATTATAGGAGTCTACACAGCAGGGAGGAATAAAATCTTGCCCTTCCCACTACAGCAGTAGTTCCCAAACGGTGGTCTGTGGACCACCAATGGTCTGTAAGAACAAAAATATGGTCCGCGGTCTCATAATTACTACACCATTGCCTTGAAACCATGCGGCAATGAGAGCGACTGGTCTCGTGAAACCCTCTTCTAGTGCCGAGGCAACCGAGATGTTGGGAGGGAAAAGGCTGACCACCCACGAAAGATTACTACTATCATATCAGCTCTAGATTATTAAATATGGTTTTCTGTGAGAGAGCAGATGGAGACTACTGGATGGCGTATGTTCTGGATTGGAAAGTAGGAGTTGATGTGCTCTATCCAATGCTATTTTCTGAATCGGCACCCCAAAAAGCAAAACCGAATCTAAAGTTGACCAAAAACTGATTCATAACGCTTTTGATACTAATGTTGGAGACTGGTCCCTGGTCAAAAAAAAGGCTGGGAACCACTACACTAGAGCAGTGTTTCCCAACCTTTTTTTGAGCATGACTTTTAAACATTAAAAAAATCGAGGGCACACCACCAACCAAAATGATACAAAATGACACTCTAACATAGTAAAGAACAGCTGGGGGATGGTGGCCTGCTGGGAGCAGCTTCTGGGAGTGCCGAAGCCGGGGGAGGGGGAGAAGCCAGGCCGCGCCATGCCCCGCCCCCTCCCCGGCTTCCGCTCTCCCACAGCTTCTCCAGCCTTGAGGGGGCAATGCCAAGCCAGTAGTCACAGAGCCAGCACAATGCTGGCTTGGCACTGTCTCCCTCATGGCTGGAGAAGCTGTGGGAGGCGGAAGTTGGGGAGGGCGGAGCCAGGCCGCACCATACCCCACCCCCTCCCCCCGGCTTCCTCCTCCGCGCAGCTTCAACGAGCGAGGGCCGATAGTCATGGCGGGAGTCATGGCGGATTGGAGGCTGGCTGGGGAAATGGCCGAAGGAGGCAGCGCCCGGCCCCTTCTTCTTTTTCTTTGCTGCCGCCCGGACCTTCCTCTTCCTCCCCAAGCAGCAGGAGTTCGGCAGGAGTAGGGGAAGGAAGGGGGCAGAGAGCTTTCTCGCGGCACACCTGATGATCGCTCACGGCACACTAGTGTGCCACGGCACACTGTTTGAGAAACACTGCACTAGAGCCTCTCCTAGCTTGAGTGTTCTTCCTTAATATTAGCGTTCGCCATCTGAATCATGTTTTGATATTGCTTGGTCACATGTTGGAGTGAATGCAGTTCCAACACTATCAGGTGGTATGAATAAAGTTGAGAAATGGTGGGTTGTTGTGTGTTTTCCGGGCTGTATGGTCATGTTCCAGAAGCATTCTCTTCTAACATTTTGCCTGCATCCATGGCAGGCATCCTCACAGGTTGTGGGGTCAGGAGGCCATGAAAGCCTTCGGCAATACAAAGTTAGGAAATACTAGGAGTTGCACTTTTAAAAACCTATAGAAAAATGCAAAATCCCCACACCCATCTTACACGTGTGCAGTGCTGCACGAGCATTGTCTCTTAACAGAATCATGGTATATATAGCTATTTACAACACAGCCTGCGATGTCTGCTATGTCACCATATTGCACACAAATCCAATACTCCATAAACATTTACATGGACCCTTGGTGGACACTGGGGTTTGGTTCTAGGACACCACATGGAAGCCAAAATCTGAGGATGACCAAGTCCCATTAAATTCAGTGGCAAAGTAAAACAATGGCTTTTATATACAATGGCAAAATTAACATTTGCTTTTTGAAACTTTTTAGAAGCTATGGACAATTGGATTTGTGAATGAAGAATCCATTAATACGGAGAGCCAACTAATAATAATAATAATTTCAAACTCTGCATTGGTTTTATATTGGTTTTACTGTGTTTTATGTGTTTTACTTGCTGTTTTAATTTTGAAAACCGCTCTGGGCTCCAGAGAGAGCGGGATATCAAGCTGAACTAATAATAATAATAATAATAATAATAATACATGTAGGCTGCATCTCTGAGTGCATCTAGACCAGGCTTGGGCAAACTTGGGCCCTCCTCTGGGTGTTTTGGACTTCAACTCCCACAAGTCCTAGCAGCCAGTAGGCTGCTAGGAATTGTGGAGTTGAAGTCCAAAACACCCAGAGGAGGGCCCAAGTTTGCCCAAGCCTGGTGTACAGCCCTTAGTATCAAATGGATGATATGGCAATGTAGACTCATATAATCCAATTCAAATCCGATCACGTGGATGATCTACTCTGATAATCTGGATTTTAGTTTGCCCACGCCTGATCTACACTGTAGGATGAGTGCAGTTTGACACTACTTTAACTGCTGAGGAATCCTTAGAATCGTAGTTTGACAAGGCCTTTAGCCTTCTTTGCCTTATTAAACTACAACTCCCAGGATTCCATAGCACTGAGCCGTGGGAGTCAAAGTGGTGTCGAACTGCATTCATTCTACAGTATTCAGACCTGGGCAATTGCCGGTCCTCCAGGTGTTTTGGACTTCAAATCCTAGAAATCCTAACAGCTGGTAAACTGGCTAAGATTTCTGGGAGTTGAAGTCCAAAACATCTGGAGGGCCGGCAATTGCCCAGCTCTGGTATAGATGCACCCTTTCTTACAACCCATCCAGAACTATGCACTACCAGAGAGCAATGCCTTGCGATGTATAGCTTTGTCTAGCCTCTAGCTCAGTGTTTCCCAACTAGTGTGTCGGGGCACACTCGTGTGCCGTGAGCAATCATCAGGTGTGCCGTGGGAAATTGGAGGGGGACAGGAGGGGGGAAGAGTCTAGTGTGTTGAAGTATAAAAACCCTAAGAAACCTACCTCTATAAAGGCCCCCTCTCCACCCATTGTCTACTTGGTCTCCCCCTCTCCATGCATTGGGAAGACCTGCCTCCCTTTCCCCAAGTAGAGACCTCCTCTTGCCTCCTGGGGTTCTGCGTGGGAAGTTTGGCCCAGTTCTATCATTGGTGGGGTTCAGAGCGCTCTTTGATTGTAGAACTATAAATCCCAGCAACTACAACTCCCAAATGTCAAGGTCTATTTTCCCCAAACTCCATCTGTGTTCACATTTGGGCATATTGAGTATTCATGCCAAGTTTGGTCCTGATCCAACATTGTTTGAGTCCACAGTGCTCTCTGGATATAGGTGAACTACAACTCCAAAACTCAAGGTCAATGCTCACCAAACTCTTATAGCATTTTCTCTTGGTTGTGGGAGTTCTGTGTGGGTAATTTGTGTCTTTCTGCCATTCCTGCCAGGATATCTATATTCTGTTCATCGAAACAGGCCCAGGTTTCACACTGAGTGTATAAATACATTTAAAAACATGTTAACTATATGTATTACTGTGTTAGAGTGTCATTTTGTGTCATTTTGGTTGGTGGTGTGCCCCAGGATTTGGTAAATGTAAAAAGTGTGCCGCGGCTCAAAAAAGGTTGGGAAACACTGCTCTAGCTAATAGTACTGCTTTTAACTAGCAGTGTGTTTCTACTCCGGGCAAATGGATTAGTCCATGACCTCGGGTAATAATAATAATAATAATAATAATAATAATAATGCTTTATTTCTAACCCGCATCCATCTCCCAGGAGGCGACTCGGAGCGGCTTACATGGGCCGTGCCCGAACAACACATGACAAAATATCAAAGGCCTGCTCCACTGTAAATTGCACAAATGAATCCAGCCTCCATTCCCAAACTTTATATCCAACCACAGAGTGAAACAGGGAAGTAGTCTTTCCATAAATCTACCTGTTGTTCTGGTCATGGAATAATAGAGTCAAACTTCAGGCAAGGTGATTCCGCCTAAAAATTAGGAGGAACTTCCTGAACGGCAAAAACTGTTCAACAGTGGAATATGTTGCCTCAAAGTGTGGTGGAGTCTCCTTTAAACAGAGGCTGGATGGGGTGTTTTGATTGTGTATTTCTGCATGGTAGAATGGGGTTGGACTGGATGGCCCTTGGGAGTCATCCGGCTGATACTACGGGCTCTACACCAGGCCTGGGCAAGCTTGGGCCCTCCAGGTGTTTTGGACTTCAACTCCCACAATTCCTAACAGCCTACCAGCTGTTAGGAATTGTGGGAGTTGAAGTCCAAAACACCTGGAGGGCCCAAGTTTGCCCGGGCCTGCAATAGGTATTCAGATTTGCGTACTTGTTTACATGTTTTGCTGCTTTGAGTCCCGATCTGGGAGAACAATGGGATAGAAATAAATGCATAAATAATAAACGTCAGAACAGTGGCCAATGTCCTGAAAGTCTTCCAATATTTTTTTAGATTACAGCTATCCTAATCCCTGGTTGGCAAGGGTAGCTAGAGAGCTAATGGTCATCTGTCAGGAGGGCTTTGATTGTGTCTTCCTGCATGGCTGGATGGCCCTGGGGAGTCTCTCCCAACTCCAGGAATTTATTGTTTTATCATTTCTGAAAGAAAGCCTCCCCGTCCCTACCCATTCCTGTTGTTGTTGTTGTTATATCATCTCACCTTTTGGGTCATGCAGTGATCTCCTCCCCCCCCCCCTTTATGCTGGAGCTGCAATTACCCAAAATCTTCCCTTCACACATACACATGTGCAGAGTATATGCAACTCCTCATTCACATGCATATATGTGTAAAGTGCACACAACTCCTCCTACACATGTGCACATGTGTAGAGTACATATAACTCCTCAATCACATGCTCACACATGTAAAGTGCACAGTAGTTCCCATTCACACATACATGTGTATAGAGTACACATAACTCCTCATTCACATGCACATATGTGTAGAGTACACAAAACTCCTCGTTCACATGTGCACATGTAAAGTACACACAACTCCTCAATCACATGCACACATGTAAAGTACACACTAGCTCCCATTCACACATGCATGTATATAGAGTACACGCAACTCCTCATTCACATGCACACATGTAAAGTACACACTAGTTCCCATTCACACATGCATGTATATAGAGTACACACAACTCCTCATTCACATGCACACATGTAAAGTACACACAACTCCTCATTCACATGCACATGTGTGTAGAATACACACAAATCCTCACTCACTTGGACACACATGTAAAGTACATGCAAGTTCCCATTCACACATACATGTGTGTAGAGTACATGCAACTCCTCATTCACATGCATACATGTGCAGAATATACACAACACATTCACAATGTCACATGCACATGTGTGCACAGTACACGTAACTCCTCCTTCACATGCACATGCATGCAGAGTACACACAATCCTTCCTTCAAATGCACACGTGTGTAGATTACACACAACTCTTCATTCACATACACACAACCCTTCATTCACATGCACAGATGTGCAGCATACACACAACTCCTCCTTCACATGCATGTGTGTAGAGTACACACAACTCCTCATTCACGTACGCACAACTCCTCATTCACATGCACATGTGTGTAGACTACAAGAGTACACGTAACTCCTTCACATGCACATGCATGCAAAATACACACAACTCCTCCTTCACATGGACATGCTTGTAGAGTACACACAACTCCTCCTTCACATGCACATGTGTGTAGACTACAAGAGTACACGTAACTCCTTCACATGCACATGCATGCAAAATACACACAACTCCTCCTTCACATGGACATGCTTGTAGAGTACACACAACTCCTCCTTCACATGCACATGCATGCAGAGTAAATGCAACTCCTCATTCACATGCACATGTGTGTAGACTACAAGAGTACACGTAACTCCTTCACATGCACATGCATGCAAAATACACACAACTCCTCCTTCACATGGACATGCTTGTAGAGTACACACAACTCCTCCTTCACATGCACACGCGTGCAGAGTACATGCAACTCCTCATTCACATGCACATGTGTGTAGACTACAAGAGTACATGTAACTCCTTCACATGCACATGCATGCAAAACACACACAACTCCTCCTTCACATGGACATGCTTGTAGAGTACACACAACTCCTCCTTCACATGCACACGCGTGCAGAGTACATGCAACTCCTCATTCACATGCACATGTGTGTAGAGTACACACAACTCCTCCTTCACATGCACACGCGTGCAGAGTACATGCAACTCCTCATTCACATGCACACGCGTGCAGAGTACACGCAACTCCTCATTCACATGCACACGCGTGCAGAGCACACATAACTTCTCATTCACATGTGTAGAGTACACGTAACTCCTTCACATGCACATGCATGCAAAATACACACAACTCCTCCTTCACATGGACATGCTTGTAGAGTACACACAACTCCTCCTTCACATGCACACGCGTGCAGAGTACATGCAACTCCTCATTCACATGCACGTGTGTAGAGTACACACAACTCCTCCTTCACATGCACACGCGTGCAGAGTACATGCAACTCCTCATTCACATGCACATGTGTGTAGAGTACACGCAATTCCTCATTCACACGCACACACAACATCCTCTTTGATCCTGAGCCTCTCCCCAATGCAAAGACCCCATAGGCTGATTGCATGTCATCCCCGCCTTGCATTGTCTTCTCTCTGTGTGTATTGCAAACCGAGGCATGCCCCTTTGCAGGTGTGTTGCATTGAGAGCTTGGCCCTTCTTCCTGATAGAGGTGTGTGTGTGTGTGTGTGTGGGGAGGGACCGGGTTGCATGGCTGCACATCCTCGTTCTGGCCATGGGAAAGGCAATTGCTGCTGCAGTGGCCCATCCAAGGCCCAGCGGAGAAGGCCCGCCGCTGCCTTCCTGCCTGCCAGGCCCGGGCAGCCTTCCTTCCCCTCCCATTTGCTCCTCGCCCTTCCCTGCTGAGGAGAGGAAGGGGCCGCTCACCTTCTCCTTCTTCAGCTTGTAGGGCATCCCGGACCGTGAAGGGCTGCCTTTGGCCCCGCGCTCGGCCTTTCTCTCGTCTCGCGCTCGCCTCTCCGCCGCCGCCGCCGCCTCCCTCTCCTTCTCCCTCCCTCCTCCTCTGCGCCCGGGCGGCTGCTTGCCCCCATTGGGCCTGCTTAAGCTTAACCTGCCTGGCAACCTCCGCGTCGCCGTCTCCTCATTGGCCCGAGCCTCCTCCGGCGATTTTTCCTATTGGCGGATTCTGGGAAGGGAGGCAGGGATTGAGGCGACTTTGCGAAAAGCCCCACAATGGTGGGTGGGCAGGGGGGCGGCGGAGGGGGCCTCAAGTCTGTTCTCTGCTGCTGCTGCTGCTGCCAGGATGTGCATATAGGTCACTATGGCTGCTTCAGGAAATGGGAAGGGAGGGGTCCCCTTAATGGCTAGAGCTGGGCTGGGTTGGAGAGAAGGAAGGGGGATTGGAGGCAGGCCCTTTGTCCAATGAGCTGCAATGGAGCACACCGGTTTCTCTGTGTCATTGTCAAGGAGAAGCAGCAGTCTGAGGCAGACCTCTCCCCCCCCCCCCTCTCTCTCAATGAAGGAGGGAAGGGTCCAGGGGAAAAGGCAGCTAGCTGCAATGCAGGCCACACTCTTTGCAAAAAGATATTTTAAAATACAATATATCTCTGTATCTTCAATGTACAATGTATCTCTATATTATATCTTGGCATTACTTCGCGGACGAAGATTCTTAGTCTCATCCCACGCTTTCTACAAGCGCGTTGATGACTAAAAAGGCCAATCTGAGATAGGCAAGTCCGGTTGCAGAAAGCACAGCAGAAAGTCTCCTTGGGTGAGGTTGTTTCCAAGTTGCGGTTCTTTCTGCGTTCTCGTTTCTCTTCATAAGAACATAAGAAGATCTATAATAAATTATTAGAGTGGGCAACGGAAACGGAAGAAATAAAAAACAGTATGATATTATGGGCAAAGAACATCGGCAGACAAATAAAATTACACGAGTGGCAGCTAATTTGGACAAAGAAAATTAAATACACTTATGCAACTGATATGAAGGAGAATTGGATGAAGATGTTCCATAGATGGTACATCTCTCCCCAAAAATTAGGCATAATGTATAAAAATAACCAAAAGAAGTGTTGGAAATGCCACTCCGACATAGGCAGTTTCTACCATATGTGGTGGACCTGCAAAGAAACAGGAATATATTGGAAAACCATACACAAAGAAATACAACTGATACTAAGGATCAAATTTCCGTTGAAACCTGACTACTATCTCCTGGGTTTGTCAGACAAAGACTTAAAACTAGATAGAAATGAAGACAAATTGTTCTGGTACATGGCTACAGCTGCACGTATGGTTTTCGCTAGGTATTGGAAAGGGGATTATATTCCAACTAAAGAGCAGTGGCTCGAGAAAGTATATGACATAAAAAATATGGACAGATTGACGTTTCTTCTGATCAAAAATACGGGAAATCCAAGGGCAGAAACAGATTGGAGTGTATTAAAAATATACACAGAAAAATACAAACAGAATGATAAGACAAATTGAACTATTGGTCTTATACAAGGACCATTATAGTAATCTAAATTGTAACATTGGGAATCATTTGTGGCTAAATGATTGGGTGATTACTCTTATATCTCCAAGATTTAAGGAGACAACGGTTGAAGCAACAAAGAACACCCCGATCCCTCGACGAAGGAAAGTGGAAGTCAACTTCATGTTGAATGTTGTATTTTTATTTTATTATTTTTGTTTTTACCTTTTCGCCCTCCCCGATCCCCACCCCCATGTCACCACCCCACCCTACCGACTTCTCTTTCCCCACTGTACTTTTTCTCTCTTAAGGTAGAATGTACGTATAAGGTGTTGTTACATGTATCACACTATATTCACAAAATCAATAAAAATTATTTTTTTTTAAAAAAAAAGAACATAAGAAGAGCCATGCTGAATCGGGCCTCAGCCCATCTAGTCCAGCATTCTGTGTCACACAGTGGCCCACTAGTTGTACACAGGGATCTCTAGCAGAAAGGAGGGAAAAACCCTCACCTGCTCCCGACGCCCCACAACCAGTACCCGGGGAAAATCCTGCCTGCCTCCATCAACACAGAGGTGGCACTTGGATGTCCATTTCAGTAGCTACTGATTCCCTTGGTATCCATGAATCTGTCTAATCCTGCCTTGAAGCTGTCCAGGCTGGCAGCTGTCACAACCTCCTCTGGAAGTGAGTTCCATAACCCAATGACCCTCTGGGTGAAGAAATATTTCCCTTTATTAGTCCTAACTTTCCTACCTTGGAGCTTCAGGGAGTGTCCCCTAGTCCTAGTGTTGTGTGACAGAGAAAATATTTTTTATTTATTCACCTTTTCTATCCCATGCATGATTTTATACACTTCGATCAAGTCACCTCTTAAACGCCGTCTTTCAAGGCTGAAAAGACCTGTTCGGAGTGTCTTCTCGAAAGAGGCCATAGCATTGTGCATAATGCGTCTCCATGCCTCCCGACGTGAGGCCAGGTTGGACCATTGTTGGTGATCGATCTGGCCGAGCCTGAGGTGTTGTTTCAGGGAGTCCTTATATCTCTTTTTTGGGGTGCCTGTCTTGCGCTGACCCGTGGCGAGTTTACTATAGAGTAGTATCTTTGGGAGTCGGTGGTCCTCCATCCTAGAGACGTGCCCTGCTCAGCGCAGCTGTGTTCTCAATAGCATGGCCTCAATGCTGGTGATCCCTGCTTGCTCAAGGACAGCAACATTCGTCACATAGTCGGTCCAGTGTATATTTAGGATTGTGCAAAGACAGCGTTGATGAAAGCCTTCGAGGAGTCGTAGGTGTTGGTGATAGGTGACCCATGTTTCAGACCCATAAAGGAGAATAGAGAGTACAATAGCTCTGTACACACTGATTTTGGCACTTTGCTTGTTGCTCCAGACTCTTTTGTGAAGCCTGCCAAATGCACTCTATGCCAGGGCCGTAGCCAGGATTTTGATTCGGGGGAGGGGGGCTGAGTTTGGTTTGGGGGGGGGGCTGAGACTGGGTGGAAGAGGGTCTACCTTAGCAAACCTTTTGTATTGTTATCCCAATAACCCCATTAATGTGGGATATAATGAGCATGGTGATCAGATCATGATATGAATAAACATAACCGTTTAAATAATGTACCTGTAAGGCCTTTTCACGGACCACCCTGAGAATTTCGGGGGGGGGCTGAAGCCCCCTTAACCCCCTGGCTACATGCCTGCTCTATGCCATTGCTAATCTGTGATCTATCTCTTTATCAATCTTTGCGTCTGAAGAGATGATGCTTCCCAGGTAGGTGAACTGCTGAACGGACTTAAGCACACATTTGCCTATGCTGACATGGAGATGATGGTGTTCTTCCTGTGGTGCGGGCTGGTAGAGGACTTCAGTTTTCTTCAGGCTGACTTCCAGCCCAAACAGCTCTGCAGCTGTTGCAATGCAGGATGTCAGGCACTGCAGGGCTGCCTCTGAATGGGTGACAAGGGCAGCAGCATCAGCAAAAAGCAGCTCACGGACTAGATAGTTTAGACCAGAGTCTTAGTGCGAGCCCTTGTGCGAGCCTATTGTACTGTACCGTCTGGCTTAAGTTGAACAAGCTATCATCAGTACAATAGCGTATATATATTCCTTCTTCTTCTTCTTCTTCGAGGTCTGCCGTAGCCCTTTGGAGCATCATGCTGAAGAAGATTGTTAATAGGGTTGGTGCAAGAACACAACCTTGTTTCACTCCATTAGTTATTAGAAAGGGCTCAAGAAATACAATGTATCTCTATCTCTTTCTACACACACACACACACACACACACACACACTAGCTGTCCCCTGCCATGCATTGCTGTGGCCCAGTTTGTGTATATGTGCTTTGTGTGTATATATTTGTGTATATGTGTATATATGTGTGGTTTTGCACATGTGTTTTAATGTTGTTGTTTTTTTAGCTCTTTATTTATTTAAAAACGTTTCTATCCCGATCTTCTCACCTTCGTAGAGGGACTCAGGCCAGCTTACAAGGATTCGATGCTACTAATACAAATTAAAAAATCCTACAGCAATGCAAGATTAAAATACATATAGTTAAATACATATAAGCCAAATCGCCATAAATAAAATCATGTTCAACTCAGTCCGCATATGTGGTCACTCACTTTGGTCCATAACCAGACTCAGCCATTATTCTGGGAATGCTTCATTCCATAGCCAGGTTTTTGCTAGCCTCCTGAAGGACAAGAGGGAGGGGGCAGATCTGAGCTCGCTCGGGAGAGAGTTCCATGGCTGAGGGGCCACCACAGAAAAGGCCCTGTCTCTTGTTCCCACCAGAAGCGCTTTGCGAAGGTGGCGAGACTGAGAGCAGGGTCTCTCCGGATGATCTTAATGTCCTTGATGGTTCATAGGGGAGAATATATTTGGACAGGTAAACTGGGCTGGAACCGTATAGGGATTCATAGGTTAAAACCAGCACTTTGAATTGTGCTCGGAAGGTAATTGGCAGCCAGTGGAGCTGGCTGCCAATTAGCCCTTTTAAGTCCCTTCTGCTGTGTTTCTCAGTGTTTTTAGGGGTGATGGTCACACGTTGGCCTATTACATGTGCGACTTGTGGGGATGAGGGAGAGGGCCTTCTCTGGCTCAGGAACTCACTCCCCAGAGAAGTTAGGCAAGCCCCCAGTCTGGCAGTTGTCAGGAAGAGCTTGAAAACTTGGCTGTTCCAATGTACCTTCACTGAATGAATGTACAAGAATCCCCTTGACCTGACCAATCTTTGCAAAATGCCCTCGGAAGCACTTTATATCACCCACTATTGAAATCAATCCCTACTTTACCCTCCAGATCCCCTATCCATTTTACATTACATTGCTGCCTCACCCGTGTTTTAATTTTTAATCCCATTAGAATTGGCCCTGCCCACAGTGTTTGATCTCTTCGTTCCAAGTTGTGATTTTATATTGTTGATGTGTTATTATTTATAATTGGGTTTTGTATTGTATTGTATTTTTACATTTTATTGCTCTGTTTTGTTATATTGCTGGGATTGGCCTCGTGTAAGCCGCTCTGAGTCCTTGTGAGGAGATGGTGGCCGGGTATAAATAAAGTTTCATTATTATTATTGTTGTGTCCAAATTTGGTGTCTATTCACCCAGTGGTATTTTAATTATGTTAATCCCACAAACGAACATTACATTTTTATGTATTTAGATAGATAGATACACACACACACACGTGCATATACAAACACATATAGTATCAGGTGTTAATTGGATATATACATATACATAAAATGTAATGTTAGTTTGTGGGATTAACATAACTCAAAAACCACTGGACAAATTGACACAAAATTTTGGGCACTACACCCCTAACAAATCAATGAGTGCCCATCACACATAAACCCCTCCCACTCCCAAAAATAGCGGGAAGGACTTAAAACCCCCCCAAAACTAAATGATTATACAGAGCATGCGCAAAAACGACAGCTCCCAGCATCCCCTAGACCAGGCCCTTTAGGGGAGGAGGATTCTGCAAATGCATTGCTTCCAAGCTGCAAGCTTTCTTCTCCATGGGTTTCTTTGAGAGCATCCCAATCCGTACATATTTCCTATTTCCTATTCCTGGACTGCAAATCCCAGCAATCCTCCAGATAGATAAGATAGATAGATTAGATGGAGATAGATAATAGGTAGACAGATCAATCAGGAGGACTGCTGGGAGTTACAGACCAATAATAGGTAGAGAAAGAAAAAGGGAGGGGAAGGAAAGAGGTAGAGAAAGAAGTAAGGAAGGAAAGGAGAGAAGGAAGGAAGGAAGGAGAGAAGGGAAGAGGGAGGGAGGGGAGGAAGAAGGGAAAGGAGAGAAAGAAGGGAAGATTGGCCACAGCAATAGGTGGTGGGTACAGCTAGTGTGTGTGTGTGTGAGTACACACACACATACTATACACATATTTATTGTATGTAAATTACACAGAGAAAGAAAAACACATGTGTATAAGTATAGTATGAGCTGTTAATTACAGAAAGAAAACATACACATGTGTGTATAGTGTCACCTGTTAATTGGATATGTGTGTGTGTGTATGCACACTATACACACATACCTAGTGTATGTGAATTACAGAGAGAAAGATAAACATACATGTGTGTGTATAAGTATAGTATTGGCTGTTAATTACAGAAAGAAAATGCACACGTGTGTTTATTATATATATATATAATATACTGTATATACTGTATATATATATAGTATCAGCTGTTAATTAGATATATGCATACACAAACATATATCTAGTGTATGTTAATTACAGAGAGATAGATAAACATCCACATGTGCGTGTGTATCAATTGTGAATTACCAAGACAAAGATAAACACACATATATATACATGTGTGTGTGTGTGTGTGTGTGTAGTACCAGCTGTGAATTAGCTGGATAAATACAAATACATGCATATACATACACACGTATGTAGTCTTAGCTATGAATTAGCTATATACACACATACTGTATATAGTATCAGCTGTGAACTAGTGATGTATATATACATACATACACACATATAGTATCAGCTGTAAAATGGCTAGATATATCCCTATATAAGATATATGGTGTCCTCTATGACACACATATATGACATATAAGTGTGTTTATATATAGTATCAGTTATGAATTAATCAGATACATATATATATATACACTGTATATACACACACACATATATATGATACACACATATAGTATCAGTTGTTAATTAGCTATATATACACATATATAGTATCAGGTGTGAACTAGTGATGTATGTATATATAGACACACATATACAGTATCAGCTGTAAATAGCTATATAGAGACACACACACATGGTATATGGTGTCAGCTGAGAATTAGATACACATATATGACAGGAAGATACACATATAGACAAGTGTGTATATACAGTATATACTCGTATAATATCCACCATGGATTAGCTATGCACACACACATACAGTATCAGCTATGAACCAGTGAGACATACACACAAACACACACACACATATATAGTACTAGCTGTACCCGGCACGCGTTGCTGTGCCCTATTTAGGAGATGCGAGGAAGTCTGAGTATGTAAGGGTTGGAATTGTTGTTAGTGAATTGGGTGTTTTATGTTTGTGTCTCAGCTCTTTGCCTGCAGTCCTTCTGGGGGACTGTTAAAAATCATTTCCGTATCCTTTTTAGCCACCTTTCTCAAGATCTTCATGTCTAGCTTACTTTCTGCTCCTCTCTTTTTCAAGATGTCCTGCTCTGTGTGTTTTGCAACCATTGGTCGATGTCCGATGAGGCTTTCCTCATGGACAGGCCATCTGAGGGAGCTCTTCCAGCGCTGGGCAGCAGAAGGTATTGGTGATGACCTCCATCCCTTGGAGCCAGCATATAGAGGGGCTGGAGCACCCTCCTTGGCAAACCCCATTGTTGCTGGATGGTCCTCTTATTAATGTGGAATTCCAAGCCACTGGGGATCTTTTGGGAAAGGAAGAAAAGCTCCCCTTGAATGGTGTTGATCTCCATCATGGTCTTCTGGTTTGAAAGTGTTGGAGGAGGCTCTGGCACTCCTCTGACAGTTTTTTATGGGTCGGAATGTTCATGTTGGCTGGCCAGTACAGCAGTTATGCAAATCCACCCTTATTGGCAGCCAATCATGTTGTCAGAATGTAGAGGCTGGGGGAGTCTTTGGCAGCCCCTGAGGATGCTGGGAAATGTAGTTTTATTTTTACTCATTGTTTTGGGGGCCTTTTAGGTTTTGGGGGAAAAGTTTCTTTGCTACAAAGGTACCTTGCTTGAGGCCTATTTCTGTTGGCAAGTTTTGTGTTTCTGCGTTGTAAGGTTTCTCTGTTTGAGGTAGTCTTCACATGACGGCTCTTCCTTTATATATATAGATCACACACTCTCAGCCTTAAGGGAAGGGAAGGGGAAGCCTTCTCTGAACAAATTCTGCTAGAAAATCCCTGTGATTTGTTAGTCTTAGGCCCCTTCCACACAGCTGAATAAAATCACAGATTATCTGTTTTGAACTGGAATATATGGCAGTGTGGACTCAGATAACCCAGTTCATAGCAGATATTGTGATATTTTCCGCTTTGATATTCTGGGTTATATGGCTGTGTGGAAGGGCCCTTAGGGCCGCCATAATCGGAAACTGGTTGAAGGTGCACAACAACAAAACCAAATTGAATTAAATGGAAATTCCTTCTGGGGAGAAATATACAGGATGATCTCTTAAGTGCTATCAGGAATAAAATATTTTTCCTGGCTTAAATGTACTTCTCTGACTGAATATATGTAGGATTTATTAAATTAGAGCAATTGTTCTTATACTGAAAGGGGAGAGGAAAGCAAGTATTTTTGTGCTTCATAGTAATCTGCATTCATAATTATAATCCCAGGAAACAAATTGATCCAGGATCAGGTGATATTTTGCCAAGGAGTGACGGGTGTTCTAGTTTTTTTCATAAGCTCTACTGCAATTTGGGAGCGAGATCACATATGACACTAGTAGCAACTTTCAAAAAAACATTTTAAATTATTTTGACTTTTTTTGTGAGACTGTGTCTTCCCCCCTTTCCCAATTTGTCATTATTATTATTTTATTAAGCTATATTATGACATATGTAAAGATAATCTCTTCCGAATGAAGCAGAGAGTGTTTGAGGGCCAGCAGGCCAGCACATTCGTAGGGATACCAAGGTGCTTGTTTATAAAGGCATTGTCCTCCTAACCCTGCTATACACCTGCGAAACGTGGACTTCTACAGACGTCACATGCAACTCCTGGAACGATTCCATCAGCGCTGCCTCCAAAAAAATCCCGCAAATCTCTTGGGAAGACAGGCAGACAAATGTCAATGTGCTCGAAGAAGCAAAGACCACCAGCATTGAAGCGATGCTCCTCCGCCATCAACTTCGTTGGACTGGCCACATTGTTCGAATGCCCAATCACAGCCTGCCAAAGCAGTTACTCTACTCCGAACTCAATAATGGAAAACCGAATGTTGGAGGACAGGAGAAGAGATTTAAAGATGGCCTCAAAGCCAACCTCAAAAACTGAGGCATAAACACTGAAAACTGGAAAGCCCTGGCCCTTGAGGTCGGCTGTGACCAGCAGTGCTGCAGAATCCTCAAGCTATAAGGGATCGCCTAAGTAGAGTAAATAAAGATAAGAAAACTGGATAGAGAGGAGACAACACAGCAAAAACAAAACAAAACAAAAAAGAAAAGATAGGCCATGGAGGTAGGTGTGGGAGGAAAATTGACTTCCAATCTTCCCCGCATCTGTTGTCATATTCCTTTTCTTCTCCTATCTGTAGTTTCATGCTATTCCCTCTTAAGTCTTTTTTCCCTCCTGAGAGTAGTTTTAGTTTCTGATGCCAGTCCCCTGCCTAATTTATGCAGGCTGGGGGCTTCTGGGAACTGTAGTCGGCTGTTAGGAATGGTGGGAGTTGAAGTCCAAAACACCTGGAGGGCCCAAGTTTGCCCAGGCCTGCTCTATCCTAGGGCCCTTCCTCAGAGCCCTATATCCCAGCATAGCAAGGCCGAAAACCCCACAATATCTGCTCTGAACTGGGTTATCTGAGTCCACACACTCAGATAATGTGGGATTTCCTTGATGTTCTGGGATGTAGGGCTGTGTGGAAGGGCCCCCAGATAACCCAGTTCAAAGCAGATACTGTGGAATTTTCTGCCTTGATATTCTGGGATATAGGACTCTGAGAAAGGGCCCTAGGATAGTGCAGGCCTGGGCAAACTTGGGCCCTCCAGGTGTTTTGGACTTCAACCCCACCATTCCTAACAGCTGCTGTTAGGAATGGTGGGAGTTGAAGTCCAAAACACCTGGAGGGCCCAAGTTTGCCCAGGCCTGCTCTATCCTAGGGCCCTTCCTCAGAGCCCTATATCCCAGCATAGCAAGGCTGAAAACCCCACAATATCTGCTCTGAACTGGGTTATCTGAGTCCACTCACTCAGATAATGTGGGATTTCCTTGATGTTCTGGGATATAGGGCTGTGTGGAAGGGCCCCCAGATAACCAAGTTCAAAGCAGATACTGTGGGGTTTTCTGTCTTCATCTTTTGGGATATAGGACTCTGAGAAAGGGCCCTAGGATAGTGCAGGCCTGGGCAAACTTGGGCCCTCAGGTGTTTTGGACTTCAACTCCACCATTCCTAACAGCTGCTGTTAGGAATGGTGGGAGTTGAAGTCCAAAACACCTGGAGGGCCCAAGCTTGCCCAAGCCTGGTGTACAGCTCTGTTTACTTCCTTTAGAGAGGGAAACCCGACCGGAAGTGCTCAGAAGCCCCTCCCCCCCGCCAGTGCTGCACTTTGGCCGCCAATAGAACTGTGGGTTTGGTAGTTCGGTGACGCTCAAGCGCTCATTGGCGGAAGGTTCCAAGCGCCCCTCCCCGAACTCCAAACCCCATGGTGCCACGCGGCGTTGCCATGGCAGCAACTGGAAGCAAGGCCTCTCGCCAGCCAGAGTTTTCCAAAATGGCGGAGGCGGTTCTGCAGTGCCTCAGCGACGCCGCCCCTCCGGAGCTGCCTCCGGCCGCGGGGCTCTTGGTGGCAGCCGGGGCGGAGTGGGCCTTGGCGGCGTCGGCGTCAGCGGGGACCCTGCTCTTGGCGGTGCGGCCTTCCGAGGCGGAGGAGGCCCAACCGGTGTTGCTCTGCGCGGCGCTGCTGGAGGGCTCGGGGGAGGCCTCGGAGCTGTGGCTGAGGCGGGCCTGGCTGCGGCACTTGGGCCTGGCGCCTGGGAGGCGGGTGAGGCTCTGGCCCGTGCGGAGGCCTCCCTTGCTGGGGTGGGTCCTGCTCGGAGGGAGGGAAGGCAAGGCCCCGCGCCTCAGCTCCAGCCTCTTGGTCCGCCGCGGGGAGGCCTTGCCCGGCTCGGAGCTGCAAGTCCTGGAGGCCCGGCCTGCGCTCCAAGGCCTGGTGGGCGCCGGGACCCGCGTGGCGGTGACGGAGCTGCGCGGCGGGGGAGGGGAAAGCCGGAGCCCGAGGGGGCCTCCCTCGCCTCCCTTGGTCTCCAGCTGGGCCCACGGCGGAGGGGAGCGGCTGGCCAGAGGGGAGCGCGGCCGGCCGGCTTCGTGGGGAGGGGACGCCCTCTGGGTGGCTCGGCGGGGCCTCCGCAGCCTGGGCCTCTTCCAAGGCGAGTGGGTCTCCGCCTCTGCGGGGAAGGGGCCCCCGCGCCTGGCCGTCATGCGCGCCCTCAGCCCGCCCTGGGGCTTCCCTCCGCGGGGCCCCGGCGACGGAGAAGGCGCCTGCCTCAGCGAGAGGGCCCTCCTGCCCGCCGCCTTGGCCTTCAACCTCTCCTGCGACCCCTTGGAAGGCAGCCTCCTCAAAATCCAGGTGGGGGAAAGGAGCCAGGGCTGCCTGTGGCCCACGCTGCCAGTTATTTACTTATCTATGTATTTATTTATTAACGTAAATCAGGGGTGCTCATTATGGTGATCGGGAGCACCTAGGTGATCTTCGGCCCTCTTCCAGGTGATCTTTGGGCCTCACCAGCCGGATGGCGCATGTGCGCTCCTGCCGCCGCCTTTGCGGGGCTTCTTTTGCCAAAATGAGGCTTTAGTGGGCAGGCCCTGGCGCCCGTCTTGCCACGCACGGTGTGGTGACATGACCACCCATTGGTTGCTGCTGGGGGGGGGGCAGGAGCAAGGTGAAGGCACGTGCACGGATAGGATGTGAGGCTGTGGGAGGGATGGAGGGAATGTGTGTGTATGTGTGTGTGTGAGAGAGAGAGCCAAGGAGAGAAGAAAGAAATCCGGAGAACTTTTTCGGATCCTTTTGGCAGGCAGGCGGGCGGGCGCTGGAAGGAGAGAGGGAGAGAGAGAGAGAAAGAGGCGAAGGAGGCCGGGCAAAGTGGGGCAAAGCCTAGCAAGCCCCACCGCAAACCCTGCTGCTGCCCTCGGGACGCCCATTCCAAGCCAAGACCTGGGCGAGCGAGCTGTGTGGGGCTGCTTTCTTTCGTTGATTGGGGGCGAGGAGGGAGGGCTCCGCCGTGTTCCTGGGGCTGAACCCGAGGAGGAGGGGGCTGCGGAGATGGAGACTCCACTTGCTGCTGCTGCTTGTGCCCTCTCCGCCTTTCTCTGCCTCGCCCTCGAAGGAGAAAGGCGGCAAGGGCCCACGGGAGAGAGAGGGGGGGTGGCTCTTCAGAGCCGGCTAGGAAGAGCCACCCCCTCCCCCCCCGTGGGCATGGACTGCCACCAGTGGGAGGGGTCCTCCTTCCTGCCAGCCGTCCACTTGGGCGTCCTTTCTGAGTGACACCCTCGAAGGGGAAGGAAGGAAGGGCCTCCCGCTGCATCTGTCACTTTGGGGAAGCACCTCTTCCACTCTTCCTTCTCCTGCCCAGGTAAGGAAACCTCGAGGGAGGCGGGGGGGAGGTTGCCATGGGGAGGCTCCATCCTCACATGGGTCCCTCTCTTGGTTGAGTTTCCCAGCCCAGGCAGCAGCCATGCGGACCCTCTTCCCAGCCCTGCGCCTTCCGAGCCGTCGCCGAAGCCATATCTGGCCGGAGCGCTGGCGGGTGCGCCTATAAATACCCTCCTGCTGCGTGCGTGGGAGGGGCCTGTTGTGCACGCAAGAAGCAGGACAGGATGGGGACTTCCTGCTTCGCGAAAGCACGCAGCAGGAAGGAGGAAGGCAACGAAGACATTAATAAGAGAGAGAGCGCGCAGGCAAGGAGGATCCCCTTCTCGGGTTCGCGCGGTGGCGAGTTCGTGGGCAGGCAAGAAAGAAGCCCCGCGTGGACGGAAAGCTGCAGTAGGAGCGTGCGCGCGCACGGGTGCGCGCACGCTCACATGCACAACAGGTGATCTTTTCAACTTGATTGTTCATATAGTAGCTCACATGATGAAAAAGTGTGAGCACCCCTGACGTAAATAAATTAACATTGATATTTTGCATTCCTGTCTGAAATCTCTGTGCTTGGACATCTAACAGTTGGCTCTGAGGCCCCTTCCACACAGCTGAATAAAATCCCACATCTGCTTTGAACTGGATTGTATGGCAGTGTGGACACAGGTAATCCAGTTAAAAGCAGATATTGTGGGATTGTCTGTCTTGATATTCTGGGCTATATCTCTCGGCATTACTTTGCGAACGAAGATTCTTAGGAAGGACTCACCCCACGCTTTCTACAAGCGCGTTGATGACTAAAAAGGCCAATCTGAGATAGGCAAGTCCGGTTGCAGAAAGCACAGCAGAAAGTCTCCTTGGGTGATGTTGTTTCCAAGCTGCGGTTCTTTCTGCGTTGTTGTTTCTCTTCGAGACCCATTCGGCGTGTCTTCTCAAAAGAGGCCGCAGCATTGTGGATAGTGCGTCTCCATGCCTCCCGACGTGAGGCCAGGGTGGACCATCGCTGGTGATCAATCTGGCCGAGCTTGAGATGTTGTTTCCGGGAGTCCTTATATCTCTTTTTGGGGGCTCCTCTGTTGTAGGATGTGTAGATGTTGAGATTTGCCCAGGTAATGGACAGCCGATTCATAACAAATGTGTTCATCTATGGCATAGAAGGCTAGGTCATTGTGGACGGGATAGAATCATCAAACTGTGAACAAAACAGGTTTGGATATATGCAAATGCAATAAGTACTTGGACTGTACTATATGCATGAAGACAAAGTTAAAGCCACCCCGGTGGCTAAGACAAGTTCCAGAGAGACTAGTAAAATTCTCTTTGGTACATATGGATTTATGTGGCCCATTTACAAATTCTTTTAGTGGGTTCTCGTTATTTTCTCATTTTGGTGGATGACTTTTTCGTTATAATTTTGTGTTCTTGAGAAAAATCTCCAAGTTATTACAAAAAAGTTGACGAATGGTTAAGGCTTATGCGAACTCAATTCCCAGAACACCGTGTAAAATCTGTTCAGTCAGATAGAGGTGGAGAATTTGTTAACAAAAGATGAATGCTTTATTTAAGATATGGGATAAAGCACAGATTATCTAATGCATATGTCCACCAGGAAAATGGGATTGCAGAAAGATGGTTTGGTACGCTTTACAGTATGGAAGAAGTATGCTGCAGGATGCAGATGCCTAATGGGTTTGGGCAGAGGCGGTAGCAAACGCCAGTTTTGTAACCAATAGATTATGGTCCAGAAGTGTTGGACAAGTTTCCTTATTTTTTCTGTTTTTATGGAAAGAATCCAGATTTGAGTTTTTTAAGAATATTTGGAATTACTTATGTTTTAGTTCCTTCTGAACAGAGGAGGAAAAAATGAACAAGCATGGAAACAAATGGTCTTTTGGGATACTCTTCTGAATCAAAAGGTTATCGGTTCTGGGAGTAGTGGTAGTTTAGTAACTATTTCAGGAATGCTAAATTTGAGAAAACACCAGTTGGGATTTTCATGCCTTTTGAGAACAAGTTAGTTGCGGATTCTATGGGAAGTAAAGGAAGAGGTTCTCTTCAGAATGAAGAAAGTGTGACTTCTGAGGGGAAACTGAAAGCAAAGATGAGCAGGTTGACGTGGTTCCTCGAAGGTCTTCCAGGTCTAATATTGGTGTTCCACCGGATCGTTTGCAAGTTGGTCTGGTTATGGAGGATGCAAACTGGACAGAGCCTGTGGGCTACAAAGACATGTTAAAAAGGCCAATATCTGAACAAGATAATTGGAGGAAGCTATGGAAAAAGAGTTTAACTCTTTAATGGATCTAGGAGTTATGGAGGTTTCCGAGGGTTCCATCAAGTTAAGCCTGTCAGTTGTAGATGGGTATATAGCGGATATCCGAGGATGGTGGTTTTGTGTTCAAGGCGAGACTAGTCGCTCATGGTTTTGAATAACGATATTTGGAGAGCTATGATGATGTGTTTAGCCCCACTGTGAAAAACAGAAACTTTAAGACTCAGCTTTATCGTAGCTTGTCAGAGTAAATGGGTGATCCATCATTTTGATGTGGAAACAGCATATTTACATGCTGATCTTGAGGATAGTGTATATATGACTGCTATTCCTGGTTTGAAGATCACCTGCGCTCAGGTGTTTACAAATTACGAAAATCGTTACGGGCTGAAGCAAAGTGCCCGAAATTGAACATGCATCTGGACAAAGTATTGTCTGGTTTAAATTTCAGCGTAGTAGCGTGTAGCACCCATGGGTTCGTTCGTTCCACTGGGGTGAGGCGCCGGGGTCCCGATGCCATTGGGACCCGCACAGGCTGAAGGGGACTCGGAGGACGAGTTGGAAGGCCCAGAGCAAGATTGGTCAGCAGTGCCTTTGCCCAGTTCACCTGTAGAGAGTTTAGCATGGGATCTCGAGTGGGAGCATTCCTCCGGGAAGGAGCGGACCAGGTGGAGATGGGAGGCAGCGAAGCAGATAGCGGAGATAGTTATGAATTCCCAAACGGCCGAGGTTCCCCGACCTGGCCGGGCAGCAGATGGAGGCCAGCGGCTGGGAAAGGGATCGGGGAGGCTGCTTCTCAAGGAGATAGCGATACTGAACTGGAGAGCGGGGCCGTTCCCACTGGACGCTTGGGACATAGAGCAGGGCAGGAGGAGCTGGCATCTGTCCCCTAGACCGTCACCGTTCGGAAAAGTAGAGACTGGAGACGCCGGGCCCTAGATCGTCGAGGGGCCTGGCCGAAGGGATAAACGGCCCGTGGGAACTGATCCTCAGTTCTCGGCCACGTCTGAGCTGAAGGGCGTGAAATGAGTGAACCACGGAGCCTAGTTTGGCCTTCGCCTTGACCAAGACCTTGCCTTGTTATTGATTCGCATTGCTGCGGATACCCTGCTTTGTTCGAGTCAAATCCGGGGAACTCGCAAGTTTATTGCCACGTTTGCTTTTGGAACTATCGCTTGGAACTTTTGTTTCTTTAATTGACTACAGCTTTGCTGTTTGCTTTATTCTTTGATCTCTTCTAGAGAATTGCTTTTGGACCTTTTTATATTCAATAAAACTAGTTAGCTCTTTGCTACGTCTCCGTGTGTGTGTTAAAGGGGCAGTACTAAGTCGGGTGATCGTGACAGTTGGCCGGAGAACTCACGAAACCCTTTTTGCACCACGGGACGTACAGAACCGCCGACTGCGTGCCAAGGCTCCCATTGTCTCCACGGCTTAGCGAACTTGACGGTCCCAAGTGGTAGGCGTTGCAACAGGAGGTGGCGGAGCTGCGAACCCGAGCGGGGCGGCACCCGTCGGTGAATGCCCCGGCCACCGTTTCAATGGACATCCGCGGTGGAAGTTTTCATTGCCCAGGTTCGATGTACCTGGAGTTAACGGCCCAATGAGTTTGCCACCCCTCGAGCCCCCAGGTGGGGTTCGTGTTCAACTGTATGGAAGGGATGGCAGCGACGTGGGCAACCTCATCAATGGCGTCCCCTCATGTGGCGACTTCTCTTTGGACACTTCTCTAGATGCGATCGGTGACCTGGGGACCCCGTCCATGAGGACCTGGCGGAACGGATTGCGCGGCTGACCATGAAGGACATGACCTTGTCTCAGTATATTTCCTCATTTCCGAGCATTGGCCAGCCAGACTAAGTGGGAAGAGGGCCACCCTTGCGCTACACGTATCTAGCGGGACTCTCGCCCGAGATTCAGCAACAGATGTTACAATCACCCCGGCCGGTCGACCTGAGAGAGGCCATGCCTCGAGTTTGCGAGCGTGGAGGCCGTGCAATGAGAAGGTGGGGGGCGGCACGGCTGAGAAACCACCGACCAGCGGGAGGCCGGGACCGCCAATTTGTGCCCATGATCCCTGCCCCCACCCCTTTGTGGATGACTCTGAACCGATGCAACTGGGTACGGTGCGGCCCACCGTCGCTGCCGCCGAGCAGGCTCGGCGTCAAAGACTCAACCTTTGTTGGTACTGCGGGGGCCCGGGTCACTTTTCTCGTGATTGCCCCCAGAAACCGCGTGGGAAGACTCCGCGGGCCTCCGCAGCGGTGGCCAGCCCTCCGGAGGCGGCGGGGGGGAAGGGTACGGCCGAGTGTAAGAGGGTTCGCTCACTCGGCCGACGTCGCTAACCCTCCCCCTGAACCCAAGACTGGACAATTGTTCCTTGTCATGGTCAGCTTGTGGTCGCCCGAAGGGCCGATGATGGTCCATGCCATGATTGACTCGGGAGCGACCAACAATTCATTGATGCAGACTATGCCAAGTCTGGGGATTAAACTTTCTCGACCTCCAAGAGCCCAAAGGGTGTCCAGACCATTGATGGGGAGAGTGTTGAAAACCGCTGCTGTAACTCAGTATACAGCCCTACCAGGATGTGGACTAGCTCCCATAAAGAGGACATTTCTTTTCTTGTGACCAAGCTCCCAGATTTCCCCATTGTCCTGGGCATTGTGTGCTCGCGCTCCCCCCCAGATCTCCTGGGCTAAGAGACAGCTAATTTTTCTTCCGATCACTGCCAGGCACTGCATGACGGCCCGGGCATGCCAGGCTCAAGAAGTGGAGAATGTGGCCACCCTGCCCAAGAAGTATGCCGGATTTTGGGATGTCTTCAGTGAGAAGGAGGCGGAACGCTTGCCTCCCGCACCGGCCCTATGACTGTGCCATTGACTTGCAGCCGGGGCCCCATTCCGGCGGGAGCGCCTCTACCCGCTCTCGGATCCGGAGCAACAGGCTCTCGGGAGACTTCCTGGATGAGAACCTGCGGAAGGGGGTTCATTCGGCCCTCCCAATCCCCGGCCGGGGCTCCGATTCTTTTTGTCAAGAAGAAAATCGGGGAAAGGACTTTGCAATGACTACAGGGAACTCAACAAGATCACGATCCGAACCGGTATCCCCTGCCCTTGATCCCCGAGCTCTTGGAGCGGATGCGGGAGCTAAGGTGTTCACTAAACTGGACCTGAGGGGGCTTACAACCTTGTCCGGATTCGCCAGGGTGATGAATGGAAGACGGCCTTCCAGACCAAGTGGGGCAGTTTGATACCTGGTGATGGGATTCGGTTTGTAACGCCCCGCATGTTTCCAACATTTCATGAATGACATTTTCCGAGACCTGTTGGACCGCTATCTGGCGGTCTACCTTGACGACCTGCTGATTTTTCCGGATCAGGCGACCCATGATCGCCATGTCAAGGAGGTGCTTCTGAGACTGAGGGCCACGGGCTCTATGCCAAGCTGGAGAAATGTGCTTTTGACTTGCGTGAAGTGGACTTTCTGGGCTACCGTATCTCTCCTACGGGCATTGCCATGGATGACACCAAGGTCCAAGCGGTGGTCGACTGGGCGGCCCCTGCTAGCTTAAAAGACATTCAAAGATTCCTGGGCTTTGCCAACTACTACAGATTGTTCATTCCTGACTTTGCCAGGTGGGCTGCTCCTATCACCCTGGGTTTGCGGGAAAGGTGCCGTTCAGGTGGACTCCGGAGGCGGATGTGGGGTTCCGCAAGTTGAAGCAGCTGTTCACCACTCAGCCGCTTTTGCAGCACCCCAACCCCGCACCCCTTTCATCGGCCGATGATGCGGATGTGCGGTGGGAGCGATCCTGCTACAGCCCCAGGGGACGGACTTGTTGCCCTGTGCCTACTATTCCCGGCAGCTGACGGCTCGGAAAGAACTACACCATTTGGGAGAAGAACTTTTGGCCATCAAGGTGGCGTTTGAAGTCTGGAGACACCTGATTGAAGTGGCCAATTTCCCGGTGGAGGTTCACACACGACCACCGGAACTGGAGCATCTGAAGTCGCAGCGCAAATTGAACCAGAGGCAACAGAGATGGTCCCTGTTCTTTGAGCGATTCAATTTCCGCATTCACTATATGACCCCCAAGCAGACCAAGCAAGCTGATGCCCTGTCCGGAAGCGGGTATGTCCGCGGAGGGGAGGTCCTCTCGAGCAGCCTCTGCTCAAAGCGGAGAACTTTGCAGCCGCCCGAGCGGCCCCCGCGCCCGGCTCCGGCCCCCGTCCGCCCGTGGATAGCGGCCGTTGAGTGTGCGGGTCCAGGCCCGCCAGCGGGACGACCCGCTTAGGTGCGAGCAGCTGTCCAAGGGGTGCAGGCTCCGTTTCAGGTGCGGACGGGGTGCTCTATCATCGGGACTCTGTCTATGTTTCCCGGCCCTGAGCGGGGGGGACATTCTCAAGCTTTTGCCACGACTCTAAGGCGGGCCATTTTGGGCTCTTCAAGGCGCTGCAGCTGGTTCTCGGGATTTTTGGTGGCTTAAAGTGCGGAGGGATGTGGAGGACTATGTGGGCTCCTGCCCTGTGTGCCACCGGGCTAAGAACCAGGGGCAAGCCGGCTGGCTTGCTCAGCCTCTTCCGACTCCTTCCGCTCCCTGGAAGATGATTTCGCTGATTTCATCACCGACCTCCCAAGTCAAGGGATTCACCACGATACTGGTCGTGGTGGACTGTTTCACCAAGATGGGACACTTCATCCCCTGTGTGGGGGTGCCTACTGCCAAGGAGACTGCTGATATGTTTGTGCAACATGTGTTTCGGCTGCATGGACTTCCACAGAGCCTGGTGACGGACAGGGCACCCAATTCACTTCCCAGTTCTGGAAGGCTGTCCAGAAGCTGCTGGGGATTGATGCGGATGTCCACGCTCACCACCCGCAGACCGATGGGCAAACCGAACGGGTTAATGCCACTTTGGAGCAGTACCTGCGTGCTATGTCAACTATCAGCAAACCAACTGGGCGTCCTTGTTGTCTTTGGCAGAGTTTGCCTACAACAATGCGACGCAGGAATCCATCAAAGAGACTCCTTTCTGTGCTAACTATGGACACCCCCTCGGTTCTACCCTCCGGTGGACCCGTCTGGGGACGTTTCGGAGGCTAAGGATTGGCTCCAGGAGCTCACTGCGCTTCAAGACTTGCTACGTACTCAATTGGACCAGGCGAAGGCCGACTACAGCGGATGGCTGATCGACGGCGCCAGGAGGGTCCCTGCGATTCTGGTGGGGATAAAGTTTGGCTGTCCACCAAAATCTGCCGCGCAACGCCCCAGCCGCAAGTTGGATGCCCGGTTTTGGGGCCCTACAAAGTTTTGGCGCGGGTGGGGCCTGGTTCCTTCAAGCTCCAGCTCCCTGCGGACATGAAACTCAACCCGGTGTTTCATCGCTCCGTGCTCCGCCCGCGAGAAGGTGCGGCCTGATGTGGCGCCGCCTCCTCCCCTGTGATGCGGGAGGCGGGGAGGAGGTCGGAGTGCAGGACATTCTGGATGCTCGCATCCCGGTACGGAAGTTGGAGTATTTCATTGACTGGAAAGGTTTTGGCCCGGAAGAGCGTGCTTGGGTCAAGGCTCGAGATGTCCACGCGCCGGAGTTGGTGGCCCGTTTCCACCGCAAGTATCCTGACAAGCCCAAGCCCGGGCGGCCCAGGGGCCCTGAGGGGGGATAGTGTAGCACCCATGGGTTCGTTCGTGCCACTGGGAGGGGGTGAGGCGCTGGGGGTCCCGATGCCATTGGGACCCGCACAGGCCGAGGGGACTCGGAGGACGAGTTGGAAGGCCCAGAGCAAGATTGGTCAGCAGTGCCTTTGCCCAGTTCACCTGTAGAGAGTTTAGCATGGGATCTCGAGTGGGAGCATTCTCCGGGAAGGAGCGGACCAGGTGGAGATGGGAGGCAGCGAAGCAGATAGCGGAGATAGTTATGAATTCCCAACCGGCCGAGGTTCCCAGGACCTGGCCGAGCAGCAGATGGAGGCCAGCGGCTGGGAAAGTTCGGGGGAGGCTGCTTCTCAAGGAGATAGCGATACTGAACTGGAAGAGGTGGGCCGTTCCCATAACAGACGCAGGGACATAGAGCAGGGCAGGAGGAGCTGGCATCTGTCCCTAGACCGTCACCGTTCGGAAAGTAGAGACTGGAGACGCCGGCCCTAGATCGTCGAGGGCCCGGCCGAGAAGGAAGAACGGCCCGTGGGAACTGATCCCCAGTTCTCCGGCCACGTCTGAGCTGAAGGGCGTGAAAGCGGAGTGAACCACGGAGCCTAGTTTGGCTTCGCCTTGGACCAAGACCTTGCCTTGTTATTGATTCGCATTGCTGCGGATACCCTGCTTTGTTCCGGAGTCAATCCGGGAACTTGCCAAGTTTATTGCCACGTTGCTTTTGGAACTATCGTTTGGAACTTTGCTTTCTTAATTGGACTACAGCTTTGCTGTTTGCTTTATTCTTTGATCTCTTCTAGAGAATTGCCTTTTGGACCTTTTTATATTCAATAAAACTAGTTAGCCTTTGCTACGTCTCCGTGTGTGTGTTAAAGGGGCAGTACTAAGTCGGTGATCGTGACATAAGGTGGATCCTTGTTTGTATTTGAGAGGATCGGGAGATCAACAGATGTGTGTTGTTGTTTTTGTTGACGATATTTTGTGCATGGGTAAAAATTCCAAAGTAGTGGGTCTAGTTTTTAAGAAACTGGCAGAGAAATTTAAAATTAAAGATTTAGGTTTGGTAAAAAATACCTTGGAATAAATTTTGAAAAAATTGAAAATGGCCTGAGACTGAATCAGTCTGATAAAATTGTTGAATTGTTAAAAGAACCAGGATGTCTGATGCTAAAGTAGCCAATACCCTATGGCAGTAGAATTTCTTTCTAGCGTGGAAGGGAAACCTTTCCAAATAATTATGTCTATAGATCAGTAGTGGGTAGTTTGTTGTATCTATCAAATGCTACTAGGCCTGACATAAGTTTCGCTGTGGGGGTACTTAATAGGAAAGTTGAGAATCCCACTGAAACGGATTGGGCTGGAGTAAAAGAGTGTTGCGGTATTTAAAAGGTACTGTATCAAAAGTGTTGGAGATTTGTCCAAACTCATCGGAAAGTATTGAAGTTTTTTTGATAGTAGTTTTGCAAATATGGTTGACAAAAAGTCTGTGTCAGGTTTTTTGATTAAGTTTGCTGGAGTTCCAATTTGTTGGAAGTCTCGGAAGCAATCATTTGTGTCGCAAAGTACGACTGAATCAAAATTATCAGCTCTGAATGAGGCCTGTAATGATATGGAATTTATACAAGGAGTGATCCGAGATATGAGAATGGAACAAAATGAACCTGCAAATGTGTTTGTGGATTCACAGTCTTGCTTGGCAATAGCAAAGTCAGAGGGACTTAAGAGCCGAACTAGATATCTGGGTGCAAGATATGCAAATATGCAAGAATTGGTCCGGAATAAAAGGATTTGTTTGTATTATGTTCCCAGTGAAGAAAATGTTGCAGATGTCTTCACCAAACCACTAAGTGGTGCTGCTTTCGTTAGATTTGTCGATTCGTTATGTTTAATTTAACTCTTTAGGAGGGGTGTTGGAAATAAAGAGTTAAGTGAACAGTTTATACCTGTTGTAGTATCTGAGTAGATTTCCACTGTGGAGTAATCAATTAATCAGCTGTGTGCTGAGCTGTGTTTGGGGAGTGGTTTCCTGGTTGCTATAAAATCTCTCTGCTGTGCTAAATGTGTGTGGGGGAATTGAAGAAGAAGAAAGCTGGCTGAGCGTTTGGCTGATAAGGAGGAGAAAGAGTTTGTTTGAAAAGACACGCTGATATCTTTGCCAAGTCTAGTGACAAAGAAGACGTGAAGACACTGTTTATCCTGTTACTGTTTTATGGTAGTTTTGTTTTTCTCTGGAGAACCACTTCATGGATGCAAACTACTGGAGCAGAAGGATCTGTGAGTCACGGAGCGTGAGCAAACAAAACCTCCTGTATCTATGTTTGTGTTTTTTGCACTGCCATGCAAGAGAATTTATCTTGTAGTGGATATATTTGCTGACTGGACTATACTTTATGAATTTTACAACATTAAAGAACTGAAGTCAACCTTTGAAACAAGAAACTTCAAGTGTCCTAAGTTCTTCCGCTTGCCGCTGTGTTTTTCCTTTTAAGGTGGAGTTGGGAATTTTATTTCCATTCCCAGCTTCCTACATATTTCAACATCCTCTCTTGCGCTGACTCATGGCGAGTTCACCATAGAGTAGTATCTTTGGGAGGCGGTGGTCCTCCATCCTAGAGACGTGCCCTGCCCAGCGCAGCTGTGTTCTCAACAGCATGGCCTCAACGCTGGTGATCCCTGCTTGCTCAAGGACAGCAACATTAGTCACATAGTCGGTCCAGTGTATATTTAGGATTGTGCGAAGACAGTGCTGATGAAAGCGTTCGGGGAGTGTAAGGTGTTGGCGATAGGTGACCCATGTTTTGAACCCATATAGGAGAACAAATATAGTTAAAAGACAAATCGCTTTATTGAAAGTTATTGTAGTGGATGTCCATGCAATGCAATATTTACATTGCCTCAGCTTCACATTAAAATGATGTTTGAATAAAAGAGGAATATTATAAGACGACCTCTCCTTTGGTGTCCCCCTGTCACGGGGGAGAGGCTTGCGTACCCTAATGAAGTATGCTGGCGGTGGCAAAATAGCCATTGGTAGGGCTTCCCATGCCAGACAGGTCACAACCGAAGGGTCTGACAAAGAGCGTCAACGGGCAGGAAGGGCTCTCTAGCCTTTTGGCAACCATCCTAGGAGAAGGAAAACTCTAAATTCAAACCCGGGCAGATGGTGCTCGTCTAACCTGTAAGGTCAACCATCTACAAGAAGGAAACTCGAACCAAACTTACGACCTGAGGACCTTGCTGCCACCATCCTAAGCTTGCTAGGCCCCGGCAGACGAACCTTTGGTTTAAAGGGTGAGGCCAGTTCTGTGCACGCTGCGCTCCACCAGAAAAATCCATTGTACAGGCTCAAAGGACACATCCAACCTCCGAAAAAGCATTAACGTGCTTGTAGAAAGCATGGGAGGAGTCCTTCCTAAGTATCTTCATTTGCAAAGTAATGCCAGAGATATATATTTATTTATTTGTATCCCGCTTTTCTCCCATGGGTGGGATACAAGACGGCGTACAATGTTAAAAGCAAAACAAATTACAAACATAAAATACTACTACTACTACTAATAATAATAATAATAATAATCGCATTATAATGGGAAAAAGGTATCTCCACTGAGGCTTTATCACCAAAATTAGGAAGGTATTGAGGGAGTTGTTCAAAACCAGAGCCTGGGCAAGAAACCGTCTGTAGTCTAAAAAGTAAAGTTTTCCCAGTTTGTGCACAACTGCTGGAATGTCAAGCTCAGCTCAGTTATATGAAAAAGGGTGTCTCTTTACTTGTCCGAACGTATAATCTAAGAGCGTAAGATTGTCCGGGGAGGCCCTGCTCTCGGTCCCATCTTTTTTGCAGGTGCGACTGGTGGGGACAGGAGACAGGGTTTCAAATAACTTTGAAGATTGTTTCTTTAGTCTGCTATCTGTTCTATATTTTTAGTAGAATTAAATCAGAATAGGGCTGTTTGTCCTCTTTAGAGATATGGTGAAGCTGCTGGTGCACAAGAGATAAAAGGAAGTCGATCCTTGCTATCTGTGCCACCCTTTGCCAAGGAGCTACACATAGAGATTGTGTCCTCTCCAGCCTACAGCAGCAGAGGAGTCTATGATCGAATCCTCTACCAACACTTTCAAACACCCAGGTTAGCCTTTTAGTTAAGTTGACAACTTAACATCTCACCCGACTTTTAAGAGATCAGGGATAATCTTGCTCTGTGCTTAATTACTGTATAGGCACACTATAAGCTGGCCACAGCCTTGTGCCACACTGGAAAATTTGCCTAGGCTTTTTTGTAAATAAGTTCAAATTGATTCTGAAGAGGCTTAGAATTATCTGCCTTTAATCAATCGTGCAGTGTCACCAGTGTGCTGTTAAGACTGCTCTCTGTATCATGTTCCTTTTACAAATGTTATATAAACAAATGAGTTAGGACAGGACACGAGGCACCCCAGCCTTCCTGGGTCCTATCTCAAGGGAAAGGCAGGATATTAATAATTAAACTGGCCCCTTGTTAATAGTTCTATCCCCCTTCACTTTTAATTTTTGTGTTTTTATGTTGCAACCTCATTTAAACATGGTTTAAACGTCAATATTACACTTCTTTATAGAGAAGATATTTTCTACCTGATTATACTATTATGTACAAGGTAATTTGGTTTTGAAGAGTACAATTTCTTTATCATCCTCTGTTCAACACAGAAGCCTCAAAGGGCTTATTACAGAGGAAAGAAAATACTGTACTTGAAATATTTCTGATAGCTTATCTTGTTCATTATCAAACCACTCCAGTATCTGATAGCTTTTTTCCCCTTTTTCTTGATTAAGTGATGTGCTTATCGTTCTTCATCATGACTTTCATTGCAGGGTAGTCCATGAGGAAGATATTTTGTGTGTTCCAACAGTAGGGCATCCTGACTACTTAGAAGAAAATTCAGAAACATTTTTTAGGTATGTTGTCCACTGGTAAAAGCTTGAATGAGTATCAATTTGCAGCTATCAAACTGCTTGCTGTACTATTAAGTGAAGTAGCATGAATAATTTTTTGAAGAAACTGTGAGGAGAGCAATTCTTGGAAATCAGAAACTTACTGATTCTGATTTCATTTTGCCGCTATTGTCCTACTTACCTGTCCGAACGCATCTCTCCCTATGAACCATCAAGATGTTTAAGATCATCTGGAGAGGCCCTGCTCTCGGTCCCGCCTTATTCGCAGGCGCGACTGGCGGGGACGAGAGACAGGGCCTTTTCAGTGGTGGCTCCTCGGCTTTGGAATGCCCTCCCTAGAGACATCAGATCAGCCCCTCCCTCCTGACATTTCGCAAGAAAGTCAATACCTGGCTGTTTGAGCAGGCATTTGCTGATGAAATATAAAGGTTTAATTAGATATATGGAATGACGACAATGTGATGGAAACTGATTTCAACATGACGCTGAGACTGCAATTATATGTTTTTAATTGTTAAATTGTTGCTATATGGTTATTTTTTGTTTGTTTGTTTGCTTGTTTTGTATTGAGGGCAGAGACTGCCTTGTGTAAACCGTCCCGAGTAGCCTTCGGGTTGAGAGGGGTGGTATAGAAACGTGACAAATAAATACCTAAATATTGTCCTTGCTAACTGAAGCTTTTATGCTTAAATATTTTGGCATAAGGAGGACTGCATTTCATTCTTAAAAATGAAGGCCAATAGCATTTGGGAAAAACTATGAAACTTTCTAGAATGTGGTGTTTTCCCAAAGTTACAATTTAAACTGTTTAAATATTCCTATAGTATACTGCTGGTTACTCCTGAATCCCAGGTCTTTAGTATTAAAGATGTATACTTTGTTATTTCTTTAGATGGACAGATCTCTACTTTAAGGTGAAAAGGATATTACCAATAGAGGAAAAGCAGCAAAGTGTAGGATACTTGGTTGATACGCAACATACTTCTTTATTTTTGGTAAGCCACCAAGTGTGTGAAGTCAATATTACATTTTGTTATTGTGGCTATACTGTCCACTGGTCATGTTTGGGTCTTATGGTATTTGGTCTAAATTTAAGAGCTTTTCACAAGCTTTACATATCTCCCACCAGAAAACCCCGGTCTCTAGAGTTGTAGTCCAACTCTCAAACCACCATACTACGATGGTAATTGCAAAAGATGCCCAGATAATCACAAAGAAATGTAAGCAAGAATGCTACAAAGTGGGGCATCTTTTTCTTTCCCAACTTTATTATTTGTTATTAACAGAACAAAAAAAGTATTTTTCTTTTGTGAAAATTTGATAGGTCTTCCAGGGAACATATATGCCACTAGATAATTATCTGTTGTAAAGAGTGACCTGAATGTCTTCAGAGGCCTTTTTTCTATTGATGTGCTATTCCTTATTTTTTTAGGTTGGTTCAACAAATAGTGCGGTTCCTTCTTTCCCATCTCAATATCCCCAAGGCTATTGGAGCAGCTTGTCACCTGCCGGACTTTGTACTACAGTGAAGCAGCTCTGTGACATTCTTGGCCCTTACTTACACAGCAGGTTAGTCAACTAACTAGACTTGAGTTTTGTCATCTAAAACACTGTTACAGATAAGTTATGGGAGTTAAGAACTGTGTGCGGTGTTGTTGTGCCTTTTATTGATTTTTGAGAATTGAGGGTTCCTGAGTTTCTCTTTGTCTATTCTGAGGTGGTGATTTTCATGTTCTACGTTAGTTATAATTTTTGATAGATTACGTTTCATTCAGTTGTTATGTTTAAGTTGTTTTATGCGAGGTTATTCTGGTTTATTGTATTTGTACTTACTGTTATTGAGGCATTTAATGTTTGTATTTTTGTTGGAATCCGCCTTGAGTCCCCCAGGGGAGATAGCGCAGAATATAAATAATGTTTATTATTATTATTATTAATTTTCCAGGGCTGTTCATTCATGTGACTCTTTTTTTTCCCTTTTTTATTGAAAAATGAAGTAATAACATTCCCAATTTCTCTGTTTCAGGGGAACTCTGCTAAATAGATCTGGAAGTATCCTTCTTTCAGGACCCAGCGGTGTAGGGAAACTGACAGCTGTCAAGGCTGCCTGTAGCCGACTCAATATCCATTTATTCAAGGTGGTTTGAGCCTTTTAACTTTGTCTTTAAACATTTAACATGCATGTATGAATGAAGGACTTGAGATAATTTATTCTTGCTTAGAAATAGAATTGTACTTTTTGGATCTTCATGAGAGGCACAGACTCTACAAAGAACCTGTAGCATTAAACATCTCTTTTCTCGGGATGCTACAAGGAGCAATCCTCCACCACCACCTCTTCTCCTTCACTACCTTCCCTATAAGCTGAGGATTTGTTTTCTGCATTTGTCATGTAGTGTGAGATTCTTATTGGGTGGTAGTGAAAATTATTGCAAGAGAAAATATTTTTTTAATTCCCCCTTTTTTGTAATTGACTATCTTGTCCTATACTTTCTGAAATCTGCGCAGTTCTGGACTACTGAGTAATTTAATTGCCCAATTACGATTATTGGATTTGGTTCACCGTTGCATTTTATTCAGCCTTTCTTCCTATGTGGTCCATTTCATTTCTCTTCTCTCTATACATGTAGGTGGATTGTGTTGGATTGTGTGGTGATACCAGTGCATCTACAGAAGCAAAATTGCATGCAGCCTTCTTGCAGGCTGAGCTGTATAATCCTTGTGTTCTGCTCATGAAAGGTGTAGAGCTATTGGGAAGAGATCGTGATGGACTGGGAGAGGACTCCAGAGTTATCCTTGCATTAAGACACCTTCTCCTGGACAGGGAAATGAAAACTGGGTATGAACCTACTCCTAGTACTCTTCTCTGCAATATGGATATCACTATGACAAGCTCATTTTCAGAATATGATAGAATTTTGTAAATATAGTTGCTTTGACTGTTTAATGAAATAATACATTAGTCAGCCTCCTTCTTTCCCACCCCCTTTAACTACTCTGAAAGAGAAAGCTACAGAGGTGTGGTCTTGAAGACAATTTTAATGTACAGGCATTCCCTGGGGTACAAACAAAATAGTTTTGTAGGTTTGCTCTTAATCTGAATTTATATGTATATCAAACAGGTACATTATAAAGTGTAACTCCAGCCAAATATGTATTTTTGGGTTGTTGTGGAAGCAAGGATTGATGATAAAGCTTCAGTGGATATACCTTCTCTCCATGATATTTCTTACAGGAGTGCATTTCCCTTTCTAGGGGTAGATGTCCTCTCACTTCCTGTTGTCTCATCCCCATCATAACTAGGAATCTTATGTACGTCGAGTTTGTAATTCGGAGACTGCCTGTACTTATTTATTATTTGTATCTCAAAATTCTAAAATCATATAACAATCAAAATACACGAGGGGATTTAAAAAAATATATATATATATATATATATAGAAGTTCTGTTCACAATGGAGCTAATTGTTAACTTAAGCAGCTTGGAAGAGCTGGAGAAATAGGTCTAAGAGTTTTTCTTGAGTCTCTCAGTAATGGTTGAGAAGTGTTATTTATGCATCTGTGTGTTTCTCAGCAGTTATCCTGTCTTGGTGATTGGCACAACAATCAAACTTGGGGATATCCCTACAGACTTGCAGACAGCATTCCTCCATGAGGTGAAAATGGAAGTGCCACCTGAAGAGGAAAGAAAGGCCATGTTAAGCATGCTGACGGAAAACTTTCCATTGGGCAAAGAAGTGAGTCTGTCCAAGCTCGCCCGGCAAACTGCAGTAAGTGGTGTCCCATACAGTGACTTTAATAAATCTGTCAGTAGGGTGGACTAGTTGTTTATAAGAGGAGTAAGGCTGAATCTTTAGTTCCAAAAGATGAGTTGTAAAAGAGGTAAAAATTGGTTCTGCGGGAAGACAGAAGATGATAGTCTCAGTACGAAGATCCTTCTTGAAAAAACTACCCGTGCAATATACAGGTAGCTCCCAAGTTGCAAACGACAGGTTCTGTAGGTTGTTCTTAAATTGAATTTGTTTGTGAGTCAGAACATGTACATTTTTAACTGTAACTCCAGCTCAAGGGTTAATACCCCTGTAGTGTTTGTTTTGTTGTCTGTGCTCCTGTCTAGAAGATTTCACCAGACTTTTTGTCTCTGTGATGATTGGATTTTGAAAAATGGGCTTGTTGTGGAGACAAGGATTGGTGAAAAAGCATCAAAACCCCCTTTTCCCCATGATAATTTATTTTATTTATTTATAACATTTATATGCCGCCCTTCTCACTCCAAAGGGGACTCAGAGTGGCTTACAAGTAATATGCAATACAATAAATAAAATAAAGTATCTTCCTGGACCCCTCTCTTAACTCGGGTCCCAGAGCAGCAGTTGGTGTTGGGGGGAGGGCTCCCAACTGATGACACTGAATAATAGTTCTTCCAAGAGTGAATTTCCCTTCCTTGAGATAGATTTCTCTCACTTCCTGTTGTCTCGCCCCTGTTTGTAACTTGAGGACTGCTTGTACCAGAATCCCTCAAAAAATAATTCTGCACAGCAAGATGGAAAAGTGATAGGATTCACTTTGCTCTTGGAGTTCTTTTCCTATTAGAGTTTACCTAGATTTACTTTTGAGCTGTAGACAATGTAATACAAACAGATTATTGATTACCTTTTCTAGGAGTTTTAAAAGCTCCTCTCTTTTTTCTGTATGGAAAATTAAGTCAGCATTTAATAGGCAACATTCTTTCACTATGTATTTCTCTCTCTGCTGTGGAAATTGCTGCACTAATATTTTATTCCATCTTTCATCAGGGCTTTGTTCTAGGAGATTTTTGTGCTTTACTCTCCCATAGCAGTCATGCAGCCTGTACAAGGATCCAGAGTTCAAGGTAATTTCTGTTCATTGATATTGTAAGTGAAAAAAGTATTTGGTTTGAATATCTGAAAAAGGTCATTTCAGTGAAGTGTAGTTAGGATAGGGTGATACATACCAGTTCTGTAGTTTCAAAATAGTATGTTTTTGGAACATGGTTTGGGGAACCACCCAAATTCAGTTTTGAAGAGTCTTCTGGGGGCATGTATTGGGACAAAGGGTGGGACAAAAATAGCAGCTTAATAGCTTCCTTTGGCAAAATTCAGTAGAGTTGTCCTGAATTTTCACCTTCCAAAACTTTGGAGGTAAAAATAGTGCTTTCAGGGGATGCAAAATCCCCCAGTGAAAATGTAAGAGCCAGCCATGTTCTGTTTGCATGCTGGCTTGTTTTCAATGTTTCTTGATCAGTTACAGTGCTGGTGATCAGTTAGAGTGACTTCTTCCTCAGCCAATATAGAGATCATATAAGGACAGTGAAAATGTAAGAGCCAGCCATGTTTGGTCAAACAAATCCATATTGCTTTCATTTTGAAAAGTTTAATCATGTTCTCTCCCATTCTGTGCAATATAATGCAGATCAGGAATATCCCAGCAAGATGCAGATTCTAGTACACACACACATACACACACCCTATAAGGCACAATCTTCTTGGAGCACAGAATTTCCAGATCAGATTTCAAGTTAGAGCTAATCATGTTTTTGTAATTCTAAAGAGCACTAAAAACAACTTTCTATTTCTTCTTTACCAGCTTCCTGGGAGCACCAACGGATGAAGAAGAGCATGATTTTTGGCAGAAGATTTGGAGCCTGCCTGCCGGGCTTTCGCTGTCCCTTCGGGACGCTCTGTGTCCGCGGGAGGGGGCAGATTATTGCACTGGCCATCTTCGCCCGATAAACTGCATGAAGAAGAGCATGATTCCCCCTCTTGGCAGAAGATTTCGTTATTGCACTGGATAAACTGCATGATGCTCAATCACAGGCAATTGGAGCCCCAAAGGTCAGGAATGAAGCAATAAAAGATTTCAGTACAGTTTTCTGTAATAATTGCATGTAGTAAATGATGAAGTGGAAGTAAATAAAGTAGAAGTCAGCATATAGCATTACCTATTCAGAGCTATATATGGCATCTTTAAAAAATAACACCGTTATGCATTTTTGAAGCAAATAAAATTAAAATGGCAAAAATGAATTGATACTACTTGTCAGAATGTAGGCTAAAATCCACACTCTGGTTACATCCCAAAAAGACTACTGCAACCCACTCTATGTGGGGTTGCCTTTGAAGACTGTTTGGAAGCTTCAAATGGTCCATCAGACAGCTTGCTCACTGGAGCAGCATACAGGGAGCATATAATCCCCCTGCTGCATCAGCTCCAGTGGCTGCCAGTCTGCTACTGAGCACAATTCAAAGTGCTGGCTTTAGCATATAAAGCCCTAAACAGTTAGTCCCAGCTTACCTCTCCAAAGGTATCTTCTCCTGTGAACCACGTTGGAGATTAAGATCGTCTGGGGAGGCCCTGCTCTTGATCCCACCTCCTTCACAGTTGCATCTGATGAGAACGAGACAGGGCCTTCTCAGTGGTGGCCCCTCAGCTGTGGAACTCCCTCCGCAGTGATACTAGAGCAGCTCCCTCCCTCCTGGCCTTCAGAAGGAAAGTAAAAAGCCTTTGAAGATGAACTATAGTTCAATAACAACTACGGAATATGTGCAATGATTATTGGAACGGTCCCAGATTATGATTGTGGAGGACGTGATTTTAATAGTGAATGCTATGTTTTCATATGTTTTAATGTGCATTAATTTTAATTTTAACTTAAATGTATTTTAACTGTATGTTGTCCAAATGCATTGAATAGTTGCCTTGAGTAAAGCCGCCTTGAGTCCCCTTCGGGGTAGAGAAAGGCAGGATACAAACATAATAAATAAATAAATAAATAGATAAATTCATTCAATGACAATTTGTAGTCTTCAGCAGTTAAAAAGGAGCATTTCCCCACCTGTGCTTTCATTAGCAACTGCAGAACCAGGTAGAGTGCATTTGATGGGGAATGCTATACAAATTATGCCACATCTGGAAAAGGAGCATTGTATCCTCTTTCAAATCTTAATATATTAAAGCAGTGTTTTTCAACCTTTTTGAGCCACGGCACATTTTTTACATTTACAAAATCCTGGGGCACACCACCAACAAAAATGACACTCTAACACAGTAATACATATAGTTAATACATTTTAAATGTATTTATACACTCAGTGTGAAACCTGGGCCTGTTTCGATGAACACAACATAGATATCTTGGCAAGAAAGACAGAAAGACACACATGAAGGTCTTGCTCAACAGCTGTTCATTTGTGGGATTAACATAACTCAAAAACTACTGGACAAATTTGGCCACAAAACATACTAATACTAACCTAAGGAGGGACCATCTGTCAAAAAATTGATTTTGTCATTTGGGAGTTGTAGTTGCTGGGAGTTATAGTTCACCCGCAATCAAAGAGCACTCTGAATTTCACCAATGATGAAACTAAACCAAATGTGGCACACAGGACTCCATGACCAATAGAAAACACTAGAAGGGTTTGGTGGGCATTGACCTTGAGTTTGGGAGTTGTAGTTCACCAACATTCAGAGAGCACTTTGGACTCAAACAATGTTGGATCAGGACCAAACTTGGCACAAATACTGAATATGCCCAAATGTGAACACTGGTGGAGTTTGGGGAAAATAGATCTTGACAATTGGGAATTGTAGTTGCTGGAAGAGAAGGGAGGGGAGATAGAGCGAGGCAGAAGAGAAGGGAGGGGTGAGAGAGAGCGAGGCAGAAGAGAAGGGAGGGGGGAGAGAGAGCGAGGCAGAAGAGAAGGGAGGGGGAGCGCCCGAGGTGGAAGGGAAGGGAGGGGGAGAGAGAGCGAGGCAGAAGAGAAGGGAGGGGGGAGCGCGTGAGGCGGAAGGGAAGGGAGGGTGAGAGAGAGGGGGGGCAGAAGAGAAGGGAGGGGTGAGAGAGAGGGGGGCAGAAGAGAAGGGAGGGGTGAGCGCGCGAGGCGGAAGGGAAGGGAGGGGTGAGAGAGAGCGAGGCAGAAGAGAGAAGGGAGTGAGAGAGGCAGAAGAGAAGGGGGGGGGCCCGAGGTGGAAGGGAAGGAAGGGAAGGGAGGGGGAGAGAGAGCGAGGCAGAAGAGAAGGGAGGGGGGAGTGAGAGCGAGGCAGAAGAGAAGGGAGGGGGGAGCGCCTGAGGCGGAAGGGAGGGGAGGGGTGAGAGAGAGCGAGGCAGAAGAGGAAGGGGGAGCGCGCGAGGCGGAAGGGAAGGGAGGAGGAGGAGGAGAGCGAAGGCATGCTCTGCGGCGGCGCTTGCTCCTGGCCTCCTCCTCTTCTCACCCTTCCCTTCCCCTCCATTGGCCGCTCTGCTTGCCAGCCTTCCAGCCGGGGCCCTTACGTGGGCCAGTCAGAATCGGCCGGCGGGCCGCAAAATGCCCGGGGCTGGTATTGGAGGTTCCAATTTCCCACGGCACACCTGATGATCACTCACGGCACACTAGTGTGGCGTGGCACACGGGTTGGGAAACACTGTATTAAAGGATGGAATGTTTCATTTATTGAATGTATTCCCTGCCTTTTTCCCAGGATGAAAGGCAAGTTCCAGTAATTTAAAACAAGATTAAGTTACAATCCTTCTAAAGAACAGTACTACATTTAAAGTGGTTAAAATATAATTGCTAATGAAAGATCTCATCACTTTACATACAGTGCTGCTATATAATTGAAATCTCAAAAGGCCTTCCTGAATAAAGAAGTCTTCATCTTCTGGCAAGAAAAAGAACAAGGAAGGGATCAGCAGCTATGGAGAGGGCTCTTATTGATGTCCTCACCAGCCATGTCTGTGCAAATGGTGGGACAGATATGTTATGCAGCAGGGCTTTATCTTTTGATCTTAAGGTGTGAGTGAATAGCAAGTGGCAAAAAGCACAAATAAAAGTGGAGCATTGAGATGCAGAATACATGATTCTGTATGAAAACCAGTGGCATCATGGAGAGGGAAAGAACGATGGCACAAGAATGGCAACCAAGCCAGAGGTGCCACATTTCTAAATGTTTATAGATCTGCATCTCTCTGTATTTGAGAGTGCCATAAGAAGTTTAAATTGCATGTTTTGAGTTATTGAATGAAAATTTGGAATTTGTAGATCATAAGGCTGTCCTTTTGCTGCAGATACCGTCTGTCTTCTGGCAAGATATTGGTGGGCTCCAAGATGTGAAGAAGGAGATCCTAGACACCATTCAGCTTCCCCTGGAACATCCAGAGTTACTGTCTTTAGGCCTGCGCCGCTCTGGCCTCCTGCTCTATGGCCCTCCTGGAACAGGAAAGACTCTGTTGGCTAAAGCTGTAGCAACAGAGTGCACTATGACCTTCCTCAGGTGACCATGACACTATAAGGAGAGGAGCAAGGGAACCCCAGGAGTGATATTTTGGGATAACTTTGTGTCTTCTCCTTTTCAGTGTGAAGGGACCCGAGCTCATTAACATGTATGTTGGGCAGAGCGAAGAGAATGTGCGTGAAGGTTAGTTTGGAGCCCAAGTTTTTGTTTTAAAAAGCTGTGTTCTTGCAGATCACTCAACCTAAGACAACATGTCTTGTTACCCTTGTGCACACATATAGATAAACTAGCACGTGTTTACATACATGTCCAAAGTGTGAGGGTGATGTCAATAAAAATATCAGAGAAGCTTAATATATGTGAGAGAAACTACACATATATGTAAAATTATCATTGCTGAGTTTCTCTATAAGTTCTACAGTGCAAACATTTAATAAGAGACCAATTCCACAGAACATATAATTCAGGTTTTCAAGGCAGATGGAAAAAGTGAGCACTAACATAACAAAACAGACGTCTAGCTAGCAAAATGGCCAATCAACTGGCCATTGCAGTACTGTGCTGCTTTTCTCTGTGAAGTGGTTTTTTCAGATTGTTGTTGTAACCTGAAAGTGTTGTGTTATTCCATTTTCCATATTTTTCTCATATACTCATATAATTCTCTATGATGTACAGTTGTTGGCAAAAGGAATTTTAGGATGCCTATTTTCTTGGTTAAAAGAATACAGAATTGTTTTTCCTACATAGTTATTATGTATGCTTTGTGGTTTAGCATGTTTGTAAGATGCACACTGTTTATAATCTTAGTGTTTGCCAGAGCAAGATCAGCTGCTCCCTGCATTATCTTTTTTGATGAGCTGGATTCCTTGGCACCCAATCGTGGGCGGAGCGGAGATTCAGGGGGTGTAATGGATAGGTGAGTTATTTTTGTTGTCAGTTGATGGGAAACCAGTGGACTTCTAAGTACGAATACTGGATTTCACTTTCCTTTGCTTTCATAAATGGCCTCTCCACCATTCACCCCCTGCCTTGGCAGGCTTCCAGACTTTCCTTTTTCATGTTTGGCATAGTATGATAGGCAAGCATTCAATTAAAAGTAGAGCCCAGTAGTTACTGAAATGGACATCCAAGTGCCACCTCTGTGTTGATGGAGGCAGGCAGGATTTTCCCCGGGTACTGGTTGTGGGGGGTCGGGAGCAGGTGAGGGTTTTGCCCTCCTTTCTGCTAGAGATCCCTGTGTACAACTAGTGGGCCACTGTGTGACACAGAATGCTGGACTAGATGGGCTGAGGCCCGATTCAGCATGGCTCTTCTTATGTTCTTATGTTAGCCCTCACTGTCTATTGTAAACACTGTACCTGCCTCTTCCATGATTTTCTGTCCTTCCAAATAGCTTCTGGGAGGCCTTGTTTTCTTTGGAAGAGTTAAGTTTGTAGAGTAAGAATTTCATTTAAAAACTGAAATTACCTCTTACGACCCCAAGGAAGCTGCCCACAATAATAAAGCAATTACGTATGGATTCTAAAGTAACAAAAAATAATAATTACAGTCAGCCCTCCACATTTGCAGATTTCACATTGGTCAGTTTGATTATTCACAGATTTTATTAACATGTTCTTTGTAGGAATCCAGAGTTAATCATAGATTCATAGTGGAGGACCAAGAGATTTCCAAAGAGGTGTTTTTCTTAAGTTAGAAAAATAGTAGAGTTTTTTATTTATGTCCCCCCCCCCCCCCCACACACACACACACTTTCTCATGTGTTCTGTGTAACTAACTGGAACAAATGTGGCAGTTATAATTGAAATTCTACAAAAGTACACTATTTTCAAGATCCCAGTTAATAGTATTTTGTATTCTAAACCAAATGAAGTTTCTGATACTTTTATAGGTATTCTTGTTTCTAATGCCTAGTAGACAGTATTTGGATCTTGAAGTTTAGCTGTTACAGAACCAGTTTATTAACTGTCTTGCAAAAGTATTTATAAACATGTCTGTTGCTCCAAAGTTTTTGAGTAGAATTTTAGCACGAACAGAATGCTATGTTCTACCCTTCGAGTAACAGAATATGATATTTACTGAATTAGGGGCAAAATAGACATGGCTAAATGTGGAACCTGCCATGTATTGAAGATATTTAGGATTCTTGGAATAGCTGTGTGTCTTTTATGAATGGTGTAAATTGTAAGACACACTACAGTAGAGTCTTGCTTATCCAACATAAACGGGCCGGCAGAATGTTGAATAAGCAAAAATGTTGAATATGGAGGGTTTAAGGAAAAGCCTATTAAATGCCAAATTATGTTACAATTTTACAAATTAAGCAACAAAACATCGACAGAAAAAGCAGTTCAATACATGGTAACATGTCATAATTACTGTGTTTACGAATTTAGCACCAAAATATCCCAATGTATTGAAACAGCAATCGATCCGGGCGGGAGGCAGACTGTGTTGGATAATACAGAACATTGGATGAGCGAAGGTTGGATAAGTGAGACTCTACTGTGTATACAGTATGGTATTACTTTTGAAAGATGTAATATTTTATTTTTTGTGTAATTCCCTATGGGAGAAAGCACTTTGTATTTGAGAGAATATTTGTTCAGTGAAGTTGAATAACTTTATTTCGCTGTGCTTTTTCACCACTTGTACCTTCTGCCCTACTTTGATTATGAAGAGAGAGGAAGGGTGTCCTCACCACTCTATATCCACTATACACAGAACCACAACTTTAATGATTTCAAAATCCTGGTATTAGAAATTATTGCACCCAAACCATATCAGGAGCATAAGAAACTACTACATCAAAGAGAAGTTTTTTGGATTCATTCCCTAAAAGCGAGTTACCCTGGGCCACAATGATTGCTTATCAATCAGTGAAATTCTGGAGTAAGGTTTCACCTGCAGCGAAGTAGGAGTGTATGTAAGGCAAACCCCCAGTGTTATGTGTTGTCCGTTGACTACCAGGAGAAGTAGTGGCTGCGTCCACTCTTAAATATACTTTGATGCGAATACTACAAACGGTATGTAAGAAATATATATATAGCCTAGCCATAAGGGTTGTCCTGTTCAACTGGTGGGCTTATTATTATTTGAGAGATGATGTTATACCTTACTGTTATTTTTACTTTTATATATAGATGATCGGACCAGTGGAATTTAAAATCAATTATACTATTTTCGGGTCCCGATGAAGCCAGTTCTCTGGCGAAACGGAGAGGCCTTTAGATATACAGTCCGTCGACCCCAGAATACCCCATAATCCGGTTTATAATATGACTACTTTGATTATGAGCCATTGTTCAAAGCATGTCTGCAATGTACTGTTTCTATTGCTGGTGCACATTGATACTTTTTGAGCTCAGGTCTGGACACTGCTTATGTGAGTTAAACCGGATTTAAGTATATTTGCTTGACATTAACGAGTCAGCAAATTGCACTGAGATTTATGACAGTGCTGTTTCCCTGACAGAGTTGTATCTCAACTGCTAGCAGAGCTTGATGGACTTGATTCTTCACAAGATGTGTTTGTCATTGGAGCCACAAACAGGCCTGATCTTCTAGATTCAGCATTGCTCCGACCAGGCAGGTATGATTCTCCCCATTTTGGGTTTTCTTCTACCATTGCATCTGCCTTCCACAGAGATTAATATAGAGCAGTATAACTGTGGGATGACCTTCTACTTAGAGAGTCTCCTATATGGAGAGAAAAAGCAGGGTATAAATAAACATACTCTGTTTTTTAGTCCGTCTGAAGTTACAATGAGTGTCCTGTGTTTCTGATATGAAAGTGTTATAAGACAGGATTCCCATCCTCCTCTGTTTTCTGTGTGTGTCACCTTTTAGCAAAGCAAAACCTTGGCCAAACGTGAGTTCTTGGGATGCTTTCATGTGAGAAGTTTAGCTAATTCGTTCTCTGAGGTTTGGCTGTTCCTTCTGTATTGCTGAGTACATTTTTCTTGAAACAATTAAGCACTGAACTGCTTTGGAAGTTATCAGTGATAATAATGACACATACTGAGAAAAGCTATGTGTGTATGCATGGACTTATTTTTGGAAAATAAGTGAAAATACAGTATCTACTTAGAATACGATTTGGGACGTTGTGTGAAGATGCTAAGCTGTGGGCAATAGTGAACCCTTTTGGCCACGCGATTTCAAGCATAAGCATATCATAGGCTCATTGTGGAAGAGCTAGGAAATGCCTAAAGGGAACAGTTCTGTAGACATTGTTAGGTCGTTCAGTGCAACTCAAAGTGCTGGCTTTAGCCTATAAAGCCCTAAACCAGTGGTTCTCAACCAGTGGGTCCCCAGATGTTTTGGCCTTTAACTCCCAGAAATCCTAACAGCTAGTAAACTGGCTGGGATTTCTGGGAGTTGTTGGCCAAAGCACCTGGGGACGCACAGGTTGAGAACCACTGCTGTAAACGGTTCCAGTCCAGCTTACCTGTCTGAACATATCTCCCTTTATGATCCATCTCAGAGGCTAAGATCATTGGGGGAAGACCCTGCTCTTGGTCCCACCTCCTTTGCAAGAGCAACTGGTGTGGACAAGACACAGGGCCTTCTCAGTGGTGGCCCCTTTGACTATGGAATGCCCTCCCAAGTGAAATTAGATTGGCCCCTTCCTCCTGGTCTTCAAGGGAAAAAACTAAAAACGTGGCACTGGAATCAGGCTTTTGGCCAGTAATGGGAGCAGTGTAATAAGGGACTTTAATTGATGACTCAGACTGGCCCTGGATTATGAGTTGGATTACATGTTTTGAATTGTGGTTTTAATGCTACGTTTTAACTGGTTGATTTTAATTGCTTGTTTATTTACTGATGATATGTATTCACATGGCATTGAATTCCTGCCTTTAAAGGCTGCTCTGAGTCCCCTTCAGGGTTGATAAAGGCAGGATATAAGTGTGGTAAATAAATATATATGGTGTTTGCATACCATATAATCACCTGGAGGGTCTAGAAAATATCTAGAGGCGATATATTTTGTTGATGCAGGTAATTGAAATCGTGGGTACTAGTCCCACAGATCTGGGAGTTGTTCTGTTGTATAGTAAAATCATTTTTATTAGATCCCTATCCCGTATTACACATGCTTATGCTTACTCGGCATGGCTTACATCAATATCACAGATTCTCCAGATGTCTAGAAAATCTCTTAATATCACTAATGTTTTCTAAAACTGGAATGTTATGAAAAGGGAGATGCTATTTAAAGTGTAGTTGTTATTTCCTAGAGACTACTGTTGACTCCTAGTCAATTTATGCTATTAAAAAAAAAACAGTAACTGAATAATTGGTAGGAAACTCACTAGTTCTTATTGTGGATAGAAGGATTTTTTAATAGTAAGGATGTTGATGTGTGTGCTGAATGTCTGCATTTTGTATGTAAAAAGTTTATTTCTATTTCCATGGCAGATTTGACAAGTTGGTCTACGTAGGTGTAAATGAAGACCGAGACTCACAGCTGCAAGTACTCAGTGCCATCACCAGAAAGTGGGTTCCTGTCTTTCTTCTTTCCATATCATAAAAGCAATGTCAAAAGGATGGCTCTTTCTAATAGAAAATTTCATCCCATTAATATTACTTACAAATGAGCTGTTCATTCTGCCGGTAATGAGACAATTAAGTAAATGCTCTACGTCCCATTGTAATTTGTTAAATGCACTTATATAATCTTCAAAATCCTGTTTTATATTATGAACTAGCCTGGTGCTTGCGCATTCCCTTTTCTCTTTTCCTCCTCAGCCTGTATTGTTTCCAGTTTTATCAAACCACAGTTTGCTGTTACGTACTTCTAAACAGTCAAATTACAATTTGAATAATTCTACTTAGCCATAATTGCAGTGTAGTTAATCTATTCTATTTTGATATATCAGCTCAGTAGCACCCTTTGCCATATTCATTTGCGGCTGAGATGTGTCTTTGAAAAGTCCTTAAAAGTTCCAAAAGGCTTTTATTATTTACTAGCTTGGGGACCCGGCGCTGTCCGGGTTATTTGAGAAAGGCATTTTGTGCCAAGGTTGGTCCTTATCAATTGTTTATGTGGCTTGCAGTGGTCTCGGGAAGTGTGGGAAGGTGCTGGGAGTCCCATCGTCCATGGTCCATCCTCCAAAGTGCACCAGGATGTAGAGTGGGTCATAGGGGCTCTGTGTGGCAAATTTTGTCTTGCTGAGTTATTGGATGAGGGTTGCAGCAGTCTTGGGAAGTGAGTGGAGGTACTTCAAGTCCCATCATCCGTGGTCCATCCTCCTCAATACTATACCAGGATGTAGAATGAGTGATGGGGGCTCTGTGTGCCAAGTTTGGTCTTGATCAGTCTTTGGATGAGGTTGGCAGCAGTCTTGTGAAGTGAGTGGAGGTACTTCAAGTCCCATCATCCATGGTCCACCCTCCTCCGAACTGCACCAGGATGTAAAGTGAGTGGATCATGGGGGCTTTGTGTTGCAAATGTGGTCATGATCATGCACTGGATGAGGGTTGCAGCGGGATCTGTTTTGACACAGTATCACAGTAACTGAGGCCTAGTCAGGAAAAGCAAGTTTAGGAAGCCTTACTGTTATTTCAGTCCTTACACAGTATCCCAGTAACGTTGGCCTAGTCATAATAATGTAGTTGAGGAAGTGTTACTGTCAATTCAGGCCATACACAGGATCCCATGATTGGCGGCCTAATCTGGAGTATCAAGTTAAGGCATCCTTACTGTTAACTCAGTCCTTGTATAGTAGCTCAGTAACTGAAGCCTAGTCCAGAAAATGAAGTTTAGGAAGCCTGACTGTTAATTCAGTCAGGCCCTTTCTTTTACCCTCTCTGGCAGCATTCTCAGGAGGTGGGTGGAGGTACTTCAAGTCCCATCATCCATGGTTCGTCCTATTTGAAACTGCACCAGGATGTAGAATGGGTCAGGTGGGCTCTGTGTGTCTGCCTCAGGCCCTTTCCCTTCCTCTCTCTGCTGCCTAGGATTGTTGGAATGTTGAGAGGCTGGCCATTCAGAGCCGTTATGCAAATAATCCCACACCGGCAACCAATCGAAATGCTGCCACAAATTCCTCTGCACCTCCCGCCCTCCGCACTCCCGCCGCAAACATTCTCTTTTATTATATACATAGATTACTTTTTGAAGAAAAATGTAAATTATTTGTCCTTTTTATCTTACACTGAATTGTCTGCTAATCATCCCACGAAAGACTAGCCTAAATGTTATTTTTTGCTTACAACTCTGATTTTAATCTAGTGCTTTCTTTTCTATGGCACTAACTGTTGTATATGTCCTTTCCTGTTAGATTTAAGATGGATCCCTCAGTGAATCTGCTTGGTGTCCTTGACAAATGCCCCCTACAACTAACAGGTGCGGACTTGTATGCATTGTGTTCAGATGCCATGATGTCTGCTATCAAGAGAAAAGTGGAGTGGATCGAGGAAGGTAATGAATCAGACAGACTTGTTTGTTGCCAGCCAAAATATTAGAGAATTTGAATGAAAAAGACAAGATGTTGGAAATGATCTAGAAAGGACAGACAGAAGTTGAATGGCCTTCAAAGACATAACAGTCAATGAAATACGTGGTAAATATCTTCTTGAGTCTATTCCCAGAGAAGGGATGAAATGATAGGCCAAATTTTAAGCAAGAAAAATAAATGTTTCATATGGTGCTTGGTAAAATTCTTACGATTTTACATCAGCCTAATTCTTACTGTCTTACATCAACAGCCCTGAGTCCCCTCGGGGAGATAGGGCAGGTTACATATAAAGAATTATTATTATTATTTTATTTTGACTTCTGTGGAAATGAGCAAAGGTCATTGTTAAATTAGGGAATAGAAAATCAGCATCAGATCTTGGGTATCCAGATTAATGCTTGAGAGATGGATTTAAAACACTGGGTCGTTGTGTTTTCCGGGCTGTATGGCCATGTTCCAAAAACCATTTTCCTGACATTTCGCCCAAATCTACAGCAGGCATCGTCAGAGGTTGTGTGGTATATTGGAAACTAAGCAAGGGAGGTTTATATTTCTGTGGAAGGTCCAGTGTGGGAGAAAGAACTCTTGTCTGCTTGACACAAGTGTGAATGTTGCAATTAATCACCTTGATTAGCATTGCAAAGCCTTGCAGCTTCAAGGTCTGGTTGATTCCTGCCTGGGGGATCCTTTGTTTGGAGGTGTTAGCAGGCCCCGATTGTTTCATGTCTGGAATTCCCCTATTTTCAGAGTGTTGTTCTTTATTTACTGTCCTGATTTTAGAATACTGGTAGCCCGATTTTGTTCATTTCCATGGTTTCCTCCTTTCTGTTGAAATTCTCCACATGCTTGTGGATTTCAATGGCTTCTCTGTGCGGTCTGACATGGTGGCTGTTAGAGTAGTCCAGGATTTAAGATAATTAGAGGAATATATAATTCCAGAGGATGGTTGAGCAAAGGCAGGATGGTTAGCTCAGATACACCTTTTCTTTGGCTTTCTTTGTGTGGATTGAGATTCTTCTTCCTTCCTAGCTATGACATAATTTCATACCTGCAGAAAGAGTACAATTATTTCTCCTTTTTTTGTACCTCTGAATATTCTGTACAACTGTCACTAAGGATTAAGTTGCTGTTATGTCCCTTTGTCTTGTCCAAAAAAGTGAAGGACCCAAATGAAGGATAGTGAATCTCCACATGAAATGGAAAGTAAATAAAACCAAGGGAACAGATTTGAATCTTGGAAAAGAATGCCCTCAATGGTTGTCAAACAGCCTTACTTTTCCTGAAAATGAGAGTGTTGTAGCTCAGTGATTTTCAACCAGTGTGCTGTGGAACACTAGTGTGCCATGAGTGATCAGCAGGTGTGCTGAGGGAAATTATTTTTGAACTTCATTCATATATAAACTATAAGGCGCATCTGTCCCTTTAAGAAATGGAACCATAGCACTCTCGTTTAACCTAAGAATTGACGCGAGAGTGCTGTGGTCGCGCCATCTTGAATTCACTCAGACGCGGCTAAGTAAACAAAGTTAGAGTTAGTGCTGCAGCTGCGTGTCAAGTGACAGTGGCAATTTGGGATCACAGCAAGACAAGCGAGTGACAGTGATGGAGAAGTTTTTGAGAAGGGAAAATGCAAATGCCAAACAGGGCCCTGGACAAAATTATGACATAGATGAAGGCCCTAATATGAGTGGTGGACAAAAGAAAAAAGAGAAGACTGTGAGCTTGAGGCAATACAGCGAAAGCTATCTTTCATTTCAGGATATCTATTTTGTTTTCATTGAAACAGGCCCAGATTTCACACTGAGTATACAAATACATTTAAAAACATATTAATTACATGTATTACTGTGTTAGAGTGTCATTTTGTGTCATTTTGGTTTGTGGTGTGCCCCAGGATTTTGTAAATGTAAAAAATGTGCCGCAGCTCAAAAAAGGTTGAAAATCACTGTTGTGTCTTATCTTATTTTTCCTCATCCACTCACAAACTATCTAGGTGTGCATACATTTAGTTGTAAATTCCTTCAGAAACCATTTCTCTCTCTTTTTCCAGGACTGGATACAGAGAACTCAGAGCTCATGTTGACCATGGATGACTTTGTTCAAGCTACAACCAGGCTGCAGCCTTCCGTTTCTGAATCAGAACTGCTTAGATACAAACTGATCCAACAGAAATTTGCTACTTGATAGGCATCCAAGCAAGGGTGGAAAGGGAACACACCCAACTAGAACAATATAAACCCAAGGAAGCTGAAATCCTTTCAGTACGGAACACTATTCATGTTGGAGAAATGTTAAGGGCACAGTTTGTTACAATCTGCTGGCTTCTGATGAGAGAGGAATGAGGTCTAGTCATGGAATTGAAATTGAGTTTTTCTAAACTGAGTTGGAACTTGATGCAAATTAGACCTCATTCATGCTCAGTCCCACTAAAGATCTATAAGGATGTCAACATCAAATGGAACACTGTGGGATGATAACATGAGCCTAGGAATATGTGGTGAAAGTGGCTCTAAGTATCAAAAAGTGTCCAAATAAAGATTGGATTGCTTTTCCAAGAAGGATGAATTCTTGTTATACTCTTTGTGAGAGTCTCTGTGATCAACATAGTACTTACAATTATTATAATTGTTACGGTAATTATTATATCTTATTTTTCTTCCAGTGCGATTAACAGAGAAACCAAGCTATACCCAAAATATAAAATGAAAGTTTCTGAATTGAGCTAGGGAAGGGGTGCTCACACTTTTTCAGCATGCGAGCTACTCTTAAAGCAACCAAGTCCAAAAGATCTACCTGCCCCCGCCGCCACACGCTCTTGCCACCACGCGTGCTCCTGCTGCTGTTTTCCGCCCGCACAGTGCTTCTTCCACCTGCGGGACATTAGAGGAAGGAGAAAGCACGAGGCGGGACATCCAGAAGGAGTGCTCCGCCCTGCCTGTCTCGCCGGCAACGGAGGCTGCACAGCCTCTTCTGGACGAGAGAGAGGCAGGGCGCTCCCTCCAGAGGCCCAATAGCCTGTGCTTCCTTCTTCCTGCAATGCCCCGCAGTGTGAAACAGAAGCACCTTCAAGAGCAGAAGCCAGCAGGAGGAGCGCAATCTGTTGCTATTGACTTAAACAATAACATTGCAAGAGCACCCCATCTGGCTGGTGAGGCCCAAAGATCACCTGGAAGAGGGCCAAAGATCTACTAGTAGCTCCCGAGCTACCTAATGAGCACCCCTGAGCTAGGGGGATAGGGAGAAGCAAAAGATTAGATTCATTTATCTTTCTGTAGCCTTCACTGATCATGGGATATTTGGTTGAAAGAATATTTTTCATAGAACTGGTCATGTTTCTATAGTACTGTTTTTGCCAGTTTGCTAGGTATCATCTGCTTTTGACTTTAGTAGGATAACATGCTCATTTGTGCACACAGATGGAAGTATGATCTATATCCCCATTTTTTAGTCTTGAAGATATGGGGCTGTCATTCTGCATCATACTGGAATTGTTTAATTACTTTTCTTTTCCATTATGATTGATGTAATTGTGGTGCGCAGTTTACATTTGTCTAACCCTTTACATTTCTGGAAATGCAGTAAGGTTTGTGCAGTGTTTGGATTTCAAGGCTCTTTTAGGTAAAATCCTACTAGAGTGTTCACTTTAAATATATTGTGTTTGTATCTTATATAGCTCAATTGCTTCTCTTCATCAAGCAAAATAGAATGGGGCATTATCAGTACACTGGTGGCACTGCTTCTCAAATGACATGGTTGTAGATGTTATAAAGCACTGGGTGAAGAATTGAGTTTTGAAAACATGTCTTTGAGAAATACATACACTAAAATCTAACAGTGTCAGCACTTTTGTGAATAGAATATAAATCCCAAGCTATCCAGGAGCATTAACTAAATTACTCTCCTCCATATTAGCTCTAAACAGGGAGTCAGTGGAAAGCGGATTCCATTCCATAGGCCAGTGTTTCCCAACCTTTTTTGCTCCGCTGCACACTTTTAACATTTAAAAAATCCGGGGACACACCACCAACCAAAATGACACTCTAACACAGTAAAGAACGGCTGGGGGATGGTGGCCTGCTGGGAGCAGCTGCTGGGAGTACCGAAGCCTGGGGAGGAGCCAGGCCACACCATGTCCTGCCCCCTCCCCCTGGCTTCAGCTCTCCCAGCAGCTTCTCCAGCCTTGAGGGGGCAGTGCGAACGAGGGGCAGGAGTCATGGCGGATTGGAGGCTGGCTGCCTTGGGGGGCAAAGGGCAGGAGTCATGAAGGCTGGCTGGTGCCCCCGGCCCCTTCTTTTTCTTCGCCGCCACCCGGCTCTTCCTCCTCCTCTCCCAAGTAGCAGGAGTTTGGCAGGAGGAGGGGGGAAGGAAGGGGGCAGAGAGCCTTTCTTGTGGCACAGCAGGAGGTCCGTCACGTCACACTACTGTGCCGCGTCACAGTGGTTGGGGAAACACTGCCTTAGACAATTGAGAGAATTGATTTGATGTAGAGGTTCCTGTACTGCAGTTATCTACTTAAAGTTGGATATAGTGTTTTTAATCATAGTAGTGGCAGATCTTCATATGTTGGCCACAAGTAACTGATCTATTAAAAGTTAGAACAGACTGTTAGCACTATGTGGAATGTGCCTTATAAAGAAATCTAGGTAAAAATACATAAAAATCCTTCCCGACCAAGTTGCTGAAATGAGCAAGAACTATGCCAGGGCCTCAGATCTTTTGCATTCCCCATGACAAAAGACATGGCAATGCACAAGCTTCCTCATAACAATAAATAATCCAAGACATAAATGGAGGAACTGTGACCCTTCAGCTACTGTTGGACTCCAAGTACCAACAGCTCCAGTCAGCATAATCAATAGACAGATTATGAAAGATACCATCCAACAGCACAAGTTTCCTTTTGTAATAAGGTATTAAAATGTCCCCTTCCCTTTCTCCCTCTCCCTTGGAGAAAACACACAACCACAATTACGAGTAAATTATCTCAAACATTGATGCAAATTATCAAGGCAATATCAGTTGAGAGAAGCCAAAACAAAGTTGTCAAGAAACAGCAAGGTACACTTTAGCCAGCTATATAGCTTTGCATGCGATGCATATGCAAAGCAAACATTTCCCACTTTCTTCCCTTGGAGGTCACTGATTTGAGCAAATGCTCCTCCATTCCCCAAAGCCAGATTAATCAGATTGGACCCGTATAGGAAGAAAAAGAAGAAGACGAGGCAGAATTCCTTCCAATTTTCCCTCTAGTCTAGTTCAAGCAGCTCTTATGCACATTCGTGGTTGCTTGCATGGGATTTGGACTCCACCAGTTAGTCCAGCGACAGAAGAGGGACCATAGAATTGCTGGAGCAGTTCTGTAGTACAGTTGTCAGCCAGTTTTCTTCACCACATGGATAAAATAACATGGGTCGTATTGTTGGTCTGGCTTGTAAGGCTTGAAGTCCCCTAGGACTGTGTGTTCACATGGGCCTTGTACAGCATTTTTCAGCAGTTCTGTGAAAGGCTCCAGGAGGTGTGGGTAATAAGAGAGACGGAATTGGCTGGCAAGAAACAGAAAAAAAAGCTGTTAATCACTCATGATATGAGAGAACCAGGAGAGAATTGGGAGACGAGCTCCTAATTCAGCCAACCTCAACCTGTTGGTGTCTAGATATGTTGGACTGCAACTCCTGTCACCCTCGGAAAGCATGGTTATTGGCCATAGTCCCTGCCAATATGATGGTACTTATTTTATTATTTTACTAGCTGAGGACCCGGCGGTGCCCGGGTTATTTGAGGAAGGCATTGTATGGCAAGCTTGGTTCCTATTAGATGTTTATGTGGCTTGCAGTGATCTCAAGAACTTAGTGAAGGTACTGCGAGTCCCGGGGGCCTAGTCAGGAAAATCAAGTTGAGGGAGCCTAACAATATCCCATGTGCTGAGGCCTAGTCAGGAAAATCAAGTGAAGGATGCCTTGTTGTCAATTTTGGGCCTGGTCTGTGATGTATGGGGGCTACAGTGTAGTTTTGGAAGGGAATGAGGTGAAGGTACTTCATATCCCATCATTCGTGGCCCATCCTGCCCTAAACCACACCAGGTTGTGAAGTGGGCTATTGGGCCCCTGTTTGCCAATTTTTGTCCTGATCCGTCACTGCTGTGAGCCGCCGTGTATGACTGACTGAGGCTTTTCCTTTTTCCTCTGAATCACCTTAGAATGTTGGAATGCGGATGGCCATTCGGAGTCTGTTATGCAAATACCATTTCAGTGGCAGCCAGTCCCCTCTGTCTTGGGCCGTTTGGGCATGGTATGTGATTTTTAGGGGCTACAGTGTTGTTTTGGAAGTGTATGAGGAGAATGTACTGCAAATCCCATCATTTGTGGCCCATCCTGCCCTAAACCACACCAGGTTGTGAAATGGGCCATTGTTCCCCTGTTTGTCAAATTTGGTCGTGATCCATCATTGCTGAGGGCCGCAGTTGGTGACTGCCTGAGGCATTTCCTTTTCCCTCTGAGTCACCTTGGAATGGTGGAATGTGGTTGGCCTATCAGAGTACGTTATGCAAATACCACTTCAGTAGCAACCAATCTCCTCTCTCTGGGGCCGTAGAATGTTGGAGTTCTGAGGCTTGCCAATCAGAGCCCGTTATGCAAATAATCCCACAGTGGCAGCCAATTGAAACACTTGTACATATTCCTCCCTCCGCTCGGCCGCACCACCGCCCGCAAACACTGACTTTTATTATATGCAATAGATAGATCATATATCCATCCATCTTTTCCTCCAATATGATTAAGGTAGTATAAATAGTAGTTGAGTATGGCTCCTGCTCTATGCTCACTGTGCACAGGTTGATTGTCACTGGCCCAAAGTCACTTGTGAGTTTTATACTTCAGTGTAGACTAGAGTTGGAAAGTTGATCCCAGCGTCCAAACCACATTACTGTTCTTTGCAGTAGACAGATATTAGGATCCCCAAGGTTTTGCTCAGGACTATGGGTAGAGTTGCACATACTCATACTTAAAGATAGGTAGGTACCTCCCCATTTTGTTTTACTATACCAACTTCCACAGGCAACATACCTTAGTTCTGGGTTTCCATCTGTCCCCTCAGGTGGGACCTGGAGTGTGTAGTCCAGTGTCACCATATTTGGCTTGTTATTTACAAGGAGTACTGAGGTTGTGATGTCTTTGGTTAAGTCACTCTAGGGAAAAAGTGGAAAATGAATGTATAGTTCCCATTCCCCTAGCTTTTCCATCATGTCTAATCCAATATTGGCCTTGCTTCAGGTTACAAATCGATACTTTTGCATCACAGAATCCCCCTTTTGCTTTTTGCTACCGCCGACAGCTCCCCATCCTTTAATTCCTTCTATTAGTGATATAACTTGTTAATAACTTCTTAGCAGCCGGATTCCCCATAAGAATGACTGCATTCATAAATCTGCACATCACCCCTCCCAAGGGAAAATAACGCTGCTGTTTCTAAAGCTGCAGGTAAAACACTTGGAAGCAAATACAGGGTTTAGGAAACTTCATTGTTGCTACTTCCATTTGCAGGGATCTTTAACCTGCAGCTACAGAGTATTAAGCCAAAATGTTGGATTCAAAGAACGGGATTCACTAATGACGAGTTCATTCTAGTAGTGTTTCTCCTGATGTTTTGGATTTCCGTGTCCCAGAATCCCTGGTCATTGTTGATTTTTTTTTTTTGGGGGTCCAAGACATCTAGATCAGTGTTTCCCAATCAGTATACCGTGGCACACTAGTGTGCCGTGAGCGATCTTCAGGTGTGCTGTGGGAAATAGCCAGGCACCCTTGCCTGAGTCCCCACAGCCTCCTTTTGGGAGCAGCACCTCCCTCACAGGTTCCAAGAAACAAATTGAGCCCCCCCACTTGGTTTTTTTAAATACTATTTTACTGGATTTTTTTAGAGCCCCCCCCCCCCCCAATGAACTGTTTATAACAGCTTCATGACATCCATAGTTGTCATGGAAGCAAGTTTCATTCAGGGTGAAAATCCACAAAGGTCTGGAGAACAAGCTCTATGAGGAGCGGCTTGAAGAGCTGGGCATGTTTAGCCTGAAGAAGAGAAGGCTGAGAGAAGACATGATAGCCATGTATAAATATGTGAGAGGAAGTCATATATATGTTGTGTTCATCGAAACAGGCCCAGGTTTCACACTGAGTGTATAAATACATTTTAAAACATATTCACTATATGCATGACTGCGTTAGAGGGTCATTTTGTGTCATTTTGGTTGGTGGTGTGCCCCAGGATTTTGTAAATGTAAAAAATGTGCCGCGGCTCAAAAAAAGGTTGAAAAACACTGATCTAGATGGCCAAAGGTAGAAAACCTCTGCTCTGTGGCATATGGTTTGTGGCTTGGAATGCTCAATGGGATGAGCTACCTCTCATCCATGTTAAAGCACTTCAAGTAACCTATCTGCTGCATAAAGTCCACCACAGTTTCAGATTAGCAGTGATCTCACTAAAGCAATCTCTGGAAATCTGATAGGTTGGTAGATTGGCTTTTCAAAAGGAGAGTATAGTTGTACGAGCCAGTAACTTCTGTTAGGTTCTACAGGTCTTGCATGTAGCCCAATATTGTGTGTTGACTGTGAGCAGCTTTCCAGATCTCGGATATCTTTCCAGTAATGTCTTTCCTGATGCTACTTTCAGTACAGTAAATATGTGAAAGATAAACGTTGAGACATTCTGCATGTAAAGGAGATGCTCACTCTCCCAGTATACTAGACTTCTTACCAAAGCAGAAGGGATTCGTATCTGCCACAGGAGATGGCTGGAGCAAAAAATAATTGGTCCAGGTTTCCTTCCTGTCAATCATAAACTGAGTGTCATCTTTCTGTTCAAAACACAGGCCACTCAAGACCAAGCCAGCATAACAGTAGATTATATCATGTCCGAATTTAGAGTACACTTCCAAGTGTAACATTTTCTGTATATGCTAAGCTTGTGTGTTTGGGAGATGGCTGTATTTATTTATGTATTTTATGTATGTATTCTGCATTGCATGCCTCCCTTTTTAATGTGTTGCCTTTGCACTTGCCAAGAGAAGCAGTTTCTTTTTGACATGGGGGCACTTGCAGGTATGTTATATAGTACTATGGGGGTGAGAACTGTTCTGTCATTGGGTCTGAGGACCCTTGAAGTTAGGAGAAACGTTTTTGTGACATTACAAGCGATATTGTCGCTGCCTCTAATAGCTTGCTTTCTGGGAATACCTTGTAGTAGATATTCTTCCCAGGAGGTGCGCAGCCGGTTTTCAAGATGTAGTCATAGTTACGGTGGTCAATGACAAAGATGCCCCCTGGACGCACCATGCTGGCAATGTTCTTAAGAGCCTGTTTGTGAGCACCTTGGTCACCTAGAAATAGACAGAACTATGTTAAATCCCTTTCGGAGCACAAGAAAATCTTTGCAACATGAAGCATCTCAATATGGGAGAGGCAGCTAGTTGTAAATGATGTTTTGAGAAGAGTAATGAGAGCAACTGGACTAAATATAGTAAGGGTGTACTTATATAAGTAAGGATAGAAAAGCAGCTTGAATCTTTGCATTAGACAAAACAAACAAAAAAAACCCCTCTAAACAAATCCCATTCCATTGCTAGTGTTGCAGTAAGATTCAACTACCAATACAGTTAGCTTATATATGGATATATATGATTATATGGAACATGAGGGTGCCTCGGGGAGCAAAACATACAAGGTTGCTGTTGGGTACTTTGAAATCTGTTCCAATGTACTGTGGCCATCTTCTAAGTTGTTCTTGATGGAGTCAAAAAGGTTTGCCTTCCTATAAATCTGGGAGTTGTGTGACTTGCTGAGGCTACCCAGTCAGTGACTGAGCAGATATTTGGCCCTGGTCACCAAGAGTCCTAGCTCAACATTAAAACCATTACTAAAGTGGATAGCCCTTCAAAAAAGTTTTCACAAAAAGGAATGTATTAAGGGTAGACAGAGAACCAGTGAGTTGCTGAACTTGCTGACCAAAAGGTTGGCGGTTTGAGAGTGGGGGGTGAGCTCCTGCTGTTAGCCCCAGCTTCTGCCAACCTAGCAGTTCAAAAACATGCAAATATGAGTAGTTCAATAGTTTCTGCCTTGGCAGGAAGGTAATGATGCTCTATGCAGTCATGCCGGCCACATGACCTTGGAGGTGTCTATTGACAACACCGGCTCTTTGGCTTAGAAATGGAGATGACCCCCCCCGAGTTGGACAAGAATAGATTTAATGTCAAGGGGGAAACCTTTACCCTGTTGTTACCCCCCCTCCCACCCCACAGAATGTGCTTTTCCTATGGGCGACATCTGCCCATATGCTTTGTTTTTATATATGTCTGTGAATTTCAAAATAAAGATTTTTTAAATTGAAAAAAAAAGAATAAACCATTCCTTTCATACCACCCCTCCCCATTTTCTGATTATGAAGTAAAGCAATGCTGACCTTACAGTATTTTTCTTAGAGATCCGATCAGATATAAATCTAACTAAATGTTACTGCAGTTGACACAGATACACCTCTTCTTTCCCCCTCTTGCCTGGACTTTTAAGTCACTTGACCTATAGGTGAGTTTTTGGATCCTATCATGGAACTGATGTAAACTTTAAATAGCTGTATACTAAAAAAATAAATGTGGGATACTATAAAAACAGATGTTTTTCTCCTTGGCTTTATAGAGTACTAGCTTGGTGACCCGGCGATGCCCGGGTCATTTGAGAAGTGCAGCAGGATGTAGAGTGGGTCATTTGGGAGGGGGGGGGCTGTGTGCCAAGTTTGGTCTTGATCCATCAGTATTGAGAGTTACAGTGGTATCATGAAATTACTGAAGGTACTGGAAGTCCCATCATCTGTGGTCCAACCTCCCCCCAAATTGCAGTAGGATGTTTATTGGGTCATGGGGGCTCTGTGCGCCAAGTTTGATCTGTATTGGTGAATGGATGAGGGTTGTATTGTTTTTAGGAAGTGAGTGAAGGTACTTCAAGTCCCATCATCCGTGGTCCATCTCACACAGAACTGCACCAGGATGTTGAGTGGGTCATGAGGGCTCTGTGTGCCAGGTTTGGTGTTGATCAGTGATTGGATTAGGTTTGCAGCAGTCTTGGAAAGTGAGGGAAGGTACTGCAAGTCCCATCATCCATGGTCTGCCCTCCTTCAAACTGCAGCAGGATGTAGAGTGGGTCATGGGGGCTCTGTGTGCCAGGTTTGGTGTTGATCAGTGATTGGATTAGGTTTGCAGCAGTCTTGGAAAGTGAGGAAGGTACTGCATGTCCCATCATTCATGGTCCACCCTCCTCCAACTGCAGCAGGATGTAGAGTGGGTCATGGGGGCTCTGTGTGCCAGGTTTGGTGTTGATCAGTGATTGGATTAGGTTTGCAGCAGTCTTGGAAAGTGAGGGAAGGTACTGCAAGTCCCATCATCCATGGTCTGCCCTCCTCCAAACTGCAGCAGGATGTAGAGTGGGTCATGGGGGCTCTGTGTGCCAAGTTGGATATTTATCGGTCTTTGTTAGGGGCCACAATGGTCTTTGGGAAGTAAAGTGCTTGGAAGTACTACAAATCCCATAATCCGTAGTCCATCTTTCCCAAACTGCACCAGGACGTAAAGGGCATCATGGGGGTTATGTGTGCCAAGTTTGGTTCAGGTCCGGCTGAGGCCTAGTCAGGAGAATCAAGTTGAGGGAGCCTTACTGTCAATTCAGGCTGAGGCCTAGTTTGTAGAATCAGCTGAAGGAAGCCTTTTTGTAAAGAACTCTGTCTGGCACCTTTGAGATTTGGGATGTTGGAATGCTGGCCAATCCATGGCCCATCCTCCCTCAAACTGCACCAAGACGTAAAGTGGGTCTTGGGGGTTCTGTGTGCCAAGTTTGGTTTTGTTGTCTCATTGTTGGGGGCTGCAAAGTGTATTGGACCTAAACTCCCATCATGCCTGACTGGCTCAGGCCTTTTCCTTACCTCCCTCTGGCACTTTTGAGTCTCGGAATGTTCGTGTTGGCTGGCCAGTGGGAGTTGTTTATGCAAATAACCCCACAGTGGGAGCCAATCCGAAAGCTGCCACATTTCCTTCCGCCCTTCCGCCCTCCGGACACATACAAACATACATACATACATACATACATACATACATACAAACATTCCGCTTTATATAGGTATAGAGATAGAGATTCTTATCTTGTAATATTTTTTCTTACCTAGAAACATAGCAAGACTGTTGAAAAGCATGGGAAAAGGATTTTGGCTAGAAGCAGCAGAGGCCTAATTTGTCAGCTCCTTCTTGTAGTACTATGCAATGCTGCTGACCTGCAAAAGCAATGACGCTGTACTGTTGGCACTCACCTTTAAAATCTGGGAGATGTGCAAAAGAGTTTCCCAAACAGATGACTGCGTCAAATCCCTCTCCTGGCTTCTGCAGGTCCTGTGACAGGGTGAGCCAGTTTGCTTCCTCAATGACTGCAGAACAAAAAGGAAGACATCTCAAAAAGGAATCCGAAATAATTTAAACGATTGACATACTGATCATATCATAGAACTTTGAGGACCATTGCCCATTTCATCAGATGCGTGTGTTATCCAGCATTTCAGTACATGTACACATGAAATATGCTTTGTTGACACTCTAGTTCAGTGTTTCCCAACCTTTTTTGAGCCGCGGCACACTTTTAACATTAAAAAAATCCGGGGGCACACCACCAACCAAAATGACATAAAATGACACTCTAACACAGTAAAGAACGGCTGGGGGTTGGTGGCCTGCTGGGAGCAGCTGCTGGAAGTGCCGAAACCAGGGAGGGGGTGGAGCCAGGCTGCACCATGCCCCGCCCCTACTCCCGGCTTCACCTCTCCCAGCAGCTGCTTTAGCCTTGAGGGGGCAGTGCCAAGCCAGCGGTGCCAGAGACAGCACAATGTTGGCTTGGCACTGCCCTCAAGGCTGGAGCAGCTGCTGGGAGTGCCAAAGCCAGGGGAGGGGGCAGAGCCAGGCCGTGCCATGCTCCGCCCCTCCCCCCAGCTTCAGCTCTCCTACAGGCCGTGCCATGGCCCGCCCCCTCCACCCAGCTTCAGCTCTCCTACAGAGGAGGAGCATGAGTGGTGGACGGGCTTCAGTGGGCGGGCTCCTCCTCCACGCGGCTTCAGCGCGCGACGGGCAAGAGTCATGGTGGGAGTCATGGCAGATTGGAGGCTGGCTGGGGAAACGGCCGAAGGAGGCGGTGTCCTGGTCCCTTCCTCTTTTTCTTCGCCACTGCCCGGCCCTTCCTCCTCCTCCCCCAAGCAGCAGGAGTTCGGCAGGAGGGGGGGAGGAAGGGGGGCAGAGAGCTTTTCTCGTGGCACAGCAGGAGGTCCATCACGGCACACTAGTGTGCCACGGCACACTGGTTGAGAAAGACTGCTCTAGTTAGTGAAATCAACAGGAAGTTACATTATTTGAGCATTGAGTGATAGAATACAAAAGTGTAGCCTGTTTTTGGCTGTTTTTTTTCAATTATCGGTAATTTAAACCAGAGGAATTTCCTTAGGCAAAAAAGAGTGAACTGGCTCAGAGGAAACCTCCCAGCCCAAGGGAAGTAATTTGCTTTCTAAATAAGGCCTTGGGTACTTTCCCCTTCTTTTTCAAAACTAGAAAGTGGACTTCTGGCCTCCTCTTGTTTACATGTTTGTGTGCCCTCCAGACAGTCTTAGGGCCAGAAAATTGGCCTGCGGACCCGATGAACTAGCCTCCACTTAAAGATAAGGTTGTGCAGCCAGTTGGGTCAAACGTTAACCTATGAAGTGAATACGGCTAGTTAGGACCAGTTTCTGTTAGCTCTGTTTCAAATAAATTTGGTAGAGTTTCGTTCTGGAGTAGAATGGCACAGTCCGCAAGACTTCAAATGGGTTTTCTGATCTACATATGCATTAAAAAGGAGACACAGAAAATCAGACTGTGTCTCCAACAGGGCCATACAAACAACGCTAAAGTGATATTTATGTATTTATTATTTATTATTTGGACTTGTACGCCGCCACTCCCCGAGGGCTCGGAGCGGCTTACAATCAGGTAAAACACAGAGGTAAAAGCATACATATTAAACTAGCCTAAAAAAGATTTCTGGCTTAGCAATCAAAGGCTAGCCGAAAAGGTGAGTCTTGCAGGCCTTGCGGAAGGAGAGAAAGGTCCTGCATGGCCCGTACATCGCTAGGAAGAGTGTTCCATATTGACGGCGCCACTACAGAAAAGGCTCTGCGCCGGGTCGATGTAAGACGGATTGCTTTGAAGGAGGTTCAGTTGTTCGGAACGAAGTAACCTCTGGGATTGGTAGGGGAAAAGACGGTCCCTCAGATACAGCGGCCCCAGACCATGCAAGGCCTTGAAAGTTAACACCATCACCTTGAAGGTGATCCGGTGCTCGACCGGAAGCCAATGAAGCTGCTGGAGGATAGGTGTTATGTGACACTGAGAAGTCGTGCAGCGGCATTCTGGATGAGCTTAAGTTTCCGGATAACTGACAAGGGCAGGCCGATGTAAAGGGTGTTACAGTAGTCCGGTCTCGAGATTACCGTGGCTTGGAGCACTGTGGCCAGGTCGTCTCTGGATAGGTAGGGGGCCAGACGCCTAGCTTGCCGCAGATGGAAAAAGGCGGTTTTGCTGACGCTGGAGACCTGGGCCTCAATCGACAGCAACGGGTCAAATGATGTCAAAGAGTTAGAAAGCTGAGCTTTGCTCACTGACAATTCCTCATGCAGTCTAGGGCAAGTGTCTCACCAGCACTTCCTAGTCAGCGTTTAGGGACAAGAATAATGTGAGATTGTTGACGCTGCAGAGTGAATTATCTTCTCTGGCATCTCTTCACCTTGCTTGTAAATGTGTTGGGTTATGAATCTGTGTTTCAAATAGTGCCTAGCAAAACCAACTGGATTTTCCTGCCTGAAATCTGGCAAAGTTAATCCTCTTTTTCTCATATATTGTCTTCACATACCATGCAGATGTGTAAATCTGTAAATCTGTATATCTGTATCTGTATCTGTATATCTGTATCTGTATCCCTTTATAAAACGGAATGTTTGTATGTGTGTATGTGTGTATGCGGAGGGCGGAAGGGCGGATATGTGGCAGCCACTTTCACAGGCCACAGCGACCAGCGCGGGTGATGGACCTGCACCAAACTTGGTACACATAACCCCCCTAACCCCCTTTACGTCCTGGCGCGGTCGGGGACATGACCCACGGATTATGAGATTTGTAGTACTTTCCAACACTTTGGTTCCCACAGACCACTGCGGCCACCAAAAAGGACCAATACAGACCACACTCAGCACACACAGCCCCCATGACCCACTCTACGTCCTGGTGCAGTTCGGAGGAGGGTGGACCATGGATGATGGGACTTGAAGTGCCTCTACTCACTTCCCAAGTCCGCTGCAACCCTCATCCAATCACTGATCGAGACCAAACTTGCCATACATAACCCCCATGACTGCCTTCACGTCCTGGTGAGGTTTGGGGGAGGACTGACAATGGATGATGGGATTTGTAGTACTTTCACACCCCTCTGTTCCCACAGACCACTGTGACCCCCAACAAACACTGATAAAGACCACACCTGGCACACAGAGCCCCAGTGACCCAGTCCACATCCTACTGAAGTTTGGAGGGGTACAGAACATGGATGATGGGTCTTGCAGTACCTTCCCTCACTTTCCAAGACCGCTACAAACGTAATCCTATGATTGATCAACACCAAACTTGCCACACAGAGCCCTCATGACCCACTCTACATCCTGGTGCAGTTTGGAGGAGGGTGGACCATGGATGATGGGACTTGAAGTACCTCTACTCACTTCCCAAGTCAGCTGCGACCCTCATCCAATTACTTATTGAGACCAAACTTGGCACACATAACCCCCATGACTGCCTTCACGTCCTGGTGAGGTTCGGGGGAGGACTGACAATGGATGATGGAATTTGTAGTATTTTCACACCCCTCTGTTCCCACAGACCACTGCGGCCCCCAACAAACATCGATAAAGACCACACTTGGCACACAGAGCCCCAGTGACCCACTCTACATCCTACTGAAGTTTGGAGGGGGACAGAACATGGATGATGGGACTTGCAGTACCTTCCCTCACTTTCCAAGCCTGCTACAAACCTAATCCAATGACTGATCAACACCAAACCTGGCACACCGAGCCCTCATGACCCACTCTACAGCCTGGTGCAGTTTTCTGTGAGACGGACCACGGATGATGGGACTTGAAGTACCTTCACTCACTTCCGAAAAACAATGCATCCCTCATCCATTCACCAATACAGACCAAACTTAGCACACAGAGCCCCCATGACCCAATCTACATCCTACTACACTTGGGGGGGACAGAGATGATGGGACTTGCACTACCTTCAGTAATTTCATGATACCACTGCAACTCCCAATAATGATGGCTCAAGACCAAACTTGGCACACAGAGCCCCCATGACCCACTCTACATCCTGCTGCACTTCTCAAATGACCCGGGCACCGCCGGGTCCCCAAGCTAGTAAATAAATAAAACCAAGGGAGGGCACTGGCAAATCTCAAAATTCCATTCGGATTTCAGATCTGAATGAAATGAATCTGGACTCTTAGCAGTTTTTATCTCACAACATGCGCAGTCTCACAAATACGCTGGCCAAACTCCTGCTTCCTGCTATTTACAACTGCAGCTACAAAAGAATGTTTATTGCTTTGTGCAAAGTGAAAGTAAGCCATGTGTTAGATTTGCAGAACAGAAAAGATTGCCAGATTTTTTTTATTTCCCAGCAAAGGCTGGAGACAGGCCTTGGCTGCTGGGTGTTTTCATGATGTTCTACCAGTGAAGAAAGTGAAAGTAACCCATATACTAGATTTGTAGAACAGAGAAAACATTGCCAGACTTTGATTCTTTCCCAGAAATGGCTGGATTGGGGGCTGGATGTTTCCATGATCTACCAATGAAGATAAACAAAGACTTAAACAATCGCTTTCATGAAGTTCTTTTAATGTCCAAGAATGGAAATTCCAGCTGTCCCTCACAGTAAAACCTGCATTTTGTTTTTCACATCTTGCCTACTAAAGTGACCTTCACTTCTCTTCCATGGATGATGATATTATTACTATTATTTTTTAACTAATTTTGAGCAAAATCGGATTGCTCAAACTATCGAGGTATAACACTGCTCTCCATTGCTGGAAAAATCCTTGCAAGGATACTCCTGAACAGATTAGTTCCTGCTATTGCAGAAGACCTTCTCCCGGAAAGCCAATGCGGCTTCAGAGCTAACAGGAGCACCACAGATATGGTTTTTGCCCTTAGACAACTGCAAGAGAAATGTCGAGAGCAGAACAAAGGACTCTTTGTTATATTTGTCGACCTCACCAAAGCCTTCGACACTGTGAGCAGAAAAGGTCTGTGGCAGATCCTGGAAAGTCTAGGCTGCCCCCTCCCCAAATTCCTCAAAATGATTATCCTGTTACATGAGAGCCAGCGCGGTCAAGTCAGATACGGTGATGCTCTCTCGGAGCCCTTTCTCATAACTAATGGAGTGAAACAAGGCTGTGTTCTTGCACCAACCCTATTTACATTCTTCTTCAGCATGATGCTCCAAAGGGCTACGGCAGACCTCGAAGAAGGCGGCATATATACACGCTATCGTACTGATGGTAGCTTGTTCAACTTAAGCCGCCTGAGGGCTCGCACTAAGACTCTATCTAGTCCGTGAGCTGCTTTTTGCTGACGATGCTGCCCTTGTCACCCATTCAGAAGCAGCTCTGCAGCACCTGACATCCTGCTTTGCAGCAGCTGCAGCAGCTCTCTGGGTGTAGGTGAACTACAACTTCCAAAGTCAAGGTCACTTCCCAAGCAAACCCTTTCAGTACTTTCTGTTGATAATGAGAGTTCAATATGCCAAGTTTGGTGCAATTCAATTGTTGCAAGAGTTCAGGATACTCTTTGATTGTGCGTTAACTATAAATCTCAGAAACTGTAACTCCCAAATGTCAAGGTCTATTTTCCCCAAACTCCATCTGTGTTCACATTTGGGCATATTGAGTATTCATGCCAAGTTTGGTCCTGATCCAACATTGTTTGAGTCCACAGTGCTCTCTGGATATACGTGAACTAAAACTCCAAAACTCAAGGTCAATGCCCACCAGAACCTTCTAGTGTTTTCTATTTCCCGTTTTCAACCACATATCTGTGTGAGATGAGCTTCTCTAGCTTGACTGCGATAAAAACTAAACACAGAGAGAGACTGACAGCTGTTGAGTAAGACCTTCGTGTGTGCCTTTCTGCCATTCCTGCCAGGATATCTATGTTGTGTTCATTGAAACAGGCCCAGGTTTCACACTGAGTGTATAAATACATTTAAAAACATATTAACTATATGTATTACTGTGTCATTTTGGTTGGTGCTGTGCCCCAGGATTTTGTAAATTTCAAAAATGTGCCGTGGCTCAAAAAAAGGCTGAAAAACACTGCCCTACTGATGATACACTATGGAGGGAGAGGAAGACAGTGGGCACTCTTGTCATGAGAAATGCGCAAATTGCCTTGCATGGAACCTGTGTATCATCAACACAAATTGATATAACTTATTCCCATTTGCTGGATGCACACGTCCCAGTGCTGGCCTTGTAATCTCTGATAAGGAGCTCTCCCAGGAGCCGAACCAACTGGAATGTCAACTCTGCTAGTCTACACAGAGTTGATTGTTATTAACTCCCACACACCATTTCCTGGATGATGTAACTTGTCCTGTTTGATATTCTGATCTTCCCAAGAACATACATCATCTACCCAATGTTTGATGCTTCCGTAATTTTCCCTAATTAGCCTATGCTTTCATTTGCAGTTTGGCCAAAAAATGCAGACGCCAAATGAAACCAAATGCCCATGCCCCAGACTTCTATTGCTGAGAATGCCACTTGGCGTTTACTCATAATTTATGTGATGTGTAGGGAGAAGGAGACAAATTCCATTTTGAGTTCTAAGACTTCTTTCAGCAGAAACTAGCACTAATCTCGATGGGCAGCTGTCTCCTGCTCTTGGTAAAATAGGAGATGTTGGGGAATCTATTGGAGGGTGACATGTTCCCCACTGAGTAGGAATCAAAAGTCATTATTTCAAGGCTAAAAGTTGTTAAGGAATCCTGTAGTATTTTTAGACTTTTTAGGGAAAAAATCCTTTCATGACGTCCAATCCTTTTCCTTCCACTCATCTGGGACTGGGGTGCAGCTGGCTGGCTGGGAAGTAGTTCTGGATATAAAATCAATGCTTTAGAACACTGACTGAAAGGTCATGAGTTCGGCCCCACCTATGCCCTCAGCAATTTTTTTTTTTAAAATGGCCGGGTCAGCTCCTCCTTTTCGTGAGCTCCGATCAAAATTGTCACAGGCCTGGCATGACGCGCTGCTCTTGGCGCCGCCTTTTGCAGCCTGAAAATAAGTTGCATCTGTCAAGTAGGAAATTTAGAGTACCACCTTTGCTGCTCTTGGGAGGCTAATTTAACTGATTTACCCTGGACCCGCCAGGCCACTGTAAAATCTCCAGGAAGTATGCAAAGAATGTATTGATTGGATTTTGTATATATTAACGAAATCCGGACCTGTGAAACTTATACACAGCTCCCTGATGGCCAGAAGCTGGAATGTTAAATAGCCTCTGAGTGTCTGTCTATATGTTGTGTGTCTTATGGCATTGAATGTTTGTCTATGTATATGTACATTGTGAAAGAACATGAGGTCTGCTCCTGAGTCCCCTTTGCAGCTTGGGTGAGAAATTTAGGGTGGAATATAAATCCTGGTGAGATTTAGAGGAGGTTGACCACTGAGTGTCTGTCTATTTTGGGATTTTTTTGTCAGTACTTGTAATCTGCATCCCCTGCAGGGTGAGAAGGGTTACTTCCCACAGACCACTCTGCCCCCAACCAAGAACAATAAAGATCAAACTTGGCACACAGTGCCCCTATGACCCACTCTACATTCTACTGCCATTTGGAGGAGAGTGGACTATGGATGGGACTTGAGGTCCCTCAATGGATTATGGGATTTGTAGTACTTTCAAAGCTTTCATTTCCCGCAGACCACTACAGCCCTGAACAAAGAGCTATAAAGACTACACTTGGCACCCTGTGCCCCCATGACCCAGTCTCCATCCTTCTACAGTTTAGAGGGTGGACCATGGATGATGGGACTTCAACTACCTCTACTCATTGCCCAAGACTGCTGCGGCCCCCAACAAAGACCATACTTGGCACACAGAACCCCCATGACCCACTCTATATTCTACTGCAGTTTGGAGGAGGGTGGACCATGGATGATGGGACTTGAAGTACCAAAGACCAACCTTGGCACACAATGCCTTTCTCAAATAACCCGGGCACCACTGGGTCCCCAAGCTAGTAAATAATAAATCCATCCCTTTATGCCCTGTCTTTTTCCCCAGACTGGGACTCAAAGCAAAATTAAAGCAGTATTAAGCAACAGAATTAAATCAGATTAAAATACTTCATCAGATCATAGAATTTGGAAGAGTCGTCGTGGGTCATCCAGTCCAACCCCCTGCCAAGAAGCAGGAAAATTGCCTTCAAAACACCCCTGACAGATGGCCATCCAGGCTTAAGCGGCTGAGGGGGGAAAGGAAAGTGCCGGAGGCTGTTAGGAATGGTGGGAGTTGAAGTCCAAAACACCTGGAGGGCCAAAGTTTGCCCAGGTCTGCCTTAGAGCTTCCTGTTCCCCATGATTGACCTCCAGTGAAAAAAGATTTTTTATTAAAAAAAAAAATCTTAAAAGATATTGCCAACATCAAATAAATTAGGGGTGCTTTGTATGGCAAATTCTGATTGTAATTTCCAGGCTGAGGATGTCTGTAGGTCAGTGTTTCCCAACCAGTGTGCCATGACACACTAGTGTGCCGTGAGCGATCATCAGGTGTGCCGTGGGAAATTGGAACCCCCAATACCCTTTCTTCCCCCTCCTGCCGAACACCTTTTCTTCTCCAATCGGGCTCCCTTCTTCTCAGCCTCACTCTGCTCGCTTTGCCTCGCTCTGCTCACGCTGCTGCTTCTGCGGAAGGGGGGAGGGAGGAAGACGTGACCCATGCAGGCGCTACTGCACAGACTCGCCCCACATCTTCCTCCCTCCCCTCCACAGTGCTCTCTGGATATAGGTGAACTACAACTCCAAAACTCAAGGTCAATGCCCACCAAACTCTTATAGTATTTTCTCTTGGTTATGGGAGTTCTGTGTGGGAAGTTTGATTCCATTCCATCATTGGTGGAGTTCAGAATGCTCTTTGATTGCTGGTGAACTATAACTCCCAGCTGTTGAGCAAGACCTTCGTGTGTGTCTTTCTGCCATTCCTGCCAGGATATCTATGTTGTGTTCATCAAAACAGACCCAGGTTCACGGGGGGAAAGGGTTGCGGCCTGGCAGGAGGATCCTTGGAGGAAGGAAAGGCAGGCGGGATTCCGTGTGGGACTCCCTTGCCAGCCTTCCTCAGCCTTCCTCCCAAATGTCAAGGTCTATTTCCCCTGAACTCCATCTGCATTTCAGTACTTTCTGTTGGTAATGAGAGTTCAATATGCCAAGTTTGGTTCAGTTCCATTGTTGCAAGAGTTCAGGATGCTCTTTGATTGTGTGTTAACTATAAATCCCAGAAACTGCAACTCCTGAATGTCAAGGTATATTTTCCCCAAACTCCATTTGTGTTTACATTTGGGCATATTGAGTATTCATGCCAAGTTTGGTCCTGATCCAACATTGTTTGAGTCCACAGTGCTCTTATAGGAGTAATGAAAATATTTAGTAGAGGATAATTTTATTTAAATAAATAATTTTATTATTTTATAATAATAATATAATAGAATGTTACTGGATGGATAATATAATTATGATATAATATAGTGAAATATATTGTATATACTTGATACAACTCCAAAATAATGGTTTTGGGGGGGCCCAAAATAATGTCAATGCCCACCAAACTATTATAGCATTTTCTCTCAATGGCATTTTCTATGGGAGTTCTGTGTGGGAAGTTTGTGACTTTCTATCATTCCTGCCAGGATATCTATGTTGTGTTCATCAAAACAGGCCCAGGTTTCACACTGAGTGTATAAATACATTTAAAAACACATTAACTATATGTATTACTGTGTTAGAGTGTCACTTTGTGTCATTTTGGTTGGTGGTGTGCCCCAGGATTTTGTAAATGTAAAAAATGTGCCGCGGCTCAAAAACGTTTGAAAAACCTGTTTTTCTGTTCTGAGTGCCTTTCCTGGGTTGCTGTTTTGCACTAGGATGGAACTCTAATAGATATTACAAGGCTGAAATGCCTGGCCAAGGATCTTCGTCAACAAGCGCACAGTGAGTTCACATCAGTGGAAGGATGTGGGTAAACAAGGGAGCCCGTTACACCATTGGCATTTCAGTGCCTGCTTCAAGAGCACAGCTCATATTTCACCATGCTCTATGCGCAAATCTCCTTGCTGTAAACTTGCTTCTGACTCCTCTAAACACACCTTGGGAAAGATATAGAACACCTGTTTGTTGGAGGCATTCAGACCTTGGTATCTCTAATGTCCAAGGTAAGAATCATCTGGACCTGCTCTCGGCCTTTTGGCTAAGATCAAGTGTACTGTCTGTCCTTATCAGATAGATAAGAGACAGCGTGATGTAGTGGTTTGAGCATAGAATTATCACTCTGGAGACCAGGGTTCAATTCACGGTTCAGTTCACTGGCTCACCTTGAATGAGTGGCTCACACTCAGCTCAGAAAACCTACGATCGGGCCACGATATATCAGAAAAGATTCAAAAGCACACAACAACAAAATCGTGTAAACAGTGTAGAACTCATCCCAGGTTTCAGCTCATTTAATTGGGGAGCCAATATTTATTAAGGGCATATGATTTAAAGGGCGCCCCCAGTGGCACAACGGGTTAAACCCTTGTGCCAACGGGACTAGAGACCGACAGGTCAGTGTTTCGAATCCGGGGAGTGTGGGTTGAGCTCCCTCTGTCAGCTCCAGCTCCCCATGCGGGGACATGAGAGAAGCCTCCCACAAGGATGCGCAACATCCTTGCAGATGGCCAATTCTCTCACACCAGAAGCGACTTGCAGTTTCTCAAGTCACTCCTGGCACTAATTTTTTTTTTTAAAAAAATATTCTGATGCTTTTGAATACTAGTAGTTTACTCGTTACTATAATCAGTTGCGTATTTTTTTTAATTCCCTAGGTGTTACATCAATATCTCCACTTTTAAATGGCAGAATTCCAAGATGATGTGTTTTTATATGCTATTTGAACTATATTTATTAGGTGTATTTGCTGTGCTCCATGTTATTTTTAACTGTGCTTTGATGTTGTAGGTCGCCCCGAGCCGTACGGGAGTGGCGGCGGACAAGTCTAAATAATATATAAATTTATAATATAACATAATATATTGTATATACATATAACATTGATAATATTATAATGTAATACAATGTGACGGAAAGTGATTTCAACATGACGCTGAGACTGTAATTGTATGTTTTAATTGCTAATTGTTGTGCTATATGGTCATTGTTTGGTTTGTTACTCATGTTTTTGATTGAAGGGCAGAGACTGCCTTGTGTAAACCGTCCCGAGTCACCTTCGGGCTGAGAGGGGCGGTATAGAAATATGACAAATAAATAAATAATAATATATTATAATGATATATTTTATATTACATTAATATTACTAATAATATTACAGTAAAATGTTAAAGTACAATGTAATATATAATATTAATATTGTGCTATGGCAATAATATAATATATTGAATTTACATTTTACTTGTAAGCTGCTCTGAGTTCCCTTCGGGGTGAGAAGGGTGGCAAATAAATGTCGTAAATAAATAAATAAATTCAGTATTCTGGTGGTCTCCTATCTAGTTTAGTTTCAGCACAGTTGGTGATTCAGCTACTTTTCCTGTGCCGTTAACACCTTATTGGCACTAAATCAAATCCATGTAATACAATATGGATCTGATTTGCCTTGCCAAAATGTGTTAACCTTGTTGGAAATAGTAGTCTTCTCATACTATAATGTCAAGAGCAGGGCAGAATTTTGTTGAGTTTGGTTCCTGAGACTCCCCTAGCAAACCTTTTGATTGCAAACTTTGGAAATAGTAGTCTGATATGAATAACCATAACAGTTTAAATAATAATGTCTTTTGTGAGCTAGTAAGCCTGCTATAATTTTTGTCTTGTGTTAAGTTAACATCTTCAGCAAGTTTGAATAATAAGCAAACATATTTATGTACAATCATTCAAGATCCTAGAATCATAGAGTTTGGAAGAGACCTCGTGGGCCATCCAGTCCAACCGCATTCTGACGAGAAGCAGGAAAACCATCCCCGACAGATGGCCATCCAGCCTCTGCTTAAAAGCCTCCAAAAGAGGCTCCACCACACTCCGGGGCAGAGAGTTCCACTGCTGAACAGCTCTCACAATGAGGAAGTTCTTCCTAATGTTCAGATGGAATCTCCTTTCCTGTAGTTTGAACCCGTTGTTGACGAACAGGAGTGTATTACGGTAGTTAGTGCCTAGGTCGGGGTGGGGTGAGGGGTGGGGTGTTAATCCAAACAAAATGTGAATTACCCCAGTGGTCGAAGGCGTCCTCTTTCCTCCGATTCCATCGCTCCTTCAGGGCATATTTGAGCATCTTGTCGCTGGCATCGACACTGGTGACTTGGAATCCTTCCTCGACCAGCATGATGGAATCCACACTGTTATCACAGGGAGAGAGAGAGAGAAAAAGAAGCCGATGGAAGGAAGCCAAGGAAAGCGGGAAGCCACAAGGCTGAGATTGATTCATTGGCAGGAGGGAGATAAATCATCCCAGGGTGCATCTACACTGCGAAATTAATGGAGTTTGATATCACTTTAATTGCCATGGAATCCTGGTGAGGCCCGAGAACTATTTGGCAGAGAAGGTTAAAGATCTTGCAATAGGAAATTCACATTATTCCACATCATGAGGTGCTACGCGAGTCGATTGCCATCTTTAACAATGACAATGGAAAAAGATGGAATCAGTTGAATCAAGGGCATGCTTTTCAAATGTGCAGGTGATACCGAATTAGGAGGAAGCACCACGAATATCTCAAAGATACTCCAGGAAGTAGGCAAAGAATGAAGGAATGCGACAGCTTCCCCTGGTGGCCAGAATATGTTAAATAGCCTCTGAGTGTCTGTCTATATATGTTGTGTGTCTATGGCACTGATTCTCAAAGTGGGCGGTACCACCCCCTGGTAGGCGGTGAGGAGATCCAAGGGGGCAGTGAGAGGCTCAGGGGAATTGGGGGGGGGGGGGGTGAACCCCTTTAAGGGGGCAGTGAACGATTGGCCATTTAGGAGGGGGTCGCACGGCCCTCTTCTTTGGCCCCGCCCCCTTCGCTTTGACCTGCATATTAGATATTTGGATTGGAATTCATAAGAGTAGCAAAATTATTTATGAAGTAGCAACGGAAATATGGTTGGGGGAGTCACCACAACATGAGGAACCTTATTTAGGGGTCACGGCATTAGAAAGGTTGAGAACCACTGCATTAATACATATATCCTTCTGTTTAATTGCTATTAAATTAAAAATAGTAATTTATAGGGGGGGTGAGTAAAAAAATTTCTGGAAAGGGGGAGTTAGGCCAAAAATGTTTGGGAACCACTGGTCTATGGCATTGAATGTTTGCCATGTATATGTACATTCAGGGCCGTAGCCAGGACTTTGGGGGGTTTTTTGGGGTGCTGAATCTGGGTGAGAGAGGTCTACCCTAGCAAACCTTTTGTATTGTTATCCCAATACCCCCATCATGCATATATTGAGCATGGTGATCAGATCATGATATGAATACACATAACAGTTTAAATAATGTACCAGTAACGCCTTCTCGTGGACCACCCTGAGCATTTCGGGGGGGGCTGAAGCCCCTCAAGCCCCCCCCCCCCCGCAACATACCAGTGTAGATTGTGAATCCCCTGCGGGGTGAGAAGGGCAGAATATAAATACTGTAAATCAGGGGGGCTCATTAGGCAGATCGCGGTCTACTGGTAGATCATGTAGGGCAGTGGTTCTCAACCGTTCTAACACCATGACCCCTAAATATGGTTCCTCATGTTGTGATGACCCCCAACCATAAAATTATTTTCGTTGCTCCTTAATAATTGTAATTGTGCTACCATTATGAATCGTAATGAAATATCTGACATGCAGGATGTGTTTTTTTGTGGAGCATCCTCGCCTGGCTTGCAATCTTCTGGCAAGAGCCAGGCAAGGGAGACAAAGGGGCCGGGGCCAAAGGAGGCAGCCTCGTGACCCCTCCGAAATGGCCAAATGACCCCCAGGTTGAGAACCACTGATGTAGGGCATCCTGGTAGATCGCAGGCAGGGCGGGAGGAAGTCTCAGTCCTGCCCCACAGGCTCCCGACGCCGCCCAGGTGCAGAAGGAGGTTGGACTAGATGGCCCTTGGAGGTCTCCTCCTATTCTAGGAACCCATTATTATTATTATTATTATCAGAGGCTGAATGGCCATCTGTGAGGAATGCTTTGATTGTGTTTTTCCCTTATGGCAGAAGGAGGTTGGACTAGATGGCCCTTAAAGGTCTCCTTCTACTCTAGTAACCTGTTGTTGTTGTTACTATTATTATTATTAGTAGTAGTAGTAGTAGCAGAGGCTGAATGAATATTATCATCATCATTATTATTATGAATAAATTCAGGGGCTTATTATACTCACATTTAGTTGAATTCAGTCTTAAAATATATTATATGGCTCTCACTGAAATAAATTTCCAAATATTTTGCTTTTATGGCTCTCTGAGTAGTGGGTGGGTAGGTCATTTTGGCTTGGTTGTTTTAGAAGTAGCTCGCATGCTGAAAAAGTGTGAGCATCCCTGCTGTAAATAAATACATTTATGCAGGCCAAAATCTGATTGGCTTTTTAAGCTGCCGCGTGACATTGTTGGCTCATGTTTAACTTGTTCCCCAGGAGGACTCCAATTTTTTTGCCCACCCCCTAGGCATCGCCCCCCATTCTGCATATTTGCTTTTCATTTTTCCCCCTGCCTAAGTGGAGTATCTTGCATTTGTCCCTGTTGAGCTGTATTTGGTTGGTTTGGGCCAATCCTCACTCCACCTGTGGCTCCCTAGGTGTTTTGGCCTTCGACTCCCAGCAATCCTCAAACAGCTGGGAGTGGTAGGCCCAAACACCTAGGCAGGCTCCCACAGGTTGACAACCACTGCTCTAATCTGTCAAAACAGTAGTGAATTCTGCTCCTGGATCTTCTGGAGTAAGGTCTCCCAACCCTGCTACAAACCTAATCCAATGACTGATCAACACCAAACCTGGCACACAGAGCCCTCATGACCCACTCTACATCCTGGTGCAGATCGAAGGAGGGTGGACCATGGATGATGGGACTTGAAGTACCTCTACTCACTTCCCAAGTCCGCTGCAACCCTCATGCAATTACTGATCGAGACCACACTTGGCACACAAAACCCCCATGACTGTATTCACGTCCTGGTGAGGTTCGGGGGAAGGACTGACAAGGGATGGTGGGATTTGTAGTACTTTCACACCCCTCTGTTCCCACAGACCACTGCGGCCCCTAACAAACACCGATAAGGACCACACTTGGCACACAGAGCACCAGTGATCCACTCTACATCCTACTGAAGTTTGGAGGGGGGCAGAACATGGATGATGGGACTTGCAGTACCTTCCCTCACTTTCCAACCCTGCTACAAACCTAATTCAATGACTGATCAACACCACACCTGGCACACAGAGCCCTCATGACCCACTCTACAGCCTGGTGCTGTTTTGTGTGAGATGGACCACGGATGATGGGACTTGCAGTACCTTCACTCACTTCCTAAAAACAATGCAACCCTCATCCATTCACCAATACAGACCAAACTTGGCACACAGAGCCCCCATGACCCAATCTACATCCTACTACACTTTGGGGGAGGGTGGACCACAGATGATGGGACCTGCACTACCTTCAGTAATTTCATGATACCACTGCAACTCCCAAGAATGATGGACCAAGACCAAACTTGGCACACAGAGCCCCCATGACCCACTCTACATCCTACTACACTTTGGGGGAGGGTGGACCAGAGATGATGGGACTTGCACTACCTTCAGTAATTTCATGATACCACTGCAACTCCCAAGAATGATGGATCAAGACCAAACTTGGCACACAGAGCCCCCATGACCCACTCTACATCCTGGTGCACTTCTCAAATCACCCGGGCACCGCCAGGTCCCCAAGTAAGGTCTATCCCTCCCAATTTCCTCCTCTGGAGGTTTCTAGGCCGGATGGCCATCTGCCAGGAGTGTTTTGATGGTGTTTCCCTGCCTGGGAGAATGGGGTCGGACTGGGTGGCCTTGGAGCAGTGTTTCTCAACCTGGGGGTCGGGACCCCCAAGGGGGTCACAAGAGGGTTTCAGAGGGGTCGCCAAAGACCATCAGAAAACATATATTTATGATGATCTTAGGAAGCCCTTTGGCAGAGAAGATTGAAGATCTCTCTGCTTGTCCTTCTCTTTCTTTTTGGAAACAGACTGTGAATTCTCCCACCTAAAGCTCTCCTCTGCAATGATTGGCAGGCCTCCCAGCCAAAGGGAGGGCTGTTTCTGAGACTCTAAGTGGAGAGGGGAGAGCAGGCGTGCTTGCCGCATGGCAACATTATGCGCATGTGTGGCTGAGGGAGAGTGTGTGAGGTGGGATGGAGGCTCACGCCAGCTAGTCCCTTCAAGGCATGACAGTTCTGTGTAGGAAGATTGACCCAATTATATCATTGGTGGGGGTGCAAGGGGCTGTTTGATTGTAGGTGAACTATAAATCCCAGCAACTACAACTCCCAAATGTCAAGATCTATTTTCCCCAAACTCCACTAGTGTTCACATTTGGGTTTATTGAGGATGAGTGTCAAGTGTGGCCCAGATCCATCATTGTTGAGTCTATAGTGCTATACAAACGCACAGGTTCAAATATTTATGAATTAAAAATAGAATGCATTTATTCAATAGGCATCGTAATACATGGGTGCAACCCCCTCATGATGACATATACATTGAGAGCAAAAATGCTATAAAGTGTTTGAGAAAAGGCAAACAAACAATACAAAGAGGAACATATGGAGGGAAGCAAATGCATAATAATCCCATTCCCAAATCAGGCCAAAGTTCCAATCATACATGTAGTGTTCACCAAAGTCTCGTACAATTCCACATTGAAGGTGGGGGTGCAGAATACCCAACTGGAGCCAGTGTGGACGCTTGGAAGAGCCGCAACAGAACTGCTGTTTTGTATTATTATTGTATTATTGCTTTGAATTTAGGATTCTCCTGTGACGCTGCATTTGCATTATATGTATTGCCGCTTGAGAAAGCTCCAGGCGAAACAGATCGAGGCCCCGCAAATATATCCTGTTGCGGCTCTTCCAAGCGTCCACACTGGCTCCAGTTGGGTATTCTGCACCCCCACCTTCAATGTGGAATTGTACGAGACTTTGGTGAACACTACATGTATGATTGGAACTTTGGCCTGATTTGGGAATGGGATTATTATGCATTTGCTTCCCTCCATATGTTCCTCTTTGCATTGTTTGTTTGCCTTTTCTCAAACACTTTATAGCATTTTTGCTCTCAATGTATATGTCATCATGAGGGGGTTGCACCCATGTATTACGATGCCCATTGAATAAATGCATTCTATTTTTAATTCATAAATATTTGAACCTGTGCGTTTGTATAGTTGTTCTCTGCCCAGCACCATTCTCTTGTTGCTTATGAGTCTATAGTGCTCTCAATGTAGGTGAACTACAACTCCCAAACTCAAGGTCAATGCCCACCAAACACTTCCAGTATTTGCTGTTGGTCATGGGAATTTTTTTGCGCCAAGTTTGGTTCAATTCCATTGCTGGTGAGTTCAGAATGCTCTTTGATTGTGGGTGAGCTATAAATCCCAGCAACTTCCAAATGACAAAATCAACCCCACCCCCCTTCAAAAGTACAGTTATGAAGTAGCAATGAAAATAATGGTTAGGGGTCACCACAACATGAGGAACTGTATTAAGGGGTCGCAGCATTAGAAAGGTTGAGAAACCCTGCCTTGGAGGGTCTCTTCCAACTCCCAGAACTCTTGGGAACAGGTTTGGATCCGGCTGGGAACACACTCAGGCCACCCTTTCTGTCCTGCCACCATCAAAGCACTCCCGACAGACGGCCATCCGCCCCGGTGGGGTGCCGTGACTCACCCGGTCCCGCAGGCCACGTCGAGGACGGTCTGGCAGCGCTGGCTCCGGAGCAGCGACACCAGCCAGGTCTTGTACTCGGCGGTGCGGCTCCGCGTGTCCCCGATGTAGAGCTGCCAGACCCGGGCCGCCCGGCCATCGGCGTACTGGTCGGGGAGCCCCTCCGCCGCCACGCCCAAGGAACGGGTCCGGTAGATGCTGTCCACCATCTTCAACACGCGTGTCAGCCCGCTCACACGTTCAACTGCTTGGACGCGACGGGCGCCGGCGATTATGAGGAGCCGGTAGGCAGGGAGGGGAAGGCTCCTCCCCTTTTTGGCACAGCCCACCAATCACGTAGCTGGAGAGAAGACACACCCACCACCTGCTGGCGCAAGAGGGTTCCTGCGGGATATAGACGGCAAAACAGTCAGCAGGCGGAGAGGGGAAGCCCCGCCCCCTTTCTGCGCAAACCACCAATCGGGGGGCGGGACGGAGGACACACCCACTTGCAAGCACGTCAGAAGGTTCCTCGTTTGCTCTTTGTCTTCTCCACCTGCGGGGCCACTGCGCATGCTCAGATTGTCTGTGTTGTGGTGGATTATTTCCATTCTCTCCTGCTGTTGTTTCTTCTTCTTCTTCTTTATATATATATACTAGCTTGGGGACTCTGCGGTGCCCGGGTCATTTGAGAAGTGCAGCAGGATGTAGAGTGGGTCATGGGGGCTCTGTGTGCCAAGTTTGGTCTTGATCCAGCATTCTTGGGAGTTGCAGTGGTATCATGAAATTACTGAAGTTACTGCAAGTCCCGTCATCTCTGGTCCACCCTCCCCCAAAGTGTAGTAGGATGTAGAGTGGGTCATGGGGGCTCTGTGTGCCAAGTTTGGTCTTGATCCATCATTATTGGGAGTTGCAGTGGTGTCATGAAATTACTGAAGGTAGTGCAAGTCCCATCATCTCTGGTCCACCCTCCCCCAAAGTGTAGTAGGATGTAGAGTGGGTCATGGGGGCTCTGTGTGCCAAGTTTGGTCTTGATCCAGCAGTATTGGGAGTTGCAGTGGTATCATGAAATTACTGAAGGTAGTGCAAGTCCCATCATCTCTGGTCCACCCTCCCCAAAGTGTAGTAGGATGTAGATTGGGTCATGGGGGCTCTGTGTGCCAAGTTTGGTCTTGATCCAGCATTATTGGGAGTTGCAGTGGTATCATGAAATTACTGAAGGTAGTGCAAGTCCCATCGTCTCTGGTCCACCCTCCCCCAAAGTGTAGTAGGATGTAGAGTGGGTCATGGGGGCTCTGTGTGCCAAGTTTGGTCTTGATCCATCATTATTGGGAGTTGCAGTGGTGTCATGAAATTACTGAAGGTAGTGCAAGTCCCATCATCTCTGGTCCACCCTCCCCCAAAGTGTAGTAGGATGTAGAGTGGGTCATGGGGGCTCTGTGTGCCAAGTTTGGTCTTGATCCATCATTATTGGGAGTTGCAGTGGTGTCATGAAATTACTGAAGGTAGTGCAAGTCCCATCATCTCTGGTCCACCCTCCCCCAAAGTGTAGTAGGATGTAGAGTGGGTCATGGGGGCTCTGTGTGCCAAGTTTGGTCTTGATCCATCATTATTGGGAGTTGCAGTGGTGTCATGAAATTACTGAAGGTAGTGCAAGTCCCATCATCTCTGGTCCCCCTCCCCAAAGTGTAGTAGGATGTAGAGTGGGTCATGGGGGCTCTGTGTGCCAAGTTTGGTCTTGATCCAGCATTATTAGGAGTTGCAGTGGTGTCATGAAATTACTGAAGGTAGTGCAAGTCCCATCATCTCTGGTCCACCCTCCCCCAAAGTGTAGTAGGATGTAGATTGGGTCATGGGGGCTCTGTGTGCCAAGTTTGGTCTTGATCCAGCATTATTGGGAGTTGCAGTGGTATCATGAAATTACTGAAGGTAGTGCAAGTCCCATCGTCTCTGGTCCACCCTCCCCCAAAGTGTAGTAGGATGTAGAGTGGGTCATGGGGGCTCTGTGTGCCAAGTTTGGTCTTGATCCATCATTATTGGGAGTTGCAGTGGTGTCATGAAATTACTGAAGGTAGTGCAACTCCCATCATCTCTGGTCCACCCTCCCCCCAAAGTGTAGTAGGATGTAGAGTGGGTCATGGGGGCTCTGTGTGCCAAGTTTGGTCTTGATCCATCATTATTGGGAGTTGCAGTGGTGTCATGAAATTACTGAAGGTAGTGCAAGTCCCATCATCTCTGGTCCCCCCCCCCCAAAGTGTAGTAGGATGTAGAGTGGGTCATGGGGGCTCTGTGTGCCAAGTTTGGTCTTGATCCATCATTATTGGGAGTTGCAGTGGTGTCATGAAATTACTGAAGGTAGTGCAAGTCCCATCATCTCTGGTCCACCCTCCCCCAAAGTGTAGTAGGATGTAGAGTGGGTCATGGGGGCTCTGTGTGCCAAGTTTGGTCTTGATCCAGCATTATTAGGAGTTGCAGTGGTGTCATGAAATTACTGAAGGTAGTGCAAGTCCCATCATCTCTGTGTGTCCCGCCCCCCCCAAAGTGTAGTAGGATGTAGATTGGGTCATGGGGGCTCTGTGTGCTAAGTTTGGTCTGTATTGGTGAATGGATGAGGGTTGCATTGTTTGTAGGAAGTGAGTGAAGGTACTGCAAGTCCCATCATCCGTGGTCCATCTCACACAAAACAGCACCAGGAAGTAGAGTGGGTCATGAGGGCTCTGTGTGCCAGGTTTGGTGTTGATCAGTCATTGGATTAGGTTTGTAGCAGGCTTGGAAAGTGAGGGAAGGTACTGCAAGTCCCATCATCCATGTTCTGCCTCCCTCCAAAGTTCAGTAGGATGTAGAGTGGGTCACTGGGGCTCTGTGTGCCAAGTGTGGTCTTTCTCGGTGTTTGTTGGGGGCCGCAGTGGTCTGTGGGAACAGAGGGGTGTGAAAGTACTACAAATCCCATCATCCATTGTCAATCATCCCCCGAACCTCACCAGGACGTGAAGGCAGTCATGGGGCTTATGTGTGCCAAGTGTGGTCTCGATCAGTAATTGGATGAGGGTCGCAGCGGACTTGGGAAGTGAGTAGAGGTACTTCAAGTCCCATCATCCATGGTCCACCCTCCTCCGATCTGCACCAGGATGTAGAGTGGGTCATGAGGGCTCTGTGTGGCAGGTTTCGTGTTGATCAGTCATAGGATTAGGTTTGTAGCAGTCTTGGAAAGTGAGGGAAGGTACTGCAAGTCCCATCATCCATGTTCTGGCCCCCTCCAAACTTAGGTAGTATGTAGAGTGGGTCAGTGGGGCTCTGTGTGCCAAGTGTGGTCTTTATCAGTTTTTGTTGGGGGCCACAGTGGTCTGTGGGAACAGAGGGGTGTGAAAGTACTACAAATCCCATCATCCATTGTCAGTCCTCCCCCAAACCTCACCAGGACGTGAAGGCAGTCATAGGGGTTATGTATGCCAAGTTTGGTCTCGATCAGTGATTGGATGAGGGTTGCAGGGGACTTGGGAAGTGAGTAGAGGTACTTCAAGTCCCATCATCCATGGTCCACCATCCTCCAAACTGCACCAGGACGTAGAGTGGGTCATGGGGGCTGTGTGTGCTAAGTGTGGTCTGTATTGCTCCTTTTTGGTGGCCTCAGTGGTCTGTGGGAACCAAAGTGTTTCAAAGTACTACAAATCCCATAATCTGTGGGTCATGTCCCCCAAACTGCACCAGGACGTAAAGGGGGTTAGGGGGGTTATGTGTACCAAGTTTGGTGCAGGTCCATCACCCGCGCTGGTCGCTGTGGCCTGTGAAAGTGGCTGCCACATATCCGCCCTCCCGCCCTCCGCACACATACATACATACAAACATTCCGCTTTATAAAGGTATACAGATATATATATATATATATATGTAAGAAGAAGACGAAACAACAGCAGGAGGGAATGGAAATAATACACCACAGCACAGAAAATCTGAGCATATATATATAACAAATGAATCGAATACGAAAATAACTCTATTTACTGAAAGGAAGCAGCCAGGCTTGGAAGCTGCAAGACTGACCTTCTTTGACATCTTCAAATCTGATCTAAGGGATTTTTGGAGTAGGTTGAGTGCAAGTGGAAAGAAATGAGGAGGAAACAGCTGCCAGGCTATTATTCAATGCCAATGAAGATGGCCAATTGCAACATTCACACTTGCTTCAAACAGATCAGAGTTCTTTCCCCGCACACTGGACATTATTCCACAGATATAGAAACCCCAGCAGACCACACAACCTCTAAGGATGCCTGCCATAGATGTGGGCGAAACGTCAGGAGAGAATGCTTCTGGAACATGGCCATACAGCCAGAAAACTCACAGCAACCCAGTGATTCCTATGATTCAAGCCTCCCAACAACACAACTGTCAAATATACCTTTCCCCCTTCCCTGCCAACTAAAACTTAAATTCTAAGGTAAAAGTTTTCCCCTTGACACTAAGTCCAGTCGTGTCCGACTCTGGGGGTTGGTGCTCATCTCCTTTTCTAAGTCAAAGAGCTTGTGATGGTGCGGTGAGCGCCACCTGCATAGAAAATCTTGAGTTCTTAAAGGTTTGTATTGTTAAAGTGTGCTTTTACAGCCTGCACAGTTTGCAAGGGGTTTAGTTGCATTGATTGGTCCTTAGCACCTGCCAATCATCATTAGCCCAATTGAGTTTGTTCCACCCCCTTTTTCCAGACATCTGGGGCACAAGCTACTTTTACATTCTATAGACCCAGGCATGTAGCCGGGGGCTAAGGGGCTTCAGCCCCCGAAATTCTCAGGGTGGTCCGCGAAAAGGCCTTACTGGTACATTATTTAAACTGTTATGTTTATTCATATCATGATCTGATCACCATGCTCATTATATCCCACATTAATGGGGTTATTGGGATAACAATACAAAAGATTTGCTAGGGTAGACCCTCTTCCACCCAGTCTCAGCCCCCGAACCAAACTCAGCCCCCTCCGAAACAAAATCCTGGCTATGGCCCTGTATAGACCAGTGTTTCCCAACCAGTATGACGTGGCACACTAGTGTGCCGTGAGCAATCATCAAGTGTGCCGAGGGAAATTGGAACCTCCAAGGTCAATTCCCAAGCAAACCCTTTCAGTACTTTCTGTTGGTAATGAGAATTCAATATGCCAAGTTTGGTTCAATTCCATTGTTGCAAGAGTTCAGGATGCTCTTTGGTTGTGTGTTAACTATAAATCCCAGAAACTGTAATCCCAGAAATTGTAACTCCCAAATGTCAAGGTCTATTTTCCTCAAACTCCATCTGTGTTCACATTTGGGCATATTGAGTATTCATGCCAAGTTTGGTCCTGATCCAACATTGTTTGAGTCCACAGTGCTCTCTGGATATAGGTGAACGACAACTCCAAAATCCAAGATCAATGCCCACCAAACTCCCAACTGTGTTAGAGCAGTGGTTCTCAACCTGGGGGTCCCCAGATGTTTTGGCCTACAACTCCCAGAAACCCTAACATCTGGTAAACTGGCTCGGAATTCTGGGAGTTGTAGGCCAAAACACCTGGGGACCCACAGGTTTGTGTTAGAGTGTCATTTTGGTTGGTGGTGTGCCCCAGGATTTTATACATGTAAAAAGTGTGCCGCGGCTCAAAAAAGGTTGGGAAACACTGCTATAGACTACGAGGACCCCTCCTGTAAGGACATGTCTAAAGGTTCACCAGACCGAGCCCTTGGTCAGGCCATCCTTCAATACCAGTCTGATTTCCTTGGAATTCAAGCAGAAGGCTCAGCATATCGGAAGGCTGAGTAACTCTGGGGAGTTCCAAGCGCCTCCAAACCAGTCGTCTGGCCTCAAGAGGAAGACTTCGTGACTTCAAGTTCGGCCATCTGATTGCGTCTGCGAGTGTTCCTACCTCAAAGCCATTGAGAGAGAAAGGACTCGGAGAGCTTTTCCGCTACAGCTCCGCGGACCAAAACCAGTAAAAGGAGCTTTAAAGTAAGAACTTTTCTATCTCATTTTGGGGACTGTGTCACCAGTTGTTATTTTGGAAAAATTAAGTAAAGTGCCTGAGAGAAGTTAAGTCATATATTGGACAATAAAGCGTTCGAGTTATCCAAAGTGTTCAGTTTGGTCCTTCGAGTCCTGAGCCTTTAAAGCAGTGGTTCTCAACCTTCCTAATGCTGTGACCCCTTAATACAGTTCCTCATGTTGTAGTGACCCCCAATCATATAATTATTTCAATGCTACTTCACAACTGTGATTTTGCTATTGTAATGAAGCGTAATGTAAATATCTCATATGCAGGAGGTAGTTTTATTCACTGGACCAAATTTGGCACATATACCCAATATGCCCACATTTGAATACTGGTGGGATTGGAGGGAGATATTGTCATTTGGGAGTTGTAGTTGCTGGGATTTATAGTTCACCTACATTCAAAGAGCATTCTGAACCCCACCAATGGAGGAATTGAACCAAACTTGGGACACAGAATTCCCATGACCAACAGAAAATACTGGAAGGGTTTGGTGGGCATTGACCTTAAGTTTTGGAGTTGGAGTTGTAGTTCACCTACATCCTGAGAGCACTGTCAATTCAAAACAATGATGGATCTGGACTAAACTTTGCATGAATATCAATATGCCCAAATGTGAACACTGGTGGAGTTTGGGGAAAATAGACTTGACATTTGGGACTTGTAGTTGCTGGGATTTATAGTTCACCTACAATCAGAGAGCCATTTGAACTCCACCAAAGATAGAATTGGGCCAAACTTCCCCCACCCCCCCCCCATGATCGACAGAAAATGCTGTATTTTGTGATGATCTTTGGCGACCCCTCTGACACCCCCTCATGACCCCTCCAGGGGTCCCGACCCCCAGGTTGAGAAACACTGCTTTAAAGGGAGGCAAAAAAAGCAACCCCCCCCCGGGATAGATAGACCACGTACTTGCCCTTTAACAAGGCATTGATAGCCTGGGAGCGACGTCACAGAGCTGGTGCTGTCCATAGACACCTCCAAGGTCATGTGGCCAGCATGGAGCGCCATTTCCTTCCCGTCAAAGTGGTGCCTATTGATCTACTCACATTTGCCTGTTTTCAAACTGCTAGGTTGGCAGAAGCTGGGGCTAACAGCGGGAGCTCACGCTGCTCAACCGGATTCGAACCTGTGACCTTTTGGTGAGCAAGTTCAGCAGCTCAGTGCTTTAACCCACGGCAATTAAACTATGTCTCCCATTTAATAATGTGTTATTGTTGTTGTTTATTCGTTCAGTCACTTCCGACTCCTTGTGACTTCCTGGACTAGCCCACGCCAGAGCTCCCTGTTGGCCGTGGCCAAACCCAGCTCCTTCAAGGTCAAGCCAGTCACTTCAAGGATACCATCCATTCATCTTGCTCTTGATCTGCCCCTCTTCCTTTTTCCTTCCATTTCCCCCAGGATCATTGTCTTTTCCAAGCTTTCCTGTCTTCTCATTATGTGGCCAAAGTACTTCATCTTTGCCTCTAATATCCTTCCCTCCAGTAATTATTTCCTTGAGTATGGACTGGTTTGATCCTCTTGCGGTCCAAGGCACTCTCAGAACTTTCTTCCAACACCACAGTTCAAAAGCGTCTCTCTTCCTTCGCTCAGCCTTCCTTATGGTCCAGCTCACACATCCATAGGTTACTATGGGGAATACATTGCTTTAACTATTTGGATATCTAAAACCTCTAAATGGTTTACATTTTTAAAATGTATAATGTAGGAAGTTAGATCAATTTAGGGCATTTTAAAATACCATCCCTAACAGCTGAGTGAATATTTCCATTTTTCTTTTTTAAAAACTTAATTAGAAGCTTTTCCATTGCAAATAGTCCTGACACCCAGATTGTGTTCAAATATATTATTTTTTTAATCACATTTATACACATTCTAGCAATTTTTCTATTATCCTTCCCAAAATCCAGAATTAGAAAAAAAAATTATGAAAATACCTGGGACTCTATCCAAAGTTTGGGAAAAATTAGTTGAAAAGCACAACATTGTATTAGGAGATTGTTTTAATTTTGGATTGCAGCAGGATAGAGCAGTGTTTCCCAACCTTTTTTGAGCCGCGGCACACTTTTAACATTAAAAAAATCCGGGGGCACACCACCAACCAAAATGACACAAAATGACACTCTTAACACAGTAAAGAACGGCTGGGGGTTGGTGGCCTGCTGGGAGCAGCTGCTGGGAGTGCCAAAGCTGGAGAGGGGGCGGAGCCAGGCTGTGCCATGCCCCGCCCCCTACCCCGGCTTCACCTCTCCCAGCAGCTGCTCCAGCCTTGAGGGGGCAGTGCCAAGCCATTGGTGCCAGAGCCAGCACAATGCTGGCTTGGCACTGTCCCCTCAAGACTGGAGCAGCTCCTGGGAGTGCCGAAGCCGGGGGAGGGGGCAGAGCCAGGCCGCACCATGCCTCGCCCCCTCCCCCAGCTTCAGCTCTCCTACAGAGGAGGAGCATGAGAGGTGGGCGGGGCTCCTCCTCCACGCGGCTTCAGCGAGCGAGGGGTGAGAGTCATGGTGGGAGTCATGGCGAATTGGAGGCTGGGGAAATGGCCGAAGGAGGCAGCGCCCCGACCCCTTCTTCTTTTTCTTTGCCACTGCCCGGCCCTTCCTCCTCCTCCCCCAAGCAGCAGGAGTTCGGCAGGAGGGGGGAGGAAGGGGGGCAGAGAGCTTTTCTCGCGGCACAGCAGGAGGTCCGTCACGGCACACTACTGTGCCACGGCACACTGGTTGAGAAAGACTGGGATAGAGGACTGTGTCCAGAGGAGGGTGACTAAAATGATCAAGGGTCTAGAGAATAAGCCCTATGCCGTCACACCAGGTCTGTTTAAAATTAAAACTAGCAGATGTGTTGTCCTTTTTACCTGGTGGACTGCAGAGCGCTTGCTGAAAAAGCTAGGTGGTCTGGCAACCCAAAAAACACTCCAAATTAAAGTTGAAAATCAAACAGTTTATTTAGTAACAAAGTCTTTGCAGGACTTGGCACAGCTTAATGGTTGCAAAAAAAACCAGAGTGGAAATGCCTTGGGTTGTTGCTCAAAAGATTCCTACTGCTTCCCTTTGGATGGCAGGAAACCCGATATTTCCCACCCTGGTCCTAGGTGTTTGGTTGAAGGAACCACTCCTTCCCCCCCCCCTCTAAACCTAAGACCAGTCCAAAGGTGACCTAAAGCTGGGCTGGTAACCAGATGTCTATCCTATACAGCATGCAAAGCCAGTCTCTGCAAGGTACCATAAACTCATCTGGCTCCAGCACTCCCCCAGCTAATGGTCAAGCAAAAAGCAATCAGCAGGTCAGCATGCAGGTTAGCACCCAGTAAGCACCCAGTGGCGCCCAGTAAGCACCCAGTACTTACGGTGACCCTTTCGGAGCCAATCCTGGCTGGCCAAAAACACATCTGGCTTCCTTCCCTCTTTGAAAGGAACTAAAACCACTTTCTAAAATGGAGGCCAATCCCCAGGAAGAAAAAGGGGCGGACACCAACTAAAAGGATACATTTGCAGAGCTTTAGGTGGCAAATTCTGCACCAGGCTGCAACCTTGCTAATAATTAACAGGCAAGGTGCCAGTGTGTCTGGAACAGTCCCAGTAAAAAATGCAAAAGGAAAAAATGCTGCCTTTTAAAACAAAACTATGGGGCTATGCATAGGAAACGTCTGGAGGACGGAACAAGCCCTATGAGGAGCGGCTTAAAGAGTTGGGCATGTTTAGCCTGAAGAAGAGAAGGCAGAGAGGAGACATGATAGCCGTGTATAAAGATGTGAGGGGAAGTCATAGGGAGGAGGGAGCAAGCTTGTTTTCCGCTGCCCTGGAGACTAGGACGCAGAACAATTATTTATTTATTTATTTATTTCATTTATAACCTGCCCTTCTCTACCCCCGAAGGGGGACTCAGGGCAACAATTCGATGCCGTATACATAAGTACAAAACTACAACACATCAAATACAACAACAGATTAAAATCAATTACATATCAGAACAACTACATAATCCCCATTCCACATTCATAGGCTGTCCAAGCCAATCCGCAGTCTGCCTCCACAATATTGTCATTACTCAACGCCCGGTCCCAAAGCCACATCTTTAGTTTTTTCTAAAGGAAAGGAGGGAAGAAGTTGATCTGGGAAGCGAGTTCCACAGGTGAGGGGCCACTACCGAGAAGACCCTGTCCCTCCTCCCCGCCAAACGTATTTGCGACGAAGGTTGGATTGAGAGCAGCGCCTCCCCGGAAGATCGTAAATTTTGAGATGGGACATAAGGGGAGATACGTTTGGACAAGTAAGCTGGGCCAGAACCGTAAAGGGCTTTAAAGGTCAAAACCAGCACTTTGAATTGTGCTTGGAATTGGATCAGCAGCCAGTAGAGCTGACAAAACAGAGGAGTGGTATGCTCCCTGTATGTCGCTCCAGTTAGTAACCTGGCTACTGCCCGCTGGACTAACTGAAGTTTCCAAACAGTCTTCAAAGGCAGCCCCACGTAGAGTACGTTGCAGTAATCTATTCGGGATGTAACCAGAGCATGGACCACCGTGGCCAGATCAGACTTCCCAAGGTACAGGCGCAGCTAGTGCATAAGTTTTAACTGTACAAAAGCTCTCCCGGCCACCGCCGAGACCTGGAGTTCCAGGCTCAGCGATGAGTCCAGGATCACTCCCAAACTGTAATGGCTTCAAACTACAGGAAAGGAGATTCCACCTGAACATTAGGAAGAACTTCCTAACTCTGAGATGTTCAGCAGTGGAACTCTCTGCCCTGAAGTGTGGTGGAGGCCCTTTCTTTAGAGGCTTTAAAAAAGAGGCTGGATGGCCATCTGTCGGGGGTGCTTTGAACGCATTTGTCCTGCTTCTTGGCAGGGGGTTGGACTGGATGGCCCACGAGGTCTCTTCCAACTCAATGATACTATGACAGTGATGAAATTGTATGTGCCCATTTCTTTCCACTGTATGGCCCAAATGCAAAATAGGAATCTGTTTGGACACAGCTCTTGGAAATGCCTTGGCTTTATTATACGATTACTAAACCAATGTGGCTTTGGTAAATGATTAAACATAGTTAATAATTCTTCATTTTCAACTGAATTAGAGATGTTAGAAGAGTTAGACAGAGACAGAAAGTTAGATTCAGGTCAGTGAGGTGTGAGAGATGGGAGTTAGGAATATCAGTGAGGAATGTGACATTGGCTGGTTAAGAACTCTCTAGAGCAGGCATGGGCAAACTTGGGCCCTCCAGGTGTTTTGGACTTCAAGTCCCACCATTCCTAACAGTCTCAGGCCCTTTCCTACTATTAGCTTGGGGACCCAGCGGTACCCAGGTTATTTGAGAAAGGCATTGTGTGCCAAGGTTGGTCTTTATCAGTTATTTATGTGGCTTGCAGTGATCTCAGGAAGTTAGTGAAGATACTGCGAGTACTATCGTCCATGGCCCATCCTCCTCCAAACTGCACCAGGATGTAGAGTGGGTCATGGGGGCTCTGCGTGCCAAGTTTGGTCTTGATCAGTCATTGGATGAGGGTCGCAGTGGTCTCAGGAAATGAGTGAAGGTACTTCAAGTCCCATCATCCATGGTCCATCCTCCTCTAAACTGCACCAGGATGTAGAGTGGGTCATAGGGGCCATGTCTGCCAAGTTTGGTCATGATCAGTCATTGGATGAGGGTCGCAGCGGTCTCAGGAAATGAGTGAAGGTACTTCAAGTCCCATCATCCATGGCCCATCCTCCTCCAAACTGCACCAGGATGTAGTGTGGGTCATGGGGGCCCTGTGTGTCAAGTTTGGTCTTGATCAGTCATTGGATGAGGGTCGCAGTGGTCTCAGGAAATGAGTGAAGGTACTTTAAGTCCCATCATCCCTGGTCCATCCTCCTCCAAACTTCACCAGGATGTAGAGTGGGCCATGGGGGCTCTGCGTGCCAAGGTTGGTCTTGATCAGCCATTGGATGAGGGTCGCAGCGGTCTCAGGAAATGAGTGAAGGTACTTCAAGTCCCATCATCCATGGTCCATCCTCCTTCAAACTGCACCAGGATGTAGAGTGGACCATGGGGGCTCTGCGTGCCAAGTTTGGTCTTGATCAGTCATTGGATGAGGGTCGCAGTGGTCTCAGGAAATGAGTGAAGGTACTTCAAGTCCCATCATCCATGGTCCATCCTCCTCCAAACTGCACCAGGATGTAGAGTGGGTCATGGGGGCTCTGTGTGCCAAGTTTGGTCTTGATCAGTCGTTGGATGAAGGTCGCAGCGGTCTCAGGTAATTAGTGAAGGTACTTCAAGTCCCATCATCCATGGTCCATCCTCCTCCAAACTGCACCAGGATGTAGAGTGGGTCATGGGGGCTCTGTGTGCCAAGTTTGGTCTTGATCAGTCGTTGGATGAAGGTCGCAGGTCTCAGGTAATTAGTGAAGGTACTTCAAGTCCCATCATCCATGGTCCATCCTCCTCCAAACTGCACCAGGATGTAGAGTGGGTCATGGGGGTTCTGTGTGCCAAGTTTGGTCTTGATCAGTCATTGGATGAGGGTCACAGCGGTCTTAGGAAATGAGTGAAGGTACTTCAAGTCCCATCATCCATGGTCCATCCTCCTCCAAACTGCACCAGGATGTAGAGTGGGTCATGGGGGCTCTGTGTGCCAAGTTTCGTCTTGATCAGTCATTGGATGAGGGTCACAGCGGTCTTAGGAAATGAGTGAAGGTACTTCAAGTCCCATCATCCATGGTCCATCCTCCTCCAAAATGCACCAGGATGTAGAGTGGGTCATGGGGGCTCTGTGTGCCAAGTTTGGTCTTGATCAGTCATTGGATGAGGGTTGCAGCGCTCTCAGGAAATGAGTGAAGGTACTTCAAGTCCCATCATCCATGATCCATCCTTCTCCAAACCGCACCAGGATGTAGAGTGGGTCATGGGGGCTCTTGCTAAGGGGCTGAGGGGGAAAAGGAAAGGGCCTGAGACTGTTAGGAATGGTGGGACTTGAAGTCCAAAACACCTGAAGGGTCCAAGTTTGCCCATGCCTGCCATAGCCCAAAATGCTTGTTAGACCAAAGGTCCAACATCCAGTGTGGACAATAGACAACCTAGATAAACTGAAACTATGACACCAAATACTGCACTTTTTTCTCTTCCCGGTGCAAATGATATTGCTGAATCTGTTGCTTGACATAATGCAGAAGTTCCCATGGAGTTCAAACATCGCAACTTAGTCATCAAACATTTGTTTTCCCATTTGAGGAACATTGTGTACATGTCTCCGGTGCTCTTATTTTCGGTTTCCCTTTTCAACCACTGCATCTTTCGGTTTCTCTGCAACAAGGGCTGTTCTCCGAAGAGAAAGGCTGCTGGCAAGAAACAGAAATCCAAGCCAAAAGGGTGGGGCTTTGTCCTATGAGAGAGCAGATTTAGATTAAGTTACAAAATCCTATTTGATTTCAGATAGTGTTCTAAATCCCGATTAGATTACTGCAACACGCTCTACGTGGGGCTGCCTTTGAAGACGGTTCGGAAACTTCAACTAGTACAACGGTTGGCAGCCAGATTACTAACTGGGGCAACATACAGGGAACATACCCCCCCCCCCCCCGCTATGTCAGCTCCACTGGGTGCCGGTCCATCTCTGAGCCCAGTTCAACGTGCTGGTGTTGACCTATAAAGCTCTAAACGGTTCTTGCCCAGCTTACTTCTCCGAACGCATCCACCCCTACGTCCCATTTTGAAATTTAAGATCATTTGGGGAGGCCCTGCTCTCGCTCCCTTCAACAGCTCAAATGCTCCTGACGGGGACGAGGGACAGGGCCTTCTCGGCGGTGGCTCCCCGCCTATGGAACACACTCGCAACAGAGATAAGATCGCTCTCTTCCCTCCTAGCTTTCCGAAATAAAGTAAAGGCATGTCTGTGGGACCCGGCGTTTGGTCAATAAATGCAATTAGCACTTTAAAGGGGCGAACTGGATCGATGTTAAGACTGATGACGCTGATTTATTTAATGTTGACTTTATATGGTTTTAATTACGTTGTTTTATTGTGATATGTTTATGCTGTGATTTTATTGTAATTGTTGAAATAGCTTCTTAATGGGGTTAATGTAAGCCGGAAACGTATAGTTTATCCAATATATATAATCAAATACAGTTCAACAATACATCATCATCAGAATATTAGCATCATCACCCCGGAGGGTTCCTACCCTTCAGTGTCGTAAGTCCAGATAAGAGTACGCAAGTCCAAAATAATTCAAACACCAAGATAGGGTAATAGGGAGTTAATGTGTCACTACTGGCCTTGAAAAAGACCCTTCTCCCCACGGGTCGAAACGGGAGTTGGTACCATCGTACAGAGTTATCCTCGTCGGCCTGCATACTTCTAGCGGTTTGAGTCCATTTGGATTTATCGCCACTGCAGCCAGCAACTCAACCGGCTCTTCTCCTAACTCCGTTTCCTATCATTATTTTATTTATTTATTTATTATTTCGCATTTGTCTGTCGCCCCCCCCCCCCCCAACGGCTCGGGGCGACTTACGACAGTTCGTAAAATACAATTGTCAGATAACTCATAAATCACAGTAATACCATTAAGATGGCATTACAATTAGAACAGTTGAAGCAACAAATGGAGTCGCAGTGGGCTGACAGCTAGGCGGTGTGAGCTACAGTTTAGCTAACTCCAAAGGCTTGTTGGAACAGCAATGTCTTAACTGCTCTCCTGAACGGGAGGAGGCCCTGGGTGGCACGGATGCCGGCGGGCAGTGCGTTCCACATGGTAGGGGCTGCAACAGAGAAAGCCCGGCGGCGGGTTGCGGACAGATGGTAGGTCCTCACATTTGGGATGACCAGGAGGTTTAGCTCTTCGGAGCGCAGTGATCTGGTGGGATGATATGGGACAAGGCGGTCCCCGCAGGTACACTGGCCCCAGACCATGTAAGGCCTTAAAAGTCAGGACTAACACTTTGAAGGCAATCCGGCATTCAATGGGAGCCAGTGCAGTTCGCGCAGGATTGGCGTGATGTGGTGGCCAATCGGGACCCCAGAGTCGCTGCAGCGTTCTGCACCAGCTTGAGTCTCGGATTACCGACAGAGGAAGGCCAATGTAAAGCGTTACAGTAGTCCAGCCTCGAGATGACCGTGGCTTGGATCACTGTGGCTAAGTCGCGCCCGGGACAAATAGGGGGCCAGCTTCCTCGCCTGGCGAAGATGGAAAAATGCTACCCTGCTGACGCTGGAGACGTGGGCCTCCATCGACAACAGGGGGTCCAAGGATACTCCTAAGCTCTTAACAGAGGACGACGGACATAATGTCACGCCATCCAGGGTTGGAAGCTGAACATCCCTGTCTACTTGGGCGTTTTCGACCTTATTTCCCCCGGACTTCCTCCCTATTACCCTATCTTGGTGTTTGAATTATTTTGGACTTGCGTACTCTTATCTGGACTTACGACACTGAAGGGTAGCAACCCTCCGGGGTGATGATGCTAATATTCTGATGATGATGTATTGTTGAACTGTATTTGATTATATATATTGGATAAACTATACGTTTGCTGTTCTTTGTATACATTGTTGCTTGCAACACCCTCCCCCCACCTTTGTATTGTTAATGTAAGCCGTCCTGAGTCCTCCTGCGGGGGTAGAGAAGGACGGGATAGAAAAAAGGGAAATAAATAAATATTCCTTTTGTGGGAAGCTAAAAACCTTGTGGCAGAAGACCTACTTATGCTTGCTACCGTGTTTCCCCGAAAGTAAGACAGTGTTTTACTTTCTTTTGACCCCAAAATCCCCACTCGCCTTACTTTCGAGTGCGGCACATTAGCCGACGGTACCAAAGTAAGGCGAAAGTAAGACTTACCGCGGGCGGCATGGCGTGCTGGCTTGGCTGGGCCCGAATCCTCCTCCTCTTACTCCTCTTCTTTCAGCGGCGCCTTCCATCCTCCTCCTCTTCCTCCCAGCAGCGCCTTCTCCCTCTCTGCGGATCCGCCCCTCCCTTCACTGAAGGGAAGAGAGGCGAGCCGCCCGCCACGCGAGGGAGAAGGCGCTGCCGAATCCCGCCCGCACGGCGGCTCAGGCGTCTTTCCCGCGCCGCCCCGCTAACGTGATCCGCGCTCAAAACGGGAGCCGGGCGGTGGCAGCGCCTGAGTCGCCCTGGGGACGGGACTTCGGCGGCGCCTTCTCCCTCTCGCGGATCCGCCCCTCCGGATCCGGCGAGGGGAGAAAGCGCCGGAAGTCCCGCCCGCAGCGGCCAGGCGCTCGCCGCCGCCTGGCTTGCCCCACTCGCGTTAGCGGGCGAGCGGGCGGCGGCGCCCAGCCGCCCGTGCGTGCGCAGGACTTCGGCGCCTTCTCCCTCTCGCCCGGCAGCGGCTCCGCCCCTCTTCCCTTCAGTGAAGGGGGGCGGATCCGGCGAAGGAGAAGGCGCGGCGGAGATCCCGCCCCCCAGGGCGACTCAGGCGCTTTCGCCGCCGCCCGGCTCCCGTTTGGAGCGCGGACGAGCGGGCGGCGGCGGGGAAAAGACGCCTGAGCCGCCGTGCGGGCGGGACTTGTGCCGGCGCTTTCTTTCCTCTTGCCGGCGCGGCTCCGCCCCTCCTCCCTTCACTGAAGGGAGGCGGGAACCTGGCGGAAGGGAGAAGGCGCTGCTGGGAGGAAGAGGGGAGGATGGAAGGCGCCGCTGGAAAGAAGAGGAGGAAGAGGAGGAGGATTCCGGCCCAGCCAAGCCAGCCACGCCATGCCGCCCGAGTCGTCTTACTTTTCGAATACGGCTTATATAAGCCGACCCCTCTGACACCCCCGATACGTCTTACAATCGGGGGTGTCATACTTTCGGGGAAACACGGTAGGTCCAATTGAGCATGGATATCTCAAGTGTGTTGCATAAGCACTTGTTTTGCCTTCGGTCCTAGATCGTTCAGAAATTGTAGAGACAGGCCGATTTTAGCCAACTCGTTATTTAGAGCCACTATCCATGATGACTTTTGGTCACACTGGACTTGATACTCCAGACCACTGTTTCCAACCGCTGTGACGCGGCAGAGTAGTGTGTCGTGATGGACCTCCTGCTGTGCCGCGAGAAAAGCTCTCTGCCCCCTTTCCTTCACCCCTCCTCCTGCCGAACTCCTGCTGCTTGGGGGGGGGGGAGGGCCGGTGGCGGCAAAGAAGAAAAAGAAGAAGGGGCCGGGGCGCCGCCTCCTTCGGCCGTTTCCCCAGCCAGCCTCCAATCCGCCATGACTCCCGCCCCTTGCTCGCTGAAGCCGCGCGGAGGAAGAAGCCGGGGGAGGGGGCGGGGCATGATGCAGCCTGGCTCTACCCCTCCCTGGCTTCTGCTCTCCCACAGCTTCTCCAACCTTGAGGGGACAGTGCCAAGCCAGCAAATGAATAAAATCCAACTACCAGTTTAAAAAACCCTCTAGAACAGTGTTTCCCAACCTTTTTTGAGCCGCGGCACACTTTTAACATTAAAAAAATCCAGGGGCACACCACCAACCAAAATGACACAAAATGACACTCTAACACTGTAAAGAACGGCTGGGGAATGGTGGCCTGCTGGGTGCAGCTGCTGGGAGTGCTGAAGCTGGGGGAGGGGGCGGAGCCAGGCAACACCATGCCCCGCCCCCTCCCCCTGGCTTCAGTTCTCCCACAGCTTGTGCTGGCTCTGCCACCGCTGGCTTGGCACTGCCCCCTCAAGGCTGGCAAAGCTGTGGGAGCGCTGAACCTGGGGGAGGGGGCGGAGCCAGGCCGCGCCATGCCCCGCCCCCTCCCCCGGCTTCAGTTCTCCCACAGCTTCGCCAGCTTTGATGGGGCAAGCCAGCATTGTGCAGGCTCTGCCATCGCTGGCTTGGCACTGCCCCCTCAAGGCTGGCGAAGCTGTGGGAGTGCTAAAGCCGGGGGGAGGGGGCGGAGACAGGCTGCATCATGCCCCCCCTCCCCCAGCTTCAGCTCTCTCACAGAGGAGGAGCATGAGCGGTGGACAGGCTTCAGTAGGCAGGGCTCCTCCTCCGCGCGGCTTCAACAAGCAAGGGGGGTGAGTTATGGCGGGAGTCATGGCAGATTGGAGGCAGGTTGGGGAAACGACTGAAGGAGGCGGTGCCCCGGTCCCTTCTTCTTTTTCTTCGCCGCCACCCGTCCCCTCCTCCTCCTCTCCCAAGCAGCAGGAGTTCGGCAGGAGGAGGGGGGAATGAAGGGGGGCAGAGAACTTTTCTCGCGGCACACCTGATGATCGCTCACGGCACACTAGTGTGCCACGGCACACTGGTTGAGAAACACTGTTCTAGAAACAGGACAATAAATAAAGAGCAACACTCAAAAAACAGGGGAATTCAAGGCAGAAAACAATCAGGTCCAGCTAACACCTCCCAACAAAGGATTCCCCTACACACGAAGCAGCCAGTCTTTCAAGCTGCAAGGCTATTAAATAATAATCAAGGTGGCCAATTGCAACATTGACACTTGCCTCAAACAGACAAGAGTGGACATTCCTCGGATATATAAACCCCACCTGTTTAATTTCCAACAGACTTCACAACCTCTGAGGATTCCTGCCATAGATGTGGGCAAAACATCAGGAGAGAATGCTTCTGCAACATGGCCATACAGCCTGGAAAACCCACAGTAACCCAGTGATTGTGGCCATAAAAGCCTTTGGCAACACAATGAAGCATTCCCAACCATACAGGACTTAGTAAGAAAGTCTAGTTATATAGACTATTTGTCTTGGCCTGGCTGTGGACATTGTCCATGTGCTCAGTCCTCTTCCAAATATTTCAGCGGCAACCTTTGCTCATTTGGTTTAATGTTTGAATATTTGGTTTAATATTAAAATGCCACATTTGGGATCAAAGTGAAACCACAGAAGGGAAGAGAGAAGGGGCAACTTTCAGATATTAAGAAAGAGAGGACAAAACCCAGCCCAGGGAAAGCAGTTTTCAATTCCTGGCATTTCAACTTAAAAGGGGAATTGGGGGAATGATGGGAAACGAAGGCTCTGTGCCTGGCACCATGGGGGAACGGTTGCCAATAGCAGCAGAGGCGGTTCAGTGTACTGGACATATCTGTTTACTTGACCTAAGAAAGCTTTCTATGGGCTGTTGCCTAATCCCTTTTACAGCAGAGAGAAGGGAATTTCACACTGTGTAGTTTCCTCAGAGGAAAGGTGAAGTGCTATCACTTTCTATTTGACATGAGCACATCTCAGTTGCCCCAAAAGGTGCAAGAATTAGCCCTCTTCTAGCTGTGTTCAATAGACCAGTGTTTCCCAACCAGTGTGCCATAGCACATTAGTGTGCCGTGAGTGATCATCAGGTGTGCTGTGGGAAAGTGGCACTCTTCCCCCTCCTAGCAGCCCCCTCACAGGTTTCCAAGAAACAAATTGAGCCTCTCCGCTTGGAAATGTGGGGTTTTTTTTTTTACTATTTTACTGGATTTTTTGAGAGTTGCCCCCGGACTTTTTATAACAGCTTCATGACATCTATAGTTAACTGGAAGCAAGTTTCACTCAAGGTGAAATTTCACATATGGTCTGGAGAACAAGCCCTATGATGAGCGGCTTGAAGAGCTGGGCATGTTTAGCCTGAAGAAGAGAAGGCTGAGAGAAGACATGATAGCCATGTATAAGTATGTGAGAGGAAGTCATATATATGTTGTGTTCAACAAAACAGGCCCAGGTTTCACACTGAGTGTATAAATACATTAAAAAACATATTTTCTATATGAATAACTGTGTTAGAGTGTCATTTTGTGTCATTTTGGTTGGTGGTGTGCCCCAGGATTTTGTAAATGTAAAAAGTGTGCCGCGGCTCAAAAAAAAAAGGTTGGGAAACACTGTTCTACAGTGTAGACCAGGCATGGGCAAACTTTATCCCTCCAAGTGTTTTGGACTTCAACTCCCACAATTCCTAACAGCCTCAGCAGGGCCGTAGTCAGGATTTTGATTCGGGGGCTGAGTTTGGTCTGGGGGCTGAGACTGGGTGGAAGAGGGTCTACCCTAGCAAACCTTTTGTATTGTTATCCCAATAACCCCATTAATGTGGGATATAATGAGCATGATGATCAGATCATGATATGAATAAACATAACAGCTTAAATAATGTACCAGTAAGGCCTTCTCGCAGACCACCCTGAAAATTTCGGGGGGGGGGCTGAAGCCCCCTTAGCCCCCCCTGGCTACATGCCTGAGCCTCAGGCACCTTACTCCCCCCCCCCCTCAGCCATTTAAGCTTTCTTGGATCCTACTGCGGGTGGGAAAAACTCTGGCCCCAAGTGTGCAGGTATTATGTCATTCAAGTATAGATTAAAGCAGGGGTGGGCAATTACTGGCCCTCCAGGTGTTTTGGACTTCAACTCTCAGAAATCCTAACAGCTGGTAAACTGGCTAGGATTTCTGGGAGTAAAAGGCCAAAACACCTGGAGGGCCGGTAATTGTCCACCCCTGGATTAAAGAGTATTGGCGCCAGTAGACATCCTTGTTTTACTCCTTTATTGTATGAATTGGGTAAGTTAATGAACCAGAAATACCTACTCTTATGCTAGCCATGGTGTTAGAATAAAGTGCCTTGGTTAAAAACAGTAGGCACTTATCCATATTGGTGTTAGCGAGTTTATGCCACAATAGCAGTAAGTGAAAAACAAAACCAAAAACATGCAGGGACAGCAGTGAAGTGTAAACAAGAGGATTATAAAAGTTCTCAGAAGTTGTTTTGTAACTTTGGGTGTTGCATTTCCTGATAGCACAAGACAATACCATGAAGACGATTATTGAAAGCAAAACCAAAATGCGATACTTGGAGGCATGCAGATGAAACCTGTTAGGGTGGCACATGTTTCTCTTTGGTGGTGTCCCTTGACATAAATCATATTTTGACGTGTTGTGATAAAGAAGCCCATGAATAGAAAGAAAACACTGATAAGGTTACTCTGACCGCATAGAAAGAAATGAGGCATGGTGATCATCATGTTTCGATTTCTATTCTTATAGGTGATTGGATTATTTATATAACTTTAAGAGGTAAACATTCTATTTAGGGCACCAGCGTCATATATCTTCAATCATGATATGCAACCTGCCATGTCCTTTTAATAGCAAAGAACTTAATTTATTTATTTATTTATTTATTATTCGGTTTTATATTCCGCTACTCCCAGCAGGCTCGGGGCGGATTACAAGCAGTAAAAACATACAATAAAACATACCATAAAAACAGTAAAACACAATACATAACCCAGATGTTACAAGGCTACGATTCCTTAATTCAGATGAGACGAGCCAGTTGAGTTTGAGTTGAATTTACCCAAATGCAAGCTTGAAGAGGGCCGTCTTACATTCTCTTCGGAAAGGGAGGAGTTCCGAGACCATTCGGACATGGTCAGGGAGCGAATTCCAGAGTACTGGAGCCGCCGCAGAGAAAGCTCTCTGTCTTGTACTGGACAAGTGACAGGCGCGGGACAATGGTACCACCAATAAATTCTGCTCTTCCGAGCGCAGCGATCTCGGGGGAACATACGGGGTAAGGCGGTCCCTCAGGTACACAGGCCCTAGACCGTGCAAGGCCTTAAAGGTTAAAACCAACACCTTGAAGACAATCCGGTACTCGATGGGAAGCCAGTGCAGTTGCCGGAGGATGGGAGTGATATGCTCCCTCACTGGTGCTCCCACCAGCAAGCGAGCCGCGGCATTCTGCACCAGCTTGAGTTTCCGGACTGTCACCAAGGGGAGGCCAGCGTAGAGGGCGTTACAGTAGTCTAGCCTCGAGATGACCGTCGCTTGGATCACCGTAGCCAGATCGTCCCTGGACAGGTAGGGGGCCAGTCGCCTGGCCTGACGTAGGTGGAAGAACGACATCCTGCTGACCACGGAGACCTGGGCCTCCATGGTCAGCAGGGAGTCCAACCTGACACCCAAGCTCTTAACCAAGGGTGACGGGCCAAGTGGCTCGCCATCCAGGGCAGGCAACCGGCACTCATCCAGCCCAGGTCGACCAGGCCACAAGATCTCCGTCTTCGACAGGTTCACCTTCAGCTGGCTGGCTTTACCAGACCTTAGAATCATAGAATTCTAGAGTTGGAAGAGACTTCGTGGGCCATCCAGTCCAACCCCCTACCAAGAAGCAGGAAAATCACATTCAAAGCACCCCTGACAGATGGCCATCCAGCCTCTGTTTAAAAGCCTCCAAAGAAGGAGCCTCCGCCACACTCTGGGGCAGAGAGTTCCATTGCTGAACAGCTCGCACAGTTAGGAAGTTCTTCCTCATGTTTAGGTGGAATCTTCTTTCCTATAGCTTGAAGCCATTGTTCTGTGTCCTAGTCTCCAGGGTAGCAGAAAACAAGCCTGCTCCCTCCTACCTATGACTTCCCCTCACATATTTATACATACACTTTATTTATACACTTTGATTGTGTGTTCCTGAATGATAGAATGGGGTTGTACTGTGTGGCCCTTGGGGTCTCTTTTAACCCTAATTCTACGATCCTACATAGGACTTGTTGGGAGATACTGTTGAAGAAGTGTATTTGAACACAGAACAATCTATGTAGTACTCTATACTCAGTTGGATTTATACCTGAAGACACTATACAGTGGAACTTAGAACTGTTATGTTTGAGAGCGTTTGCTCCTTTTGATTCTGTTATGCCACTCATTTGAGCTATACATTGGGTTTTTTTATTATTCACAGAATATATGCTTTTTGGATATTACTTTCTTACTACATAGATTGTTCTGTGTTCATATACTACAAGTATTCTTGGTCTCTGTAGTTTAAAAAAAGCGTATTTGCCCAATTATATCATCATTGCATCTTATAAAGGCTAGCTTTTACATAAGGTGAAGGTAGGTCATGGAGAACAAGAAGGTCCGCCTATGAATTAAGCCTCCCATTAAGAGCAGAAACACTCTAACCCTAACCCTAATCCTAACCCTTAACGTCCTCTCGGTACATTCTGCGTTTGCGCAGAGCAGATTCGGAACCTTCTAGAAAGATAAAAGATACATCAGAGGTAGTCCCGCCCACCCACTATATATACCCTGTGGGAGGGGCTACCACCTCAGTTCTCTTCCGCCGCGGAGAGCAGCTAGACAGAGGCATGACTGAGGGGAGGATGGGCGGGTTGTACGAATTCACAGGGGACCACTCAGGGAACTACGGTTACAGGTAAGCAACCAATAATTCCCTGTCGTAGTCTCCTGTGAATACGTACATATGGTAACAGAGTACCAAGCTACAATACCTCGGATGATGGGCGTCATGCCACCGCTGAAAACAGGACTGCTCTCCCGAATTCCGCTTGCTTCCTGGAGGCTGTGTCCAGCTTGTAGTGGGACACGAACATCAAGGGGCTCGACCAGGTAGCCGCACGACAGATCGCCTCCAACGGGACACCCCTCAAGAAGGCCATCGACGTAGACATCGCTCTAGTAGAGTGGCCCTTCAGCTGATCAGGAGAATATTTAATACCAGAGAATATGGGTAAAAAGAAAGAAAAGATATTTTATTTTTTGACGGCGGCTGCAAGGATTGTGGTCGCCAGGAAGTGGAAACAAGAGGAACCTCCGACGATAGTAGAATGGGCCATTAAACTGGCAGAATATATTGACATGGATGAGCTTAAGGGACTAGTGAATAATATAAGTATTCAAAAGAGGACGGACTGGCAGCCTTTGAAGAGCTACCTGAGGGTGGAAAAGCTCTAATATGCAGAGGATATTGTAAATCTGCGGTGAATGGTCGACATCATAGAACTGTAAACTTTCACATATCGACGGAACCCTATAGTAACCTGACTGGAAGCAAATTTATTTCTTTTCACTTTTCCTATTCTAGCTTGCACTCTGTCTCTACTTCCTTCCCTCCCTTCTTCCTCTCTCGCTTTTCCCTTCCCCTTTCCCCTCCCTACCTCCACACTCCTTCCCATTAATCCGTCACAGCTTTTCCCCTCTTTTTGTTTTGATGTAATAAGGAAAAAAAGTTAATAAAAAAACTATCAAAGGAAAAAAAAAGGAGAATATTTTTTGGGCAGTTGGTAGGCCAACCAAATCATGGCCACGATCCAGGAAGGCAATCTTTGTGAGGACACAGGGAGACCCCTAACGTCATCTCGGTATTTAACAAAAAGTCTAGTGGACTTACGGAACAAAGAAGTCCTATCTAAATAAAAGGCTAGAGCTCTACGGACATCCAAATAGTGCAGGGAACTGAGGTGGTAGCCCCTCCCACGGGGTATAATTAGTGGGTGGGCGGGACTACCTCTGATGTATCTTTCATCTTTCTAGAAGGTTCCGAATCTGCTCTGCACAAACGCAGAATGTACCATATGTACGTATTCACAGGAGACCACAACAGGGAAGAAAACGACATATAATATTAGAGCCATCATTGAGAATTTTGGAATGACACATAAGGCACACAAGGTGATAACGAACAGAATTTTGGGGGCCTTGCCATGAAGATAGGCCAGTTTAGACCCACCAAAGAGGGCCCATGTTGAAACCTGGTGAGGAAGGAAGCAACCAATCCCATTTTTCCCTAAAATGTCTTAATTTGAACAGATCTCACCAAAGCCTGAAGAGGGTGCCATTGAGGTTTTATTCAGTTCCAGCTGGAAGGGATCACAGCCACAATCATTCTCCCATGCTGCAATGCAGTCACATTGGTAAACATTCCTTATATAGGGTTACAGATTTGAATTTCCCTCTTCCCACCCCCGCTGCTGATTGGCAGATGTCATCACTTGCAGGAGGGGTACAGGAGGTTCTTGAGAGTGGCCCCAGCCAATGAGGGCAAAGAAGGAGGAATAATGAGAGAAAAGGGTGGTTCTGGGGGTGGGCTTTTGCCCAGGCTTCCCAAACCAGTTTTTTCTGAGTTGCAGACAAGGGCCTTAATCCCTTATTTCCTGTTCTGGCCAAACACAGACCAAAAATCCTTTTGAGTGGGTTTCAGTAAAATGGAAGGTAAACAAAGAGAATTCCAGCTTGCCATGCTTCATTATAGGGTTGTGAAAAGGAGATATGGTTTGCATAGCTGGTTTCGGGTCTCTGGAGAAACCCTTTTGTGATGTGTAACAAAATGTTGCCAAATGGCTTATGGGTCCCTGGCAAGCTAATCTCAGAAGCCAGTTTTCCATAGCCAGGTGATAATCTGTTGGGGGCTCCTGGACAGATTTCACCTATTGTTCACGCAGGAGGAACTAAGTGGTCTCATATGAGTCATCAGCTTGGTCAACAAAGTGGGCTTTGCTACTTTTTAAAAGGTTACATTTCATGGGAGAAGGGTGAAGCATGCATAGAAAAAATACATTAAGGTAATAACATAGGGAATGGGGGGGTACATTCAAGCATAAGGGGAAACATACCAACCCCCCTTCCTCCACTAAAGATTCATAAAGTTTATTGAAATCATGAGAGAGTTTATGAGACTTTGAAAAAGGGAAAGTCTTTGGGAAGCCATGAGACCCCTTCGCCAGAGCTTTGAGTCCATAAGAGTGTATAATGCAAGGGAAATTTCTTGGTGTGTCCATAAAATTGTGGGTTATAGGAGGCTGTGCCATGTGGGGCCTGGGGAAGTGACAAGGGGACTATGGGACTGCTCCTTGGTAAAACTATGAATCCCTTGGTTCTGAACTATCTTTTGACAGAGGCCTGGGGGTGGGTCACCCCTGATATCAAAGGTCTGGGATATTCATATTCAACATGGTTTCTGCAAAGGCAAATCATGTCTTACTAACTTGATAGAATTCTTTGAGGGTGTAAATAAACACATAGATAAAGGGGACCCAATTGATATTGTTTACCTTGACTTTCAAAAGGCTTTTGACAAAGTCCCTCACCAAAGGCTCCTAAATAAGCTCTTCAGCCATGGAATCAGAGGACAGGTCTTGTCCTGGATTGGAACCTGGCTAAACTGTAGGAAACAAAGGGTGGTAATAAACGGACATTTCTCTGGATGGAAAGAGGTGAGAAGTGGCGTACCCCAAGGTTCAGTTTTAGGACCTTTACTTTTTAATTTATTCATAAATGATCTGGATGTAGAAGTAAATTGTGAGGTAGCAAAGTTTGCAGATGACACTAAACTGTTCAGGGTAGTTAAAAATGAAACTGACTGTAAAGAGCTCCAGAAAGATCTCTCGAAATTGAGTGAATGGGCAACAAAGTGGCAAATGCATTTTAACCTAAACAAGTGTAAAGTCATGCACATCGGGGCAAAGAACCCCAAATACACTTATCAACTGATGGGATCAAAGCTTTCTGAGACAAACCAGGAAAGGGATCTTGGGGTTTTGGTGGACAGCTCAATGAAGATGTCAACCCAGTGCGCGTATTGCCTCTCTACAAATCTATGGTGAGGCCACATCTGGAGTACTGTGTACAATTCTGGTCACCGCACCTCAAGAAGGATATAACGGAACTGGAAAGGTACAAAGAAGGGCAACAAAAATGATCCAAGGGATGGAGCAGCTCCCTTACGAAATCAGGTTGCAACGCCTTGGTCTTTTCAGCCTTGAAAGACGGCGTTTAAGAGGTGACTTGATCGAAGTGTATAAAATCATGCATGGGATAGAAAAGGTGAATGAAGAAAAATATTTTCTCTGTCACACAACACTAGGACTAGGGGGCACTCCTGAAGCTCAAGGTAGGAAAGTTAGGACTAATAAAGGAAATATTTCTTCACCCAGAGGGTCATTGGGTTATGGAACTCACTTCCAGAGGAGGTTGTGACAGCTGGTCAGCCTGGACAGCTTCAAGGCAGGATTAGACAGATTCATGGATACCAAGGGAATCAGTAGCTACTGAAATGGACATCCAAGTGCCACCTCTGTGTTGATGGAGGCAGGCAGGATTTCCCGGGTACTGGTTGTGGGGGTCGGGAGCAGGTGAGGGTTTTGCCCTCCTTTCTGCTAGAGATCCCCGTGTACAACTAGTGGGCCACTGTGTGACACAGAATGCTGGACTAGATGGGCTGAGGCCCGATTCAGCATGGCTCTTCTTATGTTCTTATGTTCTTGCTGAGTAAGTCCCCCAACTGGTAAAAGAAGAAGTTGGAAGCAATGCTGACGAATGAGAAAGCCTAGTGGCTTTAGGTCTCAAAAGTAAAATCACTAATTTCAGCAAAAAAAATATGAGGAACCAAAAATATTATTCGTGTTCCTGGTTGTTTGCCCCAAAACAGAAGAGGAAGAGCAATAGTCATGCTACTTTTGATATGATTAAGAAGCGATTAGCCTCAATAGAAAGGAAGCAATTCAGAAGAGGAAGCCTGCTATGAATAGCAGGAAAGTCCTCCCAGTGTACAGTATTCAAAACCTCAGTTTGGAGGTTGAACTTCAATTGAACCTTTGTGTGGGTTTTTGAGGATAGGCTGGTCTTTGCTCCAGACTGTCTTTTCAAAAGCTGCTATTTTTCAAAGCTCTGAGAGAGCCACCTGCTGGTCCCATTTTACAGCATGGGAGAGTCTGTCTAGAGAGGAATATAGGGCAAAAAATCAACAGAGGCGGCATTTAAACTTTAGCTGCCATGGCTCAATGCTAGATGGAATCCTGGGATTTGTAGTGTGTTTAGGCACCAAACCACACTGGTGGGGTAGCGGGTTAAACTCCTTGGTGGCACAACAGGTTAAACCGCTGAGCTGCGGAACCTACTGATTGAAAGGTTGGCAGTTTGAATCCAGGGAGCGGGTTGAGCTCCCGCTGTTAGCCCTAGCTTCTGCCAACCTAGCAGTTTGAAAACATGCAAATGTGAGTAAATCAGTAAGTACCACTTCTGTAGGAAGGTAATGGCACTCCATGCAGTCATGCTAGCCACATGACCTTGGTGTCGTCTACGGGTAACGCTGGCGCTTTGGCCTAGAAATGGAGATCAGCACCACCTCCCAGAGTTGGACACGACTTGACTTAATGTCAAGGGGAGACCTTTACGAGGCACCAACACTCTTTGGAAGAAAAGGCCAAGGATGTTGTAAAACTACAACTCCCATGATTCCATAGCATTGAGCTGTGGTTGTTAAAATGGTGTAAAACTGCATTCATTCTAGAGCAGGGGTCGGGAACCTTTTTGACTCAGAGAGCCATGAAAGCAAAATACTTGGAAATTTATTTCAGTGAGAGCCATATAATATACATAATATATTTTAAGACTGAATTCAACTAAGTGTGAGTATATACGTACATACTATGAGAAAAGGATTCCCCCGGCAGTATGACGGGACACACAACTCAAACACTGGGTATACCGTATCCAAATCACAAGAAAACAACAATATGCACGTTTTGGATATTATTATTTGATTATTGATAGTAAATAATAGAAAACTTATTAGCACTTTGCAAGCTTAACAATATAGTTAGAACAAATCATACATTCAGTGTCTCAATACACCATAGATAGAAGTACATCACAAACAATGTTAGCCTAATGGCAAATCAATATTCCCTGTTTGGGAGAAGTAGTACACGCAAGTACACAAGCGCAATGGCAGAGCACGACTTTACTAAAAAAAAATCACTGGCAAATGCCTGAATATGTCTCTGTACACACACGTACCCCTTGAACAAGCCAGGAACATCGTGGAAGAGGTACTTGATCAACGAAGTAGCCCGAGATATCCCCCTACCCAGTTTCTACTGCAATTATTGGACATAGTTTTCGATTACAATTATTTTTCATTTAACGGTAATTTCTACCTTCAGACAGATGGAGTCGCTATGGGAAGCAGTGTAGCCCCGACGATAGCAAATTTGTTTATGATTTCCTTAGAACAAAAAATGTTATTCTCTGACACACCCAATCCAATTGTTGCTAATATTTCTAAAGTCTATAGATATATCGATGATCTATACTTTATCGTAAATGGTGATACCAATATGGAGACATTCCACTCATGGCTTAACACCTGGCATAGTAGCATCAGTTTTACTTTAGCATTTGACAAACAACAGATGAATTATTTGGATATTACCACTTTCAAATGTGATTCTACTATCCACATTAAGAATTTTAAAAAACCAATCCAGAGTAATGCCTACCTTCACTATGATAGTTATCATACATTTTCATTAAAGAACAACCTACCATTCACACAATTGCTAAGACTGAAAAGAAATTCCACGTCATCTCATCATTATCAGCAAGAAGCTAAAAAAAATGTTGAATAATTTTAAGAAAAGGGGCTACCCAGAGAACATACTATCATCTGCAAAGAGGAAAGCTGACACTGCCCTAAGACACACACTACTGCAACCCAAGACTAAGGTGAAAAAAGATTTGTTAGTCTGGCCCGTTACATTAAATCCACATAACAAAGATCCATATAGCACGTAGATATTGGCCTCTCGTGTCACACATAAAGGGTTTGGAAACCTTCCCCACTGTCGCCTATAAAAGGACACAAAATATTGGAGATCTGCTGACCCATACAGCACTTCCCAATTCCATCACTAAAAGCACTTTGACAGTGGACAGCCACCCATGTGGAAATTGTTCAATCTGCAAGAATATACTCAGGAGTAGGACGGTTACTAGTACCTCAAAGGGCAGAGTGTTTGCACTCTCATCCTTCTCCAGCTGCTCCTCAAAGGGAATAATTTATTTACTCCAATGTAGTTGTTTGTTACAGTATGTGGGCTTCTCTTCAAGGACCCTAAAAGAACGTTTAATTGAACATAAAAGTAAAATTCGCCAGAAGTCTAATGAATCTGCTCTATATCAACATTGCACTCAACATGGGCATGACCCTGACGAGATTAAGGCCCTTGTTTTAGAAAGAGTACAGCAATTACCTCACTCTGACTACATTAAGAGATTAAAACAAAGAGAAACTGTTTGGATCTTAAAAATGGGCAGTGAGATTTATGATGGATTAAACGACCGTCTTTCTTTAAACGCTATACTTGGAAAGTAACACAGCTGTCATTAATACTCTATACCACTTTAAATGAGTTACATCTTTCACACCATTTCACCATTCCCCCACTGGATGGCATCGGCGGATCTCCCCAAGATTGAAATTCTACTATTGATGGTAACTATATGGCAACCATTGAGTCCGAGACCGTATATGTATGCGAATTTTATTTTGAATTATAGAATGCTCTTTTCCTTCAATTTTAAGATGAATACCCATGGGGTTAGATGATCTTTCTGCTTGCGAGCCCTGAAGAAGAATTTTTCGAAACGACCTGGAATGCCAGGCACCGGCACAGCGCTACTGTCGTCGGCTTCAGCGATAGCCCCGGCTACCGCCCCTCTCTTCCCCCGCTTGGGAGGCTTTCGCGACCATTTTGCGGCTCTGGCTCTTCATTTACGGCTGTTCGCGACCGTTACGTTTTGCCCTTCGGATCTCCGAACGGACTCAAAGCACAACGCTAAGTACCACCGCAAGTTTCATTTCACGCTACTCATTCATTAAGTGACTGTGCACTATTCTTTTGAAGTATTCAGGCATTTGCCAGTGATTTTCTTTTGAGTAAAGTCGTGCTCTGCCATTGCGCTTGTGTACTTGCGTGTACTACTTCTCCCAAACAGGGAATATTGATTTGCCATTAGGCTAACATTGTTTGTGATGTACTTCTATCTATGGTGTATTGAGACACTGAATGTATGATTTGTTCTAACTATATTGTTAAGCTTGCAAAGTGCTAATAAGTTTTCTATTATTTACTATCAATAATCAAATAATAATATCCAAAACGTGCATATTGTTGTTTTCTTGTGAGTATGACGGGACACTTCAGACCTGGCTCTGCAAAAGGCATGCTCAGGACTCTGGGAAGAGAAGACGGAAGGAAGGGGAAAGAAAGAAAGAAAGAGGAAATAAAGGAGGGAGGGGGAGAGGAAGAAAGAAAAGAAGAACAAACTATGGAAAAGGAAGAAAAGCAGAGGAGGGGAAAAGAAGGAAATGGGAAGGGAGGAAAGGAAAGGCTGGGGAAAAAAGCATAGGGAGTGAGGAAAAAGTAAAATAATGAAGGGAAAAGAAGAAAAAGAAGGGGAGAAAGGGAAGAGAAAAGAAAGGAAGGAGAAGGAAGACTTGGGGGAAAAGAATAGAAGAGGAAGGAAGAGGGAGGGAGGAAAGAAGGTAGGGAGAGAGGGAAGAAAAGAATGAAAGAAAAAGAGAGGGAAAAAGAAAGGGGGGGGAGGGTGCAGGGCCAAGGCGAACCTTGGTGTCGACATCAGTGAGGCAGTCCCTCTGGAAGGCGTCGAAGAAGCAGTGTCTCTTGAGCTGCCGGATGATGAGGGCAATGAGCTGGGCGTCCCCCGGGGGCAGCAAGTCCGGGTCTGCGGTGCTAGGGCCAGGCCCATCTCCGGTGCCTCCCCCAAGGCCCGTGGCAGAGGACGAAGAGGAAGATGAGGCGCCGCTGGGCTCCACCATCCCCGGCGGAGAGAGCGCAGGGCCCCAAGAGCAGCGGGGGATGAGGAAGAGGTGGCGATGGCGCCACGGAAGCGGCAGTCGCTGCGCATTTGCGTCGCTCCTTCCCGCTGCATGCTGGGAAACCGAGGCCCGGGCTGCTCTGGAGAACCAGATGCAATCATGAAAAGAGCCACATCTGGCTCCCGAGCCATAGGTTCCCTACCCCTGTTCTAGAGCATTGTTCCATGCTCAAGGAAATCAATACAAGGGATCCTATATATACTGTATATATGATGCTATGGTATTGCAAATTAAAAACAAAAAAACAAAGGAATTATCAAATACTGAAATCTTTTGCGACTTTTGTCCCACCCTGTACATGTTCAAGAAATATGTTGGATATGTTAGACTAGGAAAGCAGAGTAGTAAATCCCTCAAATCTTTTGTTTCAAGCCTCACAATGTTACCTACAAACGAGTCCCAATTCCTGGCTAATATGGTCAATGTGTTCCTTTGAATGATATACTTCAGCAAGGATTAGGAAACTGTTGGCCTTCCAGATGTTTTGGCCGAGAGTTCTCACAATCCATAACCACTGGTCAGGAATTGGAATATCCAAACATCTGGAGGGCCAAAGATCCCTCAGCCCTGCTAAGATGTTTTGGCTACTTATTTTTGCCATAGGCCAGGTACTGCGAGAACTGCAGGTTAAGACATCAGGAAAGCAACATTATCAATCTCCAAATATTGTTAGGACTACAAATCCCATAGGCAACAATCAGTGGGGCAATTACTAGTGATGCTGGGAACTGTAGTCAGGCCTGAAAGGAAGAACATCTCCCTGGCCGAAGTGAACTACTTCCCATCTTCAAGGATGTGGTAGGAAAGCAACTTTCATGAACCCTAAATAGTATAGCCAATTGTGAGGGATGCTGGGAGTTAACACTCGTACCGTAGCATTACAGGCTTAACATGGTTTCAGTCTGTTTCAGTTCTTTCCTGTTAAGTAACCCTCTCTTTCAGTTCAATAACACAATTCTCAGCAAGGCTACCTTGCGTAAGAGAAAGACTGACCAAGAAAAACCAAGCCAGGACAATAAGGTTGGTAGTGACTCAGAAATTACATACGAACGGACCAAACATGTCATTTTGACTTCTGAACAGGACACCAAGACTCTGTAGTTGGGGAGGATACAACTAGCTTACCTTGAGAATGCATTCACACAAAACGATAATAGCAACATGATTCCGCTTTTACTGCCATGGTCCTATTCCAAAGAATCCTAGGACTTTTCACATAGAATTATGTCAGGAGACTTTAATCCACTTTTCCTGAGCACTGGAGCAGCTCCTTTGCAAATAATTCCAAGGACCTCATTGGTTATACTACACATCTTTGAGTTCCATATAATGGAGTCATGGCAGTTGAAGTGCTAGAAGTGTGTAGTGAAGTGTTGAAGATAACAACCTTCTCAAGCTTCCTCTATTTAATGTTTTGTCTGTTTATAATGTGTTGTTTATTTCCTGAAGTGTATGTGTTCTTTGGTTTGCAGTTTCCTTAGCTCTATGTACTTGAGGCAGTGGGAGGGGCTGCAGATCATGTGACTGTTTAGAATGCAGCTTTAAAAGGATGACAGCTGAGGCTTGAGTCCATTTTTCACTCAGATGTCAGTGTAGGAAGTTAAAAACCAGTTGAGCCTTGAGTCAGCTTGAGTACAGAAGTCTGTTTGAGTACAGAAGGCAGTGTAGGAAGATAGAGTTACTTTCAAAGAGAACTGTACAGAACAAAATAGTTTCGAAGAGATTGTTAAAGACTGTAAGTTAAAGATACAAACAGAAGGGTTTTAATGTTTAACCTGACAAGAAATGTGCCCGTATATTTAAATACATGACGTTATGAGTAAAACAAACTTGCTATTTTAAAAGAAGTCTATTTGAATCTTTTCTGCTGAGAGCATCAATTCAAACAAGATATCTATGTACCCAGTGATCATCCATTACTCAATAAACTAAAAGAACACATCCACAACTCTGCTACCCAACAGGGTATGATCCTAACAGGTCATAATCCATATTCCAATAGTGCAGGCATGGGCAAATTTTGGCCGTCCGGGTGTTTTGGACTCCTACCGGCTGTTAGGAATTGTGGGAGTTGGAGTCTGTGGTGAAGTCATATTTATTTGTTGCAGGTTGTAAATGTAGTTGATATTTATGTATATGTAAATATTTTTTAAGGGTGGAACTTTGCTAACCCTAAGGGGTTAACAGTAAAATTATCTAGCAGAGATTCCAAGAATCTCCATTACCATGGAAACTGGAGGCTCAGCCTGCAGTTGGCTTTAGAATCCTTGAATTCAAACATTTTCAGTTGGTGACTAACTGCAAAGGCAGAAGGATGTGTGAGAGAATTAGGGAGTCTGTTTAGCCAGCTTTCAGCAGTTTAAAAGACTCTGGGTTTATTCTAAGCCTGACTCTACTCTGGGGAAAGGGTAGTGTAGGTGTGTAGCCTGCTAAGGAAGCAGTGGCTGTTAATGACCAGCAGAGTGTGTGTAAACTGCTGAGTTATTAGTTTTAAGAGTGCAGTGGCTTTGTGTTGGACTGTATCTCCATAGATAGCAACTTGTAACCTTAAGAAAGTACCTCTGAGTAGATTGTAACCACCTAAGCTCTGTGAACTCTTGAAACCTCCAAGCTCGAAACACTGTTTAAATAAACTTGATAGTTCTTTGTTAAAAACATCTCTTCTGGTGATTCCTTCTCCCACAAGCCTTGAAAACACAGCTTTCTTAATGGGTAGCCAAACATGGTAAATTAATGGTGGCAGCAAGTGAAAATTAGAGTGAGCCTCACAAAGTGGACGCACGTTGTAAGCTGCGTCTTCACAGAGTCCAAAACACCCAGAGGGCCAAAGTTTGCCCATGCCTGCAATAGTGTGAATGTACCCTGAAATCCCATTTTTAGCCCTACTTAGTTACTTGGGGGGGGATCATTCCCCAGTGGCCATGTTGGCTGGGGAATTCTGAAAGCTGTTGTCCAAAAAGGGATCCCCCAAGAGAAAAGTAGAGGTAAGAATCTTTGAAGGAACAGCACTAAAGAAACAGATACGGTAATATCTGAAGCATCGGTTCACTGGGACAAAGAGCCAACATAGAAAGTGGCAAAAGCACAATATGTGTAAAAAATCTTCCCATTTATTTACAGTTTTTAAGGAGGCAGCAACAGACGGTAAAAGCGGGATGGGGAAGAACTTCATAGACATCTGCGAATACCTTAAGGGAAGAAGAGAGCTTTTTTAAAAAAAGGAGTTTCACGGCAAAAGCGCAGCATTCTTAATTCCACCGGTAGAGTCTTCACTTTTACTTCACTCTCAAGAAACTCAGTGAGACAGATGAAGTGCTGAGTTGGACCCAACTTCTGAGGAACTAACAGAAGAAAACTAAAGTGCGAGAGCCCACTTGGTTGATGAGAGATACCTTGGCTAGAGTCGTGTCTACAGCAAACTGCCACAGGACTGATCCTACCGTTTATCCTTCCCCTTTTACTTCTTCTCTCCAGTTGCTTTCGGTAAGTCAAAGGTGGTGGGGAGAAATCAACACAAGCAGCAGGCTCTGCTATTGAAGGTAAGACACCAGACGAAGTAACCAGCCCAACTCATGCTCTCTTCCAAGGATGCAAAAGGGCTCCATCTACCCTTCACCTGCAATGAGGTACAATTAATACTGGATAACTCAAGTTCAGATTTGCACTTTCCCTCAAGGAAGCAAGAAGCTCGGTGTCGTTTCTCCAAAGGACTCAATCAGAGTTATCTGGCCCAAAAAAGCCTTTCAAGGGCCCACAAGGTAAGGATGGGTAGAATGTCTCGGTCAAGAACCTATAGCTCATCAGTGGTGTGTAACAGTGGGGCTGCCTTCTGTATGACTTCTTCATCCTTCTCAGCTCCGTCAGGACCCTCCTCTTTGGCACTTGGCTTCATCTTCTCTTGCTCCGCCTCATCCTTGCGACTCTTTTTGCTCTTGCCTGACTTTTTGCCCTTGCCTTCCTTTTTCTTTGCTTTCTTCTGTCCTGAACTTGCCAGGTCTCCTTTCTTGCCATTCCATTTTTCTGCAAGGCAGCCTATATTAAATAAGGAAAACATGATAAGGGGAAAGGACCATGAGATATTGGCAAGCCCACATTTCCCAGTCAAAAGAACAGAAGAGCCATGCTGGATGAGACCAAAAGCAAAGGCTCTATTGCAAGGCCCAGGAAGTCGATCGCGATTGACCAGTCGATCCCGGGACCGAAGGAGGTCGATCCCAGCCGAATGGGGCGCTTCTCAGAGGGGGTGGAGCCAGGCTGCACCAAGCTCCGCCCCTCCTCGGCTTCCGCACTATCAGCAGCTTCTCCAGGCTTGGGGATGGCAGTGCCAAGCCAGCCTTGTGCTAGCTATGTCACCACTGGCCCTCAAGCCTGGAGAAGCATTGCCATCCTCAAGCCTGGCTTGGGGATGGCAATGCCAAGCCAGTGGTGGCACTGCACAAGGCTGGCTGGCATTGCCACCAAAGCCTGGAGAGGGAGGGGGGGGAGGGGCTTGGTGCAGCCTGGCTCCGCCCCCCCCTCTGGCTTCCGCTCTACCAACAGCTTCTCCAGGCTTGGGGATGGCAATGCCAAGCCAGTGGTGGCCTAACTAGCACAAGGCTGGCTTGGCATTGCCACCCTCAAGCCTGGAGAAGCTGCTGGCCAGAGGGAGGGAGGGGGCTGAAGCCTGGCTCCGCCCCCTCTGGCTTCCGCTCTACCAACAGCTTCTCCAGGCTTGGGGGTGGCAATGCCAAGCCCCGCCCCCTCCCCTCCCCAGCCTTGTAGGTAATCTTTCTGACTTGGTTTTATTATAAGTAGCTCGCGTGCTGAAAAAGTATGGGCACCCCTGCTCTATTGATTCTGCCTTGTTCTCAAAGTGGACTAGCAGGTTATCAGTATAACATCTTCAGATCCCCAACAATGGGAACAATGAGCCAAATGCCTAAGAATTGATATTATCACCTTATAAGACCAAATTAGCAGCCATCTCTGAATCCTACAGCACTGAATCTGCAGTCTATTTGCTTTGCCAATAAATATTTCCTTTTACCAATCTTTACTGCACGAGAAAGATGGAGTGCCTCTTTTCCGCTAAGACACTAGAAGCTCCCAGACAGTGTTTACAATCGGCATTTCACACTTTGATCATGTATAATTATTTCTTTCGTCAATTTGCTGCCTTTTTCCCATAGTGGAACCCAAGGTGGCTTCCAACGATTATAGAGTTGCACTTGAGGACCTAAAGTTTCCTGGAGAGAATAATAATAATAACAATAATCTTTATTTATACCCTGCCACCATCTCCCCAAAGGGGACTCGGGGTGGCTAACATGAGGCCAAGCCCGAAAATACAACAGCAAAATAAAATACAAAACAATGGAAAATTACATCACAATAAAATACATAAAGTAACAAGATAAAATAAATGGATTTATATTGAATATATTTATTTCTTTATTTCCAACATTTCTACCCCGCTCTTCTCAACCCCCGAGGGGGGCCCCGGAGCAGCCTAACAAAAGGCACAATTCGATGGCAGCATAATAAAATACAATATAAAACCAAAAACATATAGCATTAAAATACATTAAAATACAATTAACATTAACACATCATACACATTCTCTTAAGTTAAAAACAGTATTTTGTCCATTACAGGAGCATTGAGCCATATCCATCAACTTGCCATTACAAATCCAGTCCAAAGTGCTGCATTGTGCTAATGTGCAAACGCCTGGTCCCACAGCCAAAATTTTACTCTTTTCCTGAATGCCAGGAGGGATGGGGTTGATCGTATGTTGCTTGGAAGCACATTCCAAAGACGGGGAGCCACCACTGAGAAGGCCCTCCCTCTTGTCCCCAAGAGCGAGAGCAGGGCCTCCCCGGATGATCTTAAATTACGAGGTGGGAGATAGAGGCTGATGCGTTCGGACAAGTAAGCTGGGCCAGAACCGTATAGAGCTTTAAAGGTCAAAACCAGCATATATAGCCTGCTTTTATCCACAGCTTCTGCTGCATTTTATTGAATCCTTTAAATCAGTAGGGGTTTATATGATGTTTTATGTGAATTTGTCATGTAGAATTATATTGTCATTGTTTTATATGCTCGTGTACTTTGTTGTATTCTGTGTGTTGTTGCACTATTGAGTGCTTTTGTGAGCTGCCCGGAGTCCCTCGGGGAGATGGTGGCAGGATACAAACAAACAAACAAACATTATCTCTAAGTCTTTAAAATTGGAACTTAACTTGGTTTCCCTTGTGTGATATAGATTTTAGTTCATAAGTAAGTCACTTGTGCGACATACATTTTAGTTTATAGGAAATATCCTAGGTGTCACACCCCCCCCACACACACACACAAAATGGATTTATAAGCATCTCAAGGAACTTCTTTAGCTGATAAACCAGGATAACAAAATTAAATAAAGAAAAAACTTCAATGACTCATATCATACAGGTAAAGAACTGAGGCTGAAATAAATGGGTTCACCCAGAGTAAAGAGATGACTGAACTGGGATTCTAGGCCATAAACAATACATTAATCTGGGTTGCTGTGAGTTTTCCGGACTGTATAGCCATGTTCCAGAAGCATTTTCTCCTGATATTTCACCCACATCTATGGCAGGCATCCTCACAGGTTGTGAGGTCTGTTGTAAACTAGGATAATTGGGTTTATATATCTGTGGGATGTCCAGGGTGGGAGAAAGAACTCTTTGTCTGTTTGAGGCAGGTGTGAATGTCTGTAACATCTCAGAGATTAGGAGTGTATGTAGCACTTTAATCTTAACTAGGGGAAATGTCATCAGATGTCCAGAGACTTCTTACCATGCATTATCATCAGGTTTGCAAGTGGGGTTTATATATCTGAGGAATAATGTCCAGGTGGGAGAAAGGACTCTTGTCTGCTTGAGGCACGTGTGAATGTTGCAATTGGCCACACTGATTAGCACTGAATGGCCTTGCAGCTTCAAAGCCTGGCTGATTCCTGCCTAGGGAACCCTTTGTTGGGAAGTGTTAGCTTGCCCTGATTGTTTCCTGTCTGGAATTCCCATTTTCTGATAATATTCTGAGAATTACACTTAGTTTCTCTTATTGAGACACCCTTCATCACTAGCCAATCATAGGCTTTTCAGAAAAGGGGGATTACTGTATACTGTAAACCTTCAACCACCAGTTCTTCTGAAAGAGAAACTCACTTGTATCCTTTCCCTTTAAGACATGATTTGCGCAAAGGAACTGGGAGATGTCTTCTTCCTGATGGTTTCTGTACCAGTCTTCGATCACATCTTCATATTCCTCCACCATTATCTCACACTAACAATGCAAAAGAAACAGAATCAAATACAAAATTATATTTGGAGGAGGAAAAAAAACCCTCTGCTTTCTGAAGGGGAAATTTCCCCTCATTTCTTTCCACTTGCATACAACCTTCTCCAATATTTTAGATCAGATTTAAAGATGTCAAAGAAGATTAGAGGGGGAAGAGAAGACTGACTCCATCTTGTCCTAAGACTGAAGGCATTCTGTCCTGTTAATGCTTCCACCTTGAGTTTTCCACAAATTTCACAACAGTTATAAATAACTATGAGCAAAGACATACGACTTGCGGCACTCCACTACACTGAGAGAGGAAAACCTATCTGCAGGCTTACACCTAAAAGATAAGGTGGGGATCATAAACAGGTTAGTGATGTTTGTCCTCATCACAAGGTTCTCCCTATCAACTTTCCTGTTTAAACGAGTAATCTTACAACATCTCTACAATGAGGTGGGAAACCTAAGGTTCAAGTGCCAAATTTGTTCCTTCTGGAATGTCACTCTGGGGGTCAATTTAGATCAGTGTTTTTCAACCTTTTTTTTGAGCCGCGGCACATTTTATACATGTACAAAATCCTGGGGCACACCACCAACCAAAATGACACAAAATGACACTCTAACACAGTAATACATATAGTTAATATGGTTTTTAAATGTATTTATACACTCAGTGTGAAACCTGGGCCTGTTTCGATGAACACAAAATAGATATCCTGGCAGGAATGGTAGAAAGACACACACGAAGCTCTTGCTCAACAGCTGTCAGTCTCTCTCTGTTTTTAGTTTTTATTGCAGTCAAGCTAGAGAAGCTCATCTCACACAGATATGAGGTTGAAAACAGGACCAATGTCAAAATAGCTTTCTTGGCCAGAATGGGGAACTCCCTGGCAACAGATAACCAAAAACTGTCCAAAGGAAGATCAGCAAATTTTAGCTTTAAACTACGATCTTGTTTCAGTTCAATGAGTTCCTCTAGCGCAGTGTTTCTCAACCTGGGGGTCGGGACCCCTGGAGGGGTCACGAGGGGGTGTCAGAGGGGTCGCCAAAGATCATCACAAAACACAGTATTTTCTGTCGATCATGGGGTGTGTGTGGGAAGTTTGGCCCAATTCTATCTTTGGTGAAGTTCAAAAGGCTCTTTGACTGTGGGTGAACTATAAATCCCAGCAACTACAACTCCCAAATGTCAAGTCTATTTACCCCAAACTCCACCAGTGTTCACATTTGGGCATATTGATATTCATGCCAAGTTTAGTCCAGATACATCATTGTTTTGAGTTGACAGTACTCTCGGGATGTAGGTGAACTACAACTCCAAAACTTAAGGTCAATGCCCACCAAACCCTTCCAGCATTTTCTCTTGATCATGCGAATTCTGTGTCCCAAGTTTGGTTCAATTCCTCCATTGGTGGGGTTCAGAATGCTCTTTGATTGTAGGTGAACTATAAATCCCAGCAACTACAACTCCCAAATGACAATCTCTCCCTCCAATCCCACCAGTATTCAAATTTGGGCATATTGGGTAAATGTGCCAAATTTGGTCCAGTGAATGAAAATACATCCTGCATATCAGATATTTACATTACGCTTCATTACAATAGCAAAATCACAGTTGTGAAGTAGCATTGAAATAATTATATGATTGGGGGTCACTACAACATGAGGAACTGTATTAAGGGGTCACGGCATTAGGAAGGTTGAGAACCACTGCTCTAGCGCCTTTAAAGTCATGTCCTTTCCAGCAACAGATGCTGAGCTGTATGGGTCCCTAACCCAGTCAAGGCATTCTGTGAAGGCTGAATGGAAATAAAACGACAACTTCTCCTCAAGAGTTTTCAAATTGCCACTGTCACTTGATGCGCAGCTGCAGCACTAACTCTAACTTTATTTACTTAGCCGCGTCTGAGCGGATCCAAGATGGCGCGACCATAGCACTCTCGCGTCACTTCTTAGGTGATGCGAGAGTGTTATGGTTCCATTTCTTAAAGGGACAGATGCACCTTACAGTTTATATATGAATGAAGTTTGAAAGTAATTTCCCACGTCACACCTGATGATCTCTCACGGCACACTGGTTGAAAATCACTGAGAGGAAGGGAGGGAGCTGAATTGGCTACCATATTACCAAATAAAGGAAAAATACAAAATAGATGTCGAAAAAGGCTTTGAGGATGACCGGGGTGAGCTGGAGGAAGTTCTATTGGGCCCAGACAAGAATTCGGTTGGTAAAATATATAGAATAATAAGTCATTCAGAACAAAAACCGGTGGATTATATGAAAAAGTGGGCCAGGAATATTGGCTTCAACATTAATTGGAACACTTGGAAAATTATTTGGGAAAAAAATATAAATTCGTCATCATGCTATAAGTTCAGGGAAAATTGGTTCAAAATAATGTACAGTTGGCACCTCGCGCCGGTAAAATTAGCTAAGATCTATAGGAATACCAAAACTGAATGTTGGAATTGCGGGCAAAAAAATGGAACTTTCTTCCACCTATGGTGGCTATGCCCTAAGGCCGAGAATTTTGGAAAATGATTAATAAAGAACTATGTAAATTATATAAACAACCGCTAGAGGGGAAACCGGGAATCACTCTTGCTAGGTATATTAGAATCAAAAATGAATGCCAACGATAGGCGCTTATATATAATTTTAACCACGGCTGCCAAACTATTGTATGCCCAATACTGGAAATCTCCGAAAACTCCAACGCTAGAGGAATGGCAACATAAGGTGATGGAAACCATCCAAATGGAATGGCTCACCGAGGCATTGAAGACAGCCAATGAGACCACCACGGCAGTGATGGACTGGACAAAGGTCAAAGACTATTTTAGATTAGAACACAATATAGATGTATTATTGAGCTGGAACCTCTAGGCTGGCAAATTGAGGTCGACGTGAACTTTAGAGGTAAAACAATTATAATAGGAATAATGTTTAATAGCCACTCCGTTTTATATCCTTTCTTAGGCACGATTAAGATAAAAAACAAGAAATGAAATGAAGAACGAAGATAAGCACAAGCTGTCGATTGTATCAAGCAAATACTCTCCTCTCCCCATTGTCTGGTGTGGAGCACCCCCCCTGTAACTCCCCATGTGTCTCCCATCCCCCAAAAATACCCCCTATGTGTTATTCCTCCGTACCTTCCCCCATTCATAACCCCCCCTCACCCCCTGTCATTTGTTATGTATTTTATGTTACTTTTTCTTTTCTGTTACTTTTGAAAAACTTTGAATAAAGAATTATTTTAAGAAAATCACTGATTTAGATGACCGTACCCATTTCCCCCATAAAAACCATGATTAGATATATGTACAAGCTTTCTTCTCATTATAAAAAGTTGGAATGCTTTCTTTCTTCCTTCCAACCTTGGGGCCCCAGGTGACAAACAGTATGTTCACAGTTCATTCCCAATTTCCAGCACTAGAACTATAAAGCTAATCCAAATGCCATCATACCTGTTTCTTCAGATCAGCCACTTCTGCTGAGGTTTCATTCCACAATTCGTAAGGGATGTCCATCACTACTTTGACTCCTTTGTGCACTAAATTATGAAGAGTTTCAAATGTCTCAGACATGCCCTAAAGAGATGAGAGTTACGCCAATTAAGAATTATATTTGGAAAGACCACAGCAAAGTAAATGAAGGATAGATGTACAGTGCTGCAAAGAAACCAAGGAACAAGCCACAGTCCACAGAATTCAATGATGGATAGTTCTGGCCTATGATCAGATTAAAACCAAATGTCACACTTGCATCGATCAAGAGTCAAAGTGAGAGGATATTTTTACATGTGTGCCCTCCTTATTGATGTGGATAAGTTGGCCCAGGTCTTTTGTGCTGATTTTTTTAAAAAAATGTTTTTATAGAAGTTTTTTTAAAAACCAATACACAATACATAAAATACAACAGTACCCAATACATAGAGTGCAACAATACTCACACATATCACACACACACACCGACAAAAACGGAAGACAAAACCTGAGTACTTCCCTCTCATTTTGTGTTGATTTTTTTGACATCCCCCTCAGACTTATATATGAGTGTATACAATATCAAAATGTTAAATCCATGTAAAACAAATCAATTCAAAGACCAAAAATACAAACCATCTGGAGCCTATACTATCAAAAGCCTTAGCAGTCATTCCTAAAAGCCTTCCAACAACCTTGTGAGGACTTCAACTCTACAATTGAAAATAGCAACCTTCTTCAAGCCTCCACTAGTAATTTGTTTGTATATTATTGTGTTTGCATACTATATTGTATAATACAATTTGCATACATATGTTCTGGTATGCAGCTTCCTTATCTCTATGTTTTGAGGTTGTGGGAAAGGCTGCAGACCACATGATCAGATCTGAGACGACTCAGAGCTCAGACTCCATTTTAGAGGACAGACGTCATTAGACTCTCAGACTGTACTGACTCCATTAGACTCGCAAAATGTAAAGATGTTGCTGTTTGATTGTAAGAAAGATGCCTTGTGCAATCTGATAAAGAAACTTAAAACCTATCTGCAACTGGATTGACAAGTTATGCACCTGTATGCTGAATACATGAAGGTTGTGAGTAAACCAGCTATGTTACTTTTAATGAAGTCTACCTTATTTTTGAGAGAATGATTTAAAACCAAATATATTTTGTGGGAGAGTAGATGTTTTTGGGCAACTGAAATAACACTTCTGAAGATCTGCTATATATTTTGTGTATTGGCATAATCTTTGTTCCTAACAGTTTATTTATTTATTTACTTCATTTCTATTCCGCTCTTCTCACCCCGCAGGGGACTCAAGGCGGATTACAATGTACACATTACATTTAGACACACAAACACACAAGACAGACAGAGGCAATTTAACATCTGGCCACCAGGGGGAGCTGTCGCATTTCTTCATTCTTTGTGTACTTCCTGGAGATTTTATGGCCTCATAAATGAGTTAAATTAGCCCCCACAAAGTGGTACCAGATGCAACTGTAATTTCAATAGGTACTTGACAGATGCAACTTATGTCTTTTCGGATAACCAGGTTGCAAAACCTTATTGTGTTGCATGCATACAATATATACAGGCTGTCAACAGGCAACCAAGCCCCTTCCCTCCATCGTTTTAATAAAATAAAATAAAAATACCCACTTCTTCGGGAGGAGAGGCAGGAGGCCCAAAGCAGGAGGAAGAGACAGGCCGCGAACTCATGACCTTCTGGTCAGTAGAGGATCTTATGCAGCTGACACCCAGCCAGCTCTTTCCTTCCTCCCTCCTTCCCTCTCTCTTTCTCCTCCCTCCTTTCCTTTCCTTCCACTCTTTCGTCTTTCCTCCCTCCCTCCTTCCCTCTCTCTCTTTCTCCTCCCTCCTTTCCTTTCCTTCCACTCTTTCCTCTTTTCTTCCACCCTTTCGTTTTCCTCCCTCCTTCCCTCTCTCTTTCTCCTCCCTCCTTTCCTTTCCTTCCACTCTTTCCTCTTTTCTTCCTTCCTTCCACCCACCCATCCAGAGATAACCAGGTATAACATTGTTTGAGTCAGTGTAATAACTGAGAAACCTACTATTGTTGTTCAATTCCATTGTTGCAAGAGTTCAGGATGCTCTTTGATTGTGTGTTACTAGTGGATATATACCACTAAAGAGAAGATTTACTCTAATGAGTTTTTGGCTCTTCTCAGGAAGATCACACCTTACAAAAAGGTTATGATTTTTCCAAATGGTAGTGAATGCCAATTGAGTTCCAAAAAGTCACGCTTCCAAAAAGCTTTGGAGTTTCTGGTTTTCCAAAAGGTTATGATTTCAAAGGTCATCCTTTTCCCAAAAGGCCATGCCTTTTCTAAATCCCACAAAGCCCTAAGTAGCTTAGTTAATGGAGTTTTGGAAGCTGCATTCAATAAATTAAATCTTTATGGCTGCAGATTGGAAACACTGCGCTAAACATTATACCATCCTTTTCTCTAATAGGAGTTTTCACTAATTAAGGAATATGAATGTACTTTTATGCACAAATGATTTCCAAGTTTGAATTAAATACTTATACGACACTGTAGTATCTTTCACTTGGCTTTTTCTTACTTCTATGGCAATTTTAGCTCATCCACATCATCCAATGACTTACTCTGAGCATTCAAAATATGAACAAAGATTTAGCGTCCACTGAACAATACTTTGTTAACACGGCAAATTAACTCCTGTTTGTGTGCAATCTGCCTCCTATCCACTGGCTTATCAATGAAATCTAAAACTTACAGAAATCAATGCAACAAATTCTATGAAATTCCAATACTTCACACACCTTTGCAAATCTGTTGCTTCCTGATCTCTCTTTGTGCAGATTATACCCCAAAAGCCTCTGGCAAATGTTTTCTGTCACCTCAATCAGACGAATGTCCCTGTAGACAGAAAAAAGAAGAATCAAGGATCAAAATAATTTCTCCGCATGAGTATCTGTTGACATAACTAGTAAAGATTCAATGCAGAACTTAACTGCATGGCAGAATGGCTGCCTGGAGACTATCTCTCCCATCTACAACTACCAAGATTTCCCTCCAACAGTGCCATGGGGTTTTGCCTTACAAGTCATAACCTCTTAGCTTTCTGCTAAGCACTGTGGATCTGAAACAGGAATTTAGTTTTTGAATGGGTGTTTCAAAGTTCTTCTTCCCATAGTGTCAATCATTTGGTTATCTCAACTAAGGTAAAGGTTTTCCTTGACATTAAGTCTAGTCGAGTCGGACTCTCGGGGGAGGTGCTTCTCTCAATTTCTAAGCTGAAGAGCCGGCCTTGTCTGTAGACACCACCAAAGTCATGTTTATTTACTCACATTTGCATGTTTTCGAACTGCTAGGTTGACAGAAGCTGGGGCTAATATTGGAAGCTCACCCCGCTCTCCGGATTTGAACCGCCAACTTTCCGGTCAGCAAGTTCAACAGCTCAGTGGTTTAACCCGCTGCACCACCAGGGCCCCCAATCTCAACTATACATCAGGAATTGATCACATTACTATCCTTGGTTCTGTTTTTAATGTGGCAGCATCTGCTTGAACTGGTTTTGTCCCTCTTCCCTCCCTGTCCCCCCCCCCCTCCTTCCTTCGCTGCTACTGCTGCAATTGCGGACGATGGGATTTGCGGAAGGAGCAATTCGACTTTCCATCCTCTGCAATTGCAGCAGCAGCGAAAGAAGGAAGGAGCGGAGAGAGAGAAGGGGAAGAGGAAAGAGGGAGGCGGGGACGTGGAGTGAGAGGGGAGGCGGGCCCAGCCCACGTGGGCTGTGCACGTTGTGTGTCGCCAGCCAGTGCGTGAGTGCGAGTGTGTGGATGTGAACGTGGAGAGGGGCTGCTGCTGCCTTTCCCTTCGGAGAAGGCTGGCACCGTGAAGCCCACCCGCCCCGCGGAAGGGAGGGAGTCCACATACTCGCACTCACGCACTGGCCGGCAACACGCAATGCGCACAACCCATGTGGGCGGGGCCCACCTACCTTCCCCGCCTCCCTCTTCCCTCTTCTCTCTCTCCCATCCTTCCTTCCTTATTTCGCTGCTTCTGCTGCTGCAATTGCAGAGGATGGGATTTGCGGCACGAGCGCGTGAGCAGCGGCACACACACAAGCGTGCAGGTAGATCTTTTCGACTTGGTCATTTTAAAAGTAGCTCGCAAGCTGAAAAAGTGTGTGCACCCCTGCACTAGACTCATCCAAAGGAGTTGTGTCAATAATCCCCTTTCCACTACCTTAAAAAGAAGAATGAAGAGAAAAAGATCCATTCCATTGGCCTGTCTGGGACCAAATGCCATTTGTCCAGGTCAGGGCAAGGACATCAAGTTTGTGTCTTAAGAGAAGTCCAGTTTTCTCTTGCTACTGAAGAGAAATTGTACTACTTGCCTCTAATTCCTCTTTGTTTCTTTAACATGGCAACTAAAGGAGAGTAACCTTGGTCTGCACTGAAATTTCTCACTAAAATCTTAACTCACAACATCTCAGACAGAATGGAGCCTTGTGACTCTAACGTGATCACCATTTTTCTCCCATTTGATTTTTAACATCTTTGCCTGATGGACAAGTCAGAGGAGGTTTGGAAGCTTGCATAACGGATTTTATGCTGATCTGCAGCAGAGATGCAAAATAAAGAACGATTAACTCCCACATGTTGTCTATCTTGTAGTCACTTACGATTTTGTGTACTTGATTTTGGCCTGCTTGCCATCCAAAAAGCCGTACTTTGTGTCAATCACCTCCTTGGTCTTGCCAGTTTCGTCAAAAGATGACTTCAGTTCTAAAGCCACATACTTGCAGACTGGAGTCAGATAAGATGCAGGACAGTTAGAATGCAATGACAAATAGTAATTGTTGATGTAAAGATAGATACCCTGGGGTTTCTTACGAAGGTGCAATCTCTACTGTACCAAATACTGATATGTATTTGGAGATACATATAGTTCTCAATGACTAAAAAAAAATCCAAAAGTTCACAAAAAGCTACAGAAACATTTCTAGGAAAAGTTTAGCAATAATTCAGACCAGAGTGAGAAAAGCAAATCTCTGAAATACATTTTTCTGACACAAAAGCCCAGAGTAGCACATTAAGTATGTATTCCAGTAAACGTAATTTTCCCCAGCTTCAAACAAAAGGCTGCAAAAACCAATTAACATTCACACTTGAGTAAAAATGAGTCTTCTGGATTTACAACTACAAATCCCATCGTCCTAGCTAGCATATATGTAATTATTTTTAAATACTCATCTTGTGTTGGCTTTTAAACTATTTAGTTTTAAAGGTTGTGATATGCACTGCAGTCATTCAAGACAAGACACAGATAGAGGTATTTTGGCATTTCAACTTCGGTGCCTGGGGTTTATGCTCAATTCCAGCCACAGGGGATGCTATGATGCCGAGTAATTTTGATCATATATCCTCCTTGTTTTTTGATCCTGGCATTTTATGGTGTTGTAAAATACCCCCCATGCTTTAAGTGGTCCCTAATTTCTCTACTCACAGCTCAGCTGTTTTCAAACTGCTTTGGTGGACAGTAATATAGGTTTAACAGTCAGGTGCTCAATCTGACTCGGGCTTCGAACTTGACACCTTCCGGTCGGCAGTGATCTATTGCTGCTGGTGTTTGACCAGCTGTGCTACAGCCTGGCCCATATAAAGGGAAGGTTGGACTAAGATAGGACCAAACAAAAACTCAACTTCACACCTGTTTAGCCAGTAATTAGTTTTAAAAATAACAACATAAATTCTTGTTTATTTATTTACTTCATTTATACTCCACCCTTCTCACCCCGCAGGGGACTCGGGGCGGATTACAATACAACATTTAGACAGAGACACAGAGCCTACTGACATTCCAGCTTTTCTGACCACCAGGAGGAGCTGTCGCATTCCTTCACATATTTCCTGGAGATATTTATGGGCTCAAAAATCAGTTAAAATTAGCCTCCCCACAACGTGGTACCTTAATTTCCTACTTGACAGATGCAACTGTCTTTCGGGTTGCAAAGGTCGACAACAAACTACACTTAATTGGTCGAGAGCTCACCCCGACCCGGGCAGGCCTCGAACTCATGACCTTCTGGTCAGTAGAGATCTTATGCAGTTGACACCCAGCCAGCTGCGCCAGCCTTCCCGGTGTTGAAGGCTTTTATGGCCATTATCACTGTGAGTTTTTCGGGCTGTATGGAGAGAATGCTGTGGGAACATTGCCAAGCAGCCCGAAAAACTCACAGCAACCCCAGTGATTCCATCCATAAAAGTCTTCAACAAGAATGTATGTTGCTGTGGGAGACATAAAGTGGGATATAAATATAATAATACTGTCTTACAAATATATCATGCAGACAAATGCCAATGAAGTCATTTTCCTACCTTTTAATGTTATTCTTTCTCCAGAGACTCTGAGACTGTATGTACAATGCAGTTTGACACCACTTTAACTGCCATGGCTCAATCCTAAGAAATCCTGGGAGTTGTAGTTTTACAAGGCGCTTCGCCTTCTCTGCCAAGTAACACTGGTACCGCACCAAACTACAGCATTTAGGATTCCACAACATTGAGACATGGCATTAAAACTAGTGTCAAACTGTATTACTTCTGAATTGTAGATGCACTTCGAGATAATAAATATGTTTGACGTTCCTTCTGTTCACAAAGTGAGCTTCACTGAACTCATATCTTTCTACTTTAGCAAGACTTGGCTGCAATTTCCTCTTTTCTTCTTTCATTTACTCTGATGGTTCCATTTTTAGTAAAATGCTGTGTTTCAGTTCCTTTCCTCCTTCACTCATTTTAAGGCAGGCCTGGGCAAAGTTGGGCCTACTAGGAGTTTTGGACTCCAACTCCCAGCATTCCTAGCAGCCTCAGGACCATTCCTTTCCCCCTCCGCCTCAGAGGTTGTGAGGTCTGTAGGAAACTAGACAAGTGAGGTTTATATTTATTTCAGGATTTTACCCCGCTCTTCTCAACCCCCGAGGGGGGACTCAGAGCGGCTTACAGTACGGCACAATTCGATGCCACATCATACAGTATAAAACCCCAAAACCCCACAACAATTAAAATACATTAAAACACATTAAAACACATTAAAATACAGTTATAGGCAAGTGAGATGGTAGAAAGAACTCTTGTCTGCCTGAGGCAAGTGTGAATGTTGCAATTGACCAGCTCGATTAGAATCGAATAGCCTTGCAGCTTCAAAGCCTGGCTGCTTCCTGCCTGGAGGAATCCTTTGAGGCTGTGGGCGAAACGGGAGGGAGAGAATGCTTCTGGAACATGGCCAGACAGCCCTGAAAACTCACAGCAACCCCAAAGACTCCCACTTAGTTGTGGGGTCCCCCAGGGGGCCATCCCCTCCCCCTTATTATTCAACGTTTATATGCGCCCCCTGGCCCAGCTGGCCCGCGACTTTGGTCTGGAGTGTTATCAGTATGCGGATGACACCCAGCTTTTGCTGAGAATGGACGGCAGGTCGGACTCCGTACCCGATTGTTTCCATCTATGCCTTGAAGCCGTGACTGGCTGGCTGCGTGCCAGCCAGTTGAAGGTGAACCCGTCGAAGACGGAGATCCTGTGGCCTGGTTGGCCTGGGTGGGTGCCGGTTGCCTACCCTGGATGGCGAGCGGCAACCCATCGCCATCGGTTAAGAGCTTGGGGGTTGTGTTGGACTCCTCGCTGACCATGGAGGCTCAGGTCTCCGTGGTCAGCAGGACGTCATTCTTTCACCTCCGGCAGGCTAGGCGACTGGCACCCTACCTGTCCAGGGACGACCTGGCCACGGTAATCCAAGCGACGGTCATCTCGAGATTAGACTACTGTAATGCCCTCTACGTTGGCCTTCCCTTGTCGACAATCCGGAAACTCAAGCTAGTGCAGAATGCCGCTGCTCGCCTGCTGGCGGGAACGCCAGTGAGGGAGCATATTACACCTATCCTCCGGCAACTGCACTGGCTTCCTATTGAGTACCGAATTGCCTTCAAGGTGTTGGTGTTGACCTTTAAGGCCTTGCACGGCCTAGGGCCTGCGTACCTGAGGGACCGCCTTGCCCCGTATTCTCCCCCGAGATCACTGCGCTCAGATGAACAGAATCTGTTGTCAGTGCCATCAATCCGCTCCTGCCATCTATCGACGATTAGACAGAGAACTTTTTCCGTAGCGGCGCCGGTGCTTTGGAACGCCCTCCCGGACAGTGTCCGAGCTATCTCGGAACTGGCCCCTTTTCGGAGGGCTTGTAAGACGGCCCTTTTCGGCCTAGCCTTCAATAAGGCACACCGGACTAAGAACTATGTCGCATGTCCTCCCATACCTGTGTGGTGATGTAATTGTGTTTTAAATGTGTTTTATGTTTTTACGCTTTTAATGTAGGGCTACATGCCGACATGTGGTGACATGTTGCCTGTTATATTTGCTGTTATCCGCCCCGAGCCTGCTGGGAGGAGCGGAATACAAAAATGAACAATAAATAAATAAATAAATAAATAAATACAAAATTAGTACAAAAACCTCAGATCAATACATTCCTTTTGTTGATACTGTTGATACTGAGAAACTCACTCCCTTTTCTCATGCTCTGAGCATCTGAATCATTCTTTCCCATTGATCCTGCTGGCATCTTTACATCCCTTTTCTACTCTGGGTGCATCCACACTGCAGAATTAACGCAGTTCGACACCACTTGAACTGCTATGCAACCCTTGGGAGTTGTAGTCTGTTGAGGCTCCAGATTGTGCAGAAAAGGAAGCTATAGAACGACAAATCCCAGGATTCCACAGCACTGAGTTCATGGGAGTTCAAGTGGTATCAAACTGGGTTAATTCTACAGTGTGGAAGCACCCCGTTCCCCGGGGCCAGAGATCCCAGCGGCCCCAGGCCTCACCTTCGCACTTATTGGGCAGCTTGACCCAGTCTCCGTCCTCGGCCACGGCTCCGCCCAGCCAGGGCCTCGGGGCCAGAAGCAGGAGCGCCAAGAGCGCGGCCCCGGAAGCCATGGGGACCCCGAAGACACGCAGCTCCCTCCCGCCTGCCCGCCCGCCCTCTGCTTCCGGGAGCCTCCTGCCTCCCGCTGCGTAACTATGACAACCAGCGGCCCCGACCAATGGGAGCCGAGAGCGTGTCGCGCTCTGCCCAATCGGCAGGCGGGGAGGTTCAGGCTGCCTCCGAAGAAGGCCAATCGGAGAGGCACAGGCTTGCCCAATAAGCGCCCTCGCTTCCCAACTCAGCTAATTAGAATATTGGCAGCGCTCGTCTGTGATTGGTTGTTTGCCGGCGTTCGACCCAGTTTGGAACGCTCATCCCTTTCAGGACAAAAAGGCATTCATGAGCCAGCCTCGGTGGGAGGTTTCCTCTTAAAGGTGTATCTACACTGTAGAATTAATACGGGTTGGTTCCACTTTAGCTGCCATGGCTCATGAGCAGGGGAATCCTGGAAGCGGTAGTTTAAGACACCAACACTCTGGCAGACTACAGGATCCAGGGGTGATCCAGGAAATTATAGGCCAGTTAGTCTAACCTCAGTTCCAGGCAAAGTGATGGAAACCATTATTAAAGAAAAAATTACTAAGCACATAGAAGAACAGGCATTGCTGAAGGAAAATCAACATGGTTTCTGCAAAGGCAAATCATGTCTTACTAACTTGATAGAATTCTTTGAGGGTGTACATAAACACATAGATAAAGGGGACCCAGTCGATATTGTTTACCTTGACTTTCAAAAGGCTTTTGACAAAGTCCCTCACCAAAGGCTCCTAAATAAGCTCTTCAGCCATGGAATCAGAGGACAGGTCTTGTCCTGGATTGGAACCTGGCTAAACTGTAGGAAACAAAGGGTGGTAATAAACAGACACTTCTCTGGGTGGAAAGAGGTGAGAAGTGGCGTACCCCAGGTTCAGTTTTGGGTCCGTTACTTTTAATTTATTCATTAATGATCTGGATGTAGGAGTGAATTCTGAGGTAGCAAAGTTTGCAGACGACACTAAATTGTTCAGGGTAGTTAAAAATGAAACTGACTGTAAAGAGCTCCAGAAAGATCTCTCGAAATTGAGTGAATGGGCAACAAAGTGGCAAATGCATTTTAACCTAAACAAGTGTAAAGTCATGCACATCGGGGCAAAGAACCCCAACTACACCTACAAATTGATGGGGTCAAAGCTTTCCGAGACAAACCAGGAAAGGGATCTTGGGGTCTTGGTGGACAGCTCAATGAAGATGTCAACCCAGTGCGCAGCAGCAGTGAAAAAAGCAAATTCTATGCTAGGCATGATCAGGAAGGGAATCGAAAATAGGTCAGCAAATGTTGTATTACCTCTCTACAAATCTATGGTGAGGCCACATCTGGAGTACTGTGTACAATTCTGGTCACCGCACCTTAAGAAGGATATAACGGAACTGGAAAAGGTACCAAAAAGGGCAACAAGAATGATCCAAGGGATGGAGCGGCTCCCTTATGAAACCAGGTTGCAACGCCTTGGTTTTTTCAGCCTTGAAAGACGGCGTTTAAGAGGTGACTTGATCGAAGTGTATAAAATCATGCATGGGATAGAAAAGGTGAATAAAGAAAAACTGTTTTCCTTGTCACAAAACACTAGGACTAGAGGGCACTCCCTGAAGCTCCAAGGTAGGAAAATTAGGACTAATAAAGGGAAATATTTCTTCACCCAGAGGGTCATTGGGTTATGGAACTCACTTCCAGAAGAGGTTGTGACAGCTGTCAGCCTGAACAACTTCAAGGCAGGATTAGACAGATTCATGGATACCAAGTGTATCGGTAGTTACTGAAAAGGACATTCAAGTGCCACCTCAGAGTTGGTTGAGGTAGGCAGGATTTCCCTGGGTACTGGTTGTGGGGGGGTGGGGAGCAGGTCAGGGTTTTGCCCTCCCTTCTGCTCGAGATCCCCGTGTACAACTGGTGGGCCACTGTGTGACACAGAATGCTGGACTAGATGGGCTGAGGCCCGATTCAGCATGGCTCTTCTTATGTTCTTATGTACAACTCCCAGGATTCCATAGCACCTCATAGAACTAGAGTTTGGCACCACTTGTAAGTGTCATGGCTCAATGTTATGGAATTAGTTTGACATGGCCTCAGCCTTACCAAACTACAACTCCCAGGAGTCCATAGCATTGCCTTGGCACTCAAAACTGGCCAGTGCTATGGACTCCTGGGAGTTGTAGTTTGGTGAGGCCACGTCACACTAATTCCATAACATTGAGCTGTAGCAGCAAATTAGGAGTCCCAGAACTCCGGTGGCATATACCTTCTTACCAAAGGCGACGTGGACGAGCGGGCACAGGAACGAGAGAACGGACAATTGACTGTTTTCAAAGTGAAGTCAAGTTTATTAAAATTGGACACCAGCTGGTGGGGTTCACCCACAGAACAAGCTGCTCCGGGCAAATCCTAACATACATTCTAAGAGCAGTCATTATATACCCCTCATGGCGGCAGATCTTGGCCCGCCCTTCTTTATGACCCCCCATTGGCCAGTGAATCCACATACATTTCATTATCCAATTAAACACAATACTTTCATTAGCATCACATCATTATCAGCTTCTATTCGTTTAGCATTGTGGCGCAGCAAGAAATTCATTTCCCATAGAACAGTATCAGTGGCTCTGGTCAGCCTGTACCCAAATCGCAACATTTGCTGCTGCCTCTTCCTTGCCAGCAAAGGAGGGGGCAGACCCTTCTGCGCTTGCGTAGTTCTTGACCTATTAGCATTGAGGTAAACAAACCCATGCCATGTACTGTTTTGGCCAATCAAGGCTTTTGTTATCATTGAAGACACATGATGTACTTTGGCAAATCACTGCATACGCTTGGCGTACCAATCAGGGCACAGCATTTACGGCATACATGCTAGCTTTATTTCTGGCACAGAAAGCCAGCTATTCTAAAGCTCTTGCTTGTGCATCACTCTCCTCTGACTGTACTCCTGCTCAAAGTACCAACTCTGCTATAGAGCCATGACACTTAAAGTGGTGCCAAACTCTCTGTAGGTATAATGTCAAGCAGAACCATGCAAAAAGATTAGAAATTCCCAAATCAAGAGGGCTGACTGTATATAGTTATTTTGATTGATTAATTATTACAAAATGCTTACATTAAGTCCTGTCTCACCAATGGCTCAGTAGCTCAAGCTTCAGAAGACTTAGATCCAGGAGTGGATCAAATTCTGCTATACTATTGGATCAAGGAATGCAGTCTGTGGCCTTTATTGTCTTTTTGAACACATATTATTTGAGATATTTTTTGTTACTTTGCTTGTTACATGATTGCATTAAATAAGTTATTGTTGGATAACAAACTATTTTTTTTAAATAACAGCTTTTGGCATTTACTGTTTCATTACCAATCTATCAATAGCCTTTATTTCAGTTAACAAACCTTAAGCAGATACAGAAAAATATAATACAGATAAAATCACATATAAAACACAATACAGGCTATCAAATGTACACATATTAAGATCGCTGGCCTTAAAATTTATATGTCTTAGAAGCTAATAATACGTATCTAGGGCTGTGTAGTTTTCTACTATTTAGTGTACTACAGTTATAATCGCATAAAGACACTAGTTAAATTTTTCAGCTTCTCTTCAGTTACTTTTCTTTAGATAAAATGCTCTTTCAGGTCTTTGAGGCATGAGCAAATTTTTTTTGTTATTTCCTCTGTAACCTTTTTATTTGAGTCCCCCAAAAGATACTTTAAGTACCATTGTAAAGATCTTCCTGGCCAATGACAGATAAGAGGCATTATTACCTTCCTTCTTTCATCCCTATAAAAGGAAAATTCAAACATGACATGCAGTAGAGACTCTACTACGCCCGCCCCACACGGGCAAAGCCGATCATTGTAATCTTTATGTTGAAAACGTCCTTCTAGAATAGCTGAGGGAATAACGTTGAATCGGGCTTTGCTAAACGCCTGTCGATATTTAGGGATATTTAAGTTTTCTAGGTATTTAGCTCCACTCAGTGGTCTAAACTCCAGGCCCAGGTTTATAGGGAACAAGTACTACATGCTGCAGTTGTAGAATTTTGCATATCTATGTCAATTATTCGTTGTTTCAGAATTTGTATTGCCCTACTTGGGTCTAGAGAGGGAGAGTAATAGGTCTTGTGAGAGCCCCAGATTGAGTAGTTTCTCTTTTAATGTCTTCTTCGTTTGAGAAATGAAGAAGTCTTTCTGTAGCAAGTGTACATAGTCATCCTCCTCACCACTAGACATGTGTTTTATCCAGTATCCTAGCGCCCATTTCCATGCTATACATTCTACACATGGTGTACCCACGTCTAGGCGCAGTACTGCTGAGGGCATGCAGTCGGGTACGGCAAATAGTTTTCTTAAGAACATAGATAAAACCCATTCCATTTGAGATGTAAAGCCCAAGATCCATACTGGGATGGCATACAGTAATTGTGGACGCACTTTTGCCTGAAATATCTTAATTGCTGATGGAATAAACTGCCCACCTTTAACAAAGAAAAAGCGAACTATTGCTTTGGCTGTGGAAATCGCATTCAGTACTGACATCTGTCGGTGAGATGTCCATGAGCTTGACCAGTGAAAGATAACTCCCAGGTATTTGAAATGAGTGACTTGTTCAATTTTGCAGCCAGCTATTTTCCAGTTGTATCTACAATTTTTTTTTGAGAAAACCATGATTTTGGATTTGTCATAATTAACAGTTAATTGGTTTTCTTTGCAGTACATCAGAAAAGCTTTCAAAGCTCGCTCCAGACTCACTTTTGTGTAGGCCAGTGTTTCTCAACCTTTTTTGAGCCGAGGCACACTTTTGACATTTAAAAAATCCCGGGGCACACCACCAACCAAAATGAAACACAGTTATAATACATATAGTTAATATGTTTTTAAAAGTATACACTCGGTGTGAAACCTGGGCCTGTTTCAATGAACACAACATAGATATCCTGGCAGAAATCATAGAGCTTTTGCTAAAGGCTTTCATGGCCAGAATCACCGGGTTGCTGTGAGGTTTTCAGGCTGTATGGCCATGTTCAGAAGCATTCTCTCCTGACGTTTCAGTCACATCTATGACAGGCATCCTCAGAGGTGGTGAGCTGTTAGAAACTAGGCAAGTGAGGTGTATATATCTGTGGAATGTCAGGGTGGAAGAAAGAACTCTTGCCTGCTTTAGGCAAGTGCGAATGTTGCAAATGGCCATGTTGATTAGCATTTAATGGCCTTGCAACATCAAAGTCGCTGCCTGGGGGAAGCGCTCCTCCTGGCCCCCTCGCCTGTCCCCAATTTGGGAAGGGCGCGGGGGACAGGCGGAGACGCCTCCCTGAGGCAGTGAGGACCTGCTGCCTGGGAAAGGGCTCCTCCTGGCCCCCTCGCCTGTCCCCAATTTGGGAAGGGCGCGGGGGACAGGCGGAGACGCCTCCCTGAGGCAGCGAGGACCTTGCTGCCTGGGGAAAGGGCTCCTCCTGGCCCCCTCGCCTGTCCCCAATTTGGGAAGGGCGCGGGGGACAGACGGAGATGCCTCCCCCAGCCCTCCCTCTCCTCCAACCCTCTTCTCTCTCACACACACACACATGACCTCAGAGCCTGCCTTACCCAGTAGGCCCGGATCCGCCTCCGCCTGCTTGGCCTCCTCCTCCAAGCAGCAGCAGCAGGAGGGGGAAGAAAGGCGGGGGGAGGGGACGTTTTCGCGGCACACCACGTGCTCTCGCACGGCACACTGGTGTGCCGCGTCACACTGGTTGACAATGACTGGTGTAGGCAAGTATTACTGCATCATCTGCATATAAAAGCAGATTAAGTCTAGTCACGTTCGACCCTGGGAGATGGAGCTCATCTCCATTTCTAAGCCAAAGAGTCAGCATTGTCTGCAGACACCTCCAAGGTCATATGGCAGGCATGACTGCATGGAGCGCTGTTACTTTTCCGCTGGACCTATTGATCTACTCACATTTGCATGTTTTCAAACTCCTAGGTTGGCAGAAGCTGAAGCTAACAGAGGGAGCTCACGCCTGTCCCCAGATTCAAACTACCAACATTTTGGTCAGCAGGTTCAGCAGCTCAGCTGTTTAACCCACTGCGCCACCGGGGGCCTCCTTTTACAGAAATTTACAGGTATTCAAATACGGTAATATTTGTTTTGGAACTTTCCCTTGTTTTCTTTCTTCTTCGTGTTCTTTTGGGGGGGGGGGGGCGGACATTTTTAAAAAAAGAAAACAGTAAGATGTAAAAGATAGATATTGTCTCTTCAATTGCCGTGGTACTTGGAACAACTCCTGGAAGCAATATAAATTTAATAAGTATATCATTCAACCTCAAAGAACCAAACAGGAGCCCCCAAAATAGAGATGGCTAGAAAGGATTATTGTTTCTCACTCTGTTGTCAAACGAGTAAAAGATAAAGGTTTTCCCCTGACATTAAGTCCAGTCGTGTCCGACTCTGCGGTATGGTGCTCATCTCCATTTATAAGCCAAAGAGCCAGTGTTGTCCATAGACACCTCCAAGGTCATGTGACTGCATGACTGTATGGAGCGCCATTACCTTCCCGCAGAACTGGTACCTATTGATCTATTCACATTTGCATGTTTTCGAACTGCTAGGTTGGCAGGAGCTGGGGCTAACAGCAGGAGCCCATTCTGCTCCCCGGATTCGAACCTGAAACCTTTCGATCAGCATGTTCAGCAGCTCAGCCATTTAACCCACTGCACCACCGAGGGCTCCTTGTCAAAGGAGTACTCATACCTAATTTCTTCATTCTTTGTCCAAGTGCAGAATTTGGGAGTGATCCTGGACTCATTGCTGAGCCTGGAACCCCAGGTCTCGGCGGTGGCCAGGGGAGCTTTTGCACAGTTAAGACTCGTGCACCAGCTGCGCCCGTACCTTGGGAAGTCTGATTTGGCTACGGTCGTCCACGCTCTGGTCACATCCCGAATAGATTACTGCAACGCACTCTACGTGGGGCTGCCTTTGAAGACAGCTTGGAAATTGCAGCTAGTCCAACGGGCGGCAGCCAGATTATTAACCGGAGCTACATTCAGGGAGCATACCACCCCCCTGTTGTGTCAGCTCCACTGGCTGCCTGTCCACTTCTGAGCTCAATTCAAAGTGCTGGTTTTGACCTTTAAAGCTCTATACGGTTCTGGCCCAGCTTACTTGTCCAAACGCATCAGCCGCTACGTCCCACCTTGTAATTTAAGATCATCTTGGGAAGCCCTGCTTTCGCTCCCACCATCTTCTAAAAAGCGGTTGGTGGGGACGAGAGATAGGGCCTTCTCGGTGGTGGCTCCCCATCTGTGGAATGTGATTCCAAGCGACATACGATCAACCCCATCCCTTCTGGCATTCAGGAAAAAAGTGAAATCGTGGCTCTGGGACCAGGCTTTTGACATTAGCACAATGCAGCACTTTGGATTGGAATTGTAACTGGTAAGTTGATGGTTATGGCTCAATGCTCATGTGATGGACGGAACTCTGTTTTTAACTTAAGTGTATGTGTATTAAGAGTTAATGCTAATTGTATTTTAATCCTGAATGTCTATGGTTTTATATTGTATTTATTTTGTGTATCGGCATCGGATTGTTGTCTTTTGTTAGGCCACTCTGAGTCCCCCCACGGGGGTTGAGAAGAGCGGAGTAGAAATGATGTAAATTAGGGCTGTCCAACTTCTACTGGCCCAGGGGCCTGAATTCCGGTCACTGATGACCTGGGGGGCCGTAGGGTCTGCCCCCACCCTGGCTCCGCCCCCTCCTCGCCCCAGCTCCGCCCTCTCCCCCGGCGCCCTCTCCCCTCTCCCCTTATTTTTATTTAATATTAAATATATTTAATTCCATCCTCCCCTCTCCCCTTATTTTAATGTATCCCATCTCCCCTTATTTCATCTTTAAATATATTTAATTTTATATTTAATACATGGGGGGAGGGAATGAGGAGCCCCCTGAGGAGCCCCCTGCTTCGGCCTACCTTTTCCAAACACGCAGGATCCAGGAGTATCCGGACGACGAGAGAGGCGACGACCGACTGAGTCGAAGAAGGTCCTAATCGCGTCTGTGGGCCTCAGCGATCCAGTAGTAGAGTAGCCGAAGAGAATAGGCAATCCACACGGGATTTCGCTGTCAACGCCGGCGTGATCTCGCATTGACAGCGAAATCCCATGTGGATTGCGTATTCTCGCAATACTTGCTCCGAACCCGGAAGTAGGCTTTTAAATTTTTTTTATTATTTATTTTATTTTTCAATTTTTATTTTTTATTAAAAAGCTTAGGGGGCCGTATACGGCCCCCGGGCCGCCTGTTGGACAGCCCTGATGTAAATAATAAATAAATAAATAAATTTTGTTTTAACCATTATACATACAGCACAACCCTCATATCTGCAGTACCAGTTCCCATGGCATAATTTATTTACATCTGACAAAATGTGTTCTTTATAGGCATTTTACTAATCCTCCAGAATGACCCAATGATATTCTTGGGCTGGAAGTCCTACTTTTCAATAAGGTTTGCTATTGTCCACAGCTTTGTGTATATCCACGTGAAGTCCAAGAATGTATCCCACAATGTTAAGGAGTCGTGCTGCTTTGCATATAGAGTTTTTTTTCTTCGAAACTCAAAGTGATGCTTACATTTTCTCCTTGTGCTCACTTCAGTCAGTCAGTCAGTAGCCTTTATTTCGGTCAACAAACCATCGGCTAAGTCAGGTGAAAATAGAACCATAGAATACAACATTTAAGAAATTAATAACATTGCATTTGGGTTATGATTAATAAGAACAAGTGTCACAGTTCGCTATCGGTTGAATGACTGTCTTTATCATTTAAAACAGGAACTGATTGCCAATTAATAGTAAGTGTTCTGAGTACTCTTTGTTACACTCTTAGTGTTTACAGGTTATTAATGAAGCACTTGCGGCTTTTTGCCGCTGCAAAGAGAAATTTGGCCACCTGTTCCGTTACCCTTTTGTCAAGATCAGACAGTAAATAAGTACAGTACCAATGTAGGGTTCTTCCTGGCCATTTGGTGAGTAGAGGGGATATTAACCTTAGTCTATCATCCCTGTAAATTGTGCAAATAAAAAGTACATGTATTACAGTTTCTATTTTACCCTCCCCGCAAGGGCAAACTCTGTGTTCATAATCAGTCCCTTTGTATCTACCTTCTAGTATGGCTGATTTGAGGGCATTAAATCTGCCCCAACTGAAAGCAAGACGAAATTTTGGGATATTTAAATTTTCTAAGTATTTGGCACATCCCAAAGGATTAAATGTTAGGCCTAAATTTAGTGGAGAGCATGTGGAGCATGCCAGAGTCATTGAGGCCTGTTTGTCTATGTCACTGATTCGTTCTGCTAAGGTCTGCATTGTCTTTTTATGCTCAAGACTGCTCAGAATGTTCTCTGAGAGGCCCATCTGCCTAAGTTTCTGATTTAATGCTTTGATTCGGTGGGATTTAAAGGGGTCTTCTTGAATCAAATATGTGTAGCCCGCTTCCGGCCCTTTGTACATATTCTCCATCCAGTATCCTAGCTCCCTTCTCCAAGCTAGTGATTCGAGAGAGGCTGTTCCTGATTCCAATCTTAAGACCGCAGATGGAACGCAATTGGGGACAGCAAATAGTTTTCTGAGAAACCCTGATTGAACTCCAGGAACCTCCCCAAAATGTACTATACTATCAAAAAACAATACAAAGCCATGCTAGTGAGAAACAAGAGGGAGAAAATAAACAGAAGATGGAATGCCCTGGTTGATGCTTCCCTAAATAACAACTCTAAGCAATTCTGGGCCCTGGTCACGGGAATGCTGGGATCTGGGAAAATATCTCCCAAATGCCATATACCAGCACAGGTGTGGGAAACATACTTCACTTTACTATATGGATCAAATGAAGAAACCATCAGACGGGAGGGGGAAGAAAATACCATCTCCATTGGTATCATAGACATACCACAATGGCCCCCTGTGACCAGTAGGGAGATAAAAAGTCTGATCTCATCACTTAAAAATGGCAAAGCCCCAGGGCCAGATCAAATAGCCCCCGAATTTCTAAAAAATAACATCTCATGGTGGACGGCTTTCCTGGCTCCTCTTTTCACACACATCAACCGCACAGCCTTAATTCCTGCTTCTTGGTCAAAATCTATTCTAATTCCAATATTCAAAAAAGGGGACAAAAACGATCCAGCGAATTACCGTCCCATCAGCTTACTCTCGGTGGTGGGCAAACTCTATGCTCGCCATCTATATAGCAGGCTCCTAGACTGGTTAGACTCAGAAAAAGTAATAGGTGAGGAACAGGCAGGTTTTAGAAAAGGAAGGTCTACTATAGACCACTGTATCGTGCTAAGCCACCTAGCAGAAAAATACCAAACTCCTCCATACAAAGGACTATTCACCGCTTTTATCGATCTAAAATCTGCCTTTGATTCAATTCCAAGGAATTTGCTATGGAAAAAATTGCAGAAGACCACAATGGACAAAAGATTGCTCTGGCTGATTAAGAGCCTATATTCAAACACTTCAACACAAGTAAGATGTGGTGTACAAGGCAATCTCTCAAAACCAATAGCAGTAAATAGAGGGGTACGCCAGGGGTGCATCCTGGCCCCTATCCTGTTTAATCTATACCTGAACGACCTGGCCACTCATGTCTCACTACCAAATGGACATCCCCCTAAAATCTCATCCACCAATATACCCCTTTTGCTCTATGCAGATGATGCTGCCCTCATATCCTACACCAAGGTAGGACTCAAGCGAGTGCTGAGTGCATTCAACCAATACTGTGAGAAAAACCTGCTAAAGATCAACTATAGTAAAACCAAAATTATGATCTTCTCAAATAAGCGGGCCAGGCATAACTGGTACATAGGAAAGAACTTAATAGAACAAGTCTCCAGTTTTAAATATTTAGGGGTTACCTTTCAGGCCACAGCTTCCTGGGGATGCCACCAAAAAATAGCTGTACAAAACGCTCTATCCAGTAGTAAAGCAATAATTCGCTTTTTCTATACCAAAGGTGGCCAGTATATCCCAGTATATCCCAGCTTGTGCTCACTTGCTTTTTCCACATAGAGATAATACAGAAGGATGCAGTCTGAGATTCTGTGTAGATGAATTGAAGAATAGTTGGGGGATTCGGGTGAGATGAAATGACTCATCTGAAAGAAAATGGTTAGATTAGCTTTTACTGGAAGCTGGAGCACTAATGGTAGTAATATTTAATATCCACATACAGGAGTGGTTCTCAACCATCCTAATGTCGCGACCCCTTAATACGGTTCCTCATGTTGTGGTGACCCCCCCCCCCAACCATAAAATTATTTTCATTGCTTATTCATAACTGTAATTTTGCTGCTGTCATGAATCGTAATGTAAATATCTGATATGCAGGATGTATTTTCATTCGCTGGACCAAATTGGACACAAATACCCGATACGCCCAAATTTTAATACTTTTAGGGTTGGGTGGGGGATTGATTTTGTCATTTGGGAGTTGTAGTTGCTGGGATTGTAGTTAACCTATAATCAAAGAGCATTCTGAACTCCAATAATGATGAAATTGAACCAAACTTGGCTCACAGAATACTGGAAGAGTTTGGTGGGTATTGAGCTCGAGTTTTGGAGTTGTAGTTCACCTACATCCAGGGAGCACTGTGGATTCAAACAATGATGGATCTGGACCAAACTTGGCACGGATATTCAGTATGCCCAAATGTGAACTCTGGTGAAGTTTGGGGGAAATAGACCTTGACATTTGGGAGTTGTAGTTGCTGGGATTTATAGTTTACCTACAATCAGTGAGCATTCTGAACCACACCAATGATAGAATTTGGCCAAACTTCCCACAAAGAATACCCATGACCAAGAGAAAATGCTGTGTTTTGTGATGGTCTTTGGTGACCCCTCTGACACCCCCTCGCGACCTCTCCAGGATCCCAACTCCCAGGTTGAGAAATGCTGGTGTACGAACTCTCATACTCTCACAAAAACAACAACCATGTGAGCTTGGTCTAATGAAAAGAGTGATATGAACAGAAAGAGAGACTGGACTAAGATCAGCAAGGAACATGAATTTCTCAATTACTATTCATTTTTTTCCTTTTCTGCCCTACAATTATAGTACTGTGATCTCCCTTCAATAACCTCCTTCCTAAGACATCCTGGGATTTGTAATTTTTTGAGATGCTAGAACTCTCTGGCAAAGAATTCTCCTCTGCAAAACTGCAAACCATAGGGTCTCATAGGCTGGAACTATAGTCGCTAAAGAGGGATCTGTCATTTTGACCACACACTGATGTTGCTTGGCCACATGTGTCCTGGTTTTCATTCATGAAATGCTGAAGGACACCCTGGAGCAGCATAATTTGACTACATTTTTTAATTTAAAAAATCTCTTTAAATGTATTTTTAGCTTATTCATATCCTTCCTTCATGGTCTGGGTTACCTTGTTTAATAATATTTTGCACCTCAAAGTCATGCTTACTTCTTGAAAAGGATGCAACAGGTCATCAACACATCAAACAGGAGCATCTTGAACAGCAGCATTCTGAGGGTCAAAAGAACCAGCGCCTCCGTGCGGTTGTGCAGAATCTCAAGGGCCAATGCCTGGTCTAGGGCAAACAAAATATAAAATTAGAATAAGAATATATAGGAATAAAAAACAATGGAAAATAATGCCCAGTGGTATAGTGGTAAATTTTGAAATACAAGGGTGCATCATTACAATTATGATAGCCATCTGACACTTCTGACTCAAGGATTGAGGGTCCTTTGCTATTTGTTTGAGGCCACCTTCTAGCCATATAGGCATTCAAGTCAAGACCAATGGAAAAATCCAGAGTTAACATCAACAGCTCTCAGGATAGTTACATTACATTGCATGAATTACATTACAATATATGCAGAGCTGTTTGGGCTGGAAGTCAGCCTGAAGAAAACGGAAGTCCTCTACCAGCCCGCACCACAGGAAGAACACCATCATCCCCACGTCAGCATAGGCACATCTGTGCTTAAGTCTGTTCAGCAGTTCACCTACCTGGGAAGCATCATCTCTTCAGATGCCAAGATTGACAAAGAGATAGATCACAGATTAGCAAAGGCATATAGTGCATTTGGAAGGCTTCACAAAAGAGTCTGGAGCAACAAGCACCTGAGCAGGGCCGTAGCCAGGATTTTGTTTAGGAGGGGGCTGAGTTTGGTTCGGGGGGGCTGAGACTGGGTGGAAGAGGGTCTACCCTAGCAAATCTTTTGTATTGTTATCCCAATAACCCCATTAATGTGGGATATAATGAGCATGGTGATCAGATCATGATATGAATAAACGTAACAGTTTAAATAATGTACCAGTAAGGCCTTTTCGCGGACCACCCTGAGAATTTCGGGGGGGGGGCTGAAGCCCCCTTAGCCCCCCCTGGCTACATGCCTGCACCTGAGGCAAAGCACCAAAATCATAGTGTACAGAGCTATCATACTGTCTGTTCTCCTCTATGGGTCTGAAACATGGGTCACCTATCGCCAACACCTACGACTCCTCGAACGCTCTCATCAGCGCTGTCTTCGCACAATCCTAAATATACACTGGACTGACTATGTGACGAATGTTGCTGTCCTTGAGCAAGCAGCGATCATCAGCATTGAGGCCATGCTATTGAGAACACAGCTGTGCTGGGCAGGGCACGTCTCTAGGATGGAGGAGTACCGCCTCCCAAAGATACTACTCTATGGTGAACTCGCCACGGGTCAGTACAAGAGAGGCGCCCCCAATAAGAGATATAAGGACTCCCTGAAACAACATCTCAGGCTCGGCCAGATTGATCACCAACAATGGTCCACCCTGGCCTCACATCGGGAGGCATGGAGACACACTATCCACAATGCTGCGGCCTCTTTCGAGAAGTCACACCGAACAAGTCTCGAAGAGAAATGACAACGCAGAGAGAACCACAACTTGGAAACAACATCACCTAAGGAGACATTCTGCTGTGCTTTTTGCAACCAAACTTGCCTATCTCAGATTGGCCTTTTTAGTCATCAACGCGCTTGTAAAAAGCGTGGGATGAGTCCTTCCTAAGAATCTTTGTTTGTGAAGTAATGCCGAAAATAATGCCGAGATATGTTATGTAAAGTGTTTCCTCTGTGCCTCTCCTTATACAGAAACTGTGTTGAAAATAATTTGGAGTAGCTACATCTGGCATGGGAAAACTTCAGCCTTCCATGTGTTTTGGACTGCAAATTCCACAATTCCTAACAGCTGCACAGTCCCTTTTGATTGGGAGTGCTAGGAGCCTCTGTCCAAAACAGGGGCAAGGAAACATGGAAAGGTATGGAGACTCTCATCAATCTCCCCAAGAGGCTTTGAAAGGGTCATTTCCCAATGCATCTGCTTCCGCCAAAATACATAAACCAAACTGATCCAGTTTTCTTTCCCCACAAATGGACTCTACAAGATATTTTCATGATGTTTTGGGGGTTTGCTGGATCATTTTAGATCCAGGAGAACTCCTGTGAATTCACCTCCTATTAATCTCTTGTTTTAAAAATATCTTCTTTGCCTCTTGATTGGCTCAGAGTGGCCCAGCACATGGTGGAAATGCCCTTTATACCCACAGAGGGCGTTTTGGGTCTTTTCAGAGCAGTTTTGAAATTCAGGTTGAGTACGCCTTATCCGAAATGTTTTGGATTGGAAGTGTTTTGGATTTTTTTTCCGCAATGAAGTTTGTGTACATTAAATTATCAGGAAGCAAAGGTGTCACTATCTCAGCCACTCAGGTGAACAATTTTGGATGTTGGAGTATTTTCGATAACATAACCGGGAATGTGGCGCAGCTGGCTAAGTGTCAGCCATAAGATCTCTCTGACCAGTAGGTCATGAGTTCGAGGCCTGCCCGGGTCGAGGTGGGTGCTCGACCTTTAAGCGTAGCCTGCTGTCGACCTTTGCAGCCCGAAAGACAGTTGCATCTGTCAAGTAGGAGATAAAGGTACCACATTAAGTGGGGAGGCAAATTTTGACTGAATTATGAGGCCATTAAAGAACTCCAGGAATGCTGAGGAATGCGGAAGGAACAACAAGGGACGCTGGGAACGCTGAGAGATGACGAGTGTGTCAGCATTCCCTGGTGGCCAGAGTTTGCCTCTGTTCGTCTATATGTTGTGTATGTGAAAAACAGCAGGGATTGTCTGCTAAGTATGTGTACCTGTAATCCGCTCTGAGTCCCCTTCGGGGTGAGAAGAGCAGAAAATAAATAAAGCAAATAACTAAATAATTCCAGATAAGGGATGCTCAAACTGTACAAGTTGTGGGCTGCATTTTGCCAACCCACAACTTGTGGGTTGCCATTTTGCCATTACCACATTCTACAGACTAAGAAAAGTCAGAAGAAGAGGAAGAAGAAGAAGAAGAACAACAACAACAGGAGAATGAAAGGTGACAACAATTGGATCAATGCTCTGCAAAAGGTGAAGATGCAAGATGTGATAATTCTTTATTAAATGTACAATGTAGGTACACCCTGGAAAAAAGGAAAATGTTCTTACCTTCTTGGTTTTCATCGAGGCACAACTCCCCCATAGTGTTTTCTATAAAATAATGTTTAAAGAGGACTTTAGAGGAGGGTAAACATATAACACTCTTGTTCTGTTGCAAATCTTCCTTTTGTTGCAATCCACACTATGTTTCCAGGTTATTCAACACTACTTTCCTTTTTTTGAGAAAGTGTTTAATTAAGCCAAATAAGTGGTACTGGAAGCTCTGGGTTTTTATTTTGGTTTTAATGTTCACACAGTTTTAATTGTGTTTGTGGTTTCAAATATTTATGTTTTATGTATTGTTGAAGGCTTTCGTGGCCGGGATCACTGGGTTGTTGTAGGTTTTTCGGGCTGTATGGCCATGTTCTAGAAGCATTCTCTCCTGACATTTCACCTGCATCTATGACAGGCATCCTCACAACCGCCATAGATGCAGGCGAAACGTCAGGAGGGAAAGCTTCTATAATATGGCCATACAGCCCGAAAAACATACAACAATGTATTTATGTTTGAATTAGTGTATTAGTGTTGCATCGTATGTTTTGTTCTGTTGTGGCCAGCTTGAGTCTGTCCTTGGAGAAAGGCAGGATATACATTTCTTAAATAAATGAATAAATGAATGTGGCTGGAATTTTTAAATTAATATTACAGGGATTTCCTTGTATGACAGAAGATCTTTCTAGGTGATATTCATTGTTTCACTGACCTAAACTGACCCAACAAATATTCCTTCCCAGAAGCATTTGTGGGACTCTTTAGTTCCTTCAGTACTATTCTCTAGTGCAGTGTTTTTCAACCTTTTTTGAGCCGTGGCACATTTTTTACATTTACAAAATCCTGGGGCACACCACCAACCAAAATGACACAAAATGACACTCTAACACAGTAATACATATAGTTAACATGTTTTAAAATGTATTTTTACACTCAGTGTGAAACCTGGGCCTGTTTCGATAAACACAACATAAATATCCTGGCAGGAATTACAGAAAGACACACACGAAGGTCTTGCTCAACAGCTGGGAGTTATAGTTCACCCGCAATCAAAGAGCACTCTGAACTCCACCAATGATGGAATGGAATCAAACTTCCCACACAGAACTACCATAACCCAGATAAAATATTATAAGAGTTTGGTGGGCATTGACCGTGAGTTTTGGAGTTGTAGTTCACCTATATCCAGAGAGGGGAAGGGAGGAAGACATGGGGTGAGTCTTTGCAGTAGCGCCCGCACGGGTCACATCTTCCTCCCTCCCCCCTCCCACAGAAGCCGCAGCGTGAGCAAAGCGAGGCTGGGAAGAAAGGAGCCTGAGTGGAGAAGAAAAAGTGTTCGGCAGGAGGGGGAAGAAAGGGTATTGGAGGTTCCAATTTCCCACGGCACACCTGATGATCACTTACGGCACACTAGTGTGCCACGGCACACTGGTTGGGAAACACTGCTCTAGTGTGCTTGCACTCCAAATGTAATCAAAATATAGGGCCTGCTATTATCTGTGGTTTCAGATATCCATGGAGTGTCTTGAATGTATCCCTGGTGGATATAATACTGTATTATTATTCATTTATTCTCATACATACATTATCTCCCAAAGGCTTGACTTTAAAAATCAAATAATATTTGCTTCCCCACTTTGATAAATACCAGACAATTGAAGAGAAGTGGTGTTCCATTTCTGTGAGGTTCGGTTTTGTGCCACATAGCAAACAACATTATTCCAGGATTTAAAATCTTGGGTGTTGATGGAAATTTGTGAGATTGCACTGAAAGTACCATCTTCTTCTCCGGAAATCCCATAAACGGGAGATGCCAGCATGCTCCCATTTCCATTGGAAAACAAAACAGCCGGAGAAGCATCCTTGGAGAGGTCCCTCACTAGACATGCTAGTAATGTCTTCCTCTCACCATTTATTATCACATGCTTTGGTGGCGACAGTGTCGGAGTAAAAGCCAAAGAGCAGCTACCTGTTACGAGAAGAAACAAATTATGAGAAAGTTGCATATGCAAACACAAAGGTATGGTGTTGATTTTCCTCTGTGCCTCTCCTTATCATATACAAAGTATGTTGAAAATAATATAGAATAGCTACTCCAGGCATGGGCAAACTTTGACCCTCCAGGTGGTTTGGACTTCAACTCCCACAATTCCTAACAGCCAGTAGGATGTTAGGAATTGTGGGAGTTGGAGTCCAAAATACCTGGAGGGCCAAAGTTTGCCCATGCATGCCTGTAGATGCAACCACAGACCCGAACAAAGTTCATAATAGGATGTAAATGTTACTCACAGGTCAGAAGCTGGAATGCCAAGCTGGTCAATAGGTGTCTCAATGGCCGCCATATCAAATGAATTTCATGGAGTGGTTCTTGCAACATCTTTTCAGGAGCTGGAACATTTCACCAAATGTAGGCAAGCGGTAGAGAGTGTGAGAACCTATCGTTCGATCACTCTTCCTCCCAGACCTCCCTTTCCTTTCCCATCATTGACGGTTGCACAGCTGTTCTCTAGTAAACAGTCACTTTACTTTTTTTTCTTTTAATTATTTAGACTTTGCTTGGTCTATACAAGTGTCAAAAGAACCCAACACAAAAATATCAGGATCCTATGGCACTTGGAAAATGACAACTCTCATGATTTCATAGCATTAAGCAAGGGCAATTAAAGTGGTGTCAAGTTGCATTAATTCTACAGTTTAGATCAGGGGTGCTCATTAGGTAGATCACGATCTACTGGTAGATTGCGTAGGGCATCCTGGTAGATCGCAGGAAAGGCAGAAGGAAGGCTCAGTCCCGCCCCGCAGGCTCCCGCCACTGCCCAGGTGCAGAATGAGGTTGGACTGGATGGCCCTTGGAGGTCTCCTCCTATTCTAGGAACCCATTGTTCTTGTTATTATTATCAGAGGCTGAATGGCCATCTGAGAGGAATGCTTTGATTGTGTTTTTCCCTTATGGCAGAAGGAGGTTGGACTGGATGGCCCTTGGAGGTCTCCTCCTATTCTAGGAACCCGTTGTTGTTGTTATTATTATTATCAGAGGCTGAATGACCATCTGTGAGGAATGCTTTGATTGTGTTTTTCCCTTATTGCAGAAGGAGGTTGGACTGGATGGCCCTTGGAGGTCTCCTCCTACTCTAGGAACCCATTGTTATTATTATTATTATCAGAGGCTGAATGGCCATCTGTGAGGAATGCTTTGATTGTGTTTTCCCCTTATGGCAGAAGGAGGTTGGACTGGATAGCCCTTGGAGGTCTCCTCCTATTCTAGGAACCCGTTGTTGTTGTTGTTGTTATTATTATTATCAGAGGCTGAATGGCCATCTGTGAGGAATGCTGATTGTGTTTTCCCTTATTGCAGAAGGAGGTTGGACTGGATGGCCCTTGGAGGTCTCCTCCTACTCTAGGAACCCATTGTTATTATTATTATTATTATCAGAGGCTGAATGGCCATCTGTGAGGAATGCTTTGATTGTGTTTTTCCCTTATGGCAGAAGGTTGGACTGGATGGCCCTTGGAGGTCTTCTTCTACTCTAGGAACCTGTTGTTGTTGCTGTTATGATTTTTATTATTATTAGTAGCAGAGGCTGAATGAATATTATCATCATTATTATTATGAATACATTCAGGGGCTTATTATACTCACATTTAGTTGAATTCAGTCTTAAAATATATTATATGGCTCTCACTGAAATAAATGTCCAAATATTTTGCTTTTATGGCTCTCTGAGTAGTGGGTAGGTAGATCATTTTGACTTGGTTGTTTTATAAGTAGCTCGCATGCTGAAAAAGTGTGAGCACCCCCGGTTTAGATATATAATAATAAATAATAATAATACTTTATTACTTGTGAGTCGCCCTCCACCAATGGTGCTCCGGGCGACTTACATCCTTTAAAAACACAGATACATCAATTAAAACAGCAGATATGAGCCGTAAAAGGCTCTGCCATCCATCCAGTTCAGTCCCCGAAAGCCTGGCGGAAGAGCCAGGTTTTCAGGCCAGCCAGAAATCTGGCCGGGGCCAGTGTGGCCCTGGCGCAGGCGGGAGCGAGTTCCAGATCGTAGGGGGCCGCCACCGAGAAGGCTCTTCTACGGGTCTCTGTCAGCCGGGCCTCTCTCACCCCAGGGACAGCTAACCGGACGCCGTTTGTGCAGCGTGCGGGTCTTTCGCAGCGTTGGTCCGTCAGCTGATCGCCCAGGTAGGCTGGTCCCATTTTTGCCGAGCTTTGAAGGTTATCACCATGAGTTTGTAGATCGCTCTAAGCTCAATGGGTAACCAGTGAAGATCTTTTAAAATTGGTGAAATATGGCTCTGGCCGATATCCGGAGATGAGTCTGGCCGCTGCATTCTGGATGAGTCTCAACCTCGGTCGTGGCCAGCGGTAGGCCCACATACAAGGCGTTGCAGTAGTCAAGACGGGAGACCACAGTGGCGTGAATCACCGTCCTCAGCGCCTCTGGTGGTAGATAGGGGGCCAACCGTCGGGCCCTACGGAGGTGGAAGAAGGCACCCTTAGCAGCGGCCTGGATCTGAGCCTCCATCGTCAGTTTCTCATCCAAGAGTACTCCTAAGCTCTTTACCGCCGGGGCTACGGACAAGGGCTCGCCCTCAAAGGGTGGTAGTGGAGAGTGGGGGCGGGTCGGCCGGGCAGAGGATCTCCGTTTCGCTGGGTTGATCTTTAGCCTGTGTGCTCTGAGCCAGCTTGTGACCGCCTTCAGCCCCGGCTAAAGCTTTTGGTGCCGACAGCACCCCTGAGTCGAGCTTCAGCAGCAGCTGCGTGTCATCGGCATATTGATAACAGTTGAAACCGTAGCTTCTAGCGATACCGGCCAGGGGCTGGACGTAGATGTAAGGAAATAAATAAAACAACTTTGAGTATTTCTCGCATAGATGGACAGAGAATAACTTAAGCATTGTCGAAGGCTTTCATGACTGGTACAGAAACCATCAGGAAGAAGACATCTCCCAGTTCCTTTGCGCAAATCATGTCTTGAAGGGAAAGGATACAAGTGAGTTTCTAATTCAGAAGAACAACTGGTGGTTGAGGGACAAGGGTACAGTAATCCTCCTTTTCTGAAAAGCCTATGATCGGCTACTGATGAAGGGCTTCTCAATAAGAGAAACTAAGTGTAACTATTAGAAGATTATCAGAAAACGTGAATTCGAGACAGGAAACAATCAGGGCCAGCTAACACCTCCCAACAAAGGGTCCCCAGGCAGGAATCAGCCAGACTTTGAAGCTGCAAGACCATTCAATGTTAATCAAGGGGGCCAATCGCAACATTCACACTTGCCTCAAGCAGACAAAGAGTCCTTTCTCCCACAGTGGACATTATTCCTCAGATATATAAAAACCCCACTTCCAACAGACCTCACCACCTCTAAGGATGCCTGCCATAGATGTGGGTGAAACGTCAGGAGAGAATGCTTCTAGAACATGGCCATATAGCCCGGAAAACTCACAGCCACCCAACTTTTTAAAGGTTGCAGCCCCTTTAATGGCCTGTTTCAGTCTTTGGTTAAAGGCAGGTTATAAATAAAGATTGATTGACATTGATTCTTTCGTAACCTAGCGTGAAAGCAATTAAAATGCATTTAAATTTGGATTCAGATGACCACAATTATTTCTAATTATTTTACCACATCTATTCTTAATCGGCCATCTGTCTTTTGGAATTTAAATATATCAGGATACATTAATAGATTTGGGCGTGAGAGGGTTTGCTTGTCTAATATGACATTTCTTCATGGATGGAAGGTTAAAAATGATAAGATGGGTATTCATATATTTTTTCCTGAAAGTTGTTCAAGTACACACATCCCAAGGAACAAGTTTAAGAGAAAGAAAAGAGGGATAATAACTTACTTTTCTACCAAGAGAGCTTCTTTTTTCTTTCCAGACACCCACCTCTCATTCAAGTAAGAGAGATGGCAGCTGAATAAATAATTTGTATTGGCTTATAGGTTTACGGGTAATAGGAACCCTTAGGCAACAGCAAAGGTGTCTCATGGCAACCGGCAGCTCACTGATCGGAAATTTAATGTCAGTGGACATGCCATGGGTCAAACCCATAGTTAAGAATTAAAATCATGAAAGCATCCCTTGACTGTCAGATCTAAAGATGACGAAACTGTCACAAAGGCTGGATCTACAGTGCCATATAATGTAGTCAGTGTAGACCCATATAATGCAGTTTGAACTGCATTATATGAGTCTGTGCTGCATTGAAATGCATTAGTCTACATTTTATTTAATTGCATTAGATAAGTCTACCTACACTGTATTGAATTGCATTATATGGGACTATGCTGCATTGAACTGCATTAGATTGGTCCACATTGTATTGAATTACATTCGATAGGTCTACACACTGTATTGAATTGCATTAAATTAAGTCTACACTGTATTGAATTGCATTATATGGGTCTATGCTACATTGAACTGCATTCAACGGGTCTACAATGCATTGAACCACATTGGATGGATTTACACTGCATTGAACTGCATTATATGGGTAAGCTGCATTGAGCTGCATAGGATGGATATATGCTGCATTGAACTACATTAGATAGATCTACATTGCATTGAACTGCATTATATGGGTCTACGCTGCATTGAGTTACATTTGATGGATCTACACTGCATTGAGCTGCATTCAACGGGCCTGCACTGCATTGAACTGCATTGAATTGCATTAGATGGGTCTATGATGCACCGAACTGCATTATATGGGTCTACGTTGCATTGAGTTACATTGATGGATCTACACTGCCTTGAGCTGCATTTAACATCTACATGCAGCCGCTTGCACAGCTGGTGCGGAGTTATGGACTGGAGTGCCACCAGTACGCTGATGACACCCAGCTCATTCTGAGGGTGGAGGGCAGGCCGGGATCCGTCCCCGATAATTTCCAACATTGCCTCGAGGCCGTTACTGGATGGCTGCGAGCCAGTAGGTTGAGGGTGAATCCGGCGAAGACGGAGATCTTGTGGCTGGGTCGCCCGGGCGGGGTAGGTGCTCAGCTTCCGACCCTGGACGGTGTGGCGCTATGCCCATCGTCGTCTGTGAAGAGCCTGGGGGTCCATCTCGACTCCCAGCTGACCATGGAGGCCCAGGTCTTTGCGCAGGGGCGGTCTAAGGTCATTTAAAATGGTAAGCGAACATTATTTTGGCGCCCCCCCACATTATTTTGCCCCCGTTTGCAGATTTCAAAGAAATATTAATTTAAAATATATGTCTATTACATTATACACTCAACACTAATATTAAACAGGCATTAAATAATATTGCAAATAATATATAAAATAAAAATGTATATTATATTATAAATATTTTATTATATATTACATTTTATTCTATATTATTAAATACTATTCTATAATATTGCATATTATGTATGCTATAGGGCAGGGGTGGGCAAATTTTTTTCCAAGGGGCCACAAGAGAGCCAAAAAATATTATGGAGGGCCTCACCTAAAGGCTGAACTACATTCTACATAATATCAATTGAATTTCTTTAATAATAATAAAAGGCACTAAATTGCGTTTTTGATATATTAATAAGACTGATAAGAGTATATGTTATGGGCAATTAAAAGAGAGGTTTTCATAGGAAAAATGACATTCACTAAAATTTTACAAACCAATGGTTAACAAAATGTGAACATTTGTATCATTTGTGATTCATTATATTAATGGTCATTTTCAGTCACATTTGCTTCAAAGCACATTTTGAGTTTCACTTATTCCTGGAAAGAATAAAAAACATTGCCTACATTTTGGATTTAATCCCTCATTTGGTGCTATTATTCAGTTTCTTATTCAGTGAGAGAAATCAAGTCTCTGTTGGTCTTTAACAAGTGCATCTAAGTCAGGTTGAATGTCACAGGTGGAGATGTGAAGCACCCCTGACAGATGGCCATCCAGCCTCTGTTTAAAAGCCCCCAAAGAAGGAACCTCCACCACACTCCAGGGCAGAGAGTTCCAGTGCTGAACAACTCTCACAGTCAGGAGGTTCTTCCTCATGTTCAGGTGGCATCTCCTTTCTTGTAGTTTGAATCCATGGTTCCATTGTGTCCTAGTCTCAGGGCAGCAGAAAACAAGCCTGCTCCCTCCTCCCTATGACTTCCCCTCACATATTTATCTATGGCTCATCATGTCTCCTCTCAGCCTTCATGCCCAGCTCTTGAAGCCGCTCCTCATTGGGCTTGTTCTCCAGACTCTTGAGAACAATTTATACATTATATAAATGTAGAGTTCATTTGAGAGATTAACATAACTCAAAACCACTGGACAAATTGCTGCCACAAGACACCCACTAACACCCAAGGAGTGACCATCACTCAAAAAAATTGATTTTGTCATCTGGGAGATGTAGTTGCTGGAAGTTATAATTCACCTGCAATTAAAGAGCATTCTCAACTCCACCAATGATGGAACTACACCAAACATGGCACACAGGACTCCATGACCAATAGAAAACACTAGAAGGGTTTGGTGGGCATTGCCCTTGAGTTTGGGACTTGTAGTTCACCAACATCCAGAGAGCACTGTGGACTCAGGCAATGTTGGGTCAGGACCAAACTTGGCACAAATACTGAATATGCCCAAATGAGAACACTGGTGGAGTTTGGGGAAAATAGAGCTTTGACAATTGGGAGTTGTAGTTCACCAACATCCAGAGAGCACTGTGGACTCAGGCAATGTTGGGCCAGGACCAAACTTGGCACAAATACTGAATATGCCCAAATGAGAACACTGGTGGAGTTTGGGGAAATAAGAAACTTGACAATTGGGAGTTGTAGTTGCTGGAATTTCAAAGAGCATCTTGAAATCTAGGAACAAATGAATTGAATGGTTGGCACACTGAACTCTTAAGTACTGAAGGGGTTTGGTGAGCATTTACCTTGAGTTTGGGAGTTGCAGTTCACCAAAATCCAGTTGTAGTTCAAACTTGGCATGAATCCTTAATATGCCCAGAGGCAGAAGAGAAGGGGGGGAGGCTTGGAAGCGGAGGAGGAGGAAGACCAGGAGGGCGAAGCAAATTGAGGAAGCCGGGAAGGGAAGCCCCACTCCAGCCTCGTCCCTGCTCCTGCTCTGACCACGCCCCCTCTCCCTCACTGAACTCCTCCCCCTTCTCTCTTCCGTTCATTCCTTCTTTCTCTCCTTTTGGCAAGGGAGAAGGAAGGAAACGGAAGGGGGGAAAGAAAGAGAGGGAGGGAAAAGAAGGAAGGAAGAAGAGCAAGTAGAAAGGAAAGGCAGGCAAATGGTGCCGAAGGAAGGAAGGAGAAAAAGAAATAAAAGTGAAAGAAGGCGCGAGGCCTGGGAAGGGAGGAGGAGAAGGGGCCGTCCTTCGGCACCTTTTGCCTGCCTTTCCTTTCCGTTCTACGTGCGCTTCTTCGTTCCATGCTTCCTTCTTTCCCCCCCCTTTTCCCCTCTCCGTTTCCTTCCTTCTCCCTTGCCAAAGGGAGTGCAGTGAGGGAGAGGGGGCGTGGCCAGAGCGGGGACGGCTGGAGCGTGCGAGCGCGCGCGAGGGGGCGCTTCCCTTCCCTTCCTCAATTTACTTCGCCCTCCTCGTCTTCCTCTTTCTTCGCTTCCAAGCCTCGCCCCTGGCCCCTCCTCCTCTTCTCCCCCTCCATTGGCCGCTCTGCCTGCCTGCCAGCCACCCTAGGCGGATTCGGAGGGAAAAGGCACGCGCGGGCTAAGTCCGGGAAGGGAAATCCTCTTCTGCCTCCTCCCTCTCCCCGCCCCCACGTGCCTCGGCGGCAGCAGCGCCAGCAATAGAGGCGGAGGGGAAAGGCACGCGCGGGCCTCCTCCTCCTCGCGCCTTCTTCACAAGGGGGTGGGCCGCGAGGGCGAGGCGCCATTCCCTCCTCCCCTGCCCCCTCGCAGCACCCTCCCCCGAGAGAGAGAGAGTCCTTTCTTCCGCGAGACTCTCTCTCTGTAGTCTCGCGGTACCGCGGCGCGGACAATAAAATAATATATTAAAATAAAATAAAATATTTGTTTTTTGCCCGTGATTTCTGCGCCCCCCACGAGATGGCGCTCTACGCAGCCGCGTACTTTTGTCTAATGGTAAGACCGCCCCTGTCTTTGCGGTCAGCAAGGCTGCTTTTTTCCATCTCCGCCAGGCAAGGAGGCTGGCCCCCTATCTCTCCCGGAGCGACCTGGCCACGGTGATCCAAGCCACGGTCATCTCGAGACTAGATTACTGTAACGCGCTCTATGTTGGCCTTCCTCTGTCGGCTATCCGGAGGCTCAAGCTGGTGCAGAACACTGCCGCCCGGCTCCTGTCTGGCACGCCAGCAGGTTGCCGTATAACACCTGTTTTGCAGGATCTGCACTGGCTACCCATTGAGCACCGGGTCGCCTTCAAAGTGTTGGTTCTTACCTTTAAGGCCTTACACGGCCTGGGGCCAGCGTATCTGAGGGACCGTCTCACTCCATACTGCCCATCGAGATCACTAAGGTCTGAGGACGCTAACCCCCTGGAGATACCATCAACAAGGTTGGCACGCTTAACATCCACCCGCCGGAGGTTATTGTTGCCTTTTGGCTCCTGTGAGCCGCCGCGAGCCCCCGGGAGTCGGCGGCATGGAAGCCTGAACAAATAATAAATAAATAAATAAATTCTACAGGTCTGTGCTGCATTATATGGGTCTATGATGCACCGAACTGCATTATATGGGTCTACGCTGCATTGAATTACATTTGATGGATCTACACGGCATCGAGCTGCATTCAACAGGTCTGCGCTGCGTTAGATAGGTCTATGATGCACCAAACTGCATTATATGGGTCTACGCTGCACTGAGTTACATTTGATAGATCTACACTGCATTGAGCTGCATTCAACGGGTCTGTGCTGCATTAGATAGGTCTATGATGCACCAAACTGCATTATATGGGTCTATGCTGCATTGAATTACATTTGATGGATCTACACTGCATTGAGCTGCATTTAATGGGTCTGAGCTGTATTAGATGGGTCTATGATGCACTGAACTGCATTATATGGGTCTATGCTGCATTGAGTTACATTTGATGGATCTACACTGCATTGAGCTGCATTCAACGGGTCTGCTCTGCATTGAACTGCATTAGATGGGTCTATGATGCACCAAACTGCATTATATGGGTCTACACTGCATTGAACTATATTGTATGGGTCTACAACTGACTCTATAATTCAGTTCAAACTGCAGGATATGGCAGTGTAGATTCAGCCTTAGAACTGTAGAAATATATTATTATTATTATTATTATTATTATTATTTCCTGCGTTTCTCCCTGAATCGAAACCCGAAGCAGCTCACAACCTTCATACAATTGAAAACTTATACAATATAAATATTAGAATAGAAGGTGTCATACTGTTATTAAAAAACAGTTAAAATCACATTAGCTAAGTTTTTAGAAACTGTTAAAAACAATTGAAACAGCAGGACTGCTACTAGTTTTGAAAAAACCTTTCTGCTTTAAAATCCTGCCTGAATTAAGCAAAGGTTTCAGCCTATCCCTGAAAGGACAACAGGGATTTGAACCTTTGTCCTGAACTGAAACTATTAGACCTCACTGGCTATTTAAAACAATCAGGGAGAAATTGTTTTTATGACCCTTAATTCAGCAGAGAGGTGGTTGTACTCCCCTACCAAGTGATTGCTATTGGTATGGCCCATTCTGGGCGTTCCAACCCCCCCCGGCTTAATGGTTTCCTCCAGGAAGTCAGCAAGGCTGGCTGGGAACAGCCCTGCTGGGATCCTGTGTTTGGGAAGCTGAGTTTCTCCATACAAAGGGTAAGGCTCACCTATATATATATACTTGTGAGAAAAATGTGCATGTGTTTTGGTGTATTTGTCACCGGCTTAGATCCTTATTAGTGAGTGTAGAAACCCCCTTTTTCATCCTGGTTTGAGGAATGCACCCACACTGTAGAGTTAATGCAGTTTGATACCACTTTAACTCCAATGGTTAAATGCAATGGGATCCTGGGGTTTGTAGTTAGGTGGGGCACCAGTGTGTTTTGGCAGAGGAGGCTGGAGACCTTGTAGAACTACATTTCTAGTATAAAACCATTTTGTACATTTCTCTAGTATGAAAACATAGTTTGTTTACAGGAATGGATTTAGTTACAAGGGTTTAGCATGCCCCAATTTCTTTCATTGCTGTGTACGTACCTGTCCATGCAGCCATTAAACTGTCAGTTACAGAGATTCCATCTTGATAGATTGGATCCTTGACTGACTATCGTACTGATGGTACCTTGGGAAGTCTGATCTGGCTACGGTCGTCCACGCTCTGGTCACATCCCGAATAGATTACTGCAACGCACTCTACGTGGGGCTGCCTTTGAAGACAGTTCGGAAATTGCAATTAGTCCAGCGGGCGGCAGCCAGATTGCTAACGGGAGCTACATACAGGGAGCATACCACCCCCCTGTTGTGTCAGCTCCACTGGCTGCCTGTCCAATTCCGGGCTCAATTCAAAGTGCTGGTTTTGACCTTTAAAGCTCTATACGGTTCTGGCCCAGCTTGCTTGTCCGAACGCATCAGCCGCTATGTCCCACCTCGTAATCTAAGATCATCCGGGGAGGCCCTGCTCTCGCTCCCGCCTACGTCTCAGATGAGGCTGGTGGGGACGAGGGATAGGGCCTTCTCGGTGGTGGCTCCCCGCCTGTGGAATGCGCTTCCTATTGATGTACGATCCACCACATCCCTCCTGGCCTTTAGGAAAAAAGTAAAATCCTGGCTGTGGGACCAGGCATTCGTACACCAGCACAAGGCAGCATTTTAGATTGGTTTTTAATGAAAGTGGGTGATTATGGCCAATGTTTTTATGGACTGAACATTGTTTTAATCCAGAGTGAATGTGTATGGTGCTAATGTTGTTGTATTTTAATGTATTTTTAATGTATTTTAATTGTTGAAGTGTTTTGGGGTTTATATTGTTATTATGTGGCCATCGAATTGTGCCGTCTGTAAGCCGCTCTGAGTCCCCCCTTGGGGGTTGAGAAGAGCGGGGTAAAATCCCGAAATAAATAAATAAATAAATTGTTCAACTTAAGCCATTTGAGGGCTCGCACTAAGACTCTAAGCCAGTGTTTCCCAACCTTTTTTGAGCCGCTGCACGCTTTTTACATTTACAAAATCCTGGGGCACACCACCAACCAAAATGACACAAAATGACACTCTAACACAGTAATACATATAGTTAATATGTTTTTAAATGTATTTATACACTCAGTGTGAAACCTGGGCCTGTTTCGATGAACACAACATAGATATCCTGGCAGGAATGGCAGAAAGACACAAACGTCCCACACAGAACTCCCACAACCAAGAGAAAATACTATAAGAGTTTGGTGGGTATTGACCTTGAGTTTTGGAGTTGTAGTTCACCTATATCCAGAGAGCACTGTGGACTCAAACAATATTGGATCCGGACCAAACTTGGCATGAATACTCAATACGCCAAAATATGAACACAGATGGACTTTGGGGGAAAAGAGCGTGTTTTCAGGAGGGGAGGGGGGAGGAAGACGTGACCCGTGCGGGCGCTACTGTGCAGACTCGCCCCAGAGCAACACGAGCAGAGCGAGGCTGGGAAGAAGGGAGCCCGAGTGGAGAAGAAAAAGTGTTCAGCAGGAGGGGGAAGAAAGGGTATTAGAACTTGGCATGAATACTCAATACTCAAAATGTGAACACAGATGGAGTTTGAGGAAAATAGACCTTGACATTTAGGAGTTACAGTTTCTGGGATTTATAGTTAACACACAATCAAAGAGCATCTTGAACTCTTGCAACAATGGAATTGAACCAAACTTGGCATATTGAACTCTCATTACCAACAGAAAGTACTGAAAGGGTTTGCTTGAGTTTGGAAGTTTGTAGTTCACCTACATCCAGAGAGCACTGTGGACTCAAACAATGTTATGTTGTTGTTTGTTTTCTATCTAGAATCACAAAGTTGGAAGGAGGCTCATCACTTTAAGGACTCTAAAACAGGCATGGGAAAATTTCGGCCCTCTGGGTGCTTTGGACTTCAACTCCCACCATTCCTAACAGCCTCAGGCCCTTTCCTGCTTAAGTGGAAAAGGGCCTGAGGCTGCTAGGAATGGTGGGAGTTGGAGTCCAAAACATCTGGAAGGTCCAAGTTTGCCCATGCCAGCTGTCGACAGAGACCTCTTCCTCCCCCTCCCCTTCGCCCCCTTTCTTCCCCCTCCTGCCGAACACTTACTTTTTCTTCTACACTGCCGCTTCTGCCACCATTTTGATCTGAGGGGGCAGCGTGAGCCTGTTCAGGAGGGGAGGGGGAGGGAGGAAGACGTGACTCGTGCGGGCGCTACTGCATAGACTCGCCCCAGAGCAAAGCGAGGCAAAGCGAGCAGATCGAGGCTGGGAAGAAGGGAGCCCGAGTGGAGAAGGAAAAGTGTTCAGCAGGAGGGGGAAGAAAGAGTATTGGAGGTTCCAATTTCCCACGGCACACTGGTTGGGAAACACTGGTTTACAGGATTGGATTTAGTTACAAGAGTTCAGCATGCCCCAATTTCTTTCATTGCTGTGTAAGTACCTCTCCATGCACAATCCTCAATATACACTGGACCGACTATGTGACTAATGTTGCTGTCCTTGAGCAAGCAGGGATCACCAGCAGTGAGGCCATGCTATTGAGAACACAGCTGCGCTGGGCAGGGCAAGTCTCTAGGGTGGAGGACCACTGCCTCCCAAAGATACTACTTTATGGTGAACTCGCCACGGGTCAGCGCAAGAGAGATATAAGGACTCCCTGAAACAACACCTCAGACTTGGCCAGATTGATCACCAACAATGGTCCACCCTGGCCTCACATCGGGAGGCATGGAGACGCACTATCCACAATGCTGCGGCCTCTTTCGAGAAGACACGCCGAATGGGTCTCGAAGAGAAACGACAACGCAGAAAGAACCGCAACTTGGAAACAACATCATTCAAGGAGACTTTCTGCTGTGCTTTCTGCAACCGAACTTGCCCATCTCAGATTGGCCTTTTTAGTCATCAACGCGCTTGTAAAAAACGTGGGACGACTCCTTCCTAAGAATCTTCATTCGCGAAGTAATGCCGACTAATGACTAATCTCCATGCAGTCATTAAACCAGGCCTGGGCAAACTTCGGCCCTCCATGTGTTTTGGACTCCAACTCCCACAATCCCTAACAGCCGGTAGGCTGTTAGGAATTGTGGGAGTTTGAGTCCAAAACACCTGGAGGGCCGAAGTTTGCCCAGGCCTGCATTAAACTGTCAGTTACAGAGATTCCATCTTGATAAATTGGATCCTTGAAAGAGACTAGAGTTCTTGAAGGCTAGGATTCATTCAGCCATAGAAACCCATTAGCCAGCCCATTGACTCACCTACTGGGGAGACCTTGAGCAGGTTACATACAGTCTCTCAGCCTAAAGAGCAAGACCATGACAATAAATCCTCCTCAGGAATAAATCTTGCCAAGACAAATAGAGAAGTCAGAGTTGACTTTGAAGGCAACTTCAAACAGTTGACTTTGATTGATTGATACATGTTTTAATTGCTTTTATGTTTAGATTGTTACATTTTATGTGACGTATTTTAGTGTTTAGACAGAAAACAACACTGGGACAGCTGCTAGCTGGAAACAGCAAAAGACAGAAAGGGGTGAAAGAGAATCACTCCTTGATTGGTTAAATTAAACAAATAAAGAAAGGTACAATGACCTATGATAATATTATATTGCTGTCAATTGTGCTATAATCAGAATAAAAGTCTCCTTTAAAGATCAAAGCATGTATAATATTATGTCAAATTGCCAATTGTGAGGATTGCAAATCAATCTTAATTCATAAGGTACTTCATCAATTACACACAATCATTGAACAATTTGAGTTACATGAGTCATATCTAATTCAATGAACTGCAAATTTCAAAAATACAATATATGCAGAATCTCAATATATCAATATAACAATCTATAAGAAAGTATCACAGTTTAATACATTCATGAATATGAATCTTTAAATCTCAATAAGAGCTGCAGGAATTATATCAAATAAGGTAACATGTAATTATCCATATTTATTTATTTATTTATTTCTTCGATTTTGTATTCCTCTCCTCCCCACAGGCTCGGGGCGGATAACAACAATGTATATGGGCATCATGTCACAGACATGCAGCCCTACAATAAAAAGCATAAAACACATTAAAAACACAATCCAACACATTACGAGGTGCCTAGCCTGTCGTAGGTGAAAGAAGGACGCCCTGCTGACCGCAGAGACCTGGGACTCCATGGTCAGCAGGGAGTCCAACTGAACACCCAAGCTCTTAACCGAAGATGACGGGCTAAGCCGCTCGCCATCCAGGGTAGGCAACCGGCACCCACCCAGCCCAGGGCGACCGGGCCACAGAATCTCCGTCTTCGACGGATTCACCTTCAGCCGGCTGGCACGGAGCCAACCAGTCACGGCTTCGAGGCATCGATGGAAACAATCGGGTACGGTGTCCGGCCTGCCGTCCATTCTCAGCAGAAGCTGGGTGTCATCCGCGTACTGATAACACTCCAGACCAAAGTCACTGGCCAGCTGGGCCAGGGGGGCGCATGTAAATGTTGAATAATAAGTGGGAGAGGATGGCCCCCTGGGGGACCTCACAGTTAAGTGGGGACCTCCCGGAGACCCCCCCCCTCCACACGTTGTCCCCGGCCCTGGAGGAAGGAGGCCACCCATTGAAGGGCAGTCCCCCCGACCCCAGCACCAGCTAAACGGTGGGTCAACAGTGCGTGATCTACCGTATCAAACGCTGCTGTCAGATCTAACAAGACAAGCAGAGCTGATCCACCCTGGTCCAGCTGGCGGCGAAGTTGGTCTGTAAAGGATATTACAGGTAGCATGGAAAAACAATAATATATAGAGAATATTGGTATTAGATATGTGCATCAATCCAACACTTCAGATATCAAATACATCAGAGATATATCACAAAGTACATATGGCAATTAATGCAATCAATATAGAATTCTCAATAGTACAAGTCACCTGCAGGTGTATGGGGAGAGATACAAGGACCATCAATATGAACAAGTATCTGCATATATCTTAATTGAATATAGCAACCACAAAACACAATAATATTATATGCAAAGTAAGGTCAAGAAGGAAAAATGTACTCTCCAAGGTTCTCCTGACAAATTAATTCCATGTAATAACGCGGTACTCAATTGAAGTACCCGTGTTTTATTGTTTACCACTGGATTTTTGCCGGATTTTTAATCCGTCTTGAGTTCTTTTCGGGGTCGAGAAAGGCGGAATGGAAATGAAACAAACAAACAAATAAATAAATTTCCTATGATTCCATAGCATTGAGCCAGGGCAGCTGGGTGAAAACTTTACACATTTATCTGTATTTACTCTCTTTCTATACCGCCCCTCTCAGCCCGAAGGCGACTCGAGGCGGTTCACACGGCCACCAGTGCTCACAATATAAAACACACTTAAAAACAGTTATATACTAACAAATAAAAACAATAACAATTAGCAATTAAAATCAAATACAGTTCCCAGCATCTCATCAGTAAAATCATTTTCCATCGCATCGTCTTAACATTGCATGATCACAATTAATAGTTATATTTCGTCTGCAAAAGTCTGCTCAAACAGCCAGGTCTTGACTTTCTTTCGAAATGTTAGGAGGGAGGTGGCTAATCTAATGTCCCTAGGTAGGGCGTTCCATAGCCGAGGGGCCACAGCTGAGAAGGCCCTGTCTCTCGTCCCCGCCAATCGGGTCTGCGAAAAAGGCGGGACTGAGAGCAGGGCCTCTCCAGACAATCTTAAACACCTGGATGGTTCATAGGGAGAGAGGAGTTCAGACAGGTAAGCTAGGCCAGAACTGTTTAGGGGTTTAAAGGCGAAAGCCAGCACTTTGAATTGTGCTCAGTAGCAAACTGGCAGCCAGTGGAGCTGGCGCAACAGAGGAGTTGGGCGCTCTCTGAGTGCCGCTCCTGTTATCAACCTGGCTGCTGTCCATTGGACCAATTGAAGCTTCCGAAAAGTCTTCAAAGGCAGCCCCACATAGAGTGTGTTGCAGTAGTCTATACGGAATGTAACCAGAGCATGGACTACCGTGGCCAAGTCAGACTTCCCAAGGTACGTGCGCAGCTAAACAAGCTAAATGATATATACCAGTATTAAAAAACTAAAACACAGGGGATCTCCAGACAAGAAACAATCAGGGACAGCTAATCATCCCTCAACAAAGGATTCCCCCAGGGAGTAAGACGTCACACCTGAATCTGCTAGGCCATTAAATGCTAATCAAGGTGGCCAATGGAAACATTCACACCTACCTCAAACAGACAGGAGTTCTTTCTTCCACCTTGGATATTCCACAGATATATAAACCCCATTTGTCTAGTTTCTAAGAGACCTCACAAGCTCTGTGGATGCCTGCCACAGATGTGGGCAAAACATCAGGAGAGAATGCTTCTGGAACGTGGCCATACAACCCGGAAAACTCACAACAACCCAGTGATTCCGGCCATGAAAGCCTTTGACAATACATTTATACGATATATATAAACATGTCTTTTTGTTCTACATATGAATGTAGCAATCAATCTGTGAAAAAAATTATTTTGTAGGAAAGTCAGTATTTTTGTATGAAAAATAATTTTTAAAATAGGATCAGCCACAAGAACGTTAATGTCAGGTGGCAAGATATTTTCACATATTCTCACCAAAGTCATGCAATGAAGGCAACTAAAATGATTAAGGGTCTGGAGAACAAGCCCTGTGAGAAGTGGCTTAAAGGGCTGGGTATATTTAGTTTGCAGAAGAGAAGACTTGAGAGGAGACATTATGCCCATGTATAAATACGTGAGGGAAAACTGAAGGGAGGAGGGAGCAAGTTTGTTTTCTGCTGCCCCGGAGACTAGGACGTGGAACAATGGCTTCCTAACTGTGAGAGCTATTCACACTGGAATTCTCTTCCCTAAAGTGTGCTGGAGGGTCCTTCTTTGGAGGCTTTTCAGCAGAGGCAGGATGGCCATCTGTCGGGGATGCTTTGAGTGCCATTTTCCTTCTTGGAAGGGGGTTGGATTGGATTGCCTTGCAAATGCTGGTTTATTTTCAACTAGCTTGGGGACCCGGCGGTGCCCGGGTTATTCGAGAAAGGCATTGTGTGCCAAGGTTGGTCCTTATCAGATGTTTATGTGGCTCGCAGTGGTCTCAGGAACTTAGTGAAGGTACTGCAAGTCCCATCGGCCATGGTCCATCCCCCTCCAAACAGCACCAGGATGTAGAGTGGGTCATGGGACTCGGTGTGTCACGTTTGGTCTTAATCATTCATTGGATGAGGGTTGCAGCAGTCTCAGAAGGTGAGTGAAGGTACTTCAAGTCCCATCATCTGTGGTACATCGTCCTTGAAACAGCACCAGGGTGTAGAGTGGGTCAAGGGGACTCTGTGTGCCAATTTTGGTCTGTCTTGGTCATTGGATGAGGGTCGTGTTGTTTTCAGGGAGTGAAGGTACTGCAAGTCCCATCATCCATGGTCCATTCTCCTTCAAACTGCAGCAGGATGTAGAGTGGGTCATGGGGGCTCTGTGTGTCAAGTTTGGTCTGCATTGGTCATTAGATGAGGGTTGCAGTGGTTTCAGTAAGTGAGTGAAGGTACTGCAGATCCCATCATCCATGGACCATCCTCCTTAGAACAGCATCAGGATGTAGAGTGGGTCATGAGTATTCTGTGTGCCAAGTTTGGGCCTGGTCTGTGATTTGTAGGGGCTACAATGTCCTGTGGAAAGTGAATCGGGTGAAGGTACTGGATATCCTATCATATGTGGGCCATCCTGCCATAAACTGCACCAGGTTGTAAAGTGGGTCATTGGGCCTCTGTGTGCCAAGTTTGGTCCTGATTTGTCATTGGTGTGGGCCACAGTGCTCTAAGGAAGTGAATTAAAGTACTGCAAGTCCCATCATCCATGGTCCATCCTCCCTCAAACTGCACCAGGATGTAGAGTGCATCTTGGGGAATCTGTGTGCCAAGTTTGGTCTTGTTCTGTCATTGTTGGGGGCCTAGTCAGGGAAATCAAGTCAAGGAAGCCTTACTGTCAATGTTGGGCCTGGTCTGTGATTTATAGGGGCTACAGTGTTGTTTGAGAAGTGAATCAGGTTAAGGTACTGCAAATCCCATCATTCGTGGGCCATCCTGCCCTAAACCACACCAGTTTGTGAACTTGGCCCCTGTGTGCCAAGTTTAGTCCTGATCCGTCATTGCTGTGGGACGCAGTGTCTGACTGCCTGAGGCCTTTCATTTTCCCTCTGCTTCACCTTAGAATGTTGGAACGTAGATGGCCAGAGTCCTTTATGCAAATACTCCCTCAGTAGCAACCAATCCCCTCTGTCTGTTGCCTTAGAATGTTGGAGTTCTGGGGCTGGCCAATCAGAGTCCTTTATGCAAATAATCCTACAGTGGCAACCAACCGAAACGCTGCCACATATTCCTCTGCACCTCCCGCCGCAAACACTGACTTTTATTATATACATAGATAAATGTTTAATTTTATACCTATTTTATATATATACCTGGGATTACGTTAAAATTTCTTCGGTGGAAAGGGGTCGTGAGTGGAAAAAGTTTAAGAATCCCTGATCTAGGCAACCTAATTTCTTGATTCTCTTTCTTTCAGGCTTGCTCCTAGGCACTTTCCTGAAATGGATATGGCCCACTAGACCAGAATCTTTTCCAATGCGAATTTCCTCTTTGTCCTAAAGAATGGAGTCCACAATGGCAGAAACAAGAGACCCGCAACCCAATACAGAGGACGGTATAAAGGAAAAGGCTCAGGAGAGTTCTTCTGGCCAGCCTCATGCTCTGGATAATTCAATGTCTTTTTCAGAGATCCTTCATCTGGTCCAGGCTGGGCAGGACATCCCTGGACTACAGAAGATGAATATCACCGCAACCAATGGGACTGCAACACCGTCCCAAATGGCTCCCAAACCCAAACCTTGGGAGAACAAGCAATGATTAATAGAAAGCCTTTTCAGTCATCTTCCATGCCAGAAAAAATATTTGTGAACTTCTGGAGTTTGTTTATGCCCTTGCTCAGTGTTAGAACCTTGCGAGTCCGCATGCTCACATTATTTGTGGACAAAATTGATACTGTTATTAAACTCTCCGGTCCTTGTGTTTCAGACTCCTATTGAGTTATTTAAAACTCTAGTGCAGTGTTTCTCAACCAGTGTGCCGGGGCACACTAGTGTGCCGTGAGCGATCATCAGGTGTGCCGTGGGAAATTGGAACCTCCAGGAAGGGGGGGGGGGTGGAGAGTCTAGTGTGTTGAAGTATAAAAACCCTAAGAAACTTACCTCGATAAAGGCACAAAATTACAAACACCCCCCCTCCCCACCCATTGTCTACTTGGTCTCTCCCTCTCCATGCATTGGGAAGGCCCACCTCCCTTTCCCCAAGTAGAGACCTCCTCTTGCTTCCTCGGGGTTCTGTGTGGGAAGTTTGGCCCAGTTCTATCATTGGTGGAGTTTAGAATGCTCTTTGATTGTAGGGGAACTATAAATCCCAGCAACTACAACTCCCAAATGTCAAGATCTATTTCCCCTGAACTCCATCTGCCTTCACATTTGGGCATATTGAGTATTCATGCCAAGTTTGGTCCTGATCCAACATTGTTTCAGTCCACAGTGCTCTCTGGATATAGGTGAACTACAACTCCAAAACTCAAGGTCAATGCCCACCAAACTCTTATAGCATTTTCTCTTGGTTATGGGAGTTCTATGTGGGAAATTTGTGTCTTTCTGCCATTCCTGCCAGGATATCTATGTTGAGTTCATCTAAACAGGCCCAGGTTTCACACTAAGTGAGTGTATAAATACATTTAAAAACATATTAACTATATGTATTACTGTGTTAGAGTGTCATTTTGTGTCATTTTGATTGGTGGTGTGCCCCAGGATTTTGCAAATGTAAAAAGTGTGCCGTGGCTGAAAAAAGGTTGGGAAACACTGCTCTAGTGTATGATTCGTAGTTCTGATCCCAGCAAGTCAAAATTTGCATCTAGAAACATTCATTTGTTTTACCTAATCTTGCAACTGGTATAGGCAGTCCCGAAGTTACAGACATCTGACTTATAACAACTGGGGAAGAGTCTATTACAATATCAGAGGTCACCACAATCAATTGAATCAATATTCAATATGTATTAAAAGTATTCAGAGTGTGTAAGTCAAAATATAAGGGCATAGCACATCACAAATCTCATATCATAACACGCATTAATAATCAATAGCACATATCAAACATATCAGGTATGTAGGTATGTTTTGTATTCAGATTGGCATTTACTGTATGTAAGCGTATGTTCTGTATGATTTGAGATGGTCAAAATTGACTAATCAATAAAGATATCTATCTATCTATCTGGCAATACATCAATCATATGAGGCTAAGGGGCAAATCACCTCCATATATATATATATATACTAGCTTGGGGACCCGGCCCTGCCCGGGTTATTTGTGAAGCGCAGCAGGATGTAGAGTGGGTCATGGGGGCTCTGTGTGCCAAGTTTGGTCTTGATCCATCATTATTGGGAGTTGCAGTGGTATCATGAAATTACTGAAGGTAGTGCAAGTCCCATCATCTCTGCCCCCAAGTGTAGTAGGATGTAGATTGGGTCATGGGGGCTCTGTGTGCTAAGTTTGGTCTGTATTGGTGAATGGATGAGGGATGCATTGTTTTTCGGAAGTGAGTGAAGGTACTTCAAGTCCCATCATCTGTGGTCCGTCTCACAGTAAACTGCACCAGGCTGTAGAGTGGGTCATGAGGGCTCTGTGTGCCAGATTTGGTGTTGATCAGTCATTGAATTAGGTTTGTAGCAGGATTGGGAAGTGAGGGAAGGTACTGCAAGTCCCATCATCCATGTTCTGTCCCCCTCCAAACTTCAGTAGGATGTGGAGTGGGTCACTGGGGCTCTGTGTGCCAAGTGTGGTCTTTATCAGTGTTTGTTGGGGGCCACAGTGGTCTGTGGGAACAGAGGGGTGTAAAAGTACTACAAATCCCATCATCCATTGTCAGTCTTCCCCCAAACCTCACCAGGACGTGAAGGCAGTCATGGGGGTTATGTGTGCCAAGTTTAGTCTCGATCAGTGATTGGATGAGGGTTGCAGCGGACTTGGGAAGTGAGTAGAGGCACTTCAAGTCCCATCATCCATGGTCCACCCTCCTCTGAACTGCACCAGGACGTAGAGTGGGTCATGGGGGCTGTGTGTGCTGAGTGTGGTCTGTATTGGTCCTTTTTGGTGGCCTCAGTGGTCTGTGGGAACCAAAGTGTTGGAAAGTACTACAAATCCCATAATCCGTGGGTCATGTCCCCCGACCCGCGCCAGGACGTAAAGGGGGTTAAGGGGGCTCTGTGTACCAAGTTTGGTGCAGGTCCATCACCCGCGCTGGTCGCTGTGGCCTGTGAAAGTGGCTGCCACATATCCGCCCAGGCCTGTGAAAGTGGCTGCCACATATCTGCCCTGGCCTGTGAAAGTGGCTGCTTCCGCCCTTCTGCCCTCCTGCCCTCCGCATACACACATACACACATACAAACATTCCGTTTTATAAAGGTATACAGATACAGATATACAGATACAGATACAGATATATATATATATATATCACAAAGACATTTCACATATTCAATCTTCATAATATTAACATTTGATTATCACAATAGCATGCAGTGTCCGTACTCACGTAGCACCAGTAAAGCTCCGTATACATGTGAAGCAGTTCGAAGGGTAAATCCAAGCCCTTCTGGGGGAAATATAGTTCCACAAGGATTTTAAAGTGGTCCCAACAAAGTTCAAAAAGGGTCCAAAGTGACCACTTTAAAATCCTCTGCATGTTATTGTGATAATCAAATGTTAATATTATGAAGATTGAATATATGAAATGTCTTTGTGATGTATATACCTGTATATGGAGGTGATTTGCCCCTTAGCCTCTTATGACTGATATATTGCCAGATGTTTGATATGTGCTATTGATTATTAATGGGTGTTATATGAGATTTGTGATGTGCTATGCCCTTATATTTTGACTTACACACTCGGAATACTTTTAATACATATTGAATATTGATTCAATTGATTGTGGTGACCTCTGATATTTGTAAAAGACTCTTCCCCAGTTGTTGACACTGTGTTGTGTAACAGATAGCCTTACAGTTGTGTTTTGTGATCTGAGTTATAACGCCTCTTAGTTAAAAACGGCAATGAGACAACAGGAAGTGCGAGAAATCTATCCCAGGAAAGGGAAATTCACTCCTGAAAGAGTTACCATGGGGAAAAGGTGTCTCCTCTGAACAGGGCCGTAGCCAGGATTTTGGTTCGGGGGCTGAGACTTGGTGGAAGAGGGTTTACCCTAGGAAATCTTTTGTATTTTTATCCCAAAAACCCCAAGAAGGTGGGATATAATTAGCATGGTGATCAGATCATGATATGAATAAACATAACAGTTTAAATAATGTACCAGTAAGGCCTTCTCGCAGACCACCTGAGAATTTCGGGGCTGAAGCCCCCTTAGCCCCCCCCCCCTGGCTACATGCCTGCCTCTGAAGCTTTCTCACCAGTCCCTTTCACAACAAGCCACATTTTTCAAAATGCAATGATCACAGGAACAGAAAATGTGGTGAAATCTTCTGAACAGACACAGACAGTAAAACAAACACCACAGGGGTGTTAACCCTTCCCATGCTATCCAAAGCTAAATAATGATTTATTGGAGTTACACTTTAAAAACGTACCTGTTTCGACTTACAAACAAATTCAAGTGAAGAGCAAACCTACAAATCCTATCTTGTCTGTAACGTGGGAACTGCCTGTACACTATCTTTTCTATTGACAGCTTTCCGTAGCCACAGATTCTGTATTCAACCAATTCATGGTTTGAGAATATTTTTTAAACAATTCTAAAAGGCAAACCTTGATTTTGGCATTTTATGTAAGGGACACTATTTTACTAAGCCATCATTTACAAAGACACTTTCGTAACCAGATTTTGGTATCCACAGCAGCTCCTGAACCTAATCCCAGTGGATATAAAGGTCAAACCGTGATTTATTTTTGTTGTGGCAAGGACACTAAAGCTTCTGGGATTTTAGTAAATATCTCTTGTACTTAAAGCATATCTTTGTAGCCACAAGGAGCAGAAACTTACATTGAAAACTAAGATTGTCCTGCAGATTCTGCTGAATGTGATCACATTTTCAGGCTCTTTGACATATACAAAGTCCTGAGTTCATCACCTATATTTTTGACCTCATTCAATAAATTTAAAAAGGGTTTTCCTTAGGGAAAAAACAGGTTGTGTTTAAGTTGCACCTGTTTCTATTGTGCTCTTCAATGGTTTTAGTTTCTAATTTTTGAGTCCAAGTGACTCCCCCCCCCCCCAAATCCTTCAAAATGCCCAGAGGCTGAAGTGGCTTTTCAACTAATAAACTGTTTCAAAGCACCTTGTTCAGTGTTTACTACTGGAAAACGTTCAAATCCCTGCTCAACTGTGAATTTTAATGACTTTTAACCTGTCACTCACTCCCCAGGCTAATCTATCTCACAAGGACAATGTGAGAATTTAATAGTTGGAAAGATAAAGCTATATATATATAGTACTATCAAAGGAAAATGAGATATAAATATACGTAGCTGAACATCTTATATTGTTTTTTGTGTGATTTCTTTCTTTTTAAAAATATTTTTTATTATTTTCCAATATAAACATAGACATGTGTACAGCAACAATACGGAGTGGGATTGGGTGGGGGTTGGGGGGTATTGGGTGGGGAGGAGTGGGTGAGACACCGGGTGGGGAAACAAAGATATAAAAAGACTTCCCAAAGAGTGTCCATGTGCATCTTTGTTTTCATATTTACAGCTCTGTATATTATACCTACAGTATAGGTGTTATTATCAATATTATAGTTCATTTATCTCTACTGTGAATTTGTGGCCTTTGTTCTGCATATATTTCTTCAGGCTGGTCCAGTCAGTTTTATTTCTGTAGTTGTTCATGTTTTGGGCAAGGGCGTCCATTTGGATCACATCTAAGATTTTCAGTGTCCATTCCTCTGTGCTGGGGATTGTATCTTGTTTCTACCATCTTGCCAACCTTATACGTGCGCAGGTGCTTAGTAAGAACAACATCCTTTCTTGATTCCCGGAGAGGTGACTATTTGGCATTCCCAAGAGGTAGGTTTGTGGGTCCAGCGCCAGCTTTTTCTCCAGTATTTCTTGTGTTTCTTTGTGTATATCTCTCCAGAATGTCTTGACTTTTTTGCACCCCCACCATTGATGAATGTAGGTTCCAGTACCTTGGTCGCATTTCCAGCATTTTCCGGACATTTTCTTATCAAATTTAGCTATTTTGGCGGGATAGAAGTGCCACCTGTACTGCATTTTGAGCCAATTTTCTTCGATTTCGGTTGACCTGTAATATTTTAATTTTTTTCTCCATACTTCCTCCCATTGGTGTAGGGAGATTGTGTGACCTAGGTCTCTAGCCCATTTGACGTGGCAGTCTTTGATTAGGTCTTCTTCCATCGCCCAGCTCAATAGCAGTTTATAGATGATACTGATGTTTTTTTTCTTTTTCCTTACCGCTGGTTCCCAAATTGTGTCTTCCATGAACCCGACCTTCTTATCTGTGTGATTTCTTAAAAACCCATGGCTTTTATATTAGTGCTGGGAAACTACTGGCTGCCTAAAGGCTGCTGGAGTAGAACTCCCAGGACCGGATTATCCATAAGGCCACCCTAGGCCAAGGCCGAGGGGCGCAACCATGCGGGGGGGGGGGGGCAGATCCGGACCCCCTAATTTTTTTTAAGGTCGATCTTCGGGTGCTCCTGCGCGTGGAGCGCCATAGGCCCCTAGGCCCTCACTCAAGGAAGGAGGGGCGAGTGAGGAGCAAGAGGCGGAGCGGAGGGGAGCCGCGTCACAGGGCCTCTGACGCAGCTCCCCTCTGCCTCTTGCTCCTCGCTCGCTTGCCCTTCCTTCCTTCACTCAAGGAAGGAAGGAGGGGCAAGCGAGGAGCAAGAGGCGGAGCGGAGGGGAGCTGCGTCACAGGGCCTCTGACGCGGCTCCCCTCCGCTCCGCCTCTTGCTCCTCGCTCGCCCTTCCTTCACTTCCTTGAGGGAAGGAAGGGCGAGCGAGCGAGGAGCAAGAGGCGGAGCGGAGGGAAGCTGACGCGGTTCCCCTCCGTTCTACCTCTTCCTCCTCGCTCACACCGGGGCCGGGCGCCCCTCCTTCCTTTACCCAAGGGAGGGGCGCCCAGCGCAAGCGAGGAGGAAGAAGCGGCGGAAAGCCCTGCCCCTAGGGCTGCTGCCGCGCATGCTCAGCATCGGCCCGGGGGCATGGCTTCCAATGTGTGGCCTAGGGCGCCAAAAAGTGTTGATCCGGGCCTGAGAACTCCCATTATCCCTAACAGTTGGTCATCTTGGATGGTGAGAGCTGGAGTCCAGCAACATCTGGGGGATCAGATTTTTCAATCCAGTTCAATCCAGTTCTATAATCTTGCCTGTAATGTAAAATTTTTGCTGGTCAGGAGAATCTTTTAAATCTAGAATATTTTTCAACTTTTTTGTTTACTTCCAAGAGCATTTCAAAAGCCCACGGTTTCAGTCCTTAATTCCTCAACTACTGTCTTTAAAAGATAGGCAGAAGAACCATGCTTTTAAATATTCAATGCATCAAGTTTTACCCACTTTGTAAGCAGTGTAAGAGAGATACTACCTTACAGCAAGGCCAGGCATGTAGCCAGGGGGGGGCTAAGGGGCTTCAGCCCCGAAATTCTCAGGGTGATCCGCGAGAAGGCCTTACTGGTACATTATTTAAACTGTTATGTGCACTTATATCATGATCTGATCACCATACTCATTATATCCCACATTAATGGGGTTATTGGGATAACAATACAAAAGGTTTGCTAGGGTAGACCCTCTTCCACCCAGTCTCTGCCCCCGAACCAAACTCAGCCCCCCGAATCAAAATCCTGGCTACGGCCCTGAGCAAGGCCCTGAATATTACTTCAGCTTGGAATTCAAAACAGCAAAGGAGTGCTGGGAAATGACAAATTCTACATATTGCAGCCAAGGCAGCTGTTGGTGGCTTCATCTCCTAAGCCACAAAGTTGGGCTTCAGTTGACAGTGAGAAGAGTAAAGGATGCACCTGAATAGCGGATGCCCTGCAGTTTAACCAGAAGGCTCCATTCTTGGAACTGCACCTGCTGTTGATGCTGTGTTAGGAAGCAACTGCTCATAAAAGGCCCACCGAAGAGTTGGAAGGCCAACTTCCTGCTCAGTGTAGGATCCCCTGCTAAAGCATGCCCATGTAAACAATCCCAGCCAACTTTTGTCTATGGGAGAGCATGTGATCAGGACTGGCCCCAGTAGAAGGCAGGGAGGGAAATGCATCAGGAAGCAGATGCTCTGAGTCCCCCCCCTCCCCGGGAGTTGAGAAGGGCGGGGTAAAAATCCTGTAAATAAAAATAATGGAAAGTGGTGGGAACTTTTCAGTTAAATTATAGAACTATGTTTGGCTGTTCCGATGTGCCTTCGGGGAGTGACCATTTATCCCAGGTCTCTCTGCTCTATCCTTCGTGTTGTCGAAATTGAGTGAATGGGCAACAAAGTGGCAAATGCATTTTAACCTAAACAAGTGTAAAGTCATGCACATCGGGGCAAAGAACCCCAAATACACTTATCAACTGATGGGGTCAAAGCTTTCCGAGACAAACCAGGAAAGGGATCTTGGGGTTTTGGTGGACAGCTCAATGAAGATGTCAACCCAGTGCGCTGCAGCAGCGAAAAAAGCAAATTCTATGCTTGGCATGATCAGAAAGGGAATCGAAAATAGGTCGGCAAATGTTGTATTGCCTCTCTACAAATCTATGGTGAGGCCACATCTGGAGTACTGTGTACAATTCTGGTCACCGCACCTCAAGAAGGATATAACAGAACAGGAAAAGGTACAAAGAAGGGCAACAAAAATGATCCAAGGGATGGAGCGGCTCCCTTATGAAATCAGGTTGCAACGCCTTGGTCTTTTCAGCCTTGAAAGACGGCGTTTAAGAGGTGACTTGATCGAAGTGTATAAAATCATGCATGGGATAGAAAAGGTGAATAAAGAAAAATATTTTCTCTGTCACACAACACTAGGACTAGGGGCACTCCCTAAAGCTCCAAGGTAGGAAAGTTAGGACTAATAAAGGGAAATATTTCTTCACCCAGAGGGTCATTGGGTTATGGAACTCACTTCCAGAGGAGGTTGTGACAGCGGTCAGCCTGGACAGCTTCAAGGCAGGATTAGACAGATTCATGGATACCAAGAGATTCAGTAGTTACTGAAATGGACATCCAAGTGCCACCTCTGTGTTGATGGAGGCAGGCAGGATTTTCCCCGGGTACTGGTTGTGGGGGGTCGGGAGCAGGTGAGGGTTTTGCCCTCCTTTCTGCTAGAGATCCCCGTGTACAACTAGTGGGCCACTGTGTGACACAGAATGCTGGACTAGATGGGCTGAGGCCCGATTCAGCATGGCTCTTCTTATGTTCTTATGTCTTTATGATGCACTCCCCCTGTTCTAAACTGAAATCCTCCCTCGCTGCTTTATTCTTTTGGGCTCCCCTCTTTCACATATTTTTTTTATTCCTACCTCACCCAGGGTTTTATTATTTTATCTTGTCCATTTGGCCTGCCCACTCTGTTTGATCTTACATTATGTTAATTTGCTTATTTTTGTTATTTTATTCTTGTATTTTACTTTGATGCAATTTTTGTTGTTTGCCGTTTGTATTTACTTTTTCTGTATTGTATTTTTGGGCTTGGCCTGTTAGCCGCCCTGAGCTCCCTTTGGGGAGATGGCGGCGGGGTATAAAGATTATTATTATTAGTAGTAGTAGTATCTGTCCCAGGCCTTTCAAACTTCTCTGCTGTAGTAGGTGATCTCACGAAGGCTAAGTAAGCTTCAAAAACCAGTCCAGCTGACTTTAACATATAGAGTGGAGGTAGGGTGGAGTATGACCAACCAAACCAAAACTTGCAGACTACCCAAGCCTCCAGAATTCTCCCCTCAAATAGGAGAGATCCCCTAACGCTTTAAGCCAGTGGTTCTCAACCTGTGGTCCGTGGACGACCAGTGGTCTGCAAGAACTAAAATACCGTCACCATTACTATACCATTGCAATGACTGCGACTGGTCTCACGAAACCCTCTTATAGTGTTGAGGCTTATTAAATATGGTTTTCTGTGGGTGAGCAGATGGCAACTACTTGATTGCATATGTTCTGTATCAGAAACTAGAGCTGATGTGGTCTATCCCAGTGTTTCCCAACAGCTGTGCCGCGGCACACTACTGTTCTGTGACGGATCATCTGGTGTGTGTGAAAACGTCTCCCCCCCCCTTTCTTCCCCCTCCTCCTTGCTGCTGCTTGGGGGAAGAGAAGGAGGAGGAAGAGGAAGGGCCGGGCGGTGGCAGCGAAGGGGCTGGGGTGCTGCCTCCTTCGGCTGTTTTCCCTCCGCGCGCCAGCCAGCCGGCCCATCCCAGCTGCCAGGGAGGGCCTGGGCACCTCGGGGAGCCTCGGAAGAAAGGCTCCCTGCAGGGCCCAGGCCCTGCCTGGGAGCCGAGTTTGGCCGTCTTGCGTCTTCCGCCAAGCCCCGGCGGGAGACGCGAGCCGGCCAAACCTGGCTCCCAGGCAGGGCCTGTTTCCCAGGCTCTCCCTCTGCTTGTGATGGAGACCTGGGCAAACGGAGCAAATCACGGGCCCTGGCCGCTTCCAAACTGCGGTTTGGAAGGGGCCAGGGTCCGAGATGCATCTTCTCCATTTCCCCAGGTCTCCCTCCGCTTGTGAGGGAGACCTAGGAAAACGGAGCAAATCACGGGCCCTGGCCGCTTCCAAACCGCGGTTTGGAAGGGGCCAGGGTCCGAGATGCATCTCAGTTTCCTTGCGGGAAGCCTTTCTCCCGGTTCACGGCTCCACCAAGCCCGGCGGGGCCGCAAACCGGGAGAACGGCTCCCCGCAGGACCCCGCCCCTCCCACCTCCCCCTCCTCTTTGGTGCACGCAAAACCGCTCTCGGCCTCCCTCCGGCTCCCTGTCTATTTCCCCCAAACTCCATCTGTGTTCACTTTTGGGCATATTGAGTATTCATGCCAAGTTTGGTCCTGATCCAACATTGTTTGAGTCCAGAGTGCTCTCTGGATGTAGGTGAACTACAACTCCAAAACTCAAGGTCAGTTAACTATATGTATTACTGTGTTAGAGTGTCATTTTGGTTGGTGGTGTGCCCCAGGATTTTTTAAATGTTAAAAGTGTGCCTCGGCTCAAAAAAAGGTTGGGAAACACTGGTCTATCCAATACAATTTTCTGAATCAGCATCCCAAATAACTAAACTGAATCTAAAGTTGACCTAAAACCGATTCATAACCCTTTTGGTACTAATGTTGAAAAGTGGTCCCTGGTCAAAAAAAGGTTGGAAAAAGTTTAAAATCTCAGCCCTCACTCATAAGCACTCTTTTTCTCACAGAATGTAAAAAAAGGTTTGTGTGGGGACTCACAGCAGTATTTCAGCAGCCCCCCCCCCAAAACCACTGTGTCAATCAGATCTTATTAAAGCAAAACACACAACACATAATTTAACAGAAAATAAAACTTCAGTTGGAATTTAATTTCTGAACATAATGTTGTGAGCAATCTCACAGAGATGACAACAGATTAATAAAGACAATGGGTCTCCTGGTAGATCCTTCCAAAGAAGCTGGAAGAAAATAAGGATCCTCTATCAAATGGGAGAATGGAGGCAAAGCTACCCTACTCCACGTTAGTATGTAGCTCAGGAATCACATGCATAATAAACAATTGTTTGTAGTATAGAGGCACATACCCTATTGCAAAGACTACAGATTGCATTCTCATGACCTTTAATTTGTCACTTTGGTGCCTCTGTTGTAAGTATCAATTGCCGTCACTGAAAGCCCAGTTTGAAAAAAAATTCACTCTCGAATTGGCAAAGCTGATGTGCTTTTGAAAGGTCAGCTTTCAATCATTTGTACAAAGTCCCAACTACTGAGCTAGTGATTCCATTAATAAGATGTGTGCTTGGAGTCTACTGAATTCAACCTTGTTCCTAAAGAGTTGTTTAATAGATCAAGACAGTGATTTTCACTATTCATAAGGAATCACCTGTCGTTTTAGAAAGGCTCCACAGGAGAAACATACTTGTTACATCTCTCCAAGAGTGAAGGATAGTTTGGGTGGCCAGAACTAATTCACAGCAAGTTTCACTTTGACATTAATGGCAGCCAATTCTGCCACAAAACAACGGAAGACGTAAGGGACTGCAACAGTCTCAACGGTATCATTACGATTACAAATTGTGCAAATGTGCTGCCTGATGCGTGTGGTAGACCACACAGGTGGAGGCTTCAATAGAGGTGAAAGCAGGCTCCCGCACTGGACGCACACATGGGCCACTGAGCGATCGGAGCAGTTGAAGAGGCGGTCGTGCAGCAGGAAGGACGTCCCGTGAGCCAGCAAAGCGTCCCGTTCCATCTCTCCAAAGCGGATGCCGCCCTGCACATTCCTGCCTCCAACGGGCTGGTTGGTGACTTTATCCCTGGCTCCTGTTGTCCTCACTTGGAACTTGTCTGAGACCATGTGCCTCAGGCGCTGGTAGTAGACCACGCCAATAAAAATGTTGGCTTCGAGTTCCACTCCTGACACGCCACTGTACATTCTCTCTGTCCCGTAGTAATTGTAGCCTCCAGCCTTCAGCATCTCGCCAAAGTGTTCCACAGCAGGGTTCTCCTCAGAGAATGTGAAAGGGGTGGCATCGTGACAAAGCCCATGCAGAGACGCCGACTTCCCTGCCATGCTCTCAATTAACATGCCAATGGTCATTCGGGATGGGAAGCCATGAGGGTTGAAGAGGATGTCTGGCACCATTCCACTTTCTGTAAACGGCATGTCCTCGGCGGGCCACAGTCGACTCAAGATGCCCTTCTGTCCGTGACGGCTGGCAAACTTGTCCCCGATGGTTGGGTTGCGAGGGACTCTCAGGGTGATGCACACACTCTTGAACTGCCCGGTTCCAGTGTCGTTACTACAAACTTTAATGTTATCCACAACACAGACCTCCTTATTTCTGGAAAAGTGGGGAGAAAAAAGATTTGAATTGTTGCTAGCTTTTGCAAGAAAAACTATTTCAAGTTATTTGTGCGTGTATATGTGCATGTGAGAGAGAATCTTAGCTATTAATATAATATAGAGCTCAAATAAGAATGAGATGAAAGGAAGACCATCACAGGCATTATGAATACAATCAGCAGTTGTATTCATGGGGCTAGGCCAGGGGTGGGCAATTATTTTTTCCAAGGGGCCACACGAGAGCCAAAAAAATATTATGGAGGGCCGCACCTAAAGGTTGCACTACATTCTAATCTACATTATTTATTTATTTACTATATTTACTATATATTACACATCATTAATATTAACATATTAATATATCAAGAAATATTCATATATTATTACTATTAATATCATAATTATTATATTATAGTATATATATATAGACATTATAATATATTGAAATTGTAATATAATATAACATATTATATTATTATTATATTATTATTATAAAATTATTATAAAATAATAATAAAAACCACTAAAATAAAATAAAATGAAATTCAAGAAGACAAGGTGCGAACCAAGATAGAGGCTGACATCATCAAGAGAGGAAGGATCCTAAGATGGAATGGAGTGTCTGCCATCCCGGCTTTGGAGGGCTCGAAACATATAAATGACACTCTAATACAGTAATACATATACCTCCGTTGCTCGCTGGCCCGCCTAGGTGGGCCGGACAGAACTGGCCGGGGGGCCGTATTCGGCCCGCGGGCTATAGGTTGCCCACCCCTGGGCTAGGGGCACAGGGCCTCAGTGAAAGTGAAAAACCCTAAATAAATTGCTTTTTTCAATCTCTCTGGGAAATTCTAAGTCTTCCAGCACAGGTCTATAGTCAACTTTGTCAAAAATATTTAAAATTAACTAGGTATTTTTAATTATAAAAATGTGAGTCAAGCACTGAAAGGGTTAAATAGATGCAATAACTCAGCAAAAGTTGCAGTTCTATATAAACAGGTGTGCCTGTAGCTTAGTACAGTGTTTCCCAACCAGTGAGCCGTGGCACACTAGTGTGCCGTAAGCGATCATCAGGTGTGCCGTGGGAAATTGGAACCTCCAATACCCTTTCTTCCCCCTCCTGCCGAACACTTTTTCTTCTCCACTCGGGCTCCCTTCTTCCCAGCCTCGCTCTGCTCGCTTTGCCTCGCTTTGCTCACGCTGCTGCTTTTGCGGGAGGGGGGAGGAAGGAAGACGTGACCCGTGCAGGCGCTACTGAGCAGACTCGCCCCACGTCTTCCTCCCTCCCCTCCACAGTGCTCTCTGGATATAGGTGAACTACAACTCCAAAATTCAAGGTCAATGCCCACCAAACTCTTATAGTATTTTTTCTTGGTTATGGTAGTTCTGTGTGGGAAGTTTGATTCCATTCCATCATTGGTGGAGTTCAGAGTGCTCTTTGATTGCTGGTGAACTATAACTCCCAGCTGCTGAGCAAGACCGTGTGTGTCTTTCTGCCATTCCTGCCAGGATATCTATGTTGTGTTCATCGAAACAGGCCCAGGTTTCACACCGAGTGTATACATACATTTAAAAACATATTAACTACACTGTATGTATTACTGTGTTAGAGTGTCATTTTGTGTCATTTTGGTTGGTGGTGTGCCCCAGGATTTTGTAAATGTAAAAACTGTGCCGCGGCTCAAAAAAGGTTGAAAAACACTGCCTCTGTGTTAGTTTGCCTCAGTGGGAGAAAGCTCTCAGACTGCGAGAAGGCCTCACAGTGTGAGGTAGGCCTTAGTCTGAGAGATAATGCCTTACAGTGTGAGGGAGGTCTTAGTCTGTGAGAGAAGCCTGTGTGTGTGAGATGAGCCTTGGTATGAGAATACCAAGGGAATCAGTAGTTACTGAAATGGACATCCAAGTGCCACCTCTGTGTTGATGGAGGCAGGCAGGATTTCCCCCGGATACTGGTTGTGGGGGTTCGGGAGCAGGTGAGGGTTTTGCCCTCCTTTCTGCTAGAGATCCCCGTGTACAACTAGTGGGCCACTGTGTGACACAGAATGCTGGACTAGATGGGCTGAGGCCCGATTCAGCATGGCTCTTCTTAAGGTCTCGTATGCGAAGCTGCAGTGTGAAGGTTGAACTTTATCTGTATCATCAAAACTTTGTTCTTGTAAATAGTGCAACCATATTATTTTACTACAAAGAAAAGCTTCTATAGAAGAGATAACATTGGTCTGTGTTTTTGTTCTTTTTATCACTTTGGGCTACTGGTGCTGGGTCACGCTGCTGCTGCTAAGTTACTTTGCTGTGCATTTATGAGGAAGGTCTTTTGTTAATAAGCCCGCTCACCCAAAAAACTTCTGCTGGAAAGTGATCACAGAATCGCATTGCAGGACCTAGAGATTCCTAGATTCCTAGAAATCATCTCGTCCTTCAGCATGACTGGAGGAAGTTGACCAGAATTTCACACTACAGCAGTAGGTCCTCTTTAGATCTGACCCAATTTGGTCCCCAGATATTAATGACAACTCCCACCACTTTTGATTATCCACCATGCAAACTAGGGATAATGGGAACTTCAACCCAACAGCACCTGCGGCTCTGAGGTTGGGGAAAGGCTAAAGGACATTTTAACATCAGACATCGTATCAACAAACCTTGTATTGAAATTCAAACCCCACTATCATGTCTAAACAGAACAAACTGCGGCCTTTGAAATTTACTACATCACAGGATCAGCTCTAGTCTTGAGGTCTTATTTTATTTATTTATTTATTCATTGTTTCGATTTTTATACCGTCCTTCAGATTTGGCTCAGGACGGTTTACAATACATCGACCAAAACAGTAAAACCATAAACTACAAGAACAACATTCACAATTAAAACAGAATTAGCACATTAGTCCATAACCAAGGAATGACTAGACATTAAATGCCTGGTGGAAAAGAACTGTTTTGCAGGCTTTCCGAAATGCCGGCAATTTAGTAATAGCCCTGACTTCAAGTGGCAGGGTATTCCATAGGCTCGGAGCAACAACGGAGAAGGCCCTCTGCCTTGTCGAGGATAAATGGATAGTCCGTAAGGGGGGGATCTGTAAGAGGTTTTGGTCCTCAGATCGAAGAGATCTCTGGGGAACATATGGGAGCAGACGGTCCCTCAAGTACACCGGCCCCAGACCATACAAGGCCTTAAAGATCAGAACCAACACTTTGAAGATGATCCGGTGCTCAATTGGCAACCAGTGCAGCTGCTGCAGGGTTGGAGTAATGTGAGTCCTGGCTGGTGCTCCAGCCACGAGTCTCGCTGCAGCATTCTGTACCAGTTTAAGCTTCCGGATGACTGACAAAGGAAGACGAATGTACAGTAGTCCAGCCTTGAGATGACCGTCGCCTGGATTACCGTGGCTAGGTCGCTCCTGTTGAGGTAGGGGGCCAGCCGCCTAGCCTGCCGCAGATGAAAAAAAGGGGATCTACTGACAGCCGAGACCTGAGCCTCCATTGTCAGCAGTGGGTCCAATTGGACCCTTAGGCTCTTTACTAAAGATGACGGGCCTAAGGCCTCGCCGTCCAGATTAGGCAGCCGGAGCCCACACCCACCTGGGCGGCCCAGCCAAAGGATTTCGGTCTTCAATGGGTTCACTCTCAATCGACTGGCTCGTAGCCAACCAGTCACGGTTTTAAGGCATAGCTGGAAACAATCGGGTACAGAGTCTGGCCAGCCATCCATTCTCAGCACTAGCTGGGTGTCATCAGCGTACTGATGACACTCCAGACCAAAACTCTGCACCAATTTTGCAAGTGGTTGCATATAGATGTTAAATAATAAAGGGGAGAGAATGGCTCCCTGAGGGACCCCACAATTTAGGGGGAGCCTCTCGGAAACCATACCTCCCCTCTCCACACGCTGTCCCCGATCTAGGAGAAAGGAGGACACCCATTTAAGAGCAGTCCCCCTAACCCCTGTCACGGCTAGGCGGTGGGTTAATAATGCGTGGTCTACCGTATCAAAAGCTGCCGTGAGGTCCAATAACACGAGCAGCGCTGATCCTTCTTGGTCCAATTGGCAGTGAAGCTGTTCTGTGATGGCGACCAACACGGTCTCTGTCCCATGCCCAATACGGAAGCCGGACTTATGACATGGTGGACTGCACTTAATCCGCAGGTCTTCAGTTTGACACATGTGCACTAGAGCAGTGTTTTTCAAACTTTTTTGAGCTGCGGCACATTTTTTACATTTACAAAATCCTGGGGCACACCACCAACCAAAATGATACAAAATGACACTAACACAGTCATACATATAGTTAATATGTTTTTAAATGTATTTATACACTCAGTGTGAAACCTGGGCCTGTTTCAATGAACACAACGTAGATATGACTTCCTCTCACATATTTATACATGGCTATCATGTCTTCTCTCAGCCTTCTCTTCTTCAGGCTAAACATGCCCAGCTCTTCAAGCCGCTCCTCATAGAGTGTGTTCTCCAGACCTTTGTGAAATTTCACCCTGAGTGAAACGTGCTTCCAGTTAACAATGGATGTCATGAAGCTGTTATAAACAGTTCCTTTTGGGGGGGTTTGCAACTCTCAAAAAATCAAGTAAAATAGTAAAAAACAAACAAACCACAATTCCAAGCGGAGAGCCTCAATTTGTTTCTTGGAAACCTGTGAGGGGGCTGCTAGGAGGGGGGAGAGTGCCAATTTCCCACGGCACACCTGATGAACACTCACGGCACACTAACGTGCCACGGCACACTGGTTGGGAAACATTGCACTAGAGGATCTAGATTCCTAGAGAGAAATTTTGAAATCGAATCTGCAAATGTGGAGGGACAAACAAAACCAAATGCTTAACTTTACAACCCTGCCTCTTAGTACTAATTCTTGGTGCTTAAATTTTCAAAGTCATGACTCAACTACGTATAGCAAAATTAATGAGAGCCAAAAAGGTTCTTGCAGCAACAAGACACGATTAACTATACACACACACACACAAAGCACTACAATGTTCCCAGCTACACCATGAAAACCGGTAGGTCGAGAAAGGGTTGTAGCGTTGGGAGTTTGACAGAGTGCCTCACTTCAGTTTGCTCAAAGGCACTCAGAAAACATCACTAGCAAAGTGGAGGATTCCCCCTCCAGCCAAAGGCATTTCGTCCATATGGATTCTGGTCAAGCACTTGCTTAGAATGTTTTCCAACTATCAAGACTCCAAGAGAATTAAGAGAGCGCCCATGCAGTTATTTATACAATTTTCACTATAGCTACGTAAATAGCAACATTCTGAACGTACTTGTGGTATGTCACAAAGCTTTCCCCTGTGTTGAGGTTCAAGTAGCTATAATAAGGGTCCCCATACTGAAGTCTGGCTCCTATGGGGGGCAGGCCATCAGCATCAAGGTTCTGCAAAGTCGCTGCTTTGTCAGGGCCAATTCCAAACACCAGGTTGTCATCTCCCTGCTTGATCTTTTCCATCAGGTCAATGCGTTCGGTCTTGTAGATACTTCCATGGGCAAAGCCTCTTTCCCACGAAGACTTGTTCAAGATCTAAACACAAACAGTCCCGTATGTATCAAGGTGGAGTGAAAAACTAAGAGAGGCAATGCTTTCATGGTATACATGACTTAGTTTTTCTGATTATGAAAATGTGATAATGACTTTTCAAAAATCAGAATCTCCATAGCATTTTGGACTCATAACCTTGTGGAAGTGTGACCACTTGGAGATTAATCGGCATTGGGAATAATCATAACCTTTTTGTAGAGTATGCTCTTCCTGAGAAGAGCTAAAAACTCGTTTGAATGAATCTTTTCTTTATTGGTATATATATATATATATATACCCATTAGTATTCATGCAAGACAAATTAGGTTTCTCGGTTGTTAGACTGATATACCTGGTTATCTCTTTGAACTGTTAGGAAGAAAGATTTATGCCAATGCACAAAATATATAGCAGATCTTCAGAAGTGTTATTTCGGTTGCCCAAAAAACATGTACTCTCCCATAAAATATATTTGGTTTTAAATCATGCTCTCAAGAGACAACATAAGTAGTCTTCATTAAAAGTAACATAATTGATTTACTTACAAACTTCATGTATTCAGCATACAGGTACATTGCTTATCAGTTGAAAGTTTAAACCAGTGGTTCCCAACCTTTGGGCCTTCAGGTGTTTTGGACTTCAACTCCCAGAAATCCCAACCAGCTTACCAGCTGTTAGGAACTGAAGTTTGAAACATCTGGAGGCCCAAAGATTGGGAACCACTGGTTTAAACAATAAGTTCTCTAAGGCATTGTGTTGCAGTCTCTTCTCTGTCTGATGCAGTCAAATCACTAAAAAGAGTCTGATGCAGTCTCATGTCTAATGCATAATCAATACAATACTAAATACACACACTGAATTCTAAAATGGAGTCTCAGTCTGAATAGTCCCAGATCTGATCACATGGTCTGCAGTCCCTCCCACAACCTCAAACAACATAGAGTTAAGGGGACACTGCATACCAATACACACATATACAACACAGTAAGCAATTCGAATTATATACATAACAAATAACTAGTATAGGAGGCCTGTAGAAGATTGCTCTTTCCAACAATGAAACCCTGTTAGAATTATCCCACCAAAATCCTAAAATTTCCCTCCCCAAACTGCTGTCCTTCAGATGCACTGAACTACAACTCTCAACACTACAAACTGTCATAAACAATAGTTCTCAAACATATATGGAGAGCATTGGGTTGTGGAAGGGTGCCTTGAGATATGTCTGAGGTGGCCACTTGGGACCGAAAAGATAACCAAACGATCTGGGCTAGTTCATACGATAGTAAGCAGATCTTCGGGCATCAATTATGCTCCAGCACTTAAATGAAAACAATAGTCATTTTGTGTCTAGGATCAACTGACGATGCCGCTTTAGGCCTTAAAAGCTGTGTACATCACAGAGTATTTCTGAAAACAAAACTCATCCCATATTTACTCCTCTCCAGAAGCAGATGGAAACCATAAAACTTTCTCAAGTGGTGACACCTGGCTGATAGAACCTCTTCCTGGTGTACAATTTCCCCATTATTATTAAATGTCATTGTGAAATCGATTGGTTCAAACTACTCATGATAGAATCCATTTCTATTTTAATATTTGCTACATAATATTTGCTTCCCCACTCGTTTCTTAAAGGACTCACCATTGCATCTTCCATATCATAGCCACTATATGAGATTACAGCAACAATTGCATTTGTGCCAATGGGATAAGAGTCCATGCCATAATGATCGTACATGGCTGGCCGAACCAAAGGGCTTTGTGGGGTTTGAAGCCGGTAGAGCTTGTCATCTGTCCTATAGGAAAATGTTAGAAGCGGAAAACCCATTGTTTGCTTGCCTAGAGCAGGGAAGACAAATAATAATAATTTAAAAAACAGAGTTATTAAACAATATGACAGGCACATCATTGAATCATTGAAGAGCACTGGTGACAAACTTGTGGCCCTCCAGGTATTTTGGACTTCAGCTCCCAGAACTTCTGGCTATTAGACAACAACAAAGAGTATATCACCGTGTAGCTAACGACGAAACAAACCAGTAGGGTATCACTTCAAAGATTAGAATATTCACACTATATATAGTAATGCATTCCTGATTATTTGTAAAAACAGTTGTGAATTTGAATATTGATGCTAAACTTGCCCCTGATTGATGTACTGCTTTTGAAAATACTTTAGTATATATAGTTTGAATATTCTACTCTCTGAAGTGATACCCTTCTGGTTTGTTTTGTTATTAGACAAGCTGGCCAGGCTTTAGCACAGCTAGTTAATCACAAGAAGCAATCGATCTTACCAATTGGAAGGTTGGCAGTTCGGAACCCAGGTCGGGGTGAGCCTCCGACCTTCAGCCCAGCTTACTGTCCACCTAAGCAGTTCGAAAACAGCTGTGAGTAGAGAAATTAGGCGCCGCTTAAACAGGGAGGTATTTTACGGCACCATAAAAGAAATACCAGAAAAATGCCAATGAGCAAAGGAAGGAGGAAGTCTGTGATCAAGGCTCTTTGTCATAGAGGATGGAGTGACAGCACCCCCTGTGGCCAGTATTGAGCACAACCTCCAGGATGCCAAAATTGGGAAATTGTCAACATAATACCTTTATCTGTTGTCCGTCCTGTCTGTTTTAACGGCATTGAATGTTTGCCATTTATGTGTTCTATAATCCACCCTGAGTCCCCTTCAAAGTGAGAAGGGAGGAATATAAATGCTGTAAATAATAATAAATGAGGGGATTTGGAGGCCCAAACACCCGGAAGGCCACAAGTTTATTATTTAGTATTTATTTACAGTATTTCTATACCGCCCTTCTCAGCCCAAGGGCGACTCAGGGCGGTTTACAATTGGCAGTGATTCAATGCCACAACTCGAACAACAGTTAAAAACAACCATAAAAAAGCATTAAAACATTAATATACAGTATAAAATTTAAATTTAAAAAATATTACAAAACATTAAAAACCGTACGAGCCTTAAAAACATTATCGTGAGCGAAGTGAGACACCTCTGGCCTAGAGGAATCACACTTTGTCAGACGGAGGTAAATTAAGCTGTTGGTACTGGACCCACACATACAGAGGCCATACTGCACCCTCTGCATAACCAGCATAGTCTACTTCTATGTAAATCTGTCAAGAGGAACCTCATTTTGTGTGCTCAGTCCACTTCTAGGCAAGTATACAACCCATCAATCCACACACCTACCCAGCCAGAAAAAATAATAAAATGTAAAATTATAAAATACAATGGTAAATCAAATTATACTAGGTAAAACAAGAGAAAATGCTTTGTAATTTAAAACCAGCTGACTACTATGGCAATAAAAATATACAAAACTATAAAACAATATTAAACTGAAACTGAGATTTAAAAGACCTGGCCTTCTTGGGGTCCCTAACTTCTCCAGTCAGCAATACTTCCTTTCCCCACGGTAAAACCATTTTTGCATATTTCTCAGTTTCCCCCTCTATTTTTGAAGGCCTGTCCCGAGGCTTAGCTACTAGCATTAAACACATCAGGCTAAACATGCTCATATTTTTAATTTAAACAGTTCTGCCTTCATCAATGGAGAACATGATCCTAGAGCACATTTTTGAAATTCAATTCAGACGTTGAGATGTAAGAGGTTGTCTGTCTTTAGCCTATAACAAAATGTTGCATTTTGGAGTGCTTCTTTTCAGCACTTCTGCCAATTGTGGCCTTTTCATTCAACCACATATCCTGTTGGTCAGTGTTTTTCAACCATTTTTGAGCCGCGACACATTTTTTACATTTACAAAACTCTGGGGCACATCACCAACCAAAATGACACAAAATGACACTCTAACACAGCAATACATATAGTTAATATGTTTTTAAATGTATTTATACACTCAGTGTGAAACCTGGACCTGTTTCGATGAACACAACATAGATATCCTGGCAGGAATGGCAGAAGGACACAAACTTCCCACACAGAACTTCCATAACCAAGAGAAAATACTATAAGAGTTTGGTGGGCATTGACCTTGGGTTTTGGAGTTGTAGTTCACCTATATCCAGAGAGCACTGTGGACTCAAACAATGTTGGATCAGGACCAAACTTGGCATGAATACTCAATATGCCAAAATATGAACACAGATGGACTTTGGGGAAAATAGCGTGTTTTCAGGAGGGGAGGGGGGAGGAAGACGTGACCCGTGCGGGCGCTACTGCGCAGACTCGCCCCAGAGCAACACGAGCAGAGCGAGGCTGGGAAGAAGGGAGCCCGAGTGGAGAAGAAAAAGTGTTCAGCAGGAGGGGGAAGAAAGGGTATTAGAAGTTCCAATTTCCCACGGCACACCTGATGATCGCTCACGGCACACTAGTGTGCCACGGCACACTGGTTGGGAAACACTGCTGTTGGTCGACATGCTGTGACCATTTTGTGTGCTCAGTCCTCACCAAGCTATTTGGGGATGATTGTTTCCTTAAGATTTTTCTAAAGATACACAGGCATGGGCAAACTTGGGCTCTCCAGGTGTTTTGGACTTTAACTCCCAGGCTGTTAGGAATTGTAGGAGTTGGAAGTCCAACACACCTGGAGGACTCATGTTTACCCATGCCTATGATGCAAGGATTCTATTTACATCTCCCCGTTTCAGGAATGGATGGTGCCACTTCGGTCTTATAAAAGAGGCAAAAATGGGTGAGTTACATCACTATTAGTGTAAAGGACACTTACCCATCTGACACTGGTACATATTCCTAGGACTTTGATTATGATCGGAAAATGGAATGAAATTTGCCACCACACTCAACATGCTGTGGGGAAAGAGCTCCTGGTGAGTGGTCAGCCCATGTTCAATTTCATTCTCCAACACAGCAATGTTCATGAAGACCTGGGGCAAAGAGGATTCCAAACATGTTACTTTCAGAAGCTCTCCTTGAAGAATAGATCATAAATCTAATACACATCTGCATTCAACAAACTACACTAAGTAGTAATAAAAACTACACTAGAGCTTGTAATAATAATAATAAAATACTTAAAAGAGATAGCCATCAATGCATATGAATTTACAGTGCAATGCCAAAATATGTGATCTAGGTTGGAATTTCTCAACTGACTTATTTCCTTAACATATGTGGCATTTAAAATTAAATAGATTTTTAAAGAAGATTGCTTAACCTTGAAGGATATGATGTCAGAAGAGGTTGGCATTCATATCTCTGGCACGACAAGGCCAAACTGGAGAAAAACTTTACTAACCATTTTGTTCGTGCAGCCCTGCTCAAAACATGGCTTAAATACAAACATCGATTTTATCAGGCCACGCCTCTGTGGATTTCACCAAATGAAGCCCAACACAAACGCGAACTCCCCCCAACGGAGTGGCACAGATACAAAATCCTGCTAGAAAAAGTAGGGGAAGAATGGAATTTAAAGACCAGAGAGCAGCTAAACTCATCTGGCATTGACCTCTCGTGGTTCCAATATGCTCAGCTCAAAGATCTTTACAAAATTGATAAGAAAAATAATTTTGTTCAGCAGGACACGTCATGGGACGTTGTGATGAGAAAGGAAAAGCAACAGATAAAAACCCTTTACAGCACTTTGCTAGATTGGGAAACGGAGACGGAGCTGGTTAAGGGCTATATGATAAAGTGGGCTCAGGATTTTAAACATACCATCTTATTAAGGGAATGGGAAGAAGTATGGAGGAAAAACAAAAGTTACACCGGGACAACGACAGCCTCAGAAAATTGGTTAAAAACATTCTATCGGTGGCACCTGACCCCTCAAAAACTATCCAAATTCTACAAGAGCCTCAACAAAAATTGTTGGAAATGCAAAGAACAAACAGGTACAGTCTTACACTGTTGGTGGGGCTGCCGCAAGGTCAAAAAATTCTGGAAAGCCATTCACGCACATTCACAGAGAATGCTCGAGATGGACATTGAATATAAACCAGAAGTCTTTTTACTCAATCTGACGGGAGGCAGATTTGAGGTCCACAAAGAAAAAAATTTCTACTATATTACGGCTGCAGCAAGAATTATCCTCGCAAGAAACTGGAAAAAAGAAAAATCTCCAATGACGATGGACTGGGCTTCCAAGCTTGTCGAATATTCAGACATGGACACTCTGCAAAATATGGTTAATATAAAAAACCCAAAAAAAAGGATAGACTGGCAACCTGTTACAGACTATGTGAAAAGAACAAAGTTTTGATGTCGTATTTACAATCAAACAGACCAAGGGGTGGAAAAAAAAACCCCTCTATACATTTTTGACTATGTGGATATCAAGCAAGGATTGATCCCCCGTACACCCGGACTGGAAGCAGATTTCCTTTTCTTCTACCCGCAATTCCTACCTTCTACCCCATCTTCCCCCTCCCTCACCCTGCCCCTAACCTCATCCCTTACTCTATCCCCCCACTTTTCTTTCTTTTCCTTTTCCTGTTTTATTCTTTGACAAAAAACAACTAATAAAAATTATTCCAATTAAAAAAGATTTTTAAAGCCACAAACATATGGGAAATGGTGCTTCCTCCCTCCTCAAGATTAGCCACCCCTTTGTAATTAACGCACACGAACGATTACCTGTTCCATTGTGCCAATCCATTCCTCTTTTCCCAGGGCCAGGTTCCGTACAGGGCGCATCATCCTACAAGGAGTAGTGAAAAGGTAGAGCCCCGGGTATAGGCTGGGTTTGCCTGTCATGGGGATAAGGACCACCTCTGTCCAAACTGGAACCTTCTTCTCTTGCATTGCCTATTACACATCAAAACAAAATGCTGGCTTACAAAAAACAGAAAGATAAACAACTAAAGGGAAGTGTATACATGATGATGATAGTACTTTATTTATAACCTGCCCTCTCTCCATATAGGTGATTCGAGGTGGTCATTTCACATCTGTTTGTGAAGAGGCAAAATATAATATTTAGAAACAGAAATTGAGTCACATGTAAAGGAAAGGATATGAAAGAACACCGGGAATGTGGCGCAGCTGGCTAAGTGTCAGCTGCATAAGATCTCTCTGACCAGTAGGTCATGAGTTCGAGGCCTGCCCGGGTCGAGGTGGGTGCTGCTGTCGACCTTTGCAGCCCGAAAGACAGTTGCATCTGTCAAGTAAGAGATAAAGGTACCACATTAAGTGGGGAGGCAACTTTTGACTGAATTATGAGGCCATTAAAGAACTCCAGGAACGCTGAGGAATGCGGAAGGAACAACAAAGAACACTGAGAGATGAGGAGTGTGTCAGCTCCCCCTGATGGCTAGAGTTTGTCTCTGTTCATCTATATGTTGTGTGCAAACAGCAGGGATTGTCTGCTAAGTATGTGTACCTGTAAGCCGCTCTGAGTCCCCTTTGGGGTGAGAAGAGCAGAATATAAATAAAGTAAATAATAAAATAATAAAAGGGTGTTACATTAAATGCTATTAAGTTTGCAGCTGGAGCACAAGCAGCTAGATAACCAGGTTATCACTTTGACATCAATACATGTAGGCACTGACTGGTGCAGACCAGATCTAACGTTTTCATGAAGACTACACTAAATACTTGCTGTGCCTGGAGAGCTACTGTTCTTTCTCTCTCTTTCTCTCTTTTGGTAGACGAAAACAACCCTACTTTTGCTTATAGAGGGCCATATGGTGCCTAAATACTGCCGTTCACTGCTTTAGAGAATGTGTTCCGTATCAACTCGTCTTCTAAATATCTTCTCTATTCTGACATGAAATTTCTGCATGCTCCAAAGACATCTGGACAATACTCTTAATCTTTCAGGCCTCACGACCATTAGAGAAGATTGTGTGCTCCAGAGGCTTAACACATTAGTCAGTTGTTTTGGTTTATTCTACTTGAAAGCTGCTTCTTTTGTATGTGGAAAGGTAGAGGAATAGCATTTTGCTCATTTGCACCATCATAGGATTTGTGCTTCAGTGCATTAGCTCCTGTGTTTGCTTTCTCACATTTCAAATATGACAATACTTTTTACACCTCATTTCCTCTATGATTGAAACGACAACAACTGGAAACCATAATTGCACAATTAGCTTACTCATGTACAAGTCCAGAAATTTTATTCAAAAAAACCAACTGAGAAATCATGGGTTGATGGGTCACTGTAAGAACTGTACTTTAAACCAGTGTTTTCCAACCAGTGTGCTGCGGCACACTAGTGTGCCGCGAGCGATCATCAGGTGTGCCGTAAAAAATTGGAACCTCTTGAGTCTTGAATAAGCCACACTCCTTTATTCCCCGCGGGCCAATCCCGTTACGGTGGCCTTGAACTCCCGCCCGGCACCAAGATGGCGGCGGTGGAGGCGGCGGGACTGGGAGCGCCTTCCCTGAGGGGACACCAGTGGAGCAGAAGTGCCTCGTGTGAGGCGATGCAGCGGTGGGTGTGCCTGGCGGTGCTGGCCCTGGCAGTGGGCCTGGCCCTGGCCGGCGCCTCCGCCTTCATGGGCTTCCTCTCGTACCCGCAGTTCTACTGCCTCTTCGCACACTGCTGCCATGATGCGGGGAACAACGGGGCCCGTCTCCGGGGAGGTACGCGAGCGGCCTATCGGGCTTCAGAGACTGTGACGTGATGTGGAAGGAGCCTCATGGGCTATATTATTATTATTATGAACTATGTATTAACATAATATTATTTTCCCTTAGTATATGCTATTATATTGTTATATTATTAGTATTTTTCATAGTCATGGTGTATATTGTTATTGACTATGAGAGTAATGATAACAGTCAGGATTAACTCCTGTGCTTTACTGATAATATATTGTATGTACCTATAATATTTCTATTATTATAATATAATACAAGATAACACTTTTTAAAATAATAGAATATTGAAATTATATATTTTATATTACTTGTAATAGTACTAATAATATTACAGTAGAATGGTATAGTACAATATAGTATGTTAGAGTGTCATTTTGTCTCATTTTGGTTGGTGGTGTGCCCCAGGATTTTGTAAACATAAAAAATGTGCCGCGGCTCAAGAAAGGTTGAAAAATACTGCTTTAAACCATTCTCATCGTCTTTCCCCCTCCCCCCCCACCAATTCCCAAAATTACTCTTTTCACCAAGGCACCACTTTTCAGCTTTCTGAATGCTGGGTCTGGGGGTAGCATAAAGGAGCAACTATTGCTTTCCATCCTCCATGGAATTACTCTCAACTTATCTATGGGTAATTATCAAAAGCCCTAGTTTTGGGAGTTGAAGGCCAAAACATCTGGGGACCCACAAGTTGAGAACCACTGCATCAGAGAAACAACACTGCAATAAGGTTTAGGCAAAGACAGGAGTAACGTATTGCTACATTATAACATTGTCATACGATCATTTCCTTAAACTACAACCAGAACTCATTAGACTAGGCACGGTTAGATAATTAATAGCTTGGTGTTTGTGATTTTCTCAATCAGGTAGCCCAGTTATTTTCCAAGGAATACAAGGATTCCCAAAAACAAGTTTAAAAATAACTGAATGTTGAATTCGTCCACATGCCATAATTAGTAATTTCACAGAAGGCAAACCATCCCATTCAGGCCTGGATTACCCATAAGACCACCCTAGGCCATGGCCTAGGGGCGCAAGCCAAGGGGAGCGCAGTTCACCCAGCCCCCAAAAAATATGTAGAAACAAAACCGCAACGCGCGGCATGGAGATGACTCTCTCTCTCGGGAGAGGGCGGGGGGAGAGTGCTGCGAGGGGGCAGGGGAAGGATGGAATGGCACCCCCCCTCGCCATCACCCCTGCCCCCTTGTCAAGGAAGGAGGGTGCGAGGAGGAGGAGGAGGGAAGCCCCCAGGGCCGCTGCCGGGCATGCGCGGCACCCAGGAACATGGCGGAGGAGGCAGAGGCGCTCGCGCCCTCCTGCTGTGCGGGCCCGGCAGCGGGGCTTTCCCCCCCCCGTGCCCTCCTTCCTTGACTCAAAGAAGGAGGGCGCGCTGCGAGGGCCCGGGGGCTTCCCTTCCTTTCTACTCCTCCTCGCGCCCTCCTTCCTTGACTCAAGGAAGGAGGGCGCGCCGCGAGGAGGAGGAGGGAAGCCCTGTCCCCGCTGCCAGCCCCAGGGGCAGGGCTTCCCTCCGCCTCCTCCTCGCGCCCTCCTTCCTTGACTCAAGGAAGGAGGGCGCGCGGCGCTGCGAGGAGGAGGAGGTGGGGGTGCGGTAGAGGTTGATTTGGGGGCGTAATTCCAAAGTGTGGCCTAGGGCACCAAAGGGGGTTAATCCGGGCCTGATCCCATTTGACATGTGCTTCATGGAAAAGCATTTCAAACGGGTTAACACTCACCTAAAGAACAAAGCAAAGATGGCAAGGAGGTTGTGTATAAAGACTGTGTTACTATTTCACACGGTGCCGTCAAGTGATTCATCAAACCACAGGGTTCGCCATCTGGAGTGTGGACAGGACAAAGGAAACCCCAGGACTCTGGCAACAGTTTGCGCACCGTTGTGGTCCTCATCTTGATGAAATCAGCACCTCTGTGCACGCAGCGGAAGTGGGACAGGTAGCGGACAAAGTTCAGCTTATCTGCCAGAACAGCGAGACCGGAAGTCTGCAGCATGCCCAGACCTTGGGAAAAGAAAGAACAACATTGTCAGCCGGCCCAAGACACTTCGCTTCTTGGGAAGAAGAAAGGTGCATCCCTCTCCCAGTTCCATGTACTGAAGCCAAGTGGGACTGGCAATTGAATCTTAACTGGGAACAGGACAGGGGAATAGGGTAGAGAATGATTAGATAACAAAACAGACTATGCGCCACAACTGCTTGGCCTTTCAAGAGAGAAAAACAGATGGGGTGCACTTAGGAGGAATGGTTGGTTGTTGCTGCTGTTGACTTTGCCAGTGACCTTTGCAGTTGCATCATTTGGCCTAAAAAAGGGCCAGCCATATTTACAAGCATGTATGCATACAACTCTGGACTTTTAAGGCACATCTTGTCTTACTGAGATTTAGCAACCACTTCAGGGATCCCGGGGGTTTAAATCGTACATAGATGTACTTGATATTGAGTGATTTCAAAAGGACTGAACTTGGAACAGGCATGATTGGAAATGAATTCAGGTCTCTGACCCGCTTACCGGTTCTAGAGCGCAGGTTCCCAGTAGCAAGGAGATATTCCAGCATCCTTGTGAGATCCACTCCCATGCCTAAAATCTTCATCATGCCTTCTGAATTAAAAGTCAAATTCGACTTCTGAGCTTTTTTGTCTACAGTTATTTTAATAGTTTGCAACCAGAATTCCAATTTCTCCTGTGAGAGAAAATGCAAAAAGGACAAGAGGGATGTTTTTGTTGGAAAACAAACAGAAATCCAGAAGTCACACATGAATCCAGATCACATAATATACCGGAATACCGGTATGTGTTACTAATTCTTCCATCTGTTGAAGAGTTTTATTTTAGTTGCAAAAAAAATAAAAATACTATATATAAAAGTGTTATCAAAACGGACTATGGTCTGGCTTAAGATGAATTTGTGATTGCAGAACTTGGACTATTTGTACTTCTAATTGGTTTTTAAATCTGATCAATGTATTATTTATTGTGGTTTTTTTATTTTATTGATTGTATATGTGGGGCATCAGTTGTTTTTTTTTTAAAAATAAAGTCTTTATTAAGTTTGACACAATAATTAAACATACAAAACAACATATAGGGGTACATAAGAAAAGTGTGAAAATTAGAAAGGGATGGGAATGCTGTCAGCTTCCCAACATATATCAGTAAAGAGTGTCGGAAAAGTGGGGTTACAACATTAACAAAGTTCTGGGTGGGTGGATTATCCTTATTCCACTGCCTCGGTTTCGAACGACCCTACATTTTCCTCTTGAGACTTCCTAGGGAGCCTGTGGTGCAAAAGGGAGAGAGAAGAAACTATTTTAACCCTATAACTTTATTAATAATCTCTTATTCTTATGTTCAGTGTCAATCTCGGTCTAGTAGTAAGGTGGTGTTAAACTCCCTTTGATAGTACTCCAAAATGCATTTCCAGTCCTGTTTTTTGTTTGTCCCTGCTTCGATCTTTTTTTCTTTAATTGATTCTGATAGCCACTCCATTTGTATAACTTCAATTATATTTAAGACCCATTCATCTTTTGTTGGGGGTTTGTTTGATTTCCAGTACTTTGCATACAATATCTTAGCCGCGGTAGTTAAGATCAAATATATTTTTTTTTCATTTTCGTTGAACTTTATCGTGGGGTCGAATATGCCTAATAATAAGTTACTCGGTTTTTTCTCCATCCGTATTTTAAAGATTTTCTCTAATTCGGTATTCACCATACTCCAAAACTTCCTGGCTTTCCGACACAGCCACCACATATGGAAAAAAGTACCATTTTTTTCCGCACAATACCAACAATTTGGTTTGGAGGTTTTATATATCCTTGCTAACTTAGCCGGGTCTAGGTACCATCTATACACCATTTTAACCCAGTTCTCCTTGTATTTGGTGCATCGCGAAGCGCCTATGTTCCTTTTCCAGATTTCTTTCCATGTATCCTTATTAATTTTGAACCCAATATTTCTGGACCACTGTTTCATATAATCCTTTATCCTACTATCCTCCCCCATTCTATCAATTAGTTTTTTAATAAATTTTGCCTACCATATTTTTATTCTTGCCTAGGAGAATTTCCCCAATCTCACTTTCCTCCTTGTTAAACCCCCTTTTCTGATCTTCCTTATATTTTTGTGTAAGCTGTAAATAAGCGTACCAATTTATTTGTTTATTTTCAGTTAATAGTTGTTGTCTAGATTTCAATACATAATCTCGACCATTCCATTCCAAAACTTCCTTGTATGTTAGCCAATTATTATTATCTAGCTGTCTGATTCTGAAAGCCTCCAGCGGTGATGTCCATAGCGGCGTTGTTGTATATAATTGCTTATAATATTTCTGCCAAATTTTCATGAGCGCGCTTCTGAGAAAATGATCTTTAAACCCCCGGTCGGCTCTCACTTTATCATAACAGATGTATCCATGGAATCCAAATCTAAGATCATATCCTTCCAAATTTAGTATCTTCTCATTTTCTAATTTGCACCATTCCCCCACCCACGCTAAACAATTTGCCTCATAATATGTCCTCAAATTTGGTACAGCCAATCCTCCCCTTTCTTTAGAATCTTGAAGTATCTTCATTTTAATCCTTGGCTTTTTGCCTCCCCAGATGAATTTGGAGATATCGGCCATCCATTTCTTAAATATATCAACTCTCTTGATGACCGGCAGGACTGAAAATAGAAAATTAATTTTTGGGAGCACCATCATTTTTATAGTAGCTATTCTACCGAGCATTGATAAGTGGAGTTTTGACCAATTATCGAGCTCCTTAACTATTTCCCTCCATTTTTTGACATAATTGTTTTTAAACAATTGTACATTATTGGTGGTTAGATGCACCCCTAGGTATTTCACCATCGATGCAATCCGCACTCCGGTTATTTTTTGTAGTTCAGCCCGTTCACTATCCTTCATATTCATTGTCATCATTTGGGTTTTAGCTATATTAATTTTGAGTCCCGCTATCTCCCCATATTTCTCAAACTTCTCTGACCATTTTGTCCAGTTTTCCTCCGGGTTTTCCACAATTATAACTAAATCATCTGCGAACGCCTGTACTTTATAAATTTCATTTTTAATTTTTGGTCCCACTAGGGCCGTATCATTTCTAATCTCATCTAACAAAATCTCAAGTGACCCTATATACAAGAGAGGAGATAGGGGACATCCCTGCCTCACCCCTTTCTGTATATGTATCTTGTCCGATTTATTTTGATTTACAATGATCCTGGCGGTTTGAGAATCATATATGGCCTGTAGCACGTTTTTAAATTTAAAGCCCAAATCCACTTCTTTTGCTAAAGTTTTTAAATATTGCCAATTCACATTATCAAAAGCCTTTTCGGCGTCTAAAAATATGAGTGCCACCTTTTTATTTATATTTTTTTTATAGTATTCGACCAAATTAATCATTGTCCTTATATTGTTTTTTAAGTATCGTCTTGGTAGGAAACCATTTTGATCCGCCTTTATTTTGGTATTTAAAAATGGTTTTAATCTTTCAGCCAATATACTCGCAAAGATTTTATAATCTGCGTTTAAAAGCGCTATTGGCCTGTAGTTAGCCGGATCCAACAGATCTTTGTCTGGCTTTCCTATAAGTATTATATTTGATTCGGACCAGGTACCTGGGGTTCGGCCGGTTTCTAAAATGTCATTAAAAACTTTTTCCATGATATCCCCAATCACCTCCTCATGTTCCTTATAATATTCCGCAGTGTATCCGTCGGGACGGCAGCTTTGGCTACTTTCGCTTTTTTTATTGCCGATTGTATCTTTGCCCTTGTTATTTTTCTATTTAGCTCATCTCTCTCATCATCATTAATTTTCTCTAGTTTCCTATCTCCTACATATTTCTGGACTTTTTCTGGGTCAATGTTATCATTCTGGTATATTTTGGAAAAAAAAGTTTCAAAAGTTCGTCTTATCTCCTCTTCTGTGGTTATTTCCTTCTGTCCTATCTTTAATTTTGGGATCACGTTTCTTTTCCTTTTCTCTTTTAATTGCCAGGCCAGGTATCTGCCTGGCTTATTAGCTTGTTCGAAAAATTTCTGTTTTGCTGTCCGAATTTTCCTTTGCATTTCTTCTAATTCGAAGAAATCCAATTGCTTCAACAAAATATTCATTTCCTGTCTTTTGTCTGCTCTTTTGGGATCTTTCTTTAACTCTTTCTCCACTCGAGCTAACCTATTTTGTACTTCTTGCACTTCCCTGCGTCTATTTTTCCTCCATATAGCCTGTTTTTTCATATAGAATCCCCGCATATAGGCTTTACTGGTGTCCCAGATGGTCCTCCAGTTCTCATTATCCTTACAATTTATTTCTAGAAATTCTTTTAATGTGTCTCTACTTTGGTCTAGTAACGATTTCTTTTTAATAAGCCAGTCTGGGTATTTCCAACAATATTCTGTTCTTTTGGCCTTGAATTCTATTACTACCGGACAATGGTCAGAGATATGTTTAGAAAGAATTTTTGATTGTTGAACTCTGGGCAGTGTATTTTTGGACAGCAAAATACAATCTATTCTTGACCAGGTACGGTGTCTATTCGAATAGAAAGTGTAATCTCTCTCCCTGGGGTGCATCTCCCTCCATACATCACTCATATCCATATTTTCTTTTAGATCAAAGAAGTTTTTGGGTAACTTTCCCCCCCTGAATTTACTCGTTCCGTTTCCAATTCCACTTTTGTCAATTTTTGGGTCTATTACCCCGTTTAAATCTCCCATGACTACTAGATTGTCGAAAGTTTGATCTAGGATTTTTTCCTCCAATTCCCGAAAGAATTTTGACTTAGAGTCATTAGGGGCATACACATTACAAATTAATGTAGTCTCTTTCTCGTATTCAATTAAAATTGCGACATATCTTCCTTCCTTATCCTGGAATGCTAATTTCGGACCAAATTTTGGGTCAGCGTATATAACTACCCCCCTTTTCTTTTTGTTCGCTGAGGCCACAAAGGCTTCACCGATCGCATCATATTTCAAGTATTTCTCCTCCGTATTTTTAATATGTGTTTCCTGTAGGGCTATTATTTTAGCCCTACAGTTCTTAATTCTTTGGAAGATTCTCCCCCTCTTCACCCCACTGTTTAGCCCGTTAACATTCCAGGACAGGAATTTTATAGACATTTACAAGTCTTTGTCGGTCTCTTCTTCCTGGGTTTTTTCCCCTTCCAGCTCCTCTCCCTCCTCCTCCTCTCCCGATTCCTCGTCTTTGTTCTTGCTGGACGCGACCATCATATTTTTTGTCGGTGGCAGGTGATCCTTGTGTCCAGAGCTATATTGTCCTTCTTTATCTTCTTTCAAGTTATCGCCAAACTTTCGCAAAAACTCTTTCGCTTTATCGACTGAGGTAAGCCAGTATTTCCTTCCTCTGAAAGTGGTCATCACCCCCTCTATCTTCTCCCATCGATGTCTAATATTATTTCTTTTGAGTATATCTGTTAAGAAATAATAGTCTTTCCTCCTTTCCATTAAATCTTTCGGGATTTCTTTAAGAATTGTCACCTTCTTCCCCTTATAAGCTCCATGTCTCTTAAATTGCCGGGATGGAAAGGAAGGGTGCGGGTCGATGGTCAGAATAAGGCCTTGCCGTTTCGCCTATTCAGGCTTCATCTGGACCCGATAGATATTTGTATCCACATATAACAAGCAATTCCACTGGTCCGGAAAGTCAATGTTCAGTCATAAATAATAAATTCATTATCATGGTGGACGCAGCCACCGGCGTATCCAAACACCCGGACGAAACGGCAAGGCCTTATTCTGACCGTTGACCCGCACCCTTCCTTTCCATCCCGGAGTATAAACCTATATTTGGATTACCCGCATTCATTTATTTACCAATTTCGGATGCTGTGATTGGAAGCTGGATTCCTTTCTACTTGCTATACTTATCCACTTTGATTCCACTTTAATTTTGATGAATATGAATAAATAACTGAACTTGCATACGAAGACGTTCCCTGCCTTCTTATATTTACTCTTGAGAAGAACAGCCCACCCCTTTTTTCCGGATTTTACATCACAGGCTGAAGCACAGAAAAAAACTGATCAGGCTAGGAATGGAACCAAGAATTATTGGATGTGTTTTTTTGCTCTAAATCAGTGGTTCACAACCTTTGGGTTCCAAAATTTCCAACAACTCCCAAAAATCCTAACAGCTGGTAAACTGGCTGGGATTTCTGGGAGTTGTAGCCAAAACACCTGCGGACCCACAGGTTGAGAACCACTGCTCTAAATGACTTTTAGACAAAAGGCAATGAGATTCTGGCTACAATGGGGTGGGGTAGACATGGATCAGAGGGTGGAAAATCAGCCTCAAAATATTACCTTTAAAAACATGAGGTAAAGTTGTCCTGAGGTGAGAACCTCTTGATTCATTAAGCTGTCAGGATTTTCCTCCATACAACCTTCTTTGGCAAGAGTGAACAGCTTGCGGGTCATGAGACAAAGTAAGTAGAACTTCTCCGCTTTGGTTTTCAGATGTATGCATATGCACTGCCTGAAAGAACAACAATATTCACCCCATGCTGAATTGATGTAATTGCCTTTCTGAGTGAAATAATACCTGACACTCCTAAACAAAGTTAGCAGCAATTTTAATCCAACATGAGCTTGACCTTATTGGAGTGTCAAACAATACAAATCTTCGGATTTCTGCCAGAAGGGACATTTTATCACCCTGCTAGATGACCCTTTTTCTAGAACAAATCCAGTATTTTTTTTAAGATGATAAAATGTAAGCAACAATGGAATAAATTGTAAGCAACATCGTCAAAAAACTTTGCCAGGATATTTCTCTTCTTGTTCAACTATAATCCATCAACCTGTAATTCAAGCCTTAAGATCCTCACCTTGTCCTCTGGGGCTGGCACTGTGTTCTGTGTGCAAACCCTTTAGACATATGAGAATAGACCACGTCTATTTATTGATAGTTTGAATGGGATTCACAGTCTTCCAGCAAGTTCTAAATATGCAACTCCTTATGTTTTCCTTATGTTTTGCCTATTTTACTATATCAGTTGCCCTGGTCTCAATCCATCCAAATGTGTTCATATCATTCTTAAACGCATGGACCCAGAAACAGACAAGTATTTAGATGAGTCTGACACATGTAAAAAATAAAAGTTTAAGTCTAGTTGTGTCCAACTCTGAGGGTTGGTGCTCATCCCAATTTCTAAGACGAAGAGCCAGCATTGTCCACAGACACCTCCTAGGTCAGGGCTGCTCAAGTAGTCGATCGCGATCGACTAGTCGATCTTTGGCCCTCATCCAGTCGATCTTCGGGCCTCACCAGCCAGATGGGGTACTCCTGCCATGCGAGCACACACCCTGCGCGCACGCGCACTCCTGCGGTTGACTTGCGCTCTTGCGGTGCTTGTTCCGCCCACGGAAGGAGGGAGCGCGAGGCGGGGCCTCCGGAGGGAGCGCCCTGCCTCTCTTTCGTCCAGATGCAGCTGTGCAGCCTCCGCTGTCGGCGAGACAGGCAGGGCGGATCGCTCCCTCCAGAGGTCCCGCCTCGTGCTTCCGCCTTCCTGCAATGCCCCGCAGGTGGAAGAAGCGCTGTGCGGGTAGAAAACAGCAGCAGGAGCACGCGCGGCGGCGGGGGCAGGTAGATCTTTTCGATTGGTTGCTTTAAGAGTAGCTCGCATGCTGAAAAAGTGTGAACACCCCTGTCCTAGGTCATGTGATTGGTATGACTTCATGGAGCGTTGCTACCTTCCCGTCAAGGCAGTATTTATTGATCAACTCATATTTGCATGTTTTCAAACTGTTGGGTTGGCAGAAGCTCGGCCTAACAGCAGGAGCGTACCCGTTCCCCATAAGGGGAGTGGCTTATCCCTTATGTGCCCAGGAGATTGCTGCGCTCTGAGGGGATCAACTTACTGGAGGTGCCTGGCATCAAGGTCTACAGGCTCTCTAGTACGCGGCAGAGGGCATTTGCTGTGGCCGCACTAACCTTGTGGAACACCCTCCCTGAGGAGATACGAGTCATCCGGGACTTGTTGCCATTCCGCAGAGCTGTTAAGACCTGGCTATTTAGACAGGCATTTGGCCCATAACCAGTGCCCGTTATCACTAGCGCTCTGTTACGTCGCCGCCATCGCATTCCTGCTGCTTTATTGCAGTTATTGCTGGGAATGGGATTTTAACTGGGGGTTTTAAATCGGTTTTGTTGTGTTTTATTTGCTTTTTTGATTCTGTAAACCGCTCTGAGCTCCAGAGAGAGCGGTATATTAAGCGGAACTAATAAATAAATAAATAAATATTCAAAACGCCAACCTTTTGGTCAGCAAGTTCAACAGCTCAGCAGTTTAACCCGCTGCACCACCAGGGGCCCCACTTGTTCTTCTAACAAATGTAGAAGGAATTAATCTTTGGTTAAAACAGTTTGCAATTGTAGTCCCTCATAAAGTATACTCTTGTGTTGTGGAGATGATTCTGGCCCATTAAAGGTTAACAACCCACTGGCTCAGGCTTGTCCTGTCAATGTGGGAAGGCCTCAAAGCATCACTTCAGGAGTAGGCCACTTTTTTTCCCAATGGCCAACCCAACTAAGCTGAGAAAAACCTTCAACAGAAAGTTGGTCGAAGCAACTAAGAAGACAATATTTAAATAGCCTCTGTTTAAAAGGGTCCAAAGGAGGTGCATCCACCATACTCTTTAGCCAAGGCATGGGGAAACTTTAGGTCCCAAGGTGTTTTGGCCGGTAGGCTGTTAGGAATTGTGGGAGTTGAAGTCCAAAACACCTGAAGGGTTGACGTTTGCCCATGCCTGCTTTAGGTATATTGTATTACTGATTTATGTTCAAAATTGGCCATGAAGTTCATTATCTACATTAATAAAGATACAATTGCAATCACATTTCTATAAAGACATACTCAAAAAGGAACTCTCCAACTTGCTCGCTGGGGTACCACTCAGGAAGGTTCATTTTCACTCTGAAGCGCTGCCCCAAAAAGACCAGGGCCTGCTTTTGTGTCATGCAGCCCTCTTCCGACACCAGCCTTAGCATCTGAGACACACAGTTCTTGTAGAACGTATCATCTTCTTTCCCTTTGATCAACTCTTGAAAAATTTGGAAGTCTGAGAAACCAACTAATCCCTGGAAATGAGAAGGAAAAATAAGAGAGGTGGCTGTGTTATAGGAGGAGAAATGGAATAATAACGAATACTGTTTTAAGATTATGGTATGCAAAAATTTATTTCTGTAGGTTAAATAAAAAAAACAAGCATATTTCAAATTTAATTTCACTGGTATACGAAAAAGTCTGAAAATCTGTAGATTTTGGAATACTGTATAAGATATAGTAACATTTTCAAACTGTTTACATGCATATAATGTCTTTTGTGACCTAATGTATTTGGATGACATTATAGTGTTTCTAGTTTTGTTTAGGTTGATAGTATTAGTCTGATATAATTTACATAAGACAATCTCCTGCAGTTTGGAAACAAGCGTAATTGAAAGCATCAGGTTATGAACTGGATAACAATAAGCATGCCTGCCTTCCGAAGGGCGTGCAAAACATATCTGTTTAACTTGGTCTTAATATTGATCTAAATTTGGTTTTAAACTATTATTTGTTATTGTACTGATCTTTGTAAACCGCCCCGAGCCCTCGGGGAGTGGCGGTATACAAGCCCGAACAATAAATAAATAAATAAACATACACCACATTTAAAATCATGTTTGTACACCTAATCTCTGATGTTGCAGCTTGGGAGTGTTGAGACCTGCAGTCCAACACACCTGGTTGACACCTAATTAGGAAAGACCAATCCCCACTAAGCTCTTTGCTGCACACTGCCTACAGATTTGGTTTGCAACGTCCCTTTATATCCTCTGTATCCTCCAGTTTTCACAAGGAACTAGGAATAGATCATTTTCTAATCTCAGCCCTTACTTTTCAAAAGCATTAAGCACAAAGAGGAGGCTGAATAGCAAACTACATTGAACAACAGAAACTAGTAATTGTTTATCTATTTTGCAAGTATTATTTTGGAGTAATGCAAATATAACTGGCCATGGTTGACCAATTAAGAGAAGGGAATAAGCTTGTAAGTTCTGCCTTCCCCACCATGCTCCAATTCTCTTCCTGTCCTCCTTCTCCCATTACAATAAACTGTAACTCCATATGAGCATACTAAGCAAAACCTGATTTGTCTCCAAACCAGTTTTACGTTTGCCCAATTAGAATTCTCCGCACACCACTGTTTGCACTAATTAGAAAAGGTGGGAGGGAACTTGACAGTGGAGAAGAAAACTGATTATCATATATACTCAATTATAAGTTGAATTTTTCAGCCCTTTTTTAAGGACGAAAAAGCCTCCCTCAGCTTATACTCGAGTCAAGGTTATTTATTATTTTACTTCATTTTTATAACATTTTATTACATTTATTATTTTATTCCATGAATTATGTTACTCTTATTATAATTACATTTCAATTATTTTATTCTATTAATATTATTACATTTCAATTATCTTGCTGTTTATTATTATATTTATTACTTTACCCTAATTATTATTACATTTACTACTTTACTCTATTTATTATTATTACATGTATTATTTTACTTTATGATTATTGTTATAGTTACATTTATTATTTTATTATATTATTGTTACATTTATTATTTTACTTGTTAGTAATTTCCACTATTTTACTCTATTATTATCACATTTATTATTTTACTCTCTTTATTATTATTGAAAGGATACGTAAGGACATTTACATTGAAGAAGGTTAGAATGGTTTAATCAGTTAGTACTTTCCTGTGAAATATAGCCCATAAACATAACAAGTGTCTTAATAAACGGAACAATAGTAATTAATACCTTTAGCACAAATCCCAAAGGAAGAAAGAACAACTCTTTCTGATGGACAAAGTTCAACATCACTGTGCCATTTTCAAGATAATGGAGCGTCATGTTAACTGCGGTGTGCTCCTCTCTCACGCAGCGCATTGAGATGCCTAAACACCACCCAAAAGAAAAAGTCCAAGTAACAGGATATTATATCATTGTGTAAAAGACAATCATAGCCAAATAAATAAGTAAACATGGTTACCAAAGGCAGAGAAAATTACAATGTCAACATAAAATAAGAATAAAAAGATTCAATGGTATGCTAACATCTTCCGATGGCCTACACTGTTTGTGGATATGTTATTTGTGTTTAGCTAGAAATGCAATATTACGTGCCTAGGCTCATCAACTTGATATTATGGCCACAAACAGTGCCGGATTCATAAACAAGAAGTTCTAAAAGTATTTTGAAGCACAAAGATACAAGAACAATAAATCGATGTCGCATCGCCACTTCCAAAACATTTCCAGAGTGAAAATATCTCTACCTAACAGTAACAAAATAATACATACGACATGGAACAAAACGAATAACACAAAACAATAAAACTACAGAAACTGAAGTCTTTAAAAATCTAACTCCCTTTTGAGAATATATTGAAAACACACAACCGAAAAACAGTTTAAAAACGAATTACCATATTCTGTGTAGCCATGGCCTCTTGATTTCCATTTTGGCTTTATTACTGCAAGAGGAAAGTTACGTCTAGGCATAATGATCAGTCTCATCACTTTTTCTATACCATTTATGATGAAATATCCACCCATTTCCTGCGGAAAAAAGAAAAAAAAATAGCAGCAAATAGCATTAAGGTTTAACTCAGTGTTTCCCAACCAGTGTGCCGTGGCACACTAGTGTGCCGTGAGCGATCATCAGGTGTGCCGTGGGAAATTGGAACCTCCATTGTGTGTTAACTATAAATCCCTGAAACTGTAACTCCCAAATGTCAGGGTCTATTTTCCCCAAACTCCATCTGTATTCACATTTGGGCATATTGAGTATTCATGCCAAGTTTGGTCCTGATCCAACATTGTTTCAGTTCACAGTGCTCTCTGGATATAGGTGAACTACAACTCTAAAACTCAAGGTCAATGCCCACCAAACTCTTATAGCATTTTCTCTTGGTTATGGGAGTTCTGTGTGGGAGGTTTGTGTCTTTCTGCCATTCTTGCCAGGATATCAATGTTGTGTTCATCGAAACAGGCCCAGGTTTCACATTGAGTGTATAAATACATTTAAAAACATATTAACTATATGTATTACTGTGTTAGAGTGTCATTTTGGTTGGTGGTGTGCCCCAGGATTTTGTAAATGTAAAAAATGTGCCGCGGCTCAAAAAAGGTTGAAAAACACTGGTTTAACTGACGTAAGAATCAACACAAACTTCAGCTGATTAATCAATGGAAGTAAATCTTACTGCAAGTGGAAGCAAAGGGCACATATATTCGGTTTTTAAATCCCCTTATGAAAACAGAGTATACATAATAATAAAGCTGGTCCTCATAAAACCAAAACCCAATCATCATAAAATCCATTTAAAAATACCAGAAGTCAACAGAGTCTCTTGTCCAAGAATAGGTTGAAAAACATTGACTAGATTAATTTTTTCAGAGCAACATTTATTTACTTAGAATAGAAATATACCCTGACCTTGAACTAAATTGGCTCCCATAATATGCCAAATAAACTTATGTTATGTAACATTAAGTCAATCTCATACAAGCAGAAAGCCAAACCAGCAAAATTCAGCAATACCTCTTGTTCTTCATGATGTTTGATGAGGTCTTTGGGAGAAAGGCCATGGAGATTGCAGAGTTTGGACTTCACCATGATTGGAACATGGCCCAAGGATTGTTTTATAACCCCTTTAGGAATGCCATTCACACTCCAACTGACATCAACCTATGGAGAGTGGAGAAAGAAATAGAAAAAAAATGGAAGGACAGCTCTCTTTCCAAAGAAATGACAGCAACTTAAAGATATAATGAAGACATGGAACAAACATTTCACTACACTACTCAGAGTAGATTTGTGTGTGTATCTGTAAGTTAAGGCATAGTACTTATACAGACTCATGGACAAATCGACAAAGGCTTTGTGGGTTGAATTTTAAGTAAAATTTCTAGATTGCGGTGAGGTTTCCGGGCTGTATGATCATGTTCCAGAAGCATTCTCTCCTGACATTTCGCCCACATCTATGGCAGGCATCCTCAGAGGTTGTGAGGTCTGTGGGAAACTAGGCAAGTGGTTTTTGGAGGGCCAAAGACCATTTTAAGAGTATTTATTGTATTTTAATTCTGGTTCAACCATGTTCTTACTATTTATTTTTTTTAAGCTTTTGTATTGCACTTTTAAAACTTGTCTATTGTGTGACTGTTAGCCATCTTGAGTTCCCATGGGGAGAAAGGCGGGGTATACGTAAGCTAAAGGTTTTCCCCTGACATTAAGTCAGTCATGTCCAACTCTGGGAGTGGGTGCTCATCTTAATTTCTAAGCCGAAGAGCCAGCGTTGTCCGCAGACACCTCCAAGGTCATGTGGCCGGTATGACTGCATGGAGCGCTGTTACCTTCCCACCGGAGAGGTACCTATTGATGTACTCACATTTGCATGTTTTTAAATTGCTAGGTTGGCAGAAGCTGGGGCTAACAGTGGGAGCTTACCCCGCTCTCCGGATTCGAACCTGCGACCTTTTGGTCAGCAAGTTCAGCAGCTCAGCAGTTTAATCCACTGCGCCACCGGGGGCTCCTAAGCAGGGTATAAATAAAGTTAATAATAATAATGGACTTTTTTTAATGAGTATACAGGGTATAAACCATTCTACATCTACTATGCCTGTATTAGATAATTTGATTAGTGTTGTAACGTCATTATCATTTATTTATGTATTTATTTACTCTATTTCAGGGGTGCCCACACTTTTTCAGCATGCGAGCTACTTATAATAAAACCAAGTCAGAAAGATCTACCTACCTCCTCAATTCTGGAGAGGGGAGGGGCGGGGCTTGGTGCGGCCTGGCTCCGCCCCCCTCTGGCTTCCGCTCTACCAGCAGCTTCTCCAGGCTTGAGGATGGCAATGCCAAGCCAGCCTTGTGCTAGCTATGCCACCACTGGCTTGGCATTGCCATCCTCAAGCCTGGAGAAGCTGCTGGGAGTGCCGAAGCCGGGGAGGGGGCGGGGCTTGGTGCAGCCTGGCTCCGCCCCCTCTGAGAAGCGTCCCATCCAGCTGGGATCGACCTCCTTCAGTCCCGGGATCGACTGGTCGATCGCGATCGACTTCCTGGGCAGCCCTGCTCTATTTATACCCTGCCTTTCCCTGGAGGGGACTCAAGGCAGCTTACATAAAGGCAATTATTCAATACCCTAAAGCAACATACAATTCCAATGACAGTTAAATTAAAATCAAAATTAATACATATTAAACATTTAAAAACATTACATCCAATATAATTATCTTTATTGTTTGTTATATGGTTTTTTCCTCAGTTGTCATCACTACCACTACTGTAATATATGGTGTCCTTCTGCTGCTTTTACAAACATTCATGGCTTTTAATCTCCTCTTTTCAATTACTCAGTAACTACAACGTTGTGTGGTTTCTGAGCTGTACGGACAGGGGCGGTCCTACAAGGTAGGCCAAGTAGGCCAAGTAGGCGGCCGCCTAGGGCGCCATCCGGGAAGGGGGCGACATCCTGGCCGCATGGGGCACCATCCTGGCCCTGCCGATGTTCCTCAGGCAGCGCCGCAGCTGCCTGCTTTTGAGCCCCGGCCTTGTGTGTTCTGACGCTGCTTCTGGGCATGCGCGGAGGTTTTCGCACAGGCGCAGTTGCTCCAGAGCTGAAGTTGAGCGCAGGAGCAACTGCACATCTGCGAAAACCTCCGCACATGCCCAGTAGCTCCCTTGCGCAGAAGCCTGTAAGCAAAGCACTCTCTATCGGGCAGGCAGGGAGTGCTTCCCCTCTCCCTTTGTCTCTGCCACACGCGCGTTTGCAGGGAAGGAGAAAAGAATCAGTGAAGGAAGTGTAAGTGAAGGAATGAATGAAGGGCTTTCCTCCTCCTCCTCTGTGACCTCTTCTCTCCCTCCTTCCTTTCTTCGGCTCTATTTCTGTCTAGACCTGAGGGGCCTGAGGCTAGGAGGAGTTGTGGGAGTTGGAGTCCAAAACGCCTAGAGAGAGGGAGGGAGGGCCCAGGCCGCGCTGCCTGTATTCGACCTCATTTGAACATTTTGGCTGGGTTTTTTTTACATTTGCATTGGGATCCAAATTTTGGACTTATGGGAGACTCCTATGGATCATGAGTCGGGTGGTAGGTAATATATTCTGATTTTGATGCATTTACATTGCATTTCTTATTGATTATTACACAGTTCTGCTTAATATTGTCATACAATATAATACAAATCTATATATATAAAATCGATTTTTATATATATAAGAAGATAGAAGAAGAAAGATATAGAAGATAGAAGAAGATAGATAGATGTAATATTACAAACAATATAGCAGTATAGTGGTATTGTACAAAATAGTAATATATATTTTATTTTACTTTATTTTGGGTTATTTGAGTTTTATAGGAGTCATGAAAATATTTAGTAGAGGATAATTTCATTTAAATAAATAATTTTATTTATTATTTTATAATAATAATATAATAGAATGTTACATTATATTGTAATGTAGTATAATATAATTATGATATAATATAGTATGAATATGGTATAATATATTGTATATACATTGATACAATATAATACTACTAATGCTATTGTGATATTATAATTGTATATTTGTTTTACAGGGGGGGGGAATAATGTTTTGGGGGGGGCACCAAAATAATGTTCGCCTACCATTTTAAATTACCTTAGACCGCCCCTGTGTACGGACCTGTTCTAGGAGCATTTTCTCCTGATGTTTCACCTGCATCTGAAGATCCTCTGGAGATGCCATCCACAGATGTAGACAAAACATCAGGAGATATTGCTGTTAGACATGGCCATACAGCCCAGAAACACACAACATTCCAGTGATTCCGGCTGTGAAAGCTTTCGACAATATATTCAGTAATTCATTAGTTGATTTTATTTTGGATGTAGCTGCAGATTCAACACAGCATTATAAATGATGTACATTCATATAATGGCTGATATTTTGCCCAAAGCCTACATGACACACCTGCAGAATTAAGGTTTCATAAAGGAGATGGCTTAAGATGTTATGATGCCTTTGACTTCCTTGTCTTTCTATTTGTAACTCTGCAGTGTCCTGATATCTTAGCCTTATCTGCTAGGTGTGACAACCCATTTGTAGATTTGGGTGAGGAGAAGATCATTTTATTTTTATTATTGTAGTCTTATTTGCATTGGTGTAAGCCGCTCCGAGTCCCTTCGGGGAGATGGGGGAGGGTATAAATAAAGTTTATTTATTTACTTATTCATTTACTGCATTTTAACTGCACTCGAAGAGGACTCAGAGCACTTCCAGTTTGGCAATAATTCAACGCCACATTGCAACACAGAAGCATATAAAATACACAACACATTAAGCATTAAAAACAAACCGTATAAATACATTTAAATAAACTGTTAAAAGCATTCCACCAATCCAGCCATTATAGTCCTAGCTGGTTTGTTTATATCAGTGATTCCCAAAATGGGCGGTACCACCCCCTGGTGGGTGGTGGGGTGATCTAGGGGGGCGCTAGAAGGCCCAGGGGAATTTGGAGGGCGCTGAACCCCTGTAAGGGGGCGGTGGGGGCGGTGGCGTGAGCCAGGTGACAGGCTACCATCCATCTCTGTGTGTGTCTCTCTCTCTTCTTCTCTCCTCCTGCTCCCTCCTCCTCCTCTCGCCAAGCAAGGGATAATAATAATAATAATAACACCTTTGGGGTTCCCTTCCAACTGGTTGAGTCTTATAACAATAATAATGTCCTTCAACATATTTAGTGGAACATGGATTCAGTGCGGTAACCAAATTTATTAACAAAAAAAGAAACAGATTGCAAAATAGTCAATCGCGATGATTTGAGATTACTGCTGACAAAAATAGAGCCGAGGATTACTAGATTGGTAGCAGCATACCAGGTTCATCCTTCTCATTAAGATGATTTCGAATGTTTTAACTTTTTTTGTATTACCTTTCTATTCTAAGTTCAATAGTTTCATAATTTCAAACTTCAATGTTTCTAATTTACAACTTTCTTTATTATATTACGAAAAAGGTAGAAATATTAATACATATATCTTTCTGTTTAATGGCTATTAAAATTTTTAAAAATAATTTCTGGGGGGGGGGCGGTGAGTAATTTTTTTTTTTTTTTTTTTTTGGAAAGGGGGCGGTAGGCCAAAAAAGTTTGGGAACCACTGGTTTATATGAACTCCATGGTTGCATATGGCGTTGATCATGGGAATTGATTGGGTTTAAATGGGGTTTATATTTTTATTGCTATTAGAGGGCAAAATAGTTTTTACACTCATTATTAATGTTTACACCATTGTGTTATTTTGTAGCATTAAGTGATATGCATTATTTATTGCCAGAGTTTTATTATTATAATTTTTAAATAATCTTTACTGAATTTTTTAAAAAAATTAAAATGGAAACAGAAAAAGAGAAAAAAGTAGAAATAATTTATAGAAAAAAATAATATTACTGTAAGCCACTCCGAGTTCCTTCAGGAAGAGGGGGTGGGATACAAATAAAGCTTATTGTTATTATTATTTGATTGCAACGTTATTATTACAATTGAGGTTTTTTTGTGTCTGAATATATATAGACATCTCCAAAGTATCTGAATGCCAGATGCCTACGCCTTTTACATTTCTAAAGGGAATATGACCCAAAACCTACAAACATTTGATTCCTTAAACTTTGCTACTTACTGTCAATTTCCCACGATAGGTGCACCTGCGTCCTCTGCATTCGGCTGGGTAAACCTTCAGCTCTTTGCAGATCGTCCCCTTAGGAACTATTGGAGGGCTGATGACGGCGCTGGTAATGGCCAAAGTGATCCGTGTGTTCTTGCAAGCAAACTCCAAAGGCGGAATGGCCTAGAAGGAAGGAAGGTTCACTGGATGAAGAGAATGAGTTAGAAATCTAGCAGTGGTCGAGACAAGTAACTGGAGGGGCTCTTTTCCTTGTCATAGGATGATATCCAATTCCTTTAGAGCAAGCCTGGGCAAACTTGAGCCCTTTAGGTGTTTAGCAAGCTTGTTTTCTGCTGCCCTGGAGACTAGTATGTGGAACAATGGCTTCAAAGTACAGGAAAGGAGATTCCACCTGAACATTAGGAAGAACTTCCTGACTGTGAGAGCTGTTCAGCAGTGGAACTCTCTGCCCCAGAGTGTGGTGGAGGCTCCTCCTTTGGAGGCTTTTAAGCAGAGGCTGGATGGCCATCTGTTGGGGGTGCTTTGAACGCGATTGTCCTGCTTCTTGGCAGGGGGTTGGACTGGATGGCCCACGAGGTCTCTTCCCACTCTATGATTCCATGATTCTAATATTCTTAGCAGTCTACATAAATAAAAATATAATGTTCGTTTGTGGGATTAACATAACTCAAAAACTATTGGACGAATTGACACCAAATTTGGACACAAGACACCTATCAGGCCAACGAGCGACCATCACTCATAAAAACACAGCAGAAGAGACTTAAAAACCCAAAAAAACCCCAAATAATGCATTACAACGCATGTGCAAAACCACATATATACACAAATATATATACACACAGATATACACATATATACACACACAGACTGGGCCACAGCACACATGCACAAAACCACATATACACAAACACACATATATACACACATATATACACACACAGATTGGGCCACAGCACACATGTGCAAAACCACATATATACACAAACACACATATATACACAAATATATACACACACAGACTGGGCCACAGCACACATGTGCAAAACCACATACAGTATATACACAAATATATATATATATATATATATATATACACACACACACACACACACACACACACACATACACTCACAAAGGACACACAGACTGGGCTACAGCACCCATGCCAAAAATTCATATATACACAAACACACATATATATACACAAATATATACACACACAGACTGGGCCACAGCACACATGTGCAAAACCACATATACACAAACACACATATATATACACAAATATATACACACACAGACTGGGCCACAGCACACATGTGCAAAATCACATATATACACAAACATATATATATATATATACACACACACTCACAAAGGACACACAGACTGGGCCACAGCACCCATGCCAAAAATTCATATATACACAAACACACATATATACACAAATATATACACACACAGACTGGGCCACAACACACATGTGCAAAACCACATATATACACAAACATACTGTACATAGATAGATAGATAGATAGATATATATATATACACACTAGCTGAACCCGGCACGCGTTGCTGTGCCCTATTTAGGAGATGTGAGATGTTTGTGGGTATGTGTACGTGTATGTATGTATGTATGTATGTGTGTGTGTGTAGGTATATATGTGTGTGCATGTGTATAGATGTGTATGTGTGTATATGTGTGTGTATGTGTATGCGTGTGTATATATGTATATGTGTGTGCATGTGTATATGTGTGTATGTGTGTATATGTGTATGTAGCTGTATATGTGTGTGCATGTGTATATATGTGTATGTGTGTATATGTGTTAGGATATATGTGTGTAGGTGTATATGTGTGTGCATGTGTATATATGTATGTGTGTATATGTGTGTGTGTGTGTGTATGTGAATATATGTATATGTCTATCTCTCTCTGTCTTTCTCTGTTTTTCTATCTGTCTGTCTCTATTATTCTCTCTGTATCACTCTTTCTCTGTCTGTCTTTTTCTGTCTCTGTTTTTGTCTCTCTCTCTCTTTCTCTATCATTCTATCTGTATCACTCTCTCTCTCTTTCAGTCTCTGTCTTTCACTCTCTATACATTTCGCTCTGGGTCTCTCTCTCCCTCTCACGGTGGTGGGGGAGGCAGTGGGATGTAGTTGGGAGGACAGGAAGAGGTGGCTCTCTATCACTCTCTCTGTCTTCCATTATCTCTCTTTCACTCTCTGTACCTCTTGTTTTGTGTCTCTCTCTGTCTCTCTCTCTCTCTCATGGTGGTGGGGGAGGTAGTGGGATGCAGTTGGGAGGACGGGAAGAGGCGGGGGAGGAGTTGGGCATTGCGGCGGCCGTGTGTTCCGGGCCTGGAAGGGGCTTGGAGATGGTGTAGGAGGCGGGCTGGGCCAGGGGACTACAGTTCCCAGAAGGCCCCGCGCGGCCAGTTCTCTGTTTCCTGCCCTGTCTCCGCCCTCCTTCCTAGTGAACCGCGCGGAGCCTTCTGGGAATTGTAGTCTTGTGGCCGTGTCCTTCTCCTTAGCCGTTTTAGGGGTGCTCCTGGTACCGGGTTGTGCACGCTGCCTCCTCCGGCGCTTCCGTGGCCTCCTCCGGTGGTTATCTCCGCTGTCGGCATCAGGAGCGGTTGGGAAGCGGCGGAGGAGGGGGGCATGGTGTCGGCCGTGCTGACCGGGTCCGGGAGCGCATGGAGGCGGCGAAGGAGGTTGATAAGGCAGCGGAGGAGGTGGGTTGTCGCCATGTTGTTGTTGCTTCCGGATGGGGTAGTGGGCAGGTATGGAGGGGGGTTGTGGTTTGGGGCATGTTGCGGTGTGGTTTTTTTGTTGTGCATGCTCGGTAGTGTGGTTGTTTGATGGCGGGTATTTTGTGTGTTCTGGTTTTTTGCGCATGCCTTGTAATGTTGTGGCTCGGGGGAGGTTTTGGGGGTGTTGCGTGGTGTTTCGGGGTGTTTTTGTGGGCCGTGTAGGGACCTTGGGGTATGGATGAGTGGGTCTGTGATTTTCGTGTGTGTGGGACATGTAGTTTTGGTGTGCATTTGCCGGGTACCACGACCACTCTCTTTATATATATATATATATATATATGAACATAAGAAGAGCCATGCTGAATCGGGCCTCAGCCCATCTAGTCCAGCATTCTGTGCCACACAGTGGCCCCCAGTTGTACACGGGGATCTCTAGCAGAAAGGAGGGCAGAACCCTCACCTGCTCCCGACCCCCCACAACCAGTACCCGGGGAAAATCCTGCCTGCCTCCATCAACACAGAGGTGGCACTTGGATGTCCATTTCAGTAACTACCGATACACTTGGTATCCATGAATCTGTCTAATCCTGCCTTGAAGCTGTCCAGGCTGACCGCTGTCACAACCTCCTCTGGAAGTGAGTTCCATAACCCAATGACCCTCTGGGTGAAGAAATATTTCCCTTTATTAGTCCTAACTTTCCTACCTTGGAGCTTTAGGGAGTGCCCCCCTAGTCCTAGTGTTGTGTGACAGAGAAAATATTTTTTCTTTATTCACCTTTTCTATCCCATGCATGATTTTATACACTTCGATCAAGTCACCTCTTAAACGCCGTCTTTCAAGGCTGAAAAGACCAAGGCGTTGCAACCTGATTTCGTAAGGGAGCTGCTCCATCCCTTGGATCATTTTTGTTGCCCTTCTTTGTACCTTTTCCAGTTCCGTTATATCCTTTTTGAGGTGCGGAGACCAGAATTGTACACGGTACTCCAAATGTGGCCTCACCATAGATTTGTAGAGAGGCAATACAACATTTGCCGACCTATTTTCGATTCCCTTCCTGATCATGCCAAGCATAGAATTTGCTTTTTTCACTGCTGCAGCGCACTGGGTTGACATCTTCATTGAGCTGTCCACCAAAACCCCAAGATCCCTTTCCTGGTTTGTCTCAGAAAGCTTTGGTCCCATCAGTTGATAAGTGTATTTGGGGTTCTTTTCCCCGATGTGCATGACTTTACACTTGTTTAGGTTAAAATGCATTTGCCACTTTGTTGCCCATTCACTCAATTTCGAGAGATCTTTCTGGAGTTCTTTACAATCAGTTTCATTTTTAACTACCCTGAACAGTTTAGTGTCATCTGCAAACTTTGCTACCTCAGAATTCACTCCTACATCCAGATCATTAATGAATAAATTAAAAAGTAACGGACCCACATACACACACACACTCACAAAGGACACACAGACTGGGCCACAGCACCCATGCCAAAAATTCATATATACACAAACACACATATATACACAAATATATACACACACATATATGCATACACACACAAAACACATATACACAGACTGGGCCACAGCAACGTGTGGCAGGGAAGGGCTAGTAGATCACTAAAATAAGACGCTGATGTTGCAGTCCTAAGAACCTGCCAGAATGTCTCTGGGCAGATTAGAAAAAACTCATCTGAAGCCCAAAACATCTGGAAGGCCGAAGCTTGCCCAAGCCTGCTCTGGGATAAGCAGGTCACACGGGAGAGAGGCCAGTGTAGGGCCAGCCTCAGGGCCAAGGGGCCAGGCTTCCCTTCCCCCGCTTCCTTTCACCTGCACGGCCCGGAGCAGCCCATCCCCGGTGGCGAAGTCGAAGGCCTCCACGTGGGCCCGGGTGACGTCCTGCAGGGCCTGCCGCTGCTTCTCCCGAGGGAGGCCGCGCTCCGGCGCCGTCAGGGGCTTCAGGCTCGGGGCGCCGGGCAACCCTTGCCACTGGCACGCGGCCTCCATGCTTCCAACCCTCAGAGCCCAGCCAAGAACTCCAAGAGCCAAACAGGGACTGGAACAGCCAATCAGGGGCTGTGACGGCCAACCAGGAACTGTAACAGCCAATCGGCCAGCCACTGGCACGCGGCCTCCATGCTTCCAACTCTCAGAGCCAATCAAAGAACTCCAAGAGCCAATCAGGGGCTGTGACGGCCAACCCCTCACAGCCACAAGAGAGGGAGGGGCGCGAGGGAACTTATGCCAGTCACTCTGGAGAAGGCCTACCATTCCTCAGGCCAAAGAGAGGGGCCCAGTCACTCTGGAGGTGGGCCAACTTGGGCCCTCCAGAGTTTTGGACTTCAACTCCCACCATTCCTCACAGCCACAAGAGAGGGAGGGGTGTGAGGGAACTTATGCCAGTCACTCTGGAGAAGGCCTGGGCCAACTTGGGCCCTCCAGGTGTTTTGGACTTCAACTCCCACCATTCCTCACAGCCACAAGAGAGGGAGGGTGGGAGGGAACTTATGCCAGTCACTCTGGAGAAGGCCTGGGCCAACTTGGGCCCTCCAGGTGTTTTGGACTTCAACTCCCACCATTCCTCACAGCCACAAGAGAGGAGGGGTGTGAGGGAACTTATGCCAGTCACTCTGGAGAAGGCCTGGGCCAACTTGGGCCCTCCAGGTGTTTTGGACTTCAACTCCCACCATTCCTCACAGCCACAAGAGAGGGAGGGGTGTGAGGGAACTTATGCCAGTCACTCTGGAGAAGGCCTGGGCCAACTTGGGCCCTCCAGGTGTTTTGGACTTCAACTCCCACCATTCCTCACAGCCACAAGAGAGGGAGGGGTGTGAGGGAACTTATGCCAGTCACTCTGGAGAAGGCCTGGGCCAACTTGGGCCCTCCAGGTGTTTTGGACTTCAACTCCCACCATTCCTCACAGCCACAAGAGAGGGAGGGGTGTGAGGGAACTTATGCCAGTCACTCTGGAGAAGGCCTGGGCCAACTTGGGCCCTCCAGGTGTTTTGGACTTCAACTCCCACCATTCCTCACAGCCACAAGAGAGGGAGGGGTGTGAGGGAACTTATGCCAGTCACTCTGGAGAAGGCCTGGGCAAACTTGGGCCCTCCAGGTGTTTTGGACTTCAACTCCCACCATTCCTCACAGCCACAAGAGAGGGAGGGGTGTGAGGGAACTTATGCCAGTCACTCTGGAGAAGGCCTGGGCAAACTTGGGCTTGGGCCCTCCAGGTGTTTTGGACTTCAACTCCCACCATTCCTCACAGCCACAAGAGAGGGAGGGGTGTGAGGGAACTTATGCCAGTCACTCTGGAGAAGGCCTGGGCAAACTTGGGCCCTCCAGGTGTTTTGGACTTCAACTCCCACCATTCCTCACAGCCACAAGAGAGGGAGGGGTGTGAGGGAACTTATGCCAGTCACTCTGGAGAAGGCCTGGGCTAACTTGGGCCCTCCAGGTGTTTTGGACTTCAACTCCCACCATTCCTCACAGCCACAAGAGAGGGAGGGGTGTGAGGAACTTATGCCAGTCACTCTGGAGAAGGCCTGGGCAAACTTGGGCCCTCCAGGTGTTTTGGACTTCAACTCCCACCATTCCTCACAGCCACAAGAGAGGGAGGGGTGTGAGGGAACTTATGCCAGTCACTCTGGAGAAGGCCTGGGCAAACTTGGGCCCTCCAGGTGTTTTGGACTTCAACTCCCACCATTCCTCACAGCCACAAGAGAGGGAGGGGTGTGAGGGAACTTATGCCAGTCACTCTGGAGAAGGCCTGGGCAAACTTGGGCCCTCCAGGTGTTTTGGACTTCAACTCCCACCATTCCTCACAGCCACAAGAGAGGGAGGGGTGTGAGGGAACTTATGCCAGTCACTCTGGAGAAGGCCTGGTGTTTTGGACTTCAACCATTCTTGGGCCCTCCAGGTGTTTTGGACTTCAACTCCCACCATTCCTCACAGCCACAAGAGGGGAGGGGTGTGAGGGAACTTATGCCAGTCACTCTGGAGAAGGCCTGGGCAAACTTGGGCCCTCCAGGTGTTTTGGACTTCAACTCCCACCATTCCTCACAGCCACAAGAGAGGGAGGGGTGAGAGGAACTTATGCCAGTCACTCTGGAGAAGGCCTGGGCAAACTTGGGCCCTCCAGGTGTTTTGGACTTCAACTCCCACCATTCCTCACAGCCACAAGAGAGGGAGGGGTGTGAGGGAACTTATGCCAGTCACTCTGGAGAAGGCCTGGGCAAACTTGGGCCCTCCAGGTGTTTTGGACTTCAACTCCCACCATTCCTCACAGCCACAAGAGAGGGAGGGGTGTGAGGGAACTTATGCCAGTCACTCTGGAGAAGGCCTGGGCCAACTTGGGCCCTCCAGGTGTTTTGGACTTCAACTCCCACCATTCCTCACAGCCACAAGAGAGGGAGGGGTGTGAGGGAACTTATGCCAGTCACTCTGGAGAAGGCCTGGGCAAACTTGGGCCCTCCAGTGTTTTTTGACTTCAACTCCACCATTCCTCACAGCCTCAGTTATTTATTTATTTACAGTATTTATATTCCGCCCTTCTCACCCCACAGGGTGGATTACAATGCACATATACGTGGCACACATTCAGCGCCAGTTAGACATACAACATATATAGGCAGACAGTCAGAGGCAATTTAACATTCCAACTTTTTTCCGGTTTCATGAGGGTATGCTCGATTCCGGCCACAGCAGAAGCTGCTGCTTCACCATCCATTTGTGACACCGAATCCTTTGGTGGAGTACCACGGTAGTCCATGGTCTGGTTACATCTCGAATAGACTACTGCAACACTCTACGTGGGGTTGCCTCTGAAGACTGCTCGGAAGCTGCAATTAGTCCAACGTTCGGCAGCCAGGTTACTAACAGGAGCGGGGCACAGGGAGCATACAACTCCCTTGCTGCGCCAGCTCCACTGGCTGCCAAATAGCTTCCGGGCACAATTCAAAGTGCTGGTTTTAACCTACAAAACCCTATACGGTTCTGGCCCAGTTTACTTGTCCGAACGAATTCTCTCCTATGAACCATCAAGGACATTAAGATCCTCCGGAGAGGCCCTGCTCTCAGTCTCTCCATCTTCGCAAGCGTGTCTGATGGGGACGAGACCAAATATTTTAATTTGGTCAGACCAATCTTTCCTCTGTTTATCATATCCAAAAGCCTTCCTGGGGTAGCACACAGTATATTACACCCTTGTATTATCTGGTGAATTGTATGTCCCACTTGTATACCTCCATAAATAACAGCTGGCCATAAGGAAGGCTTTTGGATATGATAAACAGAGGAAAGATTGGTCTGACCAAATTAAAATATTTGGTGTTAGATGATCCGTATGCTGGACATGGGATTTGGTCCTGATATGAAGTTGATTTCAAATCCAGGCATGCCGTCAAAAGATCAACGACAGACACTTATGGGCAGTTGTCCTTTATTTTATTATTATTATTTATTTATTATTCGGGCTTCTATGCCGCCGACTCCCTGAGGCTCGCGGCGGCTCACAGGAACCGAAGGTACAACTTCACACAAGCAATGTGATAAAACATCTAAGACAATTAAACAGTTAAAACAGCAAAATACAAAACCCCCAGGTACAGTTCAGAAATTAGATAGCGTGACACCCCAGGACAGCGGCTAAAGCGGAACATGGGCAGGACCTACTCACCGAAGGCCTGCTTAAACAAATAAGTTTTGCAGGCGCGTCTAAACGGGAGCAGGTCCTTTATGGCCCGCGTTCCGGCCGGGAGGGCGTTCCACAGCGTAGGAGCTATAACGGAGAACGCCCTCCGGCGAGTAGATGTCAGTTTAGCCGATTTCGCTGAGGGTATCTCTAACAAATTAGCATCCTCGGAGCGTAGTGATCTCGGGGGACAGTGTGGGGTGAGTCGGTCCCTCAAGTATGCTGGCCCCAGGCCATGCAAGGCCTTAAAGGTAAGAACCAACACCTTGAAGGAGATCCGGTGCTCGATTGGGAGCCAGTGAAGATCCTGCAAAACAGGTGTGATGTGGCGGCCTGCTGGGGTTCCAGACAGGAGCCGGGCGGCAGTGTTCTGCACCAGCTTGAGCTTCCGGGTCACCGACAAAGGAAGGCCAACGTAAAGCGCGTTACAGTAATCCAGCCTTGAGATGACCGTAGCTTGGATCACCGTGGCCAGGTCATTCCGGGAGATATAGGGGGCCAGCCTCCGAGCCTGTCGCAGATGAAAAAAGCAACCTTGCTGACCGCGGAGACCTGGGCCTCCATGGTCAGCTGGGAGTCCAGACGGACCCCCAGGCTCTTAACGGAAGGCGATGGGCATAGCGCCACACCGTCCAGGGTCGGAAGCTGGACATCTACACCACCCAAGCGGCCCGACCACAAGATCTCCGTCTTCGCGGATTCACCCTCAACCTACTGGCACGCAGCCATCCAGTAACGGCCTCGAGGCAGTGTTGGAAATTATCGATGGATCCCGGCCTGCCCTCCATCCTCAGAATGAGCTGGGTGTCATCAGCGTACTGGTGGCACTCCAGCCCATAACTCCGCACCAGCTGTGCAAGCGGCTGCATGTAGATGTTGAATAACAGAGGGGAGAGAATGGCCCCTTGCGGAACTCCACAAACTAATGAGGAGCCCTCGGAGACCACCTCGCCCCTCCTCACATGCTGAGACCGCTGGTGGAGGAAGGAGGTCAGCCATTTAAGAACTGTCCCCCTCACTCCAGCCACGGCCAGGCAGTGGATCAGTAGATTGTGGTCGACCGTGTCAAACGCTGCCGTGAGGTCCAATAACACGAGCAGCGCAGACCCGCCTTGGTCGAGCTGGCAGCGGAGTTGATCTGTGATGGAGACCAGGACCATCTCCGTCCCGTGCCCCGAACGGAAGCCGGACTGGAAGGGGTCTAGCCATGTTGCATCATCTAAGAAGGACTGCAACTGCTCCATTACTGCCCTCTCAACTACCTTGCCCAGGTACGAGAGGTTCGGCACTGGCCGGTAGTTGGAGGGAACCGCAGGATCTAGTGACGGTTTCTTCAGTAATGGAGCTACCACCGCCTCTTTAAAGCACTCTGGGAAGACTCCTTGCTCAAGGGAGCTATTTACGATGTTCAACAGAGGCCCACGTAACCCCTCCAGGCAGGATCTAACAAGCCAGGAGGGGCACGGGTCGAGGGAGCAGGTGGTAGGCCTGGTTGCAGCCACAATCTTATCAACAGCATCTGCGTCCAGTGGCCGAAACCGGTCGATAGGGACGAGAGACAGGGCCTTCTCTGTTGTGGCCCCTTGGCTGTGGAACTCCCTCCCAAGTGATGTTAGATCTGCCCCCTCCCTGTTGTCCTTCAGGAGGCGGGTGAAGACTTGGATGTGGAACGAGGCCTTCCCAGAATAAACTGAGATTGATTTCAATCTGAAATGGGTGACCACTTTTATAGACTGAGTTGAATGTGGTTTTAATGGCAAGGTGGTTTTTATGTATTTCTGTTTTTATGTATTTTAATATGCTGTTTTAAGATGCTTTAAATTTGTATGGCATTGAATTTTTCTGTAAACCGGTCTGTGTCCCTCCTTGGAGGTGAGAAGGTCGGGGTACAATTTTTTAAAAAATAATAATAAATACTTCCTCATTCTTCTGCATGCTGCTGGCAGGTTTTTTGGTGTCATAAATTAGTTAAATTAGCCTCCCTTCATAAACTAGTATCTAAATTTCCTACTTGACAGATGCAACTGTCTTTCGGGGTGCATAGGTCAACAGCAAGCTAGACTTAATGGTTGGGAGCTTATTCTGACCTGGGCTGACTTTGAACTCATGACCTCTCAGTCAGTAGTGATTTAATGCAGCTAACTATTAACTAGCTGTGCCACAGCCGAATGAGCAACTGTATAGCTAGCTTGGCTGTTACAGTCTTTGGGAACCAATGAGAATGTGTATGCCAAAAATGATAAAAGCTCTGCAGCCCCATTGGGGGTTGCGACAAACCCTTTGATTGCATTGCTGTATGCATGTTTTGTCGTTATTGCCATGACCACACAATAAATAGTTTTTGGGTTTTTTTGCAGTTTAAAGATTCAACTTTTGTGGTGTCCTTTCTTGCCCTCCATTGGAAACAGGACTCTTTTTGGGAAATATTTTGGTTTCTTTGCCCGTACAATTCGTATAGTTGCTTCTGACTCTTCGTGACCTCATGGAGCAGCCCAGGCCAGAGCTCCCTGTCAGATGCTTATTGAATGCTTAATACACAACAATTTTCCAGAGTCTGCAGCCTGTGCCATTGTAAGGGTCCAAAATTTCAGCACCCTGGAGAGTTCTCCTCAATGGCCTCACTTAAGGTGCATCTACACCAGGCATGAGCCAACTTGGGGCCTTCAGGCTGTTAGGAATTGTGGGAGTTGAAGTCCAAAAACATCTGAAGGCCCAAGTGGGCCCATTACTGATCTACACTGTAGAATTACAACTCCCATGATTCCATAGCACTGAACCATGGCCTTTAAAGTGGTGCCAAACTGCATTCATTCTACAGTGTAAGTCTGCCCTTAAGCAGATCCCTTGTAACTTTGATATCAAACTTGGATCAATAAACTGTTCCTCTTGATAACTTTGTTGTGCCCTGCTGCAGGAGACAACCAGGAGCCGGAGCACCTGCCATCCAGCTTTGCTGCCTTGCTTAGCTCTGGGACTTCCAAAGAGTGTGCAGCTTATAGGTGAGTCCATAAGGCCTGGGTGGAATTCAATAACAACAACAGCCATTAGTAGTAACTTAGAGCCAGACTGAGTGTTACTGAAAGACATATTTCTTGCCTATTCTTTCTTTTGGCATCTACTTGTGCTCTCAAGCACATTAATACTTCGTTTTCAAAAGATGCATTCACGTACGCACAGCCAACATATAAAAGTAGCTTTTGTATTTTTTTTATTTATTTAAGAGAGGTTTGAATACAAAGGTCAGCAAAAAAACCATGCACTGCTTACAGCCACATATTCCATTGGACACAAACATACAGAATCACACTACAATTTTTCTGGAGACAAACCAAAGGTCATATGACCCAATTGAGACATGTATAATGTTGTGAAGGTTTCAGACCTTGTAGTCTACAGCCCACTTCAGCCAACAACAACGACGCCGTTTCTGAGGCATAGTATGCACTATTTTTATTTTAATAAATAACGCTCAGAGAAAAAAACATGTGTGAACCATTTGTACACATTCAGTTTTGACATCCCTCAAACATTGCGCAATATCCAAGTCGGGCCATAATGGTCATAATTTGTTTGCCAGGAACAATATTGATGTATTTGTAATGGTTTGTAGGGCAGCTGCTAAAACTATAGAAGGATAACATTTTACTGTTTTTAAGCACAGTGGTCCTAAACTTGGAACAGGAGTTCAAACATTTCCTACAATTTGAAACACTAATCTAGCTGAAAAAGATGCAATAAAGATTTTAAAAATGTGTCTCATTGCCTGCTATCCCATTGCCGAAAAACCACCAAATAAGTATATTCACATGTTTCTTTAGCCTTCAAATTCCATGGATACCTTACCTGTCAGAAACCTCAAAAAGCACTACTGTATCTTTTGGGTCCCATTTTTAATATTAAGAAAAGACTTCACGGAAAGAGATGGTGTGAAAATTATGAAAGAGGAGTTTCTGATTCACCCAATATCTTGTATATATTTTGACTAAAGCCCCTACGATCCCCAACAACTGGATTCAACCTATGGAACTTGTAGTGCAAAAGAGCTGGGAGGCATCTGGTCGCTACTCTTGCTATAAGGGTTGCTATGATTTTTCAGTAGTTCCACAATGGGCAGGAATTCAAACATTCTGGAAAAGCAACACATAGTTGTTTTCCTATCATGGATCTCCTGAATGTGTAAAGTCTCTATATTATGCCTCTCAAGCCATCAATTTTTGTTGGAGAGGCCATCGTGTGATAACAAAAGGACCGTCTCCATTGTGGAATTTCCTCTCTTTGGACGCCATGTTCTCTCATCAGCTCAATATTGGCTTCCTCCCAGTTGTAAATTAAAACTTGCTTTTTAAAGTAAAAGTCCTTGAAATCTAAGAATCTCATTCAGTCTTTTTTATATACAGTTGTCCCCTCCACATTTGCAGTTTTGACTTTTGTAAATTTGACCATTCACGGATTTGGTTTAAAATGGTCTCTAGGAGGACCTGGAGACTTCTAGACAGAAGATCTAAGTTTGCCAATGTGATTGTATGGTCATATTCCAGCAGAAATTGACCATGGAGTTACGCTGGAAGTCTTAGGAATTCCTAAAGATTTTTTTTTATCATTTCAGGAGCGACTTGAGAGACTGCAAATCACTTCTGGTGTGAGAGAATTGGCCGTCTGCAGAGACATTGCCCAGGGGATGCCTGGATATGTTACCATCCTGTGAGAGGCTTTTCTCATGTCCCCACATGAGAAGCTAGGGCTGTCAGATGGGAGCTCACCTCATCTTGCGGATTCGAACCACCAACCTTCAGGTCAGCAGTTCAGCTGGCACCCATTGCGCCACTGCGGCTCTTCCTAGAGAGATGTTCTCTCAAGTTAAAAAAATAGCAATTCCTATTCACACGTTTCCCATTTTCACAGTTGTGCCTCTTTCCCCAGTGATTGTGGAGGGCTGTTTGTATATACTGTTTTAATGCTGACATTTAAATTAAGCAAATTTTAATATGCTTTTAGAACATACATTATTATTAATATATTTCTGTCTTATCTCGTTTTCCCCCAAATCACTACAATCTGCCCAGAGATATTATGACATGATCTTATGACTGCAACACCAATGCCTTATTTTATTTATTTACTACTAAGACTATTTTTAACCTACTGCCATATTTAATTTTGAACAGTGCTTCTGTTTAAAAAGAAGAGCCATGTCAGTGCCAATAGCTTCCAGATCTCACATTGCAGGGATGTGATTTCTTTCGGTGGCTCCCAGTGATGTCATTCCATCAGCACAAAGAAGACTGTTTGTTGGTGGACTCGATCCCTCCTCTGATCTACTCCAGAGCAGGATGTACAAAAGGGAGAGATCTGTTCATGCAACAATGAAGCCCTTTCCTCCAAAATGGAAAATTATACAAACATACACACACAAATGTATCTGTGTGATTACACTATATGAAATTCCATCACACAGGATTACACAACAGGACATTCTCAACAGTTGGATTTTTTTTCAAACTCAAACTTCAAAACATAGGTCATTATGCTGCTAGATCAGTTTTGTATAGGGAACCTAGGCATTAAGCATAACACAGCCTAATAAAACAAATTCTTGGTGTCTTGGTTTTCAGGCATATTCCTGGGGTTATTTGGGGCACTGGTTCAGAAGGTTGAACTGGATAGCTCTAGTTTCTTACATATGGTCATCATGATGTTCTATGGGCAAGCAGATGAAGAGTGGGAGACGGCATGTTCTGTATCGCAAAGGCTAGAGCTGAGAGGGGGAAACTGGTGCCATTTTTGGAATCAGCAGGGCAGATGTACCCAGAAACTGGTCTAACATTTGAGGCACCAAAATGTTTGTTGAGCAATGATAGCTGGAGTTCTTGCTTGCTCAGACACTCCGAGATTCCTCTGCAGTGCAGTCCTGCAGAGGAAATTTGGGTAGACTATCCAGCATACCCTCCATTTCCATATAGAGCAGGCACGGGCAAACTTCGGCCCTCCAAGTGTTTTGGACTTCAACTCCCACAATTCCTAACAGTCGCATTCCCCTTTCTTTCCCCCCTCAGCAGCTTAAGCAGAAGGAGCCTGAGACTGTTAAGAATTGTGGGAGTTGATGTCCTAAACACCTAGAGCAGTGTTTCCCAACCGCTGTGACACGGCACAGTAGTGTGCCGTGACGGACCTCCTGCTGTGCCGCGAGAAAAGCTCTCTGCCCCCTTCCTTCCTCCCTCCTCCTGCCGAAATCCTGCTGCTTGGGGGAGGAGGAGGAAGGGCCAGGTGGCGGTGAAAAAAAAAGGGGGCGGGGCGCTGCCTCCTTCGGCCATTTTCCCAGCCAGCCTCCAATCTGCCATGACTCCCGCCCCTCGCTCGCACTGTCCCCTCAAGGCTGGAGAAGCTGTGGGAGAGCTGAAGCCAGGGGAAGGGGGCGGGGCATGGTGCGGCCTGGCTCCGCCCCCTCCCTGGCTTCGGCACTCCCAGCAGCTGCTCCCAGGAGGCCACCATCCCCCAGCTGTTCTTTACTGTGTTAGAGTGTCATTTGTGTCATTTTGGTTGGTGGTGTGCCCCTGGATTTTTTTCAATATTAAAAGTGTACCGCGGCTCAAAAAAGGTTGGGAAACACTGACCTAGAGGACCCAATGCCTGATATAGAGGCATTGTAGCATGAAAATGCTTGGTCAGTATCCTGCAAAAACTGGTTGCTCATCATACAATGTATTCCAGATTCTTCTGCAACACACTAAAATTCCCTGCAGATGCATGGAAAGAGTTCCCTGAGGACAAAAAACATCACTGTGCTCAAACTTCATTCAGAAAGCAGAACTGTATCTAGACAATTACACAGAGCCCCTGGTTGGTCTCGGCTCTAAACAGTGTGCATTCAATAACAAATGCATGGAACTGTGGTCAGATCCCACATGAGCGAGTTTCAAACCTTTCAAAACAGGTCTCCTCTGGGAGGAACAGTGAACAACCCCAAACAAAAATCTGTCAAACCAAAGTTACATCGGGTTGTTGTGAGTTTTCCATGCTGTATGGCCATGTTCCAGAAGCATTCTCTATTTTATTATTTATTGATATGTGGTATTTATATGCCGCCCTTTTCAACCCCGAAGGGGACTCAGGGCGGGTCACAGTGTTGGCAACCATTCAATGCCTCTCCTGACTTTTCACCCGCATCTATGGCAGGCATCATCAGAGGTTGTGAGGTCTGTTGGAAAGTAGGCAAGTGAGGTTTATATATCTGTAGAAAGTCCAGGGTGGGAGAAAGAACTCTTGTCTGCTTGGGGCAAGTGTGAATGCTGCAATTGGCCACCTTGATTAGCATTGAATGTCTGCCTCAAGCAGACAAGAGTTCTTTCGCCCACCCTGGACATCATTTCACAGATATATAAGCCTCACTTGCCTAGTTTCCAACAGACCTCACAACTTCTGAGGATGCCTGCCATAGATGTGGGTGAAACGTCAGGAGAGAATGCTTCTGGAACATCACCATACAGCCCAGAAAACTCACAGCAACTCAGTGATTCTGGACATGAAAGCCTTCGACAACACAAACTTACATCGGCCATATTGTACAAAACCTCCCCACAATTAACTAACATTAATAGATGTAGTGGCTAATGCGTCATTACTGGCTGCTCCTTGAAATGGTTGGGCTTTTAATTAATTTCTTTTAAACATGGATGGACCTCTTCACCAAGACATGGACATGGGAACATCACATTTTAACTTACATGGGTGGAAAAAATGCTATAATTTCACATTCATCCACTCCTTCATTCATTCTGTATTTACGGACATCTTTTTTTTCCAGTATTTGCCACTCAACACTTCAAACATTATATGGAACAAATGTCAATGATATCTGAGCGGAACAGATGAGTATATTTACACCGTAGCACTTGAATCCATTCTACAGTTATTGCTTTGAAAGTCTGTTCGGTACATAAGCGATTCCTCAGTGTTGTTAGAGAGATTTGCTAGCCAGTTGATTTTGACATCACAATAAACCCCAGTATCTGCAATTCCATCCCATTATAAAGATCACACAGTATATAAAATATGTATTCCAATATCAGAAGATGCCATACATTTGTTTCGTAGTGGAATACAGCCCTTTTGACATCTTAAAAAAAATGTGCATGTGATATATTGTCTGAAATAACAGCTTTCTTGCAACACTGAACAAAAAAGCATGAGCATTCATTAAAAAAAAACAAACCACATAAAGGAGAGAACAGACTTGTAAGGTAAAGGTAAAGGTTTCCCTGACATTAAGTCTAGTCGTGTCTGACTCTGAGAGGTGGTGCTCACTTCCATTTCTAAGCCAAAGAGTCGGCGTTGTTCATAGACACCTCCAAGGTCATGTGGCCAGCATGATTGCTTGGAGTGCCATTACCTTCCCATAGAAGTGGTACCTACTGATCTACTCACAATTGCATGTTATTGAACTGCTAGGTTGGTAGAAGCTGGGGCTAACATCAGGAGCTCAACCTGCTCCCCGGATTCAAACCCCCAACCTTTCAGTCAGCAAGTTCAGCAGCTCAGCAGTTTAACCCACTGCGCCACCAGGGGACCCATAAATATATGAATGTCAGGGACATTTCAAAGAGCTATTCACGGACTGGTCCACCTTCCATCATCTTAATCTTTAGTATCTCCTTCTCTTACTTTCATACACATTATATATGCAATCACAGTGTAAATGCAATGATATAACACACATCCTCCACCCAATTCTTCTCAGTGGCGGATTATTATAATGGACTGGGAGTTTTAAAATTACTTTGAATAAATAAGCTTGTATTGTTATTTCTCCGCTTATGAGACAGTTTTCGAGAAAAAACAATCCATAATCCAAGGAAGTTTTTAAAACACTCTTGTTGATAACTCCTATCTTCCCTCCTCAACTGTTGAAAGAAAACTAAACAGAATGTGAAAAGGAGAGAAAAAGAATCAGAAAATATGAGCCACAAACGAAGCATCAGAAAAAGGTTAGCAGCATCAAATGACAATCAATGGAAACGCAGATGGAAATGAAGATTCAGACATCATTGTGTGACACGACAGTAAAGCAAGAGGCACGATCCTAAAGCTACATGGATGCACAGTAGAGTCTTGCTTGTCCAACCTTCGCTCATCTAACATTCTGTATTATCCAATGCAGTCTGCCTCTCGCCCGGCTCCCCACTGTTTCAATACATCGCGATGTTTTGGTGCTAAATTAATAAATACAGTAATTTCTACATAACGTTACCGTGCATTGAACTGTCTTTCCTGTCGATTTGTTGTAAACCATGATGTTTTGGTGCTTAATTTGTAAAATTATAACATAATTTGACATATAATTTTTCCTTATAATCCAACATTCCGCCGACCCGTTTATGTTGGATAAGCGAGACTCTACCTTACATGCCCATTGCCAACAAGAATTGAATAGCTTGGCCAAGCCCTGGAACAATCTTTAGATCTCCAGATGTTTAGGACGACAGCACTCACAGCTCCTTACCATAGCCATGCAGGGTGTGGCTAATGGGAATAGTAGGTTAACATATTTGGACAGCCAAAGGTTCCCCGATCTTGTTCACAGCAATACTTTTCAAATAGTGTGCTTTTCCTCCATGGCAGGGGATTGGACTAGATGGCCCATGTGATCTCCTCCAACTCTATTATTCGATGATGCTATGAAAAGTTACTTTTTTGATTATCATTTCTAGAATTCCACAATCACTATGGTCTTCTCCACCTGCTGCAGCAAACCCCCCCCCCCAACTTTAGATGACTGAAAAGGCGACAAAGCTGGTCCTTTAGTAGTACTAAGGCAGGCACGTGCAAACTTCAGCCCTCCAGGGTGTTTTGGACTCCAACTCCCAGAATTCCTAACAGCCTCGGGGGGGGGGGGGAGGAAGGGACCTGAGGCTGTTAGGAATTGTGGGAGTTGAAGTCCAAAACACCTGGAAGGCTGAAGTTCACTCATGCCTAGCTTAAACTCTGTTTTAGTCCTTGGCCATTGCCCTGCGGGGGGTCCCTCAGGGATTTCCAGTAGTTGGATGCAAAATAGAGGTGTAAGTGGGGAAACCTTTAACCCATTTCTCCATCTTTAGATATTTTCCGGCATATAAGATGACTGGGTGTATAAGACGACCCCCAACTTTTCCAGTCAAAATATAGAATTTGGAATATAATCGCCGTATAAGACTACCCCTCTTCCAATGCACACCAAATAAAAATTTAAAAAGCATCATATTTGATTTCAATATGGTAATTTTCCTATTCCCGTACCTCCTTCTCTGCCTCTCAGATCTCGCACCTGCGCACCTGCACCGCTTCACTGCAATCATCAGAAGCGAGATCTGAGAGGCAGAGGAGGAGGTATGGTAATAGGATAAAAGGGTTGGCAAGACAGGTAAAAGAGTTGTGTTTTTCTGGGCTCAGAGCCACTCTATCTCTTTTTTTCCATACCCCGGGCACCCCGGACACCTGCAGCTTCCTCCGCCCTTCACTTACAGGTCCTTCTCAAAAAATTAGCATATAGTGCTAAAGTTCATTATTTTCCATAATGTAATGATAAAAATGAAACTTTCATATATTTTCGATTTATTGCACACCAACTGAAATATTTCAGGTCTTTTTTTCTTTTAATACTGATGATTTTGGCATATATATCTCAAAAAATTAGCATATTCCATCCGACCAAATATGCTAATTTTTTGAGACAGTATTTTTGGGTTTTCAGGAGCTGTATGCCAAAATCATCAGTACAAAACAAAAGAAGACCTGAAATATTTCAGCTGGTGTGCAATATCATATAGTTTAATTTGTATCATTACATTATGGAAAACAATGAACTTTAGCACTATATGCTAATTTTTTGAGAAGGACCTGTACACCTTCGTGGTGAGGCGCCCCTTCACCTCACCATGGGGACCGCATTAAGTCCACGAATCCTGATGAATGGATTTTTTTCTAACGTACTTGTACAGCGTCGCCCTTAATGCTTTCATACAGTCACTGCATAAGACAAGGACGTGGCCACTGCCATTTTTGAGCCCCCCCCACCATATGCAGCAACCACAGATTCTCCAATCCGGATTGGAAGTTTCAGCACCCGCTCTATAAAACAACTCCCGGCATATAAGACGACTCCTATGTATGAGACGACCCCTGACTTTTGAGGTTTTCTTGGGTTAAAAAGTAGTCTTGTACGCCAGGAAATATGGTATATGCTGACTTGCAGAAATCAGTCATTTGTAGCCTGAAGCCAGAACACATGTGGCTGATCAACCTCAGAATATAGTCAAGATGGTGAAAGTTATTAATTGTTGATTAACACAAACTTTCCCCTTTTACCTGAACCTATTGGGGAGGACAAGAGTCCTCCTCTCCTGTCTGCTGAGTAGAGGGCAAACTCCTCTTTGCACTTTGGGGCAGAAGTAAGATGAGGACATAGCTCTCACAGTCAGGAAGTTCTTCCTAATGTTCAGGTGGAATCTCCTTTCCTGTAGTTTGAAGCCATTGTTCCACATTCTAGTCTTCAGGGCAGCAGAAAACAAGCTTGGTCCCTCTTCCCTAGGCTTCCCCTCACAGCTGAATAAGAGCTGGCAACCTTAATCCCAGTTAAGACAAAGCATTTGCACTGAATTCCAATCTGAAATGCCCCGTTAAACTGAACACCCTGGCTGCATCCTTTTGCCATTGGAGAATGTGAACCTGTTGTCCTCAATAAAGACTTTTACTTAAGCTCATCAGGCAACTGAATGCCTGTCATAAGATATCAAAGGCATGCTTTTGCACTTGTTTTTTCTATGGGAGCCATGTGCTCAAAGAGTAGCATCACTGCCAAATCCAAAGGCTAAAGGGCCCGGTGCCCAAATTGACATCACCTGCAAACATGTGTGTCCAGTTTCTATTAGGCTAATAATAATGGAAGTGTGAGCATTAAAACTTGGCAGCCAGAACCCAAGGAATGCATTACACTTTATGTAATAAGTACTTATACCAAATCATTGCATGTAATGTATTCCCCATCATTATTGTGGATAATCACACTCTTATCATAATGAGGGGCCATTTTGCTGAGTTCCATGGGACTTTGTGTCATGCAAATATGGACAGGACAGTAACAGTAAGACATAATCAGATGCAAGTTTATTCAGAAGTCAGTCTGAGGACAACAGGGCTTAATCCTGGGTGAATGTATTACTGGTGCTCATCTCCATTTCTAAATCAAAGAGCCAGTGTTGTCCGCAGACACCTCCTAGGCCATGTGGCCGGCATGACTGCATGGAGTGCCATTACTTTCCTGCCAGAGTGGTATCTATTGATCTATTCACATTTGCATGTTTTCAAATTCCTAGGTGGGCAGAAGCAGGGGCTAACAGCGAGAGCTCACCCTGCTCCACAGATTTGAACCGCCGATCTTTTGGTCAACAAGTTCAGCAGCTCAGTGGTTTAACCTGCTGTGCCACCAGGGAGTCCCAAATATTAAGCTAAATCAGTGGTTCTCAACCTGTGGGTCCACAGATGTTTTGGCATTCAACTTCCAGAAATCCCAACAGCTGGTAAGCTGGCTGGGATTTCTGGGAGTTGTAGTGCAACTATGTTGGAGACCGACTATGTGACTAATGTTGCTGTCCTTGAGCAAGCAGGGATCACCAGCATTGAGGACATGCTATTGAGAACACAGCTGCGCTGGGCAGGGCACATCTCTAGGATGGAGGACCACCGCCTCCCAAAGATACTATTCTATGGTGAACTTGCCACGGGTCAGCGCAAGAGAGGCACCCCCAAAAAGAGATATAAGGACTCCCTGAAACAACATCTCAGGCTCGGCCAGATTGATCACCAACAATGGTCCACCCTGGCCTCACATCGGGAGGCATGGAGACGCACTATCCACAATGCTGCGGCCTCTTTCGAGAAGACACGCCGAATGGGTCTCGAAGAGAAACGACAACGCAGAAAGAACCGCAACTTGGAAACAACATCACCCAAGGAGACTTTCTGCTGTGCTTTCTGCAACCAAACTTGCCTATCTCAGATTCACCAATGCGCTTGTAAAAAGTGTGGGATGAGTCCTTCCTAAGTCCTTCCTAAGAATCTTCGTTTGCGAAGTAATGCTGAGAGAGAGTCCAAAACACCTGGGGACCCATAAGTTGAGAACTACTGAGCTAAATCCTATAATAGTCAGAATTAGAGCTCCTTCCATTGGGGGAATGAAAGGAGATACACTACCCCAAAATTGCATTAGAGGGGTGGGAACTCCTCCAGAGCTGTTTATAGGCTGTGCAAAGAATGTGAAGGGTTGTGCGACTGGGCCAACACTAGAGCTAGATCCTGGTCAGCTGAACAACTGTTTTCTCTCCCCCACCCCATATTTTACAGTAACAAACATAATCAACACACAAAGAGCATGCACCTCAGTTTGAAGCAGATCACACATTTTTATCCAGAACTATCCAGTTGATAAAATTAGCAATTAACACAAGATTACGTACAATAAAGCATATCTCCAAAAGTCAACATGGGGAAGAGAAAGGATTGCTATTTTCATTCGCAAATTAGTAACTTTGTACTGTGTTGTGTTGCATTTAGAGTGGACTGACGTTGCCAAAATTTTTTTTCAGGCTGTAACTCAGTTCCTATTGGCCAGATTTCCTGTGGTGCACAATGATGCTCTCAATCTCTAAGCAAAGTCTTGTCTACTCAGGAGAAAATACTTCTGGAACATGGACATACAGCCCGGAAAACTCACAGTAACCCACTCTTGTCTACTCTTTTATTTGTAAAATCACTTCGTTTTAATAATTTGAATGATCATCCAATACCTTTGAAGGAGCCCCTGGTGGCGCAATAGGTAAAACCCTTGTGCCAGCAGGACTGCTGACCAAAAGGTCAGCGGTTTGAATCTGGGAAGTGGGGTGAGCTCCCGTCTGTCAGCTCCAATTTCTCATGCGATAAAATAAAAAGCGATAAAATCCCTATCAATAGGATGGTAAGACATCCGAGCGTCCCCTGGGCAACGTCATTGCAGATGGCCATTTGTCTCACAACAGAAGTGACTTGCAGTTTCTCAAATCGCTCCTGACACGGAAAAAAAACCCCCTTTGAACTAAACTAAACATGCAGCATGCAATATCTAGATATGACCATGTCTCCATAATGCAAAATTGATTCTAGAATACCCACCAGTTCTTTTATGCTCATAACAACAGTACTATGTAACCAGCTGAATTTTTTTCTAAGTAAATACTTATAGGGTTAGCGTATAAGTACCTAGTCAAATATCTAGCCATACCACAATTGCAACATAGACTACTTTTGAGTTCAAAATGATCTAGCCTACTACTTGGAGTACCAACATTCTTCCCTTAAACAACTTCTAATGATGTATTCTCCTATTGCACTCTGCCTTCCTTGCTAATAAATATAGTTATCATTTAGTCTAGTTCATAAAGGGATCACACCAAACTCTTTGTACTTTAAGTTGAATACTAAAATAAAATAAGTTTTTGATGGGAATTTCCCATTTTATAGCCATTTATGAAAATATATATAAAATGTTTGAAAGATAAGTGTTTGACATCCTACTTATCCTCCAGAAATGTCAAAAGTGATATTATTACAATCCCAGGCATTGGGGATGTGGGAGGACCTCAATTTTTAGGGTGACATATTATCCTCTACTTTACACATCATTAAAGGATGGATATAATATAACATCGGGACAGATTCCACTCACTCCCAAACTAGATTGCCAGCAAGTCTCCTAAAATTAACCTTCTCTATAACCATCTTCTGTCTAGGTTAGTAACAAGGAGTGAGGAGTAACCTATATTTTCAAGATTGCTCGAGTTGAGCTGCGATTTCTAGTAGGTGCCAACGTTTATTCTCCCTTGGCATTAGTTAACAATGGAAGAGAACCACAGGCCTATATTTATTGTCGCGGTCAGACCACATCGAAATCATTATAAAGGATCTTAGTTTCCTCCAAAAAATTTCCTCTAATGCAGGGACTGGGAACCTTTTTGACTCAGAGAGCCATGAAAGCAAAATATTTGGAAATTTATTTCAGTGAGAGCCATATAATATATATAATATATTTTAAGACTGAACTCAACTAAATTTGATTATATACGTACATATTATGAGAAAAGGATTCCCCCGGCAGAATGACGGGACACTTCAGACCTGGCTCTGCAAAAGGCATGCTCAGGACTCTGGGAAAGAAGAGAAGACGGAAGGAAGGGGGAAAGAAAAGGGGAAAGAAAGACAGAGGAAATAAAGGAGGGAGGGGGAGAGGGAGAAAGAAAAGAAGAACAAACTATGGAAAAGGAAGAAAAGAAAAGCAGGAGAGGGACAAGGAGGGGAAAAGAAAGAAGGAAATGGGGAGAGAGGAAAGGAAAGGGTGGGGAAAAGAAAGGAAAGGGAGTGAGGAAAAAGTAAAATAATGAAGGGAAAAGAAGAAAAGAAAGAAGGGGAGAGAGGGGGAAGTGAAAAGAAAGGAAGGAGAAGGAAAGGCCGACTTGGGGGAAAAGAATAAAAGAGGAAGGAAGGAAGGAAGGAAGGAAGAGGGAGGGAGAATGGAGGAAAGAAGGAAGGGGAGAGAGGAGGGAAAAGGAAGGAGAGAAGGAAAGGGTGATGGGGGAGAAAGAAAGGAAGGAAGAGGGAGAATGGAGGAAAGAAGGAAGGGGAGAAAGGGAGGGAAAGGAAGGAGAGAAGGAGAAGGAAAGGGTGAAGGGGGAGAAAGAAAGGAAGGAAGAGGGAGAATGGAGGAAAGAAGGAAGGGGAGAGAGGGCCCTGAGTGCAGTGAGGGATGAGGAAGAAGTGGCGATGGCGGTGTGGAAGCGGCAGTCGTGGCACATTTGCGTCACTCCTCCCCGCTGCATGCTGGCAAACTGAGACTTGGGCTGCTCTGGAGAGCCAGATGCAATCATGAAAAGAGCCACACCTGGCTCCCAAGCCATAGGTTCCCTACCCCTGCTCTAATGTTTACACTGGATAGGCTATGGTTACCTTTCAACCATGATCTAAACTGAGAGTCCAATGGTGACTTGGAATCCATCCGATCCATTTGGACATTATGGCAATCTGAATTTCTAAATTTTTTATAATTTTCATACTTTTATAATTTTATCAGTGAGATTTTTATGTGCTGTGGTTATACTTATGCCATTGTATTTATACTTATGTATTGTTGTCTGCATGTGCCACTTGGAGTGCTTCTGTGAGCTGCCCTGAGTCCCTTTGGGGAGATGGTGGTGAGGTACAAAATAAAGATTTATTATTATTATAGGAGTGTTTGAAAGAGAGGAATTGAGGTGAAAGAACCGTAACTTATTCACAATGGCAAAACTATAGTTTGGCTATGACATCTAAACCAGGCCATAACGTTTGTCAAATGGGGAATGAATCAATCACCTCTTAAAAGCATTTATTGTAGCCTTTTTCTATGTACTGACGTGGGTCCTAAGATCTGCCAGGGAGGACCTTCTCTTGGTCCCACCTCCGTCTCAGGTGCGGTTGGTGGGGACGAGAGAGAGGGCCTTTTTGGTGGTGGCGGCCCCCCGAATAGGGAGACTAGGGAGCCTAATCTCCCTCAAGAGATTAGGGTAGCCCCCACCCTCCAGGTTTTTCAGAAACACCTGGAAAAATGGCTTTTTACACAAGCTTTTGACCATGTTTAGGGATTAGTGAGTGGTCATTGTTGCACTCTTTGATATTGTACATAGCTGCTATTTTACAGTTGTCGAGTTTTTTAAGGATCTTTAATTGATAGGGGTTTTATTGCTTTTTTGTGTGCAATGGGGTTAATTTTATTGTTATTAATTTTACCTTTTTATATTTTGCTGTATTTGTTTTGTGTTGCACTACTGAGATTGTGACAGGTCACAACCGAAGGGTCTGACAGAGAGCGTCAAAGGGCAGGATGGGCTCTCTAGCCTTTTGGCAACCATCCTAGGAGAAGGAAAACTGATTTCAAACCCGGGCAGACAGTGTTTGTTTAACCCTGTAAGGTCAAACATCTAAGAGAAGGTAACTCGAACCAAACCTACGACCTGAGGACCTCGCTGCCACCGTCCTAAGCTTGCTAGGCCCCGGCAGACGAACTTTTGGTTTAAAGGGTGAGGCCAGTTCTGTGCACGCAGCGCTCCACCAGAAATCCATTGCACAGGCTCGGAGGACACATCCAACCTCCGAATCATCAACACGCTTGTAGAAAGCGTAGGATGAGTCTTTCCGGCATCTTCGTTCGCAAAGAAAAGCCAAAATACTGAGATTGTGGCGGGATACAAATAAAGTTATTATTATTATTATATTGTTGAAGGCTTTTGTGATTGGAATCACTGGGTTTTTGTGTGTTTTCCGGGCTGTATGGCCATGTTCCAGAAGCATTCTCCCCAGACTACATAGAGAAGCCATTGAAATCCACAAACATGTGGGCAATTTCAACAGAAAGTAAGAAACCATGAAAATGAACAAAATCTGGATACCAGTATTAAGAAAACCCTCTAAAATCATAACAGTAAATAAAGAACAACACTCAAGAAAAGGAGAATTCCAGACAAGAAACAACTAAGGCCAACGAAACACAAAGAATTCCCCCAGGCAGGAAGCAGCAAAACCTTGACAACTGCTAGGCCATTCAATGCTATTCAAGGTGGCCAATTGCTTCATTCACACCCACCTCAAACAGGCAAGAGTCCTTTCTCCCACCCTGGACATTCCACAGACATAGCAGCACCAATTTCCGAGTTTCCAGCACACCTCACAAGCTCAGAGGATGCCTGCCATAGATGCAGGCAAAATGTCAGGAGAGAATGCTTTTGGAACATGGCCATACAGCCCGGAAAACACACAAAAACCTATTGTTATTGTTATTATTATTATTATTATTATTTTAGAAGCAGTACAGTAAAGAGATATGCCAAGGGAGAAATTGAGTTTTTTAAAAATGTCAATTACATCTGTCAATGATTTGTTTTCGTTATCCTCCTGTTTTAAGAATTAAGAATAAAGAGCAAGGGAAGGAATTAAAACAAAGCAGAAAGCGAAATGCCAACATGCAAAACAAAACAACAGTGAAGTGAGATCTGTAGCCAACGGCATGCAAAGCTGTGAAGTCCAAATGATGGGAATGTTTCAACAGAAAGTTGCATTCAGTCCCAATGGATAGGCATGCTTTTTCCGCAACAGCAGATGCTGAAGAAGAATGGATGCAAACAGGGGTGGTCCTTCCGATTCCGTGACCTACGCGGCTGCGTAGGGCGCTACTGGCTGGGAGGGCACCACCGGCTGGGAGGGGCGTCACCGCGCCGCCTCTGCGCCCCCACTGCCGCTGCACTGCCCTGTGCCGCCGCTACGCCAGGTGTGCCCAGGCGCGCCTCCACAGCCGGCCCCACCAGCCGCGCATGCGCAGAAGCACCCCAAAGGTGCCGTAGCGCCTGTAGACGTTTCTGCGCATGCGCGAACATCCGCGCACGCGCACTGCCTCCCGAGCGCGCCTGCCGCTTTGGAGCCAGCGCGCATGCGCAAAACCTGCGTACACGCGCGCTGGCTCCAAAGCGGCAGGCGCGCTGGGAGCCAGTGCGCGTCTTGCGGATGTTCACACGCTGGAGGTGCGCCGCAACTGGTGGGGCCAGCTGCGGAGGCGCCCGCACGCCCGGGCGTGGCAGTGGCGGCGTGGCAGTGGCGGCGGCGGCGGCGGCGGTGGCAAGTGGCGGCAAGTGGTGGGGCGGGGGGAAAATTTCTTTGCGTACCCCCCCCAAGATTAGGTTAGACCGCCCCTGGATGCAAATAGTATTAAAAATGAATTACTGGATTAAAGCTGAACTATTTAAGCCCATCGAATACTTAGAGACCTGCCTTACACATGCTCGCTTTGAAATTAGTCCCACTTATATTTTTATTTACTTTTATTTACTTTATTTCTTAATTTTGAGTTGTACCCAAAAGATTGCAACACTAATAAATTTTCTGTTTTGAATAACTTGCTTAGGTGTGCGTATACAGAGAGATTGTCAACTGTTTGCCAAGGTGGAAGATCACAAGTAGTTGCTTAGTGGACTATAGTTCCCAGTATCGCCTAGCACAGGGCTGCCCAGGAATTCGATCACGATCGATCAGTCGATCCTGCGACGAAGGAGGTCAATCCCAGGATGGGGTGCTTCTCAGAGAGGGGCGGAGCCAGGCCGCGCCAAGCCCTGCCCCTCCCCCTCCTTATGCACCCCCAGTAGCTTCTCCAGGCTTGAGGATGGCAGTGCCAAGCCAGCCTTGTGCTAGCTATGTCACCACTGGCTTGGCATTGCCATCCTCAAGCCTGAGAAGCTGCTGAGAGCTCAAAGCCAGAGGGAGGGGGCAGGGGCTTGGTGCGGCCTGCCTTCGCCCCCTCTGGCTTCCGCTCTACCAGCAGCTTCTCCAGGCTTGAGGATGGCAATGCCAAGCCAGTGGTGGCATAGCTAGCACAAGGCTGGCTTGGCACTGCCCTCCTCATACCTGGAGAAGCTGCTGGTAGAGCTGAAGCCAGAGGGGGGCGGAGCCATGCCATGCCAAGCCCCGCCCCTCCCCAGCCTAGAGGAGGTAGGTAGATCTTTCTGACTTGGTATTAGTATAAGTAGCTCACATGCTGACTGACTGACTGACTGACTTTATTATTTCTGAGTCGCCCTCCACATTAGTGCTCCGGGCGACTTACACACAACAAATTCCACAATTAAAATAGAGTATTTAAAACTAGATTAAAATATTCAGTGGTTAAATGCAGGGGCCAGGCTCGGTATTTGAGTTCCTGGTTCTGCATTAACCATGGGCTTTCCTAAATAGCCAGGTCTTCAGAGCGGTCAGGAACTGGGGCAGGTCGAGGGAGGCTCTCTGGTCCGGTGGCATCGAGTTCCAAAGAACGGGGGCCACAACGGAGAACGATCTCCGTCTCGTGGTCTCCAGGTGGGCCTGCTGAAAAAGTGTGGGCACCCCTGGCCTAGCAAATAGGGCCATTAGCTTATACCGGTTGTGGACGTTCATCCCAAAAGTAGTATATCTAAGATCTGCATAGGATATTGTGAGAGGTTATGTTTGAATTGTTACGTCATAAGCCATAGCAGCATGTATTAGAAGGTAAACGGAGACAGCAGTATTTCATCCTTCGAGTTAATCTTCTACATTTAGATACTGACTTTCAGAAAACAAACACGCACGCACACACATATAAAAACAAAGTTTTGCAAGGAACAGTTAATACCCCACCAGGACTGTTTTTTGAAACTCTCTAAAGAACCAAACAAGAACAGAAATAGGTTAGTCATTAGGAAAAAAGCTAAGGCACTAGCACTGCAGCCGATAAAGGAATCAAAACAACCTTGCACACTAAGTTGACAAAACCTTCAAGCTATTATGTCCACAGAAGGGTATTGGTACTATCACCCATTTGCTAGAATAAATTATTAGATGAGGGAGAGGGATGGTGGGGAAAAGTCATATCCTTTCTGTTCCTTCAATTAAAAAATAAAATAAAATAAAAAGATTACACTGTTCTCCCAGAGAGTGCTGCTTCGGTTACAGGAACGGTTTCTATAGTAAACATCATCTACAGAATTGAGGGGACAGCTTGGGCTCATCTTGGACTTTCCTCTTTCTCTTCTGACATCCTAAGATGACGCTAGTCTTTATCTCTCTTTTCCAGGCATGATTTGCAGGTGAAGCAATCAGATCCGTATCTCTTTGTTGCCTCTAGAATTAACAGGAGGCAGTTCTCCCATCTGTTGCACAGGCGTCTTTTTTATATAAAAAAGTAGCATCACAATTTAATAAATATCGGTTGCTGGCTCTCCTTTTGCACCGTCTCGCTAAGGGGAAAGACACTAGAGATCGCTACATCCACTATGCCTTGGCAAAGCTCTGGATACAGTTTCCTAAAAATCAAAAACCAAGAAGAGAAGGATTAAAATCATAAATTAAGCACCGATCCAGAATAATTCATGCACAAGCATAGTATTTATTTATTTATTTATTTCTATTTAAAACTTTTATACCCCGGCCTTCTCACCTTCTCATCGGCAAACAGTATTCAGTGCTAACATTTAAAATCTAAAAACATCATAGCAGCCAAGCTACTAACGGGAGCGGGGTACAGGGAGTGCACAACTCCCCTGTTGCACCAGCTCCACTGGCTGCCAATTAGCTTCCGAGCACAATTCAAAGTGCTGGTGTTGACCTACAAAACCCTATATAGGTCTGGCCCAGTTTACCTGTCCGAACGTATTCTCCCCTATGAATCGTCAAGAGTGCTAAGATCGTCTGGAGAGGCCCTGCTCTCGGTCCCACCACCTTTGCAGGCACGTCTGGTGGGGACGAGGGACAGGGCCTTTTCTGTGGTGGCCCCCCTGGCTGTGGAATTCCCTCCCAAATGAAATTAGATCCGCCCCCTCCCTCCTGACTTTTAGGAAGCGGGTGAAAACGTGGCTGTGCAATGAGGCCTTCGCAGAATGAAGGAGATCGCGAAGCGACTAAAGTCGCTAACCACTTGATACGGACCGAATATATGGATTAAGTTGGACTTGATTTTACTTTGGCGAAAGGCTTTTAAAATGTATTTATTGTATTGTATTTTATTGTAAATTTTATTGTAAATTTATGATGCTTTTAGATTTTAAATGTTAGCATTGAATACCTGCTGGTTGCCGGTCTGAGTCCCTCTTCGGAGGTGAGAAGGCCGGGGTATAAAAGTTTTAAATAAAAATAAATAAATAATAAATATAGTTACATCAAATCTGCATTTTATTTATTTATTTATTTTATTATTCGGGCTTCTATGCCGCCGACTCCCTGAGGCTCGCGGCGGCTTACAGGAGCCGAAGGGCACAGTAAAATACAGGCAATAAGCAGTTAAAAACAATTAAAAACAACAGCAGTACAGTAATTAATAACACAGTTAAAACAATGAACAGCACATCATCCTCAGAAGAACGAATAGATGGCAGGGCATGGGCAGGACTTACTCACCAAAGGCCTGCTTAAACAGGTATGTTTTACAGGCCCGTCTAAACGGGAGCAAGTCCTTCATAGCCCGAGTTCCGGCCGGGAGGGCGTTCCACAGCGTAGGTGCTATGACAGAGAACGCCCTCCGGCGGGTAGCAGTCAGCCTTGCGAGTTTAGCTGAAGGTATCTCCAGGAGATTGGAGTCCTCAGACCGAAGTGATCTCGGAGGGCAATATGGGGTGAGACGGTCCCTCAAATACGCTGTATGTCTAATGTCATTCTTTGTGTAAAAGTGTGAAAGTTCTCATACCCTTTCTCTTACTGGACAATTGCAATAAAAAAGAAACTATGCTTTACAGTTATTGAAAAATTATTCATAACATCATCCCTAGGAAATTCTATTAACACGCAACAATAAAAGGGTGCTTACTGGGCACATGCAGGGGCACCGTTGACTTCAATTAGCCAGACTTTCAAGTCTTCATCCACCATGAAGTCAAAGCCAAAGAGCTGGAAACTCTGGTAATGGAGGTGTTTGGTGCTGATTGCAGGTTCTATACACATAAGGCAACTTCTATGAAAAAGCAGGGAACACGGGTGAATCGGTCATCAGAATCATTTCAGGTTTTGGAATATAACAGTTAAGGTGCATTAAACTTAGGAGTTTCAGGATACAAGAGTATATTCGCATGGCACAAATATTGCAGTCTGACACTACTTTAATTAGTATGGCTCTGTGCAAAAGAATCCTGGGATGTGTAGTTTTGCAAAGAAGAGAGCTTTAATGCTGGAGTTCAGTATCCAAGATGATTTACAGGCCCTTCCCAAACAACACACCTCAGAATTCTTTAGGTTATTATTGTTGTTGTTATTAGCATTTATACCCCATTTTATCTCCCCAAAGGGTACTCAAAAGCAGCTTCACATGAAAGTACGAGGGTGGGTCAATAAGTCCGTGACTTTTTGAATTTCCCACCTCTTAACTGAAAGGGCAACACTGCTCCTGTCAACAGGCATCTGTCAGTTGACTCCTGTCAAAATCTGAACAAGCTGCATCATTTGGTTTGTGTTTGACAGCCATTGAGAGCAGACTACCTCGTGATTTGAGGAGAAAATGGAAAAAAGTGAATTTCGTGTGCTCATTAAGCATTATTTTTTGAAGAAAAAACCATCACTCAAACCAAGGCTAAGCTTGATAAATACTATGGGGACTCTGCACCATCAATTTCAATGGTAAAAAAGTGGTTTACTGAATTTCATTGTGGCCGTACAAGCACGGAAGATGCCGAACGTTCTGGACGCCCAGTTGAGGTCTCTACACCCGAAACAATGGAAAAGATTCACGATATGGTGTTGGCTGAAAGGAGATTGAAAGTGCGAGAGATTGTGGAAGCCATAGGCATCTCACATGGCTCAGTGGTTTCAATTTTAAATGATCACTTGGGTATGAGAAAGCTTTCCGCAAGATGGGTGCCGCGTTTGCTCACAATCAACCACAAACGCAATCGTGTGACAATTTCACAGGAGTGTTTGGTGTTGTTCAACCGCAATATTGACGAGTTTTTCTGCCGTTTCGTAACTGGACGAAACGTGGATCCAGAGACCAAACAGCAGTCAAAACAGTGGGTTTCTCGGGTGAATCGGCGCCAAAGAAGGCCAAGGTGGGTTTGTCAGCCAATAAAGTCATGGCGACCGTTTTTTGGGATGCACGCAGTATAATCCACATTGGCTACCCTCAAAAGGGTAAAACAATCAATGGCGAATATTATGTCAACTTATTGGGTCAATTTAAAAAAAAACCCGACTGCATTTGGCCAAGAAAAAAGTTCTTTTGCACCAGGACAATGCAAGGGTGCACACATGTGCAGTTGCCATGGCAACAATCAATGAATTGGGATACGAATTGCTCCCTCATTCACCCTATTCTCCAGATTTAGCCCCGAATGACTATTTCTTGTTTCCAACCCTGAAGAAATGACTCAGCGGAAAGAGATTTGACTCCAACAATGAAATCATCTCACAAACAAATACCTATTTTGATGAACTCGACAAATCTTATTTTTGGAAGGGATAAGAAAAATTGGAGAAACGTTGGACAAAGTGTATAGAGCTCAAAGGAGACCACGTTGAAAAATAAAATGATTTTTTATCCAAAAACCCGTGTTTCATTCAAAAAGTCATGGACTTATTGACCCGCCCTCATATTAATTTTTAGCCCGCCTTTCTCTTGATATAGAACCCAAGGCAGCTAACAGCAAACACGAATTGCTATAGTGATTCTTTCCTGCAGTAATGTTCTCTCTGTAACTAGAACTTGACTTTTACAGTTATGGATTAATTCAAAGACACCCTAAAGCTTTCAAGATTCCCTTAAGAATTCCAGTTTTCTCCAAGATTTAATGTTTCAATACTAAATATTTCTAATCAGAACAAGAATGTCATCAAACAGGAATACAAAGGGATCTTGTAGAATATGTGAGGCTGTCAAAATAAAGTTGGTAGCATATACTTGTACAGAAACATAGAGTTGGAAGAGACCTCATGGGCCATCCAGTCCAACCCCATTCTGCCAAGAAGCAGGAAAATTGCATTCAAAGCACCCCTGACAGATGGCCATCCAGCCTCTGTTTAAAAGCTTCCAAAGAGGGAGCCTCCACCACACTCTGGGGCAGAGAGTTCCACTGCTGAACAGCTCTCACAGTCAGGAAGTTATTCCTAATGTTCAGGTGGAATCTCCTTTCTTGCAGTTTGAAGCCATTGCTCCGCGTCCAAGTCTCCAGGGCAGCAGAAAACAAGATTGCTCCCTCCTCCCTATGACTTCCTCTCACATATATACATGGCTATAATGTTGCCTCTCAGCCTTCTCTTCTTCAGGCTAAACATGCCCAGCTCTTTAAGCCGCTCCTCATAGGGCTTGACAGTTTGAAGCCTAGGTTGGAGTGAGCTCCTGACCTTTAGCTTAGCTTCTGTCTACCTACAGTTTGAAAGCAAATGTGAGTAGATAAATAGGGGGAGGTATTTAAGACACCCATAAGGAAATGCCAGAAAAATGCCAGCGAATTGATCAAGGAGGAAGTTTACAAACAAAGTTCTTCGGCAGGGACGATGGAGTGACAGCACCCCATCCCCATGGCCTGAACCGAGCACAAGCCTCCAAGATGCTGAAGATGGAAAAGCCTATATATACCTCTATCTATGTTCAGCAGTCTGTCTTGTCAGGGTTGAATGTTTGCCGTATATGTGTTCTGTGATCTGCTCTGAGTCCCCTTTGGGGTGAGAAGGGCAGAATATAAATACTGTAAACAAACAAACAAACTACCTGCAAATATTAAAACCAGAAGCAGGGAACACATGAAATTTGAATTTAGTTTATGATTATCCCTAACATTTCTTGAGATACTTCTAGGAGGTATTTGCGCAATTCATGGATGAGCACATTACGCCTAATTAGGAAAACTAACATCAAGTGGAAATCACCTGAATAAAAAAGCAGTCTCTCTCATCCTAAATCTACTTTTAGGATTATTAAATAGGGATTAAAATGGGAAGAAAGAACAACTTTTGTTTCATAGAATCATAAAATCACAGAATCACAGACTTGGAGGAGACCTCGTGGGTCATCCAGTCCAACCCCCACCCAAAAGCAAGAAAATCGCATTCAAAGCACCCCCAACAGATGGCCATCCAGCCTCTGTTTAAAAGCCTCCAAAGAAGGAGCCTCTACCACACTCCGAGCAGAGAGTTCCACTGTTGAACAGCTCTCATAGTTAGGAAGTTCTTCCTAATGTTCAGATGGAATCTCCTTTCCTGTAGTTTGAAGCTATTGTTCCGCATCCTAGTCTCCAGGGAAGCAGAAAACAAGCCTGATCTCTCCTCCTTATGACTTTCCCTCACATATTTATACATGGCCCTCATCATGCCTTCTCTTCTGCAGGCTAAACATGCCGCACCTCATAGGACTTGTTCGCCAGACCATCTCTTGATCATTTTAGTCGCTCTCCTCTGGACATATTCCAGCTTGTCAACATCACTTTTGAATTGTGGTGCCCAGAATTGGACACAGTGCGATTTCAGGTGTGGTCTGACCAAGACAGACTAGAGGGGTGGTCTGACCATGACTTTCCTGGATCTAGACCAGACCTGGGCATCCTACGGCCCACGGGCCGCATGCGGCCCACCGGCCGATTCTGCCCGGCCCACATAAGGGCCCGGCAGGCAGGCAAGCAGAACAGCCAAGGGAGGGAGGGGAGAAGAGGAGGAGCCCTGGAGCACGCGCCGCCTCGCGCGCTCCCCCCTACCTTGCGCTCTTTCCCCACTCTCTTCTGCCTCGCGCTCATTCCCCCCTCCCTCTTGCCTCGCGCCGGTTCCCTGCAGTGAGAGGCTGAGGGCGCGGCGGAGGCAGAGAGAGGGCGGAAGGGGAGGAAGGAAGGAGGGAGGCAGCCAGGAAGACCTGGCTCCCGCCCCGAGTGGGTCATGGAGGCCTCGGGTGACCGAGCTCCCTGAGGGACCGCTGACCTCCACGCCCAAAGAGTCCCCACCTTCCTCCGAGCTCCCTTCGGAGCCCCCCCCCCCCCTCGGCGGGTGAGTGGCAGGCAGGCAGAGAGGGCGAGGAAAGAAGGCAGGCAGGCAGGCAGTCTCTCTGAGGCAGGCCACACACACGCTGCAGGGTGATCCAAGTTTGGACCCTCACACCCACTGCCATAGAGAATCCTGGGCTTTGTGAGGTACATGCAGTCCCCAAGTTACACACACCCCACTTACAAATGACTCACAGTTAAGAACAAGGCTGAGACAACTGGAAGTGAGAGAAATTACCCCTAGGAAGTGAAAATTCGCTTTTAAGAGAGTTATTATCATGGGAAAAGGTGTCTGCACTGAAGCTATTGTTAACATTTTGTTAACCTTTGTTTTGTTACATTTGAGTGAATAAATGTCATTTTTCCTATGACAACCTCTCTTTTTCATTGCTCATAACATATACTCTTATCAGTCTTATTAATATATCAAAAACACAATGTAGTGCCTTTTTATTATTGTTAAAGAAATTCAATTGATATTATGTAGAATGTAGTTCAGCCTTTAGGTGCGGCCCCCCATCATATTTTTTGGCTCTCGTGTGGCCCTTTGGAAAAAAATAATTGCCCACCTCTGATCTAGAAACTATAATTGTATTGATGCAGGCCAAAATCCCATTGGCTTTTTAAGCCGGTGCATGGCATTGTTGGCTCATGTTTAACTTGTTGTCCACGAGGACTCCAAGATCTTTTTCACACGCACTGCTCTCAAGTCAGGTGTCCCCCATTCTGTATCTTTGTATTTCAGTTTTTCTGCCTAAGTGGAATATTTTGCAGTTTAATTGAAATTGGAATAAAAATGAATAGGGTGAAGTAAATATGAAGCGAATAACAGCATGCTTTGCCTCACTGTAGTTCTCACGCTACATTACCTTATTATGTTTTTGACTTGTAATAAGATTGAATTTTCCAGAGTCGTTTTCAAAGCACTCATGAGATACTGATTAAACTCCTCAAAGAACATTTCGTTCCCTTCTTCATATCTCCCATAGTTTTTAGAATATTCCTTTTGTATGCAGTGATTGGTCAAATGGCAGGTTTTGTCCAGGAAATTAGCACTATTGTAAGCTTCGGAAGAGGTCCGTAGAACGCCTTCTCGGTAGAGGTAGATATTATAAAGGTGATCCACTAGCACCCAGCTTCTAAAAGTCAAAACAAAACAGAGATTGTATTGTTGTTTTTGAAAATATATATATACCAATGCAGAAAAATCAAACTGAACTGTGATTAAACTTTTAAAAATATAGATGCAATAAAGTTACCGAATATCAAATTTGCGATGACCTGGTTCTAAGAGCAAAGGCTTCTCAAGGTATTTCTGAATCACATGTACTTGTCCTTGATTATCGATAAACTCCAGAAGTTCAGAAGCCTCTGAAGAAATAAGAATTCCTTCACCTAAACAAACGAAAACAAAAGAGCAACTTATATATATTTCTACAACCAAAGTAAACTTAAGAGTTCTCAGATTAAAATACAGAGTTTGTATATGTGTGTGTATATGTATGTATATGTATATATGTGTGTACACACACACACACATCATTTACATTCCGCTCTTCTCACCCCGCAGGGGACTCAAGGCGGATCACAATGCACATATACAGGCAAACATTCAATGCCATAGACACACAACATATAGACAGACATAGAGGCAATTTAACATTCCAGCTTCTGGCCACCAGGGGGAGCTGTCGCATTCCTTCATTCATCCTTCATTTTTTTGCGTACTTCCTGGAGATTTTATGGCCTCATAAATCAGTCAAATTTAGCCTCCCCACAAAGTGGCACTCCAATTTCCTACTTGACAGATGCAACTGTCTTTTGGGTTGCAAAGGTCGACAACAAGCTACACAAATTGGTCGAGCACTTACCCCGACCTGGGCAGGCCTCAAACTCATGACCTTCTGGTCAGTAGAGATCCTATGCAGCTGATTCCCAGCCAGCTGCGCCACATTCCCGTAGTTGTCGTTTTCGCACATGTGCTGTATAAGTAGGCCTTATTGTTATGCAATATCATTGAATGTAGGTTTGCACTATTTTTAGGGAGTGGTTTATGAATGATGGTCAGTCACTCGTTGGTCTGTTAGGGGTACAGTGTCCAAATTTCGTGTCAATTCTTCCAGTGGTTTTTGAGTTATGTTAATCCAATGAACATTGCATTTTTATTTATACAGATACACAAAACTATGTATGTTTGTTTGTATCTCAAAGGATTATACATGGCTTGATGGATCTGGACCAAACTTGGTACACCTCGCTTTCATTATCCAACTTAAAATGCTGGTGAGGTTTTTAAAATTCAACTCCTTTTGATTGTTGCCTTATTTTTAAAATGACCTATATTGGCAGCCTCATGCTGCAGTACTGAGATGCAACCACAAGAGGGCAGAATATAGTTTTTTTTCATGTCAGGAATGACTTGAGAAACTGCAAGTCACTTTTGGTGTGAGAGAATTGGCCGTCTGCAAGGACATTGTACCAGGGACATCCAGATGTTTTGATGTTTTATTTATTTATTATTAAAAACTTTTATATCCCGATCTTTTCACCTCCAAGGAGGGACTCAGACCCGCCTCACAGCAAGAATTCAATGCAGTCAATAAAAATTTAAACATCATATCACCATACAAAGTTTATATATATATATATATATATATATATATATATATATATATAATATAAACTTTGTATGGTGATATGATGTTTTAATTTTTATTAAAACATCATATCTTGTCCTTTAGGTGGCTGGTAAAATCTTGGCTTTGGAAAGAAGCATTCCCAGAATAAGGATTGGGATTGTTTTAGGAGAAATTGGATAACCATATATACTGAACTGTGCTGAATTTGATTTTATCTGGCAATCTGGCTTGAATGTATTTTATCTATAGGTTATATATATATATATATATATAGATAGATAGATAGATAGATAGATAGATAGATAACATACATTCAAGCCAGATTGCCAGATAAAATCAAATTCAGCACAGTTCAGTATATATGGTTATCAATTTCTCCTAAAACAATCCCAATCCTTATTCTGGGAATGCTTCTTTCCAAAGCCAAGATTTTACCAGCCACCTAAAGGACAGGAGGGAGGGGGCAGATCTAATCTCACTCGGGAGAGAGTTCCAAAGCCGAGGGGCCACCACAGAGAAGGGCCTGTCTCTCGTCCCCATCAACTGCGCTTGCGAAGGTGGCGGGACCAAGAGCAGGGCCTCTCCAGAAGATCTTAACGTCCTTGATGGTTCGTAGAGGAGAACACGTTCAGACAGGTATAGGGATGTATAGGTTAAAACCAGCACTTTGAATTGTGCTCGGATTGTTTTACCATTCTTGTGGGAGGCTTCTCTCATGTCCCCACATGGGGAGCTGGAGCTGACAGAGGGAGCTCATCTGCGCTCTCCCCGGATTTGAACCTCCGATCTGTCAGTCTTCAGTCCTGCCGGCACAAGGGTTTAACACATTGCGCCACTAGGGGCTCCAGAATATAGATAAAAGGCTGCTTCAGAGGAAGAGATGACAAATGGAGGGGTCTAGAGCATCAGCAGGGAGACCCGCTCAGAGGACCAGGCAAAGATGGAAGCAAGTGGGAGAAGAGAGAAATGAGGAGGGTAGTGGTCCTTCCAACCCAGCTTCCCTAGTTCTAGGGGACAGCAGAGGAGAGGTACAAAAGAAGGCATACCCAGGGAACGCCAGGCATACACACTAGTAAATAATTTATTTTAAACATCTGCATGAGTAGACAAGCAGTCCATTTAGTCTTGCCTGATGCTAACCTTTGGCACCTGCCGAAGATTTGGCTATCCACACAGTTCCTTCTCCGCTCTCTTTCCTCTTCTGATAGGACGCCAGGAAAACCTCCCTCTCATCCGTTCTTGTGTTGTTTACCAGGTGCTGAATCCCGTTCTGTGCTGGGGCTACTGGAGTCTTCAGGTCAGTTGGATAGATCACATAGGATTCCGGGAACCACGTGCAAGACTCTACCAGTTCCGGGCTTGTCTTGATGAGTCTAAACAGAAAGAGAGATTTTGTGTGGTTTCCTCAAGTTGTAAGTTGTAGCTTTATGTCCCCTTCCATATTCTCTGCTGGATTGCTAAAAGGACTCCAAGGACCATTTTGCATTTATTTATTTATTTATTTATTTATTTATTTATCTATTTCGGCTTGTTAGTAGCCCCTTCCGATTGGCTCGGGGCGACTTACATGTGCTAAAACCATAAAAACACTATAAAACAACGGACCGATGTCCACACATTAAAATTATACAGACACATACACACCAAGAAAACTCTTATGGCCTACATTACATAGTGGGCGGCCTGGAGTTATTTGCGCATGAAGCTATGGAAACATGTACTCCAACTGCCCTTTTGCACATGGCAAGTACACCTACAAGTTATAACTATAAGGAAACTTAATTTTGGCAGCAATAATATAGCAAAAGTAATGTATTATTTCACTTATCCCAACTTTATCTGGCAGTGTAGACTTATTTATTTATTTACAGTACATATATCCCACCCTTCTCATCCTGAACGAGACTCAAGACGGATCACAGAACACATATATGGCAGACATTCAATGCCGATTATATAATGACAAGACAGACAACAGATAGAGGTATATATAGACTTTTCTCATCATTCAGCATTTTTGGAGGCTATGCTCAGTTCTGGCCACAGGGGGTGCTGTTGCTCCATCTCCTTAACAAAGAGCTTTCTTGGTTTGTAAACTTTCTTTGGAAACATCGTGCCTAAAATACCTTCCCGTTTAATTAATTAATTAATTTTGGAATTTATTCATGGCTCTGGGCTATTTACAGTAAAAACACACAGCTACATACCTGAAACATCTAAAAACATCTAAAAACAATTACCATCTAAAAACATCTAAAAACAATTGACAGTCTAATGCGGTTCCTATTCATCTACTCACTGTTTTCGATCTGCTAGGCATAATCAAGTTCAAAGCAGATAATCTGCGATCAGATCCTGGGATATATGGCAGTGTTGATCCAGCCTAAGAGCCATAGTCGACACTCAAATTACTACACATCATTGCACAGCATGTCATCAGGATGTGTGCAAAATCTGTCTCTGGGACTATATGCAGATCTCTCCATAACGCCTATTTTCTTCCCCCTACCTGAAGAAAGAGAACCGCTTCTCTTGGAAGATTCCAAGAGTTGCAATTCATCTTTTATACAGGTTGCAGTGGGCAGGCCTGGATTACCCATAAGGCCACCCTAGGCCAGGCATGTAGCCGGGGGGGGGGGGGCTAAGGGGGCTTCAGGCCCCCCCCGAAATTCTCAGGGTGGTCCGCGAAAAGGCCTTACTGGTACATTATTTAAACTGTTATGTTTATTTATTTCATGATATGATTACCATACTCATTATATCCCACATTAATGGGGTTATTGGGATAACAATACAAAAGGTTTGCTAGGGTAGACCCTCTTCCACCCAGTCTCAGCCCCCCCGAACCAAACTCAGCCCTCCCCCGAATCAAAATCCTGGCTACGGCCCTGCCTAGGCCATGGCCGAGGGGCGCAAGCCGAGGGGGGCGCAGTTCACACGGACCAAAAAAATATGTTGAAACAAAACCGCTATGCGCGGCATGGAGCTGACTCTCTCTCTCTCCCTCTCTCTCTCTCTCTCTCGGGAGGGTGGGGGAGAGCACTGCGAGGGGGCAGGGGATGAGGGAATGGCACCCCCCTCGCCATCGCCCCCGCCCCCTTGAGTCAAGGAAGGAGGGCGCGAGGTGGAGGCAGAGGGAAGCCCTCGAGGCCGCTGCCAGACATGCGCGGCACCCAGGAACATGGCGGGGGAGGCAGAGGCGCTCGCGCCCTCCTGCTGCGCATGCCCGGCAGCACCCCCGGGGGTGGGGCTTCTCTCCGCCTCCTCCTCGCACCCTCCTTCCTTGACTCAAGGAAGGAGGGCACGCGGCACCATGAGGAGGAGGAGGTGGTGGTGGGGGGGGTACGGTAGAGGTTGGTCTGGGGGCGTAATTCCAAAGTGTGGCCTAGGGCGCCAAAAGGTGTTAATCCGGGCCTGGCAGTGGGGTCTCCTGCATTATAAAATATTTTAAAAATTGCCATGCCTTTCCAACCAAAAGTTGAGTTTTTGTAACTTCCGGGGGTGTTTTTGTTTGTTTGCGCAACAATCTCAATGGCCCCTGAACCGTGCTTGACGCAGAAAGTTGATCCCTGCATTTGCTATAGTTACTACCACAGTCATAGCAGACATAAGTTGTGAGGAGAAAGGACCTCACTCATTCCATACTGCCTAGTCTACCCAACAATAGACATGTCCTCCAAAGGTCTCAATCAACATTCCTCTATACCAGGCTTGGGCAAACTTCGGCCCTCCAGGTGTTTTGGACTTCAATCCCACAATTCCTAACAGCGAATTGTGTGAGTTGGAAGTTCAAAACACATGGAGGGCCGAAGTTTACCCATACCTGCTCTATACAGTGGTACATGCTTTATAGAGGACTCTCTGCGGATACCCAAAATGCATGGATACTCAAGTCCCATTATTCGCAATGACATCGAAAAATGCTGGAGAACAAGGGAAGGAAGGCACTGTTATTTTGTTATGGATTTCTCATTGACAATTATAGATGGTCAGTGAGGAAAGCAGATCATTGCACACCATGTCAGCAGGGTTTGTGCTAAAGCTATCTCATAACAAGTTTATACACTCCCAGGACTATTTTTTCATGTCTCAGAATTAGATTTCTAGATAAAATATATCGTACAGTTGACCCCCTGTATCCACGGATTCAGCATTCATTGATTTAGCCATCAGCAGCTTGGAATATTTTTTAAGAAAATCTAAAAAGCAAATCTTGATTTTGGCATTTGATATAAGGGATATCTTGGAGCAGGGCTGCACAGGAAGTCGATCGCGATCGACCAGTCGATCGCAGGACTGAAAGAGGTCGATCGCAGCCGGATGGGGTGCTTCTCAGAGGGGGTGGAGCCAGGCCGTGCCAAGTCCTGCCCCCTCCCCGGCTTCGGCACTCCCAGCAGCTGCTCCAGCCTTGAGGAGAGCAGGGCCAAGCCAGCCTTGTGCTAGCTATGCCACCACTGGCTTGGCACTGCCATCCTCAAGCCTGGAGAAGCTGCTGGGAGCTCCAAAGCCAGAGGGGAGGGGAGGGGCTTGGTGCAGCCTGGCTCCACCCCCTCTGGCTTCCGCTCTACCAGCAGCTTCTCCAGGCTTGACGACGGCAGTGCCAAGCCAGTGGTGGCATAGCTAGCACAAGGCTGGCTTGGCCCTGCTTTCCTCAAGGCTGGAGCAGCTGCTGGGAGTGCTGAAGCCAGGGGGCGGAGCCAGGCCACACCAAGCCCCGCCCCTCCCCTCTCCAGCCTTGAGGAGGAGGTAGATCTTTCTGACTTGGTTTTATTATAAGTAGCTCGCATGCTGAAAAAGTGTGGGCACCCCTGTCTTGGAGCCCCTGGTGGTGCAGCGGGTTAAACCACTGAGCTGCTGAACTTGCTGACTGAAAGGTCGGTGGTTTGTATCTGGGGATTGGGGTGAGCTGCCGTTGTTAGCCCCAGCTTCTGTCAACCTAGCAATTTGAAAACGTGCAAGTGTGAGTAGTAGGCCTGGTCGATCCATGGTTCTAAATGCTTCAAAAGTATTTACAAAACAAAAGTTCTGGTAGTGAACATTTCAGAACTCTAACAAAACTTTCAAAATTTCGTTATAAATGGCAGTTTCTAATTGGTTCTGTCTTAAAAATTGCCAATAATGAAATAATAATGTAATTCTGATAAGAGTTCTGAAATGTTCACCGCCAGAACTTTTGTTTTGTAAGTACTTTTGAAACTTTTAGAACCATGGCTCAACCAGGCCTAGTGAGTAGATCAATATGCACCACTTCAGCAGGAAGGTAATGGCACTCCATGCAGTCATGCCGGCCACATGACCTTGGAGATGTCTATGGAGAATGCCGGCTCTTTTGGCTTAGACTCTGAGCACCACCCCCCAGAGTCGGACATGACTAGGCAGGGCCGTAGCCAGGATTTTGGTTCGGGGGGGGGTGAGTTTGGTTCGGGGGGGGGGGCTGAGACTGGGTGGAAGAGGGTTTACCCTAGCAAACCTTTTGTATTGTTATCCCAATAACCCCATGAAGGTGGGATATAATGAGCATGGTGATCAGATCATGATATGAATAAACATAACAGTTTAAATAATGTACCAGTAAGGCCTTTTCGCGGACCACCCTGAGAATTTGGGGTGGGGGGGCTGAAGCCCCCTTAGCCCCCCCCCCCCAGGCTACATGCCTGTGACTAGGGGAAACCTTGACCTTTTTATAAGGAGTATCATTTTGCTGCAACATTGAATCTAATAGGACTTGATCATCCACAGGTTTTGGTATCCGTGAAACCAAACCCCAATGGATACCAGTGGTCCACTCTATACAACAGTGTTTCCCAATCGCTGTGATGCGGCACAGTAGTGTGCTGTGATGGACCTCCTGCTGTGCCGCGACAAAAGCTCTCTACCCCCTTTCTTCCTCCTCCTCCTGCCAAACTCCTGCTGCTTTGGGGGGGAGGAAAAGGGCTGGGTGGCTCTAGAAAAAGAAGAAGGGGGCCCGCCGCCTTCCTTCCCCAGCCAGCCTCCAATCCGCCATGACTCTGACCCGTGTCAGATTATTGCATTTTGAATGCTGAGTCAGCACAAGATTTTTTCGGGAGATGACCTGAGGAGGAAGATGGCGCTGTCTCAAGACTGCTAAATGAACCTTGAGGAATGTCAGTTACAAAGTGACAGTTGGGATTTAATATCTGTGAGGAAAGGATGTTTAGAAAGGTAGCTGTGATGGCTGTTGTTTTTCGATGTTTTGCTAGTTATTGTTAAATACAATTCAATACAAAGCCTCATTCACTCAGAGACTGGAGTTTTGGGCCGATGGGAATTAAACTCCCCTATCCGCCATAAATACTCCCGAAGATCCCCCCTTGCTCGCTGAAGCCACGCGGAGGAGCCCCGCCCACTGAAGCCCGTCCACTGCTCATGTTGCTGCTGCTGCTGCTCCTCCTCCGCGCGGCTTCAGCGAGCGAGGGGCGGGAGTCATGGAGGAGAGTGGCGCCGGGGACGGGGGCCATGACTCCTGGCCCTCGCTCGCACTGTCCCCTCAAGGCTGGAGAAGCTGCTAGGAGTGCCAAAGCCGGGGGGAGGAGGCGGGGCATGGCACTGGCTGGCTCTGCCCCCTCCCCCCGGCTTCAGCACTCCCAGCAGCTGCTCCAGCCTTGAGGGGGCAGTGCCAAGCCAGCATTGTGCTGCCTCTGCCACCGTTGGCTTGGCACTGCCCCCTCAAGGCTGGATAAGCTGTGAGAGAGCTGAAGCCGGGGGGAGGGGGCAGGGCATGGCATGGCTCCGCCCCTTCCCCCAGCTTCAGCTCTCCCAGCAGCTGCTCCCAGCAGGCCACCATCCCCCAGCCGTTCTTTACTGTGTTAGAGTGTCATTTTGTGTCATTTTGGTTGGTGGTGTGCCCCCAGATTTTTTAAATGTTAAAAGTGTGCCGCGGCTCAAAAAAGGTTGGGAAACACTGCCAATACTAATATTAACATGTTTGTCTAGAAGAAAAAAAATTAAATGTTCACTGGATCAAATTTAAAATTTCTGCAATATTTATTATGCATGTTTTTACAAACCTTGGCATACCACTTGTAACCCAAAACTTCATAGCAGTGTATATATCAGTGAGATTTACTACATACCAATTCAGAAAATTAAGGCCCCTTCTACACCGTCATATAAAATCCAGATGGCAGTGTAGACTCATATAATCCAGTTCAAAGCAGATAACGTGGATTTTCTGCTTTGATCATTTAAATTATATGGCAGTGCAGGAGGGGCAAAAATACACATTCTTTGAAATAGATATGAGGTTAGACTAAATGGAGAAGGATTATGAATAATCAAATCTTTCTTTATTACCGTCATAGACCAGCATAATTTATTAACAACTAGCTGAGGACCCGGCGGTGCCCAGGTTATTTGACGAAGGCATTGTGTGTCACGGTTGGTTCCTATTAGATGTTTATGTGGCTTGCAGTGGTCTCAGGAACTTAGTGAAGGTACTGCGTGTCCCGGGGGCCTAGTCAGGAAAATCAAGTTAAGGAAGCCTAACAATATCCCATGAGCTGAAGCCTAGTCAGGGAAATCAAGTTAAGGAAGCCTTTCTGTCAATTTTGGGCCTGGTTTGTGATTTATAGGGGTTGTAGTGTTGTTTGGGAAGTGAATGACGTGAAGGTACTGCAAATCCCATCATTCGTGGCCTCTCCTTCCCTAAACCACACCAGGTAGTGAAGTGGGCCATTGGTCGCCTGTTTGCCAAGTTTGGTCCTGATCTGTTATTGCTGTGGGCCTGAGGCCTTTCCCTCTGAGTCACTTTAGAATGTTTGAATGTGGTTGACCATTTGGAGGCAGTTATGCAAATTCCATTTCAGTGGCAAGCAATCCCCTCTGTTTGGGGCCATAGAATGTTGGATTTCTGAGGCTGGCCAGTTAGAGCCTGTTATGCAAATAACCCCACAATGGCAGACAATCGAAACGCTGGCACATATTCCTCCCGTCGCTCGACCGGTCGCTCGACCGCAAACACTGACTTTTATTATATGTAATAGATAGATAGATAGATGATATTTATGTATTTAAGGTTCAAGGGAAGAAGATGTATATGTTTTATATAATTAGTGTTGGGAAACTAGCTTAAAATTATCTCAATTTTCACTTTGGATTTGTGTTATTCTTTATCCAGATTATAGAAATATTGCTTGCATATATTATCATGAGAGAGACACCCAGTGTGGAATAGGAGTCTGAGCGTTGGGCTTCGGAGACCTGGAGGTGAACCCTGCCACCGAAACCCACTGGGTTGACCTCAGGGAAGTCACACTCTCTCAGGGGAAGGCAATGGCAAACTCCCTCTGAACAAATCTTACCATGAAAACCCTGTGACGGGCTTTGTTCATTTTTTTAAAAAAGGATAATGCAGCTCCTATGCTATTCAGCTGACGCTCCATATTTGTGTGGTTAACTTTTGATTATTCATGCATATTATTCATATGTTCTCTCAAAGTATCTCTAGGTTCCCCAGTGCGACTTTATGGTGACCCTTCAGCAGAAGACAAATCAGAGTCGCTAACAACAATTAAAATTCATCTCAGGATACAATAGCAAGATATCCTTGGCATCCACGGGGGTTTGGCTTCAGGACTCCTCACTGATACTCAAATCCATGGATACTCAAGTTCCCTTATATACACAACGGCATTGTAAATGGTGCCCCTTTACATAAAAGGGCAAAATCGAGGTTTGCTTTTTGGGGAAAAAAAAAAACCATTTTCAACCCTTCGATGATTGATAGAATTAGTGGGTACAGAACCCATGAATACGGAAGGATCATCTGTATAATGAAATTATTTTTTTTAAATAGCAGAACAAGGGTCTAAAGCAGCGGTTCCCAACCTTTTTTTTTTACCAGGAACCACTTGGCCAGAGACCACTTTGACGAGGGACCACTCAACCAGAGTCCGCTTTGACCAGAGACCACTTGACCAGAGACCACTTGACCAGGGACTACTTTGACCAGAGACCACTTTGACCAGGAACTACTTTGACCAGAAACCACTTTGACCAGGAGCCACTCAACCAGAGACCACTTTGACCAGGGACCACTCGACCAGAGTCCGCTTTGACCAGAGACCACTTGACCAGAGACCACTTGACCAGGGACTACTTTGACCAGAGACCACTTGACCAGAGACCACTTGACCAGGGACTACTTTGACCAGAAACCACTTTGACCAGGAACTACTTTGACCAGAAACCACTTTGACCAGGAGCCACTCGACAAGAGACCACTTTGACCAGGGACCACTTGACCAGGGACCACTTGACCAGAGACCCCTTTGACCAGGGACTACTTTGACCAGAGACCACTTTGACCAGGAGCCACTCGACCAGGGACCACTTGACCAGAGACCCCTTTGACCAGGGACTACTTTGGCCAGAGACCACTTGACCAGGAGCCACTCAACCAGAGACCACTTTGACCAGAGACCAATTGACCAGGGACCCCTTTAACCAGGGACCACTCGACCAAAGACCACTTTGACCAGGGACTACTCTCCAACATTAGTACCAAAAGGGTTATGAATCAGTTTTTGGTCCACTTTAGGGGTGATGATTCAGAACACTGCATTGAATAGACCACATCAGCTCTAGTTTCTGATACAGAACATATGCCATCCAATAGTCGCCATCTGCTCACCCACAGAAAACCATATTTAATCATCTTGAACTGATGTGGTTTATCCAATGCAATGTTCTGAATCAGCAGCCCAAATAACCCCAGAAACAGGCCTAAAAACAAAGACACCAAGGCGCCCCCGCCAGGAGGCTTGTTGTCGTGCCTTTCATGGAAAGTCAGCCTCTCCCCATCGACACACTGTTGCTTCGGCACTCTAAGAGAGTTTCGCGAGACCAGTTGCTCTTGTTGTAACAGTGAAAGGGTGAGGCCACGGACCATATTTTAGTTCTTGCGGACCACTAGTGGTTCACGGACCACAGATTGGGAACCACTGGTCTAAAGACATAGAGACAAATAAAATATTAGCAAAAGCACCAGTCTAAGCTAAGTCTATGCCAAACAAACTAGCCGATGAAGACAAGAAATTTCACAATATAGATACAACCACTGAAAAAGCTGGGGGCTTTTTGTGGCTGCAAATTACTTTGCCAGATTTGGGATCAAAGAGAAGATCCGATTTCACACCAGGTAGATTACTTGAACTTCAAAATGTTTGGGCTCCATTGTCAAATTTTAGGGGGAAATATATAAATAACATAGTTTTAAAGATGCCCTCTCTTCTTCTCTGAAGATATTGCACCAATGGGAGAACAAAGAGGTCTTTTTTTAAATGGCCACAATGCGGCATTGATAGAACTGAAGAGTTGGTGCTCAAAGAAGCAGAACAAAATTAAAGATGGCACTAGGTCAGACAGTATTTAACCAAGTGCTTTTAATCACTGAAGGAGATGGCGTTAATACAAGGGATTCCACTGTTATGCCTTTGCATTTAGCTCTGCGTGAAGCCAAATGTTAAGACTGGTGATTAAAATTCACTGTATAACCTAAACTTCACCAATTCACAAGGGAGCAAATCGCTGCAGAGGATGCGGGAAGCAATTTGGAATAATCAAATCCAAAGGCGATGCTTCAGACTTTCAGGGGAATCTATCAAGTTACATAGGAGGGGGATCTCTGTGGTTCACAGAGTTCAAGCTAGGTGTAATTAAAATGGAAACAGATTAGAGGGAAAGGAAAGTTATTATTAATATAGTTAAGGGTTACTCCGCTACAGTAGGAGGTAAATGAGAAGGAACTTTGACGACAGGACCCAATTGTTGGGAATTATAATCACCATTGTCAGCCCTCCTGAGAAAACAACTCCATTAATTTTTCCTCTTCCAGTGCATCCCCTGCCTAGCAGTCTTCCCACTTGGATGAGAAATTGTATATAAGGGTTGCTTTGAGTTTTCCAGGCTGTATGGCCATGTTCCAGAAGCATTCTCTGCTGACGTTTCACCCACATCTATGCCAGGCATCCTCAGAGGTTGGTTGTGAGGTCTCTTTATATATCTGTGGAATGTCCAGGGTGGAAGAACGAACTCTTGTCTGTTGAAGGCAAGTGTGAATGTTGCAATTGGGCAACTTGATTTGCATTGAATGGCTTTGCAACTTCAAAGCCTGGCTGCTTCCTGCCTGGGGATCCTTTGTTGGGAGTGATTAGTTGGCCCTGATTGATTCCTGAGACTGGGTGGTTATGTAACCGAGCTACAAATAGTAGTGCAAAATGTAATAATTGCAAAAATGCTTACTCACTGCGTGCAATAGGGTCATTCATGGTGGTACCGCACAAATAACAATAAAGAAATCCCGAATAGTCAGTCCGTAATTTGTAGTCCTTTAAGTTGAAAAGTTCAAAGAAAACACTGGCGGACAATGCGCAACGTGCTGGTTGTAGAAAATCCGCATTGGCGGAGCACCGTTCAATCTCCACGGACTGATAACAAAGTTACAAATGACGAAGGTTGTGGTGGGTACACCGAGTGGGCAAAGGCAGCAGCCCCAAAATTGTAATCCCAATGGATCGAAATTAACGCAGGAGGACACGTCCCAGTCAGGAAGTGGAAACTAGTTGTGGAAGAAATCACTCCGCTAGCGGCAGGGGGGAGAGATGGCTAAGGGGAAGCCAGTGCCGTGCCGATGGCTGGAGAGGATTCCAGGCGCCAAATGAGGCCGTTTCGTGCCTAACCAGCACTTCCTCTCCAACCGTCGGCACGGCACTGGCTTCCCCTTAGCCAGCTCTCCTCCCGGCCGCTAACGGAGTGATTTCTTCCACAACTACGTTCCACTTCCTGACTGGGATGTGTCCTCCTGCGTTGATCTCGATCCATTGGGATTACAATTTTGGAGCTGCTGCCTTTGCCCACCTGATGTACCCAAACTGTAATAACAGGGGAGTGCCCCAAATCCTGAAACAAAGCAAAGGACGCTGAAGTCCCTGATACATACAAATTCAACAAAATAACAATCACACCCTCAATGGGGTCTACCGTCCACGGCAATATAAACAATGAAAGTCCAATCCAGAGTCTTAAGTGATTCGTATAACTGAAAGTTTATATATCAATCCAGTGCCTGGTGATGCAAACATCTATTAATCCGCCAATGCGGTTTGAATTGCAGGCACAGTTCTATTATGCTGATGAATTCAGAGTTCGATGAATCAAAATAATAGATCAAATGATGAACAGTTCCTCAGGAAACATACATGTCCCGTCCAGAATCCCTTAATCTCCAATCTCCCGATAATCCAGTTCACTGGGTAGTGGAACGGTGTATTCACATACATAGGATATACACAGCCGACGAGGAATAATTAATGAGGAATTCCATCTCTCGTTTCAACTGTAGTCCAGTCTTTCTCAAGGCCCACTATAATCCAAATTATAAGTTTTCCTTGAGGGTCCCCGAACGGCATACAACAATTCTGAAACATGATAACATTATATAAGACCCGATACAATTAGGGTGGACACAAAAATTTTATCGGGTCTAATATAATGTTTCAGCACCTGGTGTACCCACCACAACCTTCGTCATTTGGAACTTTGTTATCAGTCCGCGGAGACTGAACTCTGCTCCGCCAATGCGGGATTTTCTACAACCAGCATGCTGCGCATGGTCCGCCAGTGTTTTCTTTGAACTTTTCAACTTAAAGGACTACAAATTGCGGACTGACCATTCGGGATTTCTTTATTGTTATTTGTGCGGTACCACCATGAATGACCCTGTTGCATGCAGTGAGTAAGCATTTTTGCAATTAATACATTTTGCGCTACTATTTGTAGCTCAGTTACATAACCACCCAGTCTCGTGTTTCAGTCCTTTGTGTTGTTTTGTTTGGATAGCCGCACCCCCTCCTTCCTCGCTGTGTCCTGATTGATTCCTGTTTGGAATTTCCCTATTTTTTGAGTGTTGCTCTTTATTTGTGCAGGGTGGGAGAAAGAACTCTTGGCTGCTTGAGACAAATATGCGTTATCTTCAAATAAAACAAATTGTAATTACTTTATTAACATTTCTTTAAAAACAGCATTTACAAGTATTCATAAATATGGAGTAAAAAAAACCCATAGGGTCAAACAGAAACTACATACCTAAGGCATAATGAAACCAGGTCATGCTAAAATAATGTAAATTAAAAGCAATCTGGAAGCAAAAGGAAAAATATATGTAATTTGTTTTTTATTTACTTTTTTCCCTTTTTTTTTTTTTCCCTTTTCCTCCTAAATCCCACCTCAACCGTGTCCTTTCCCCCCCACTTCCCTTTAGGATCCGCTTATTGTTTTTATTCTTTTCGACATAAACATGTCCATCTACTTTCATGGTATAGGAAAGCAAATTAATATGTGACGTATTTCATATAGAGTATACTACTATGTAGTTGTGTGGATGTTTTTGTGTTATTTGTCTTTATGTATTTTTGTCTGTATATCAAATGTTGTGGACGTGTCATCAATAAATACTAATTTGCAAAAAGAGAGAGAGAGAGAAATATTCGTGATTTTTCACTTTCACTGGAGTCCTGTGCCCCTAAATCCAGCAAATATGGAGGAGAGTTGGCTGTACTTTGGTCAGAAGCACATTCTAGCACAGGCACGGGCAAACTTGGGCCTTCCTGGTATATTGGACTTCAACTCCCACAATTCCTAACAGCCTCTGGCCCCTTCCGCTTAAGTGGCTGAGGGGAAAAAGGAAAGGGCCTGAGGCTGTTAGGAATTGTGGGAGATGAAGTCCAAAACACCTGGAGGGCCCAAGTTTGCTCATGCCTGTGCTAGAATCACATTTGAAGACCTAGAGCAGTGGTTCTCAACCTGTGGGTCCCCAGATGGTTTGACCTCCAACTCCCAGAAATCCTAACAGCTGGTAGGCCAAAACACCTGAGGGACCCACAAGTTGAGAACCACTGACATAGAGACATCCAGAAGTAATTTGAGGGGATATTTTTTGAAGTGTGGGAAAGTGAAACTAGATTTTAAATTTGTGGATAAGGGATCGTAAAGTACTGTATATATCACAAGAAGTCAGGCTTATTTAGGCAGAGTCCAAAAAGTAGTTTGTTTATTTATTTATTTACGTCATTATATTTCGCCCTTCTCACCCCGCAGGGGACTCAGGGTGGATCACAATGCACATATACAGGCAAACATTCAATGCCCTTTGACATACAAACATGTATAGACAGACAGAGGCAATTTAACATTCCATAAATCAGTTAAATTTAGCCTCTCCACAAAGTGGTACCTAAATTTCCTACTTGACAGATGCAACTGTCTTTCGGGTTGCAAAGGTCGACAACAAGCTACACAAATTGGTCGAGAGCTCAGCTCGACCCGGGCAGGCTTTGAACTCATGACCACCTGGTCAGTAGAGATCTTATGCAGCTGACACCCAGCCAACTGCGCCACATTTCCCTCTATCTCATTCTTCAAAATACACTCAGGGACTCAGACAGTGATAAAATACAGTCTGAGCAATCCTCTGCAAGATGAAATTGCATAAATAAGCCTCAGACGCAGGGCCGTAGCCAGGATTTTGATTCGGGGGGCTGAGTTGGGTCCGGGAGGGGGCTGAGACTGCGTGGAAGAGGGTCTACCCTAGCAAACCTTTTGTATTGTTATCCCAATAACCCCATTAATGTGGGATATAATGAGCATGGTGATCAGATCATGATATGAATAAACATAACAGTTTAAATAATGTACCAGTAAGGCCTTCTCGCGGACCACCCTGAGAATTTTGGGGGGGCCTGGCTACATGCCTGCTCAGACGAATCAGCTCAAGAAAGAACTAAACCATTAGCAAATAAAGGAAGGACGCAGAACAAAAACCCCTTTTGCATAATGCATAGCTAAGTATAAAACACTAAAGGGAAGAGGAGTTTGGCATCTCTGATGCTGTTGTATCGATCGATACAATCCATCCTTGTTGGAAATACTTTGTAGGTTGCACTAATGATACATGTCTCATATCGGAAAGAGTTTCAAAGAGCTTGGAAGTAAGATGCTACTGACAATATAACAACACTCCTTTTATGAAGTAATGAAATGTAAATATAGGATTCCTTTAAAAAAATTCAAGTCATATTAGCTTTTGAACAATAATTTCAAATTATATAAATAACTAGATGAGGACCCGGCAGTGCCCGGGTTATTTGAGGAAGGCATTGTGTGCCAAGGTTGGTTCCTATTAGATGTGTATGTGGCTTGCAGTGGTCTCAGGAACTTAGTGAAGGTACTGCGAGTCCCATTGGCCATGGTCCACCCCCCTCCAAACAGCACCAGAATATAGAGAGGGTCATGGGGGCTGTGTGTGTCACATTTGGTCTTGATCATTCTCTGGATGAGGGTTGCAGCGGTCTCTGGAAGTGAGTGAAGGTACTTCAACTCCTATCATCCATGGTCTGTCCCATTCAAAACTGCACCAGGATATAGAGTGGGTCATGGGTACTCTGTGTGCCAAGTTTGGGCCTGGTTTCTGATTTGTAGGGGCTGTAATGTTCTGTGGGAAATGAAGTGGGTGAAGGTACTGCAAATCCCATCATTTGTGAGCCATCCTGCCGTAAACCACAGCAGGTTTGTAAATTGGGCCATTGGGCCTCTGTGTGCCAAATTTGGTCCTGATCCGTCATTGCTGTGGGCTGCAGTGGCTGACTGCCTGAGGCCTTTCCTTTTCCCTCTGAGTCACTTTAGAATGTTGGAATGTGGTTGGCCAATTGGAGTCCTTTATGCAAATACCATTTCAGTGGCAACCAATCCCCTCTGTCTGGGGCCGTAGAAAGTTGGAGATCTGAGGCTGGCCAATCAGAGCCCTTTATGCAAATAATCCCACAGTGGCAGCCAATCGAAAAGCTGGCACATATTCCTCCCTCCGCACCACCGCCCCACCGCCCACAAACACTGACTTTTATTATATAGATAGATAGATAGATAGATAGATGGATAGATGTGGGATTCATGCACATGACTTCAATCAGAACTAACTTGCTTCATTGATTTCAAAGGGTCCTTAAACTCACATCTTATGTTTAATTTATTTATTATTTTATTTACGTTATTTCTACCCCACTCTTCTCACCCCCGTGGGGGACTCAGAGCGGCTAACATGGCAATGATTCAATGCCGTAGTAAAATACAGTATAATAAAAATATAAAAATATATACATATCACAGATTAAAACAACATTAGTTATAACAACATTATTTACATAACTCTGTTTAATCTGTTTTGCGTATTTTAATATGTATTTTGTGGAAATATGTTTTAATATGTGTACTTTAAAGAAGGTTTTTAGATGAATGTGTGTTTTAGCAATGTTGTAACCCGCCTCGAGTTGTATGGTTGTGTTCTTGCACCAACACTATTTACAATCTTCTTCAGCATGATGCTCCAAAGGGCTACGGCAGACCTCGAAGAAGAAGACGGCATATATATACGCTATTGTACTGATGGTAGCTTGTTCAACTTAAGCCATCTGAGGGCTCGCACTAAGACACGAAACTATCTAGTCCGTGAGCTGCTTTTTGCTGACGATGCTGCCCTTGTCGCCCATTCAGAAGCAGACCTGCAGCGCCTCACATCCTGCTTTGCAACAGCTGCAGAGCTGTTTGGGCTGGAAACTCAGCTGCGCTGGGCAGGGCACGTCTCTAGGATGGAGGACCACCACCTCTCAAAGATACTACTCTACGGTGAACTCGTCACGGGTCAGCGCAAGAGAGGCGCCCCCAAAAAGAGATATAAGGACTCCCTGAAACAACATCTCAGGCTCGACCAGATTGATCACCAACAATGGTCCACCCTGGCCTCACATCGGGAGGCATGGAGACACACTATCCACAATGCTGCGGCCTCTTTCGAGAACACACGCCAAATGGGTCTCGAAGAGAAACGACAACGCAGAAAGAACCGCAACTTGGAAACAACGTCACCCAAGGAGACTTTCAGCTGTGCTTTCTGCAACCGAACTTGCCTATCTCAGATTGGCCTTTTTAGTCATCAACGCGCTTGTAGAAAGCGTGGGATGAGTCCTTCCTAAGAATCTTCATTCGCGAAGTAATCCCGAGAGAAACCTGCCTCAAGCTGTGTGAAGAGGTGGACAAAAATAATAAAAAATATTATTAATAATATTTTAAGGCAATTAAAAGAGACAATGGGGCCCCTGGTGGCACACCAGGTTAAACTGCTGAGCTACTGAACTTGCTGACCAAAAGATTGACGGTTCGAATCTGGGGAGGGGGGTGAGCTTCCGTTTTTAGCCCTGGCTTCTGCCAACCTAGGAGTTCGAAAACATGCAAATGTGAATAGATCAATAGGCACCACTTCCGCTGGAAGGTAACGGCGCTCCATGCAGTCATGCCAGCCACATGACCTTGGTGGTGTCTACAGACAACAACGGCTCTTCATCTTACAAATGGAAATGAGCATAACCCTCCAGAGTCGGACACGACTAGACTTAATATCAGGGGAACCCTTTACCTTTACCTAATAGAGACAATGCCACACCTCTCCACCCCCCAGACATATACACGCAGACTCATTTCCATTTTGGGATTATACAAAGGGAAATGAATTGTTGCAAACTACACATTTTGCCTAGCATTCAACTCTCCCCAAACGGAAACCACCCAAATATAGTCAAACTCCAATTATAGCAAGTTAGCAGACACAAGAGGCCAACATCCGAGTTAGCAGACACAAGGGGCCAACAGGGAAGGCTGTCTTCAAGGGTTACCACTCCTTTTCAAGTGTGTTTATTTTCCTAGCTTTGATCCTATGAAGCCAAAACTTCACCACCACTGACTTGCACAACTTCATTCTGCAGCATTCTGTTCCCTTTCTCTTCTTTTCCTATCTGTTCTGAACACAGGGCTATGACTAGCACTAGAATAGACCTGGAAGTAATTGTCATTGTGTTGTTGAAGGCTTTCATGGTCGGAAGCACTGGGTTGCTGTGAGTTTTCCGGGCTGTCTGGCCATGTTCCAGAAGCATTCTCTCCTGACATTTCACCTGCATCTGTGGCTGGCATTCTCAGAGGCTGTGAGGTCTGTTGGAAACACTATTGTCATTGTGTGCCTTCAATTCATTTCTGATTTAGAGTAACCCTAATGTGAACCTATCATGACTTTTCTTGGCAGAATTTGTTCAGAGGGGGGGGGGGGGGTTACCGTTGCCTTTTTCTGAGGCTGAGAGAGTGTTGCTTGTCCAAGGGGACTTAGCAGGTTTCCATGACTGGGAGGGAATTTGAACCCTGGTCTCCCAGAAGGAGAAAATGGACAATTGTTCAGAAAACTCCCAAACCTAATAATAATATTCTATATGCTTATAACTATAGCAGTGTTTCCCAATCGCTGTTCCGTGGCACACTACTGTTCCGTGACGGATCATCTGGTGTGCCGTGAAAAAGTCTCCCCCCCTTCTCCCCCTCCTGCTGAACTCCTGCTGCTTGGGGGGGGGGAGGGGGAGGAAGGGCCGAGCAGCGGCAAAGAAAAAGAAGGGGCCGGGGGCACCGCCTCCTTTGGCCGTTTCCCCAGCCAGCCTCCAATCGAGGGAGGGAGGAGGGAAGGGTGACGTCGCTCGGGCCCCGGCCCTTCCCAGCGGCAGAAGCTTGCTCGTGCCTGATTGAGTCATGGCAGGAGTCATGGCGGAGAGCGGCCCCCGTCCCTGGCGCTGCTCTCCACCATGACCATGACTCCGGCCCCTCGCTCGCTGAGGCTGCGCGGAGGAGGAGCATGAGCGGTGGATGGGCTTCAGTGGACGGGGCTAAAGCCTGTCCACCGCTCATGCTCCTCCTCCTCTGAGCGGCTTCAGCGAGCGAAGGGTGAGAGTCATGGCGGGAGTCATGGCAGAGAGCAGCCCCCGTCCCCGGCGCCGCTCTCCGCCATGACTCCGGCCCCTCGCTTGCTGAGGCCGTGCGGAGGAGGAGTATGAGCGGTGGGCGGGCTTCAGTGGGCGGGGCTGAAGCCCGTCCACCTCTCATGCTCCTCCTCCGCGCGGCCTCAGCAAGCGAGGGGCCGGAGTCACGACGGAGAGCGGGGACGGGGAATTGCCGCCTTCTCCCTCTCCCCCGCCGCCCCTTTCACCTGTGAGCCGCTACCTGTGGCAATGGAAGTGGCTGAGGCTGGCGGTGGGACCCTGGGCCAGAGCCTGGGCTTGGTGGCGGCCCTCGGCCTGCTCTACTGCCTGAGGGGCCCACTTGCCAAGTTTGGTCCAGACCCATCATTGTTTGAGTCCACAGTTCTCTCTGGATGTAGGTGAACTACAACTCCAAAACTCAAGGTCAATTAACTATATGTATTACTGTGTTAGAGTGTCATTTTGTGTCATTTTGGTTGGTGGTGTGCCCCCGGGTTTTTTTTAATGTTAAAAGTGTGCCGCAGCTCAAAAAAGGTTGGGAAACCCTGAACTATAGTATTCTGAACTGCATAGATAGCATCCACCAGGACCTAATCAAACCCAATGAGAATTTGTTCCCAAAATGTAGACATCAAGCTTCTGGTAATGCAGTCCATTAGGCCTTTGTGCAAGGAAGCTATGCCTCAGTGCTGACTCATATCCCATTATCTTCAGCTCTAATTGATTTGGTCTCCATGTCTCCCATCCAGCCCTATGGCCCAGCCAGGAACTCTGACTCCACTTTTTTTTTCTTGTTTATTAGATTTTATCTTATTTCTCTGCAGCTCCTTCATCCACTTTACCAAGATTACTTTTGAATCCTGACACAAAACATTAACAAGTTATCAGACCACTGAGGATAAAATGTTATTTCTTCCTTTATAGCAGTGTTTCTCAACCTTCCCAATGCCGAGACCCCTTAATACAGTTCCTCATGTTGTGGTGACCCCCAAACATAAAATCATTTTTGTTGCTACTTCATAACTATAATTTTGCTACTGTTATGAATCATCATGTAAAATATAGGATGTATTTTCATTCGCCGGACCACATTTGGCACAAATACCTGATACACCCAAGTTTGAATACTGGTAGGATTTTGTCATTTGGAAGGTGTAGTTGCTGGGATGTATAGTTCACCTACTATCAAAGAGCATTCTGAACTCCACCAACGATGGAGTTGAACCAAACTTGGCACACAGAACTCCCAACAGAAAATACTGGAGGAAATACCTTGAGTTTGGGAGTTGCAGTTCACCTACATCCAGAGAGCACTGTGGACTCAAACAATGATAGATCTGGATCAAACTTGGCACAAATACTCAATATATCGACATGTGAACACTGGTGGAGTTTGGGGAATATAGATCTTGATACTTGGGAATTGTAGTTGCTGGGATTTATAGTTCACTTGCAACCAAAGAGCTTTCTGAACTCCACCAACAATGGAATTGAACCAAACTTGGCACACAGAACTCCCATGACCAACAGAAAATACTGGAAGGGTTTGGTGGGCATTGACCTTGTCTTTTGGAGTTGTAGTTCACCTACATCCAGAGAGCATTGTGGACTCAAACAATGGTGGATCTGGACCAAATTTGGCACGAATAGTCAAGATGCCCAAAAGCGAACACTGGTGGAGTTTGGGGGAAATATATCTTGACATTTGAGAGTTGTTGTGGCTGGGATTTATAATTCACCTACAATCAAGGAGCATTCTGAACCCCACCAATGATAAAATTGGACCAAACTTCCCATAAAGAGCCCCCATGACCAATAGTACAATAGAAAATAATGTGTTTTCTGTTGGTCTTTGGCGACCCCTCTGACACCCCCTCGCGACCCCCAGAGGGGTCCTGACCTCCAGGTTGAGAAACACTGCTTTATAGCATTCGTCATCACCATCCACTGCTTCTTAAGATATCTGATGCAGGGGATTGGCCAGTTTTTTTTCTGAGCTAGGTTCTTGGATCTGGATCTTGTTTTCCAGTTTAAGTTCCATGCCTCCTGTCTGGATTACAAATGTTGTTTCAAGTTTCAAGCCTTTGGGATTACACTCAAGTTCAAGTATCAAGACTTTGGATTATGGTCATGTTCATGTTTTCAAGCTTTTGGGTATAATTTTAGTTTAAGTGCAACAAACCTTGGATTACAGTTTCTTGCTTTTGCCTTTGGTGATTTTTGGAATTCATATTCAGAGTTGGTCATTGCTTTTTGTTAAACTCCTAGGATTCTAGCTCATGAATGTAACTTTGAAACTGCATTTGCACACTGGGTTTTGCTGGTACTTTAAAATAATCTTAAAACCTGGTGTCACGACTTGACACTGCAGATTAATCATTAACACTCCCGGTAATTACTGCCACCAACCTAATATGTGATCAGGAGTTAATTTAATAACTAAGATGTTTAATTAGGCTCCCTTTACACCAAATCACCCACTGTGAGGAAAACTAAAAAGACAGAAAGATGGAGGCATATGAAAGTTAATAAGAAAAGGATTTATTAACTACCAAAACAGGTTAACAAGTAGGCACAGATCGTATTGGTTCTTCAGTGAGGCAACAAGAGCGTACGGTTACAGAGAAGAATGTTTGAATTCTAGCGTGATGGTTAACTGAATCTAAACAATGTGCTGGTGCGTAATGGTTTCTATACAAAGGCTATTGCTTCTTCCTTAGATCTTAAATTCAGTTCCACAGACAGTACTAAGACTTGTCTCCCCAACTCCCCAACTAATAATTAAACTAGAGGGTAGCTGATGTAACTAACTGGAACTTCTATACCATAGACAGTTCCCTGAGTCTTGTTAACAGTAGCTAATAACTGGATTAGCACCACAGTCTCAGAGCCCCACCTGTCTCTCTATCACAAGAGGGGGTGAGTCATTGAGTCAAGGTGATCTAACTGACTATTTCCAGTCAGTCCTTCTGGCTCTAAACTAAACTAAAGCGTCACCACTGGAATCTCTCCTGGCCCTAAGAGCTGTCAGTACTAGGTCTTGACCCCCTTAGTCCAGCCTATTCCCTTGTGGTGGTTAGCTATAGATTAGACTGTCAGTCTCTATTGCAGAGGCTCTGATGATACTCCCCCAGAAACCTCGCTCAAGACTCCTCAGGCTCAGATCTTTCTTATCTGCAGCCTGGCACCAGACTGAGAAGGCTCAGATGTGTCTTATCTGAAGCCTCTCACAAGACAAGACTAAAATCTTTCTGACAGGAATCCTTCTCCTAGTCAGCTCAACTCCTCCCCTCTGGCACCCAGCCAATCACAGGGAAGAAACTGTATCTGAGCAGAGTGACTCTAAGGCCACACCCCCTCTCTCTGGCTCTGACCTTCTCCTGATGGCTGCTAGCTGAAACTCCCTTACTAAAATGGAGGCCAGCAATTTCCAAACAGGGATCCAGACTTCCAAGCAGGATTCGGCCTGCTTAGGACGGGTGAGTCCTTACACCTGGCTTTTCCTCTGTGCCTTCTCTGTGGTGGCCTCTCGGCTATGGAACTCTCTCCCAAGTGAGGTTAGATCTGCCCCCTCCCTGTTGTCCTTTAGGAGGCTGGTGAAGACCTGGATGTGGAACGAAGCTTTCCCAGGATAGGCTGAGATTGGCTATAATCTGAATGAAAGACCACGTTTACAGATCGAGTGGAATTGTTTTTAGTGGCAATGTGGTTTTATGTCTTGGGCTTTTTATGTATTTTAATATGTTGTATGTAGATGTTTTAAAATTGTATAGCATTGAATCTTGCTGTAAGCCAGTCTGAGTCCCTCTATGGAGGTGAGAAGGTCGGGGTACAAAAGTTTTAAATAAATAAATAAATATACCATTGCTCTCCTCAATGCCCCCGTTTTGGAGTCCACTCGTCCACCCCTTATATGAAAGCCTCCTATAACATGTGTTATATGTGCTCTCCTATTCCTGTTATCTCACCCTGAGTTTTTAACATTTTATACTGTGCATGCGGCCCGCCTGTCATTTGTGATTTTAGATATTTATTTGCACATTGTTCTTTTATTTATATGTATGTATTTTTATTGTGCTATTGTTGATGTTTTGATTTTATTTTATTGCAATTTGTTGTTTGGGCCTGGCCTCATGTAAGCCGCCCCGAGTCCCCATCGGTGAGATGTTGGCGGGGTATAAATAAAGATTATTATTACTATTATTACTTTAGTGAATGCTTACTCTGCTTATTTTGAACACTATTTTGAAACTGTTTTTTATATTAGATACTAGCTTGGGGACCCGGCGGTGCCCGGGTCATTTGAGAAGTGCAGCAGGATGTAGAGTGGGTCATGGGGGCTCTGTGTAACAAGTTTGGTCTTGATCCATCATTCTTGGGAGTTGCAGTGGTATCATGAAAGTACTGAAGGTACTGGAAGTCCCATCATCTGTGGTCCAGCCTCCCCCAAATTGCAGTAGGATGTAGATTGGTTCATGGGGGCTCTGTGTGCTAAGTTTGGTCTGTATTGATGAATGGATGAGGGTTGTATTGTTTTTAGGGAGTGAAGGTACTTCAAGTCCCATCATCCGTGGTCCGTTTCACACAAAACTGCACCAGGATGTAGAGTGGGTAATGAGGGCTCTGTGGGCCAGGTTTGGTGTTGATCAGTCATTGGACTAGGTTTGTAGCAGGGTTGGGAGACCTTACTCCAGAAGATCCAGGAGCAGAATTCACTAGAGTGGGTCACTGGGGCTCTGTGTGCCAAGTGTGGTCTTTCTCGGTGTTTGTTGGGGGCTGCAGTGGTCTGTGGGAATAGAGGGGTGTGAAAGTACTACAAATCCCATCATCCATTGTCAGTCATCCCCCGAACCTCACCAGGACGTGAAGGTAGTCATGGGGGTTATGTGTGCCAAGTTTGGTCTCGATCAGTAATTGGAAAAGGGTCGCAGCGGACTTGGGAAGTGAGTAGAGGTACTTCAAGTCCCATCATCCATGGTCTGCCCTCCTCCAAACTGCAGCAGGATGTAGAGTGGGTCATGGGGGCCGTGTGTGCCAAGTGTGGTCTGTATTGGTCCTTTTTGGTGGCCTCAGTGGTCTGTGGGAACCAAAGTGTTGGAAAGTACTACAAATCCCATAATCCATGGGTCATGTCCCCCCAACCGCACCAGGACGAAAGGGGTTAGGGGTTATGTGTACCAACTATTAGTAGTTCCCTCGCTACTTCGCAGTTCGCTTTTTGCAGACTTGCTGTTTTGCGGGTTTTTGCCTCCCAGTTTATGAATGGTTGCCGTTGCCCAGAGTGGCGTTCTAATCCCGCCTCCTGGCAACGATGGAGTGTAGAAGGGAGTTTCACCCTCCCCCTTGGGAGAGAGGCAGCCAATCAAGAGAGATTGCAAAGCAAAGCAGAGATGGCTAGCAAAAAAGTGTGTGTGGTGCCTTTACATCTCTTCTCGCTTCTGCCTCAACCTTGGAACTTGATGTACATATATAGCTTCCCAACTTTGTGGATTTTCACTTTTCGCGGGTGGTCCTGAAATGTAACACCCGTGATAAGTGAGAGAATATTGTACTATTTTCTTAATAAACTTAGTGTTGATCTCCTCTCCATTGGTGCCTTCTTGTTGTTAGGGAGAGGCTTGCGTACCCTAATGAAGTTGTGAGCAATGCTGACGGTGGCGTAATAGCCACCGGTGGGGCCTCCCATGCCAGACAGGTCACAACCGAAGGGTCTGACAAAGAGCGTCAAAGGGCAGGATGGGCTCTCTAACCTTTTGGCAACTATCCTAGGAGAAGGAAAACTCTGATTCCAAACCCGGGCAGATGGTGTTCGTCTAACCGTGCAAGGTCAACCATCTAAGAGAAGGAAACTCGAACCAAGACTACGACCTGAGGTCCTCGCTGCCACCGTCCAAGCTTGCTAGGCCCCGGCAGACGAACCTTTGGTTTAAAGGGTGAGGCCAGTTCTGTGCACGCTGCGCTCCACCAGAAAAATCCATTGCACAGGCTCGAAGGACACATCCAACCTCTGAATCATCAACGCGCTTGTGGAAAGTGTGGGATGAGTCCTTCCTGAATCTTCGTTTGCGAAGAAAAGCCAAGATGATCTGTGTGGTGTTTGGGTGAAAAGGGGATCAAGCAGGCGGCTGGGCTGCAACAGAAGGCACACAGCAACAACAGCAACAACAACTGAGTTGGATGCAACCCAAGAATTGTTTGCATCTAACTTTTCTCTCTAGGCTCTTTCACTTCAGATGTATTTTAGGAAGGATGTTCCTTAAAGACCGGAACTGTGTCTTCACTGTGACGCATAATGCATTATATATAATGTGTTTTCCAGAAGGGCAGATGCATTAGTACACTGCACCAAAAATAAAGAGTCTTGTGGTGACCTTAAAACTGACAAATTGCTTGTGGCGTAAACTTTCATGGGTCAGAAACCATTTCACCAGATGCACAGAAATGATAATTCAGCCAACAGACTCTATTTGGGATGGGATGGTGTTTTTGTATAGAACAATGAGGTTGAATAGATTGAAAATGCAAAAAAAAAAGTTGAAAAATATTGTATTTTTAGTTCTAGACCAGGGGTGCTCACCCTTTTTCAGCATGCGAGCTACTTATAAAACAACCAAGTCAAAATGATCTACCTACCCACTACAAAAATGTGAAACATATAATACAATATCTGCTTTGAACTGGGTTTTCTGAGTCCACACTGCAATACAATCTGATTCAAAGCAGATAACATGGGATTTTATTCGACTGTGTGGAAAGGACCTCAGATAACCCAGGGCCGGCAGCACTTGGGCAGCGTCGGGAGCCTGCGGGGCAGGACTGAGCCTTCCTCCCGCCCTGCCTGCGATCTACCAGGATGCCCTACGTCAGGGCTGCCCAACTGGCGGCCCGGGGGCCGTATAAGGCCCCCCAGCCACTTCCCTGCGGCCCCCTAAGCTTTTAAATAAAAAATAAAAAATAAATTAAATAATAATATTTTTAAAAATTACCCACTTCCGGGTTTCGGAGCAAGTATCGCGAGACTACGGAAGCCACACGGGATTTCGCTCTCAACGCGAGATCACGCCTGCGTTGAGAGCGAAACCCTGTGTGGCTTCCGTAGTCTCGCAATACTCCTGTTGCCGAAATCTCAGCTACTTAATCCCTGCGGCCCACGCAGACGCGATTTGGACCTTCCCGGCTGCTGCCTCGGTCGGTCGTCGCCTCTGCTCGTGGTCCGGCTACTCCTGGATCCTGCGCGTTTGGGAAGGTAGGCTAACCTTTATGTTATTATTATGTAATTGTGTATGGATGCCCCTTATGTATTCCCTCCCTGCATTTCCCCTTAGTAAAAGATTATATTTGATTGTATGGATGCCTCTTATGAATTGTAAGTAAATTGGAGCCGGGGGAGGGTGGGGGCAGAGCCGGGGGAGGGGTGGGGGCGGAGACGGGGAGGGGCGGGGGCGGAGCCGGGAGCGGGGGCAGACCCTTCGCCCCCCCAGGTCATCAGTGACCAGAATTCAGGCCCCTGGGCCGGTAGAAGTTGGACAGCACTGCCCTACGTGATCTACCAGTAGATCGCAATCTACCTAATGAGCACCCCTGTTCTAGACTCACTGATCACATTTTTCATTCCAACTCACACTCATGAGCACTCCCACTTTCATCTTTACTGTATGAATGTATGAATGCAGTTTGACACCACTTTCATTGCTATGGCCTAATGCTATGGAATCATGGGAGTTGTAATTTTACAAGACCTTTAGCCTTCTCTTCCCAAAAAGTGCTGGTGCCTCATCAAACTACAACTCCCAGAATTCCACAGCATTCAGCCATGTCAGTTAAAGTGGTGTCAAATCCATTAATTCTATACTATAAAGGCGCCCATAAATAAATCCCAATCTTGTAAACCTCATGCAAATAGGAACTGTTCACTTAAAAATCAAGAAACTAACCTTTAAAGTCATATACTTTTACCCAGTGCTTGGAAATGTTGTTTGTTTTGGACCATAACTTCCATAGTACTCTATCAGAAGGCCATGCTAGCAAGGGAGAGGGGTTTCTGGGTATTATAGTCCAAAACTCCAAAGCTCCACTGGTGCTCATTTGAAAATGATATGGTCTGTAAATAAGCACTTCACTTAAGTGAACCTATTTACTCCTTTAAGAACTCTGCTATGCTTTGTCACAGTAGATAAAGGGATTTCCTTCCCAAGAAAAGGAGATAATGGAAATTGTAGAGGGCAGATCAGCTGGGAAGGGTATGGAAAACTAATATTGTGAGGCAGATGGAAGATAGCAGGAGGAGAAACCAGATATCACCGAGGTGTTTTTTTTGTTTTTAATTATACCTTCCTAAAAATTAAGCTTGAAAAATGCAACATTCACACTTGCTTTAAACCAGTAGTTCTTAAACTGTGGGCCACAGATCACCAGTGGGCTATGATGACGAAAATCTGGTCCTCGAGTCTCCTTCCTCTTTATTTATTTATTTAATTAATTTCTGCTCCTTTCGCTTTGCCTGCCACTCCTTCCCTGTCGCTAACCATGGCATATGGTCTGTAATCACAAACTAGAGCTGATGTGGTCTATCCAATGCAATTTTCTGAATCAGCACCCCAAACTGAATCTAAAGCAGTGGTTCCCAAAGTGGGTGGTACCACCCCCTGGTGGACGGTGGGGCGATCCAAGGGGGCGCTGGGAGGTTCAGGAGAATTTGAGGGGCGCTGAGCCCCTGTAAGGGGATGGTGGCGTGAGCCAGGCTTGCCACTTGCAGGGTCGCGCGCTTGCAAGGACGTCCCCGTTGGAAGAAAGAGGCCGATACACAGGACTGCGCCGTGGGCGGGGTTGACAAGAGGAAGGAGGCGTGCGCTGCGGTTTCCACAGCAACGCCTGCCCGGGGATTCCAACTCGCAGGGACAAAGTCGCAAGCACGCGATCCCGGGCAGGCGTTGCCGTTTGATCCAGATCTGTCATTCATGGTGATCTTAGTGGTCTGTGCAAGTCAGAGCTGAATTAGCTGAAGGTACTGCAAATCCCATCATCCGTTGCTCATACTCCCCCAAACACAGGCATGTAGCCGGGGGGGGGGGGCTTGAGGGGCTTCAGCCCCTCCCGAAATTTTCAGGGTGGTCCGCGAGAAGACCTTATTGGTACATTATCTAAACTGTTATGTGTATTCATATCATGATCTAATCACCATGCTCAGTATATCCCATATGCATGGGGGTATTGGGATAACAATACAAAAGGTTTGCTAGGGTAGACACTCAGTCTCAGCCCCTCCCGAATCAAAATCCTGGCTATGGTCCTGCCCAAACATATTGTTTTTGTGATTATTTCTGGAATTTAATGTTTGTAATTTACACCTTTCCTTTATTATATTTTATGAAAAGGATAGAAACATTAATACATATATCTTTCTGTTTAATTGCTATTAAAATTTAAAAAAATAATTTCTAGGGGTCGCTGAGTAAAAATTTTTCTGGAAAGGGGGCAGTAGGCCAAAAAAGTTTGGGAACCACTGGTCTAAAGTGAACCAGAAACTGATTTGTAACCCTTTTGGTAGTAATGTTGTAGAGTGGTCCCTGGTCAAAAAAAGGTTGGGAACCATTTCTTTAAACAGACAAGGATTCTCCCACCCTCAACATTCCATAGATAGATGGATGGATGGACGGACAGACAGACAGACACATACACACACTCCACTTGCTTCACTATCAACAGAACCTACAGATACAGATGAAAAATTAGGAGAAAATGCTGCTGGAATATGCCCATACAGCCCGAAAAACTCACAGCAACCCAGGAAGCATTTCATATAAATATATCCCAGTTAATAAATGGGGCAGTTTGGGAGCGCAGGAGAGACTCGGCCTGGCCATAACATTGCATAGAATATATGAAGCTGCTAGCCAGTGTTGTGTAGTGGTTTGAGCATTGGACTGGAACTCCGAAGATCAGGGCCTGAATCTACATCAAGTAATAGAAATCCATTGGGAGACCTAGGGCAAGTCACACTCCCTCAGCCTTAGGTGGCAAAAACAACCTCCCTTTGAACAAACCTCACCCAAAAAAAATCTCACGATAGGGTTGCCTTCAGGGTGAAAACAACTTGAAGACACACAACAGCAAAAACAATATGAAGCTGCTTATGTGGCTTGGATAAGATTCCAGCTGAGTAGTTCTCAGCCTTCGATCTTTCAGATAATTTGCATTTTAATTTCTAGAAGTCCCAGCCAGGATGGTTGATAGTCTAAGTTTACGGGAAATGAAATCCCAAGCCTGTGGCAGACCAGTGATCAAGAATCAGTGTTTTAGCTTAGTCATAGGAGCCCCCAGTAGTGCAATGGGTTAAACCAGGGGTGGGCAATTATTTTTTCCAAGGGGCCACACGAGAGCCAAAAAATATTATGGAGGGCTGCACCTAAAGGCGGAACTACATTTATTTATTTTTTTATTTATTATTCGGGCTTCTATGCCGCCGACTCCCTGAGGCTCGCGGCGGCTTACAGGAGCCGAAGGGCACAGTAAAATACAGGCAATAAGCAGTTAAAAACAAAAACAACAGCAGTACAGTAATTAATAACACAGTTAAAACAATGAACAGCACATCATCCTCAGAAGAACGAATAGATGGCGGGGCATGGGCAGGACTTACTCACCAAAGGCCTGCTTAAACAGGTATGTTTTACAGGCCCGTCTAAACGGGAGCAAGTCCTTCATAGCCCGAGTTCCGGCCGGGAGGGCGTTCCACAGCGTAGGTGCTATGACAGAGAACGCCCTCCGGCGGGTAGCAGTCAGCCTTGCGAGTTTAGCTGAAGGTATCTCCAGGAGATTGGAGTCCTCAGACCGAAGTGATCTCGGAGGGCAATATGGGGTGAGACGGTCCCTCAAATACGCTGGCCCCAGGCCGTGTAAGGCCTTAAAGGTGAGGACCAACACTTTGAAGACATGCTAATCTACATAATTTATTTATTTATTCACTTACTATATTTACTATATATTACACATCATTAATATTAGCATATTAATATATCAAAAAATATTCATATATTAGTATTAATATCATAATTATAATATTATAGTATATATATAGACATTATAATATATTGAAATTATAATATAACATTATATTATATTATTTATTATATTATTATATTATTATCATAAAATTATTATACAATAATAAAAACCACTAAAATAAAATAATGCTTCCTTGTAGTCCCCTTCTCTGGAGTTTTATGCAGAGGCTTGATGGCCATCAGTCGGGGTGCTTTGATTGTGTATCCCTGGGGTTGGGCTGGATAGCCCTGGGGTCCCTTCCTCTCGATGACTTCCTGTTCCCACCTTTCTAAAACCTCCTGACAGCGAGCTTTTGAGATTCGTGACGGAAAAGGAAGAGATCAAACCCCATTGAAAGGATGGGAAACTCAGGACCAAACTTGGCACGAATCCTCAATATGCCCAAATGTGAACCCTGGGGAAATTTTGGGGAAAATAGACATTTGGGAGTTGGAGTTGCTGGGATGTATAGTACACTTATTAAGGATGCTTGGTGGTGGTGGCGGCACTTGCTCCCTCCCTGGGTGAGGCGAGTGGTGAGCGAGCCTGCCTGCCTGCCTGCCGGGACCCTTAGGAGGGCCGGATGGAATCGGCCAAAGGGCCGCATCCGGCCCCTGGGCCGTAGTTTGCCCACCCCTGGGTTAAACCCTTGTGCTAGAAGGACTGATGACTGAAAGGTCGGTGGTTCGAATCCAAGGAACGGGGTGAGCTCTTGTCTGTCAGCTCTAGCTTCTCATGCAGGGACATGAGAGAAGCCTCCCACAGAATGGTAAAACATCCGTGCATCCCCTGGGCAACGTCCTTGCAGACTGCCAATTGTCTCACACCAGAAGTGACTTGCAGTTTCTCAAGTCACTTCTGACACAAAGAAAAAAAATATTAGTCATTAGCACCAGCAATGTGGCACAGCTGGCTGGGTGTCAGCTGCATAAGATCTCTACTGACCAGAAGGTCATGAGTTCGAGGCCTGCCCGGGTCGGGGTGAGCTCTCGACCAATTTGTTTAGCTCGTTGTCGACCTTTGCAACCCGAAAGACAGTTGCATCTGTCAAGTAGGAAATTTAGTTACCACTTTGTGGGGAGGCTAAATTTAACGGATTTCTGGAATGTTAAATTGCCTCTATGTCTGTCTATATATGTTGTATGTCAATGGCATTGAATGTTTGCCTGAATATGTGCATTGTGATCCGCCCTGAGTCCCCTGTGGGGTGAGAAAGGCGGAATATAAATGACGTAAATAAATAAATAATAAATAAATTGGTTGGCTCTATAGACACTATGGTAGAGGTCTTTCTCATCCTTGTTATCTGACTTTTATAGATCAAGTTGCGAAGCAGGGACTGGCATGAACCTAAGACCTTCAGCATGCTACACATCTGTTCTGGGTGCTAAATACAGGGTTTGGTGCTAAGGAACCAAAGATCCAAACTTCTCAAGCACAATAGCTGATGTCAGCACAAGACAACAAGATGCCTGCAAAGTCCTTGTTGAGACTGCCATTCATTTAGGAGCCCAGAGGCTTGAATCTACTTTATTGGCAAACTATCTTGGATTCGGAAATGTGTGGCTCTTCTTTTTTGCTGAACTGCAACTTCTATTATAATAATAATAATAATAACTTTATTTATACCCCACCACCACCTTCCCAATGGGGACTCGGGGTGGCTTACATGAGACCAGCCCCAAACAACAAATTACAATAAAATAAAATCAAAACATCTACAATAACACAATAAAAATAAATAAAAGAACAAGATGCAAATAAATATCTAAAATATACAAGGAAGGAAACTGGTATTTGGTTAAAACAATACAGTCAGCCCTTTAATATGTGGATTTTCTTTTTTTTTTCTGTGTCCCTAACCCAGGCAGGGGCAAACTTTGGCCCTCCAGGTGTTTTGGACTTCAACTCCCACAATTCCTAGAGTCGGTGGGTTTTAGGAATTGTGGGAGTTGAAGTTCAAAACATCTGGAGGGCCGTAGTTTGCCCCTGTCAGCCCTAAGGTGAAAGTTTCCCCTTGACATTAAGTGTAGTCGTGTCCGACTCTGGGGGGTGGCACTCATCTCCATTTCTAAACCGAAGAGCCGGTGTTGTCCACAGACTCCTCCAAAGTCATGTGGCCAGCATGACTGCATGAAGCGCTGTTATCTTTCCACAGAAGCAGTACCTATTGATCTACTCACATTTACATGTTTTCAAACTTCTTTTTTTTAAATATAGTTTTTATTGGGCCTAAACAGTGGGAGCACACCCCGCTCCCTGTATTCAAACTGCCGATCTTTCGGCCAGCAAGTTCACCAGCTCAGCAGTTTAACCCACTGCACCACTGGGGGCTGCCAGTCCTAAACTCAGTAAACGTGAAGGACTGACTGTATTCCACAGTATGTATTGCAGTCATAATGTATCAAGATATCTGGCAACATCACACAGCAATACAAGATGTTTGTAGCGTACTTCTCAGCTTCACTTAAAAGCACAAGCTACGGAAATGTCTGCCTTACTTAAAACCAACAGCTGAGTCTTACGTGGAGTGTAACAGTTGAGCTGGAAAAGCACAGAACAACATGACCTTGGGGGGGGAAGGACTTCTGCATGCGAGGATCAGAGCAACACGTAGACCTTGCACATGGCCACAATGCCCATAGGCTAATTTCCATGACACTGTTAGCCCTCTTAGTGCATGGAACACGTGGACTTACTTTGTTCGCCTCATCATGGTTATATTCACTTGTAAATTTAAAGCTACAGTTTTGCATTCACTCCTCTCTGATTAAGCCCCCTCTGAAAACATGCTGAATTTACAGGATTGCCCTCCAAGTCAACTTTCTATCCGTTGGAATAAGATAATGGCGCTTCATACAGTCATGCTGGCCATATGACCTTGGAGGTGTCTATGGACAACGCCGGCTCTTTGGCTTAGAAATGGAGATGAGCACCAACCCCATGAATTGGACACGGCTGGACATAATGTCAGGGGAAAACCTTTACCTTAGAACAGTGTTTCCCAACCAGTGTGCCTTGGCACACTGGTGTGCCGTGAGCAATCATCAGGTGTGCCGTGGGAAATTGGAACCTCCAATACCCTTTCTTTCCCCCCTGCCGAACACTTTTTCTTCTCCACTCAGGCTCCCTTCTTCCCAGCCTCGCTCTGCTCGCTTTGCCTCGCTTTGCTCACGCTGCCGCTTCTGCCGCCATTTTGATCCAAGGGGGCAGCGTGAGCATGTTCAGAAGGGGAGGGGGAGGAAGACGTGGGGCGGGTCTGCGCAGTAGCGCCCGCACGGGTCACGTTAAAGCGAGCAGAGCGAGGCTGGGAAGAAGGGAGCCCGAGTGGAGAAGAAAAAGTAAGTGTTCGGCAGGAGGGGGAAGAAAGGGCGTGAAGGGGAAGTGGGAGGAAGAGGTCTCTGTCGAAAGCTGGCATGGGCAAACTTGGACCATTCCTAGCAGCCTCAGGCCCTTTTCCTTTTCCCCCCTCAGCCACTTAAGCAGGAAAGGGCCTCAGGCTGTTAGGAATGGTGGGAGTTGAAGTCCAAAGCACCCAGAGGGCCGAAGTTTTCCCATGCCTGTTTTAGGGACCTTAAAGTGGTGAGCCTCCTTCCAACATTGTGATTCTGGATGGAAAACAAACAACAACATAACATAACATTATTTGAGTCCACAGTGCTCTCTGGGTGTAGGTGAACTACAACTTCCAAACTCAAGGTCAATTCCCAAGCAAACCCTTTCAGTACTTTCTGTTGGTAATGAGAGTTCAAAATGCCAAGTTTGGTTTAATTCCATTGTTGCAAGAGTTCAGGATGCTCTTTGATTGTGTGTTAACTATAAATCCCAGAAACTGTAACTCCCAAATGTCAAGGTTTATTTTCCCCAAACTCCATCTGTGTTCACATTTGGGCATATTAAGTATTCATGCCAAGTTTGGTCCTGATCCAACATTGTTTGAGTCCACAGTGCTCCCTGGATATAGGTGGACTACAACTCCAAAACTCAAGGTCAACTATATGTATTACAGTGTTAGAGTGTCATTTTGGTTGGTGGTGTGCCCCAGGATTTTGTAAATGTAAAAAATGTGCCGCGGCTCAAAAAAGGTTGAAAAACACTGCCTTAGAATATGCAAAGTGACTCAAGCTACGATTTTCCGTGTTATTACAGTTGTGCACTCATCTCAGAAAGAAACATATGGCTTGGTAGGTTTGTGATTTCTTATGTCCACTCTCTTGTTATTTCAACTTCTTAGGAAAGCAGGTGGGAATGCCTAGCATTGACTCACTAAGTTTTCTCAGCAGTTTGAAACGTTTGAGATTCTTTCCATTACTGTTGAGAGCTAGCAGTGTTCCCAGTCCACACAATGCATTCTCACAGGCTTATCTCAGTCTTACTCTATCCACCCAGAAGAAAATAAGTGGAAGAGACTAGTAACCGAACTCATTCCCAATGTAGGAAATTTACTACTGCAGCAACCTGGATAGTGGCAATTCAGGTGTGTTATAGCAGGGGTCAGGAACCTTTTTGACTCAGAGAGCCATGAAAGCAATCTTCTATTATATAAATGGGTTCACGTCATGTGATGTATCCCTCAAACAAAGAAACCTTACAACGCAGATACACAATACTTGCCAACAGAAATAGGCCTCAAGCAAGGTACGTTTGCAGCAAAGAAGCTTTCCCCCCCAAAACCTAAAAGGCCCCCAAAACAACGAGTAAAAATAAAACTACATTTCCCAGTATCCGCTGGGGCAGCCAACGACTCACCCAGCCTCTACATTCTGAACAACATGATTGGCTGCCAATAAGGGCGGATTTGCATAACTGCTGCACTAGCCAGCCAACATGAAAATTCCAATCCATAATAAACTGCCAATCCCCAACACAAACACCCAAAACACTTCCAACCAAAAATCACAGACCACGCCCAAAATTAACTTGATTAACTTCATTAGTTTCATTAACTTGATTTCCCTAACTAGCCCTCAATTACTGGGAAGCTGTTTACGCTCTAAATTGACAGTAAGGCTTCATTAACTTGATTTCCCTAACTAGCCCTCACTTACTGGGAAGCTGTTTACGCTCTAAATTGACAGTAAGGCTTCATTAACTTGATTCTCCGACTAGGCCTCAGCTCATTGGACATTGTGTATGGCCTGAATTGACAGTAAGGCTTCATTAACTTGCTGTTCCTAACTAGGCCTCAGCTCATGGGACATTGTGTATGGCCTGAATTTACAGTAACCTACCTTGGCACACAGAGCCCGACCATGCATGATGGGACTTGAAGTACCACCATGGAAAATGGGATTTGTAGTACTTCAAAACCCATCATTCCCCACAGACCACTGCGGCCCAGAACCAAGACCGATAAAGACCCAACTTGGCACACCATGCCCCCCATGACCCACACTCCATCCAACTGCAGTTTAGAGGAGGGCACACCGTGGATGATTGGACTTTCTCGCATCTCCTAAAAAGAGCACAGCAACGCGTGCCGGGTACAGCTAGTATATATATATATATCGTCTCCCCGTGCGAGCGGAGGCGTTGCCAGAGGAGGGGCCAGAGGCGCGGTCGGAGGAGGAGTCGGCGTATCCACCCCCCCATTGGCACCCTGTCTGCCTCTCCCCCTTCAGTTGGAGGTGAAGAGGTCCATGTCCATGGAGTCCAGGACCCAGAGGTCATTTACATCTAGGACGCTCTGGAGTTCGCGCTACAAGCAGCTGGAGCCCCGGGGGATACGTTCTGCTCCCAAGAAGGACTACAAGGACACTCCTCGGGCACGTCAGAACCCCCACCTCAGACTGCCATATAGAAGAACACAGGTCTTACCTTGTACCTGCAACTGGTCACCAGTCATCCCGTTAGGGCGTCCTAATCTTCCCTCCTTCGATGGCAAGATGATGCCTTAGCAAGACTATAGCCGCTCTTGGCTCTTTACTCCTACCCTGTGCTCCTTCCCACCCCATCCCCTCTCTTGCCCTACTCCCCCCCTCCCCCATCCCAGTTTGTTGTATTGATGTATTATTGTGTGTGACTCAAACTGTTGTAAACCACTCCGAGCCTCCGGGGAGTGGCGGTATACAAGTTTGACATAATAATAATAATAATAATATATATAACTGAATTCAACTAAATGTGAGTATATACGTACATACTATGAGAAAAGGATTCCCCCGGCAGAATGACGGGACACTTCAGACCTGGCTCTGCAAAAGGCATGCTCAGGACTCTGGGAAGGAAGAGAATACGGAAGGAAGGGGGAAGGAAAGAAAGAAAGACAGAGGAAATAAAGGAGAGAGGGGAGAGGAAGAAAGAAAAGAAGAACGAACTATGGAAAAGGAAGAAAAGAAAAGCAGGAGAGAGACAAGGAGGGAAAAAGAAAGAAGGAAATGGGAAGGGAGGAAAGGAAAGGGTGGGGGAAAGGAAAAGAAAGGAGTGAGGAAAAAGTAAAATAATGAAGAGAAAAGAAGAAAAGAAAGAAGGGGAGAGATAGGGAAGTGAAAAGGAAGGAAGGAAAAGGAAAGGAAGACTTGGGGGAAAGAATAGAAGAGGAAGGAAGGAAGGAAGGAAGGAAGGAAGGAAAGGAAGGAAGGAAGGAAGGAAGGGGAAGGAAGGGAAGGAAGGAAGGAAGGAAGGAAGGAAGGAAGGGAGGGAGAATGGAGGAAAGAAGGAAGGGGAGAGAGGGAGGGAAAAGGAAGGAGAGAAGGGAAGGGTGAAGGGGAGAAAGGAAGGAAGGAAGGAAGGAAGGAAGGAAGGAAGGAAGGAAGGAAGGAAGGAAGGAAGAGGGAGAATGTAGGAAAGAAGGAAGGGGAGAGGGAGGGAAAAAGGAGAGAAGGAAAGAATGGAAGAGGAAGGAAGGAACGAAGAGGCCCGTGGTGGAGGGCGAAGAGGGCAGCGGGGGATGAGGAAGAAGTGGCGATGGCGGCGCAGAAGCGGCAGTCGCAGCGCGTTTGCATCACTCCTTCCCGCTGCATATTGGGAAACAGAGGCCCGGGCTGCTCTGGAGAGCCAGATACAATCATGAAAAGAGCCACATCTGGCTCCTGAGCCATAGGTTCTCTATCCCTGTGTTATAGAATAGAATCATAGAGTTGGAAGAGACCTCATGGGCCGTCCAGTCCAACACCCTGCCAAAAAGCAGGAAAATATATAGTAAATACTATATTGCATTCAAAGTACCCCCAACAGATGGTCATCCAGCCTCTGTTTAAAAGCCTCCAAAGAAGGAGGCTCCACCACACTCCGGGGCAGAGAGTTCCACTGCTGAATGGCTCTCACAGTCAGGAAGTTCTTCCCAATGTTCAGGTGGAATCTCCTTTCCTGTAGCTTGAAGTCATTGTTCTACTAGTCTCTGAGACAGCAGAAAACCAGCTTGCTCCCTCCTCCCTATGACTTCCTCTCACATATTTATACATGGCTATCATGTCTCCTCTCAGCCTTCTCTCCTTCTGGCTAAACATGCCCAGCTCTTTAAGCCGCTCCTCATAGGGCTTGTTCTCCAGACCCTTGATCATCTTAGTCGCCCTCCTCTGGACACATTCCAGCTTGTCAACATCTCTCTTCAATTGTGGTGCCCAGAAATGGACACAATATTCCAGGTGTAGTCTAACCAAGGCAAAATAGAAGGGTAGCATGATTTCCCTGGATCTAGACACTATGTGCTTGAAGTCATCCAACAAATGAAAACTCCACACCTTCCAATGCACTATTTTCCTTTTTGGGGCTGGAGGTTTAGCACAGTGGTTAGAACAACAGCTGCTAAAGATGTTATCAACTGAACGTTACAGGTTCGAGACTCCGGGCTGGTTTGGGCAGCCAGCTGTCAGCCCTGCCTCTGCTTACCTAAGCAGTCGAAAACAGCCTAGCTGTGAGTAGAGAATTTAGGGACCGCTTTGCGGGGGAGGACTTTTATAACGCCAATAAATAAGGAAGACCGATTGCCGGAAAGGTGGAAGTCCTAACGGGCTGGCAAGCTCTTCGTCATAGGAGGATGAAGCAACAGCACCCCCTGTGGCGTAATGGAGCAACAGCACCCAGTGATACAACCTGGAAGAACCTGGCTCAACTGGAAAGAATGGGAAAGAACCTCCTACTGTATGTTGTATGTGATGTATGTCAAATATAAAAACGGCAGGGATTGTCTGCTTGTATGTGTACTGTAATCTGCTCTGAGTCCCCTTCGGGGTGAGAAGGGCGGAATATAAATAAAGTGTATTACTATTATTATTATTATTATTCTATATGCAAACAGGTCACACTGCCATGAGCAGGCTGTAGACCACTTGGGGCCCCACTCTAGGTTAATAATAATAATAATAATAATAATAATAATAATCTTTATTTATACCCCACCACCATCTCCCCAATGGGGACTCGGGGCGACTAACATGAGGCCAAGCCCTTCTAAAATACAATACAACACAGTAAAATACAAATAAAATATATCAGAAATAATAATAATAATAAAAAGATAATTACAATAACAAATGGAATAATACAGGAAATTCACACAATAAAAACCGAATAGGATGAGCAGGCCAAGTGGACAAAATAAAATGGTAAAACCCTGGGTGAGATACGGGTAGGAGATAGCAAATGAGGGAGCCCCAAAAAGATGAAATAGTGAGGGCAGGCTTTCAGCTCAGGATGCGGGGAAAGTGCGTCATAGGGGAACACTATAGCTGGAGCAACACAACTGGAGGGGATGGTCACTCTTCAAAGGCACAACGAAGAAGCCAGGTCTTCAGATTTTTCTTAAAGACTGCTAAGAAGGGGGCTTGCCTAATCTCACCAGGTAGTGAGTTCCAAAGATAGGGAACCACAGCAGAGAAGGCCCTCTCCTTAATGTTAATGTTTATTCCTCCCCGCAGTTAGAACAATAGAGTTGGAAGAGACCACGTGGACCATCTAGTCCAACCCCCTGCCATGCAAAAAAAGCACAATGAAAGTACCTCTGACAGATGGCCATTCAGCCTCTGCTTAAAATTTTCTAAGGAAGGATCTGCCACTATTCCCTGAGGCAGAGAGTTCCACTGCTGAACAGCTCTCACAGTCAGGAAGTTCTTCCTAATGTTCAGATGGAATCTCCTTCCCTGTAATTTGAACCCATTGCTCCAAGTCCTAGTTTGAACTCAGATACACATCTGCAAAACAATTACACATCTGAATACAGCTCATTGGCCCGTGAGCTATATCTTCATGTTAAAACAAAGGTGTTCAATAGGTAGATTGCGATCTACTGGTAGATCGCGTAGGGCGTCCTGGTAGATCGCAGGCAGGGTGGGAGAAAGGCTCAGCCCCGCCCCGCAGGCTCCTGACGCCGCCCAGGTGCAGATGGAGGTTGGACTGGATGGCCCTTGGAGGTCTCCTCCTATTCTAGGAACCCATTGTTATTATTATTATTACTATTATTATTATCAGAGGCTGAATGGCCATCTGTGAGGAATGCTTTGATTGTGTTTTTCCCTTATGGCAGAAGGAGGTTGGACTGGATGGCCCTTGGAGATCTCCTTCTACTCTAGGAACCTATTGTTGTTGTTGTTACTATTATAGTAGTAGTAGTAGCAGAGGCTGAATGAATATCATCATCATTATTATTATGAATAAATCCAGGGGCTTATACTCACATTTAGTTGAATTCAGTCTTAAAATATATTATATGGCTCTCACTGAAATAAATTTCCAAATATTTTGCTTTTATGGCTCTCTGAGTAGTAGGTAGGTAGATCATTTTGACTTGGTTGTTTTATAAGTAGCTCGCATGCTGAAAAAGTGTGGGCACCCCTGTGTTAAAAGGTATGAACTTCAAACTATCGCTAGTTTTTTATCTCAACACTTTTTCCTCCCTTGAGGAAATTACGTATTTTCCCAATGTCATTTCAACATTTTAAAATGGAAACATTCCTAACACCAGGTTTCAGCTACAGCCTAATAGATATCTATAGCACATTTCTACAAGTCTCTCTCTGTATTTGTGGATTCTGTATCCATTGATTCAACTATCTTAAGCGGCTGAGGGTGAAAAGGAAAGGGCCTGAGGCTGTTAGGAATGGTGGGGGTTGCAGTCCAAAACACCTGGAGGGCTCAAGTTGGCCCATGCCTGATCTATAGCTTATTTGGGGCCATTTTCCCTCCTCCGTCTCTTTTGCACCCCAAGAAACAAACCCTCCGGCTGCTCACTTGCCAACAGCCATGTCACTCCCTTGTCGCAGCAGACAACACCCTGATCTGGTATCTGCAGCAAGGATTGGGCAGAGCGCTCTGCTTTAAATCCAAATTGCTCACCTTCCCAATCTACACACACACACACAGAGATATATACACTTGAACAGCCACATCTATCAAGATAGGAAGCCTCCCTACAGGTTGGTATCCGCGCTCAATGAGATACGCAAACCGTGCATCATTCACATAAGAGGGCGTGTTTCTGGGTGCATCCACGCCGTTGGATCAATGCAGTTTGATTCTGGGTTGCTGTGAGTTTTCCAGGCTGCCTGGCCATGTTCCAGAAGCATTCTCTCCTGTCGTTTCGCCCACATCTATGGCAGGCATCCTCAGAGGTTGTGGGGTCTGTTAGAAACTAGGCAAGAGAGGTTTATATATCTGTAGAATAATGTCCAGGGTGGGAGAAAGAACTCTTGTCTGTTTGCGGCAAGTGTGAATATTGCAATTGGCCGGCTTGATTAGCATTGAATGGCCTTGCAGCTTGAAAGCCTGGCTGCTTCCTGCCGGGGGAAATCCTTTGTTGGGAGGTGTTAGCTGGCCCTGATTGATTCTTGTCTGGAATTCCCCCCCCCCCCTTTTTAAGTGTTGCTCTTTATTTACTGTCCTGATCTTTGTTAGCCGCCCTGAGTAGAGAAGGGCAGGTAATAAATAACTGATATAAATAAATATATAAATAAATATATGATCTTAGAGCCTACCCATGCCCGGATTACCCATAAGGCCAACGAGGCCATGGCCTAGGGGCGGAAGCCGAGGAGGGGGCACAGATCACGGACCAAAAGAAACCAAAACTGGTCTGCGCCCCTCTTTCCCCCTTTCTCATGCCCCTCCTCGCTCCTTCTCCCGGCAAAGTCTCTGCGCCGTCCCCTCCGTCTCTCTCTCTCTCTCTCGCTTTCTCTCTCTCGCTTTCTCAGTCTTGGGCGCACTCTCTCTCTCTCACACACACATACACTCTCTCTCTCGTGCGTGCCTTTGGAGCGAGTTTGCACCAACTGCGCTCTCCCCAAGCCTCCCGACTCCCGAGGAGACCTTCAGAGCACAGCGGAGCTTTCCAGCCGGTGGGAATGGGGACCTTGGAGGTGGCGGGAGGTTGACTTAAAGGGGGCGCAATTCCAAACTGTGGCCTAGGGCGCAAAAAAGTGTTAATCCGGGCCTGAGCCTACCACACACCATGAATCCACATAGGGACCACCAAACCCGAATCAAGGAACATGAAAGGCACTGCAGACTACTTAAACCAGGCATCCTCAAACTTTGGCCCTCCAGTTGTTTCAGCCTCCAACTCCCAGAATTCCTGGCCATTGAAAAAGCTGGCAAGGGCTTCTGGGAGTTGGAGGCCAAAACGGCTGGCGGGCCACAGTTTGAGGATGCCTGACTTAAACCTTAGCAGAGCACTTGATGAACCAACCTGGACACAGCATATTATTTGAGAACACAGAAATGCCGGCAGACCCACTCTCACAGCTACCATGTCAGACTACACAGAGAAGCCATTGAAATCCACAAACATGTGGAAGAAACCATGAAAATGAACAAAATCTGGCTCTATAAAAAAAAAACTCTATAAATCAGGACAATAAAGACCAACGCTAAAAAGGGGGGTATTCCAAACAAGAATCAATCAACAAAGGATTCCCCCAGGCAGGAAGCAGCCAGGCTTTGAAGCTGCAAGGCCATTCAATGCTAATCAAGCTGGCCAATTATGGCATTCACACTTGCCTTAAGCAGGCAAGAGTCCTTTCTCCCACCTTGGACATTCCACAGATATATAAAACTCACTTCCCTAGTTTCCAACAGACCTCACAAACAAGCTCGGAGGATGCCTGCCATAGATGTAGGTGAAATGTCAGGAGAGAATGCTCCTGGAACATAGTCAGACAGCCCGGAAAACTCACAGCAACCCAGCGATTCTGGCCATGAAAGCCTTGGACAACACAGTTTGGTTCTGCTTAGTGCTATGGAACCCTGGAACGTGTAGTTTGGCAGACCATGTCACACTAGAGCAGTGTTTCTCAACCTGGGGATCGGGACCCCTGAAGGGGGGGGGGCACAAGAGGGTTTCAGAAATATCACCAAAAGACCATCAGAAAACACATATTTCTAATGGTCTTAGGAATCCTTTTGACGTAGTTGTTTGGTTTCACAGTGCTCTCTGGATGTAGGTGAACTACATCTCCCCTAAATGACTGTCACTTCATCACAAACCCCTCCAGTATTTTCTGTTGGTCAGGAGGGTTCTGTGTGGGAAGTTTGGCCCAATTCTATCGTTTGTGGGGTTCAGAATACTCTTTGATTGTGGGTGAACGATAAATCCCAGTCACTACAACTCCCAAATGTCAAGGTCTATTTTCCAGAAACTCTACCAGTTTTCACATTTGGGCATATTGAGTATTCGTGCCAAATTTGGTCCAGTGAATGAAAATGCATCCTGCAAATCAGATATTTACATTATGATCCACAACAGTAGCAAAATTACAATCTTATGGTTGGGGGTCACCACAACACGAGGAACTGTATCAAGGGGTCGTGGAATTAGGAAGGTTGAGAAACACTGCACTATTTATTTATTTATTTATTTATTTATTTATTTACAGTATTTATATTTCAACCTTCTCACCCCGTAGGGGACTCAGGACGGATTATAATGCACATATACAGTACATGGCAAACATTCAATGCCATAGACACACAACATATATAGACACAGACACACAGAGGCTATTTAACATTCCAGCTTCATGAGGGTATTCTGGCCACCAGGGGAGCTGTCGATTCACCATACATTTGTGACACTGATGGGAGTGCTTCCTCATTCTTTTTGCACGCTTGCTGGAGATTTTTATGCCACCGTAAATTAGTTAAATTAGCCTCCCCGCATAAGCAGTACCTAATTTTCCTACTTGACAGATGCAACTGTCTTTTGGCCTGCAAAGGTCGACAGCAAGCTACACAAATGGTCAGAAGCTCCCTCCGACCCGGGCTGGCTTCGAACTCATGACCTTTTGGTCAGTAGTGGTCTTAACGCAGCTGACTCCCAGCCAGCTGCGCCACAGTCCTGCGCCGCAGCGCACTAGAGAATGAACCCACTTTCATAGAATCATAGAGTTGGAAGAGACCTCATGGGCCATCCAGTCCAACTCCCTGCCAAGAAGCAGGAAAACTGCATTCAAAGCACCCCTGACAGATGGCCATCCAGCCTCTGAAGAAGGAGCCTCCACCACAATCTGGGCAGAGAGTTCCACTGCTGAACATCTCTCATAGTCAGGAAGTTCTTCCTAATGTTCAGTTGCAATGTCCTTTCCTGTACTTTGAAGCCATTGCTCCGTGTCCTAGTCCCCAGGGCAGCAGAAAACAAGCTTGTTCCTCCCTCCCGATGACTTCCCCTCACATATTTATACATGGCTATCATATCTCCTCTCAGCCACCTCTTCTTCAGGCTAAACATGCCCAGCTGTTTAAGCCGCTCCTCATAGGGCTTGTTCGCCAGACCCTTGATCATTTCAGTCGCCCTCCTCTGGACACATTCCAGAGGGGTGGCGCAGCTGGGTGGGAGTCATCTGCATTAAGAACAGTACTGACCGAAAGGTCACGAATTCGAAGCCAGCCCGGGTCGGAGTGAGCTCCTGACCAAATTTGTGTAGCTTGTTGTCGACCTTTGCAGCCCGAAAGACAGTAGGAAATTTAGGTACCACTTTGTGGGGAGGCTAATTTAACTGATTTACGAGGCCCTAAAAATCTCCCGGAACTCAGGCCCAGATTAACACCTTTTTGCGCCCTAGGCAACACTTTGGAATTACGCCCCTTTAAGCCAACCGCTACTGCACCCCCGCACCCTTTCATCTGCTTGTCCCCCTTACGGCCCCGCATCCAGCTCTCCCAGTGTGGCCCCACTAGGTCCGCCACAGGAGTTTCCCTCTCGGCAGGCACTATGGATGCAGGCATGGGGGGAGGAGCCTCCTCCCCGATGCCGGGGCTGGAGGCACTTGTCTCCTACCCGGGATCGGGGATTGCGCATGCGCTGTAGTCAGCAGCTGTACCGATGCCGCCCTTCTCCCCAATACCGGGGCTTGTCACATTGGGCTTCTCTCCTGTACTGGGGTTTGCGCATGTGCCGTAGCTGGCAGTTGCGCTTCTCTTTCCAGTAAGGAGGAGTCTCCTCCTTGTGTTGGAGGAGGAATACCAGCTTTCATGGTGTTAGGGCATGCGCAGACTACGCAATGGAGTTTCCTGTACTTGCACTGAAGGAGCCAGCAAGTGGATACTGTCGGCATCGAGGGAGTTCATTGTTCCTCCTGTCAAAATCGACGCCAGTGTCGAGAGCCCCTGCGCATACGCCGTTTGCGCAACAATAGCAGAGGCAGGAGCTTGTCTTCAGGAAGGGGCAGGGGCACCGCCGAAAAGGAGGACCTCCGGTATCCTTCCTTCCTCATCTCCATGCGCGTTGCGTTTTTATTTGTTTCAACATTTTTATTATTTCTTTTTGGTCCGTGATGTGCACCCCCCCCCCTCGGCTTGCACCCCTAGGCCATGGCCAGGGCCGTAGCTAGGATTTTGGTTCGGGGGGGGGGGGCTGAGTTTGGTTCAGGGGGGCTGAGACTGGGTGGAAGAGGGTTTACCCTAGCAAACCTTTTGTATTGTTATCCCAATAACCCCATGAAGGTGGGATATAATGAGTATGGTGATCAGATCATGATATGAATAAACATAACAGTTTAAATAATGTACCAGTAAGGCCTTCTCGCGGACCACCCTGAGAATTTCGGGGGGGGGCTGAAGCCCCCTTAGCCCCCACCCTGGCTACATGCCTGGCCATGGCCTAGGTTGGCCTTATGGGTAATCCTGGCCTGCCGGAACTAGGCAAAGAATGAGGAAGTGACAGCTCCCCTGGTGGCCAGAAGCTAGAATGTGAAATAGCCTCTGAAAGTCTGTCTATACATGTTGTGTGTCTATGGCAGGGTTTCCCAACCTTTTTTGAGCCGCGGCACACTTTTAACATTAAAAAAATCCGGGGGCACACCACCAACCAAAATGACACAAAATGACACGGTAACACAGTAAAGAATGGCTGGGGATGGTGAGCTGCTGGGAGCAGCTGCTGGGAGTAGCTGCTGGGAGTGCCAGGGAGGAGCCAGGCCACGCCATGCCCGCCCCCTCCCCTGGCTTCAGTTCTCCCACAGCTTTGCCAGCCTTGAGGGGGCAGTGCCAAGCCAGCATTGTGCTGGCTCTGCCACCGCTGGCTTGGCACTGCCCCTCAAGGCTGGTGAAGCTGTGGGAGTGCTGAAGCTGGGGGAGGGGGTGGAGCCAGGCCACGCCATGCCCCACCCCCTCCCCCTGGCTTCAGTTCTCCCACAGCTTTGCCAGCCTGAGGGGGCAGTGCCAAGCCAGCATTGTGCTGGCTCTGCCACCGCTGGCTTGGCACTGCCCCTCAAGGCTGGTGAAGCTGTGGGAGTGCTGAAGCTGGGGGAGGGGGTGGAGCCAGGCCACGCCATGCCCCGCCCCCTCCCCCTGGCTTCAGTTCTCCCACAGCTTTGCCAGCCTTGAGGGGGCAGTGCCAAGCCAGCATTGTGCTGGCTCTGCCACTGCTGGCTTGGCACTGCCCCTCAAGGCTGGTGAAGCTGTGGGAGTGCTGAAGCTGGGGAGGGGTGGAGCCAGGCCACGCCATGCCCCGCCCCTCCCCTGGCTTCAGTTCTCCCTTTGCCAGCCTTGAGGGGACAGTGCCAAGCCAGCATTGTGCTGGCTCTGCCATCACTGGCTTGGCACTGCCCCCTCAAGGCTGGGAAGCTGTGGGAGAACTGAAGCCAGGGGGAGGGCGCGGGGCATGGCTGCGTCATGCCCCCCCTCCCCCGGCTTCAGCTCTCTCACAGAGGAGGAGCATGAGCGGTGGACGGGCTTCAGTAGGCGGGGCTCCTCTTCCACGCGGCTTCAACAAGCAAGGGGCGGGAGTCATGGCAGATTGGAGGCTGGTTGGGGAAATGGCCGAAGGAGGCGGTGCCCGGTCCCTTCTTCTTTTTCTTCGCGCCCCCGTCCCTTCCTCCTCCTCTTCCCAAGCAGCAGGAGTTCGGTTGGAGGAGGGGGGAAGGAAGGGGGGCAGAGGGCTTTTCTCACGGCACACCTGATGATCACTCACGGCACACTAGAGTGCCACGGCACACTGGTTGAGAAACACTGGTCTATGGCATTGAATGTTTGCCATGTATATGTACACTGGAATCCGCCCTGAGTCGGGGTGAGAAGGGCGGAATAAAAATACTGTAAATAAAATAATAAAGAAATAGGACGCGGAACAACTCCGGTTCCTGCCTCCTGCAGAGTTCTGGGCTCTGTAGTTTACTGAGGCTGTGAAGCAACAAACCCCAGAATTCTGCAGGAGGCAGGAACCGGGTTGAAAGGGGATTTATTCTCTATCTGGTGTGATGAAGTGCTCCTAGGATGCCACAGCCCCCAGCCATGGCAGTGGGGCATTCTGCAGTGGGGCTGCCCCCTTGGTGCTGCTGACCTACCTAGCCTCCCGAAAGGCAGCCTGTTCCTTTCTCCCAGCATGAGGTTGAACCGGGGGTTGTCCCTCTTCAGCCTCTTCCATTGTCCGGTGGAGAGGAGGATCTGGGAGACCTCGGCGTAGACGCTGCTGTTCTCGTCTCGGACCACAAAGGTATACATCTCTCTCTCTCGGAAAATCCGGACTTAATGAATGCGCAAAGCCAATCCCAGCCGGATCAGGACCAGCGGAGGCAGGCAGCGCCCTCTCCCAGACTCCCAAAATGCCAAAGCAACCCAAAGCAAACCACAGACGGTGGAGTCAAAGAATGGCAAGAGCTGGAAAGGAGATCTGGCTGGAGAGAGCGTGGAAAGCACCCGTTGAAAAGGGTCCCACCTCCTTCTGGGTGGCGGAGAAAGGAAGGCGTGTGCGGGGACTCCTGCCCAAGATCCCACCCTGCTTGCTTGGAAACCTCCTCTCCAAGGGTTTCCCTCGGCCTCAGGTCCCAGGCTGCGACTGGGGAGGGCCGCCTTCCTCTGCCCAGAGAAGGGAGCCCCTTTTCCGCCCACAACCCGCGTGGGAAGCCCGTTTCTGCTCCTTCTCCTCCTTCCCCGGTGGCTCCTCCTCTCCAGCCTGCCGTCGCCTGCTTTCGCGGAGGTCACGGAGCAAGAGGCGGGCTGAAAGAGCCTGCTTGTGGACTCCAACTCCCAGAATCCCCTGCTGCCCACACAGCCAGCCACCGTGGGAGTTTCTGATCAGCAAGGCTATGGCGGGGGCAGAATGAATGCAGCCTGGCTCAAGGGGAATCACAGGAGTTGTGGTCTTACTCGCTCAGGCATGTTTTTGCTGTCGGTCTGGACCAGGGGTGCTCACACTTTTTCAGCATGGGAGCTACTGATTAAAAAACCAAGTCCCAAAGATCACCTACCCAGAAATGTAAAACATATAACTATTTTCTTATTTATTTATTTATATTTATTTTTCATTTTTATGTACCGCTCCTTCCAGCAGGCTCGGGGCAGTTTACATAAAATGAAGTTATAAAACATCAACATTTCAATTTAATAACAACAATATAAAACAGAGCATAAAAATACATCCAACCACCCCATTTCTCCCACACTGCCATATTACCACACATATTATCAGCCAGAAAGTAAGAAGAGAGGCTTTTGAACTGCAAGGCCATTTAATACTCAGCAAGGTAAACAAAGGGGCATGCAAAAATACATCCAACCACCCCATTTCTCCCACACTGCCATATTACCACACATATTATCAGCCAGAAAGTAAGAGGAGAGGCTGTTGAACTGCAAGGTTATTTAATACTCAACAAGGTAAACAAAGGGGCATGCATAAATACATCCAACCACCCCATTTCTTCCACACTGCCATATTACCACACATATTATCAGCCAGAAAGTAAGAGGAGAGGCTTTTGAACTGCAAGGTCATTTAATACTCAACAAGGTAAACAAAGGGGCATGCATAAATACATCCAACCACCCCATTTCTCCCACACTGCCATATTACCACACATATTATCAGCCAGAAAGTAAGAGGAGAGGCTTTTGAACTGCAAGGTCATTTAATACTCAACAAGGTAAACAAAGGGGCATGCATAAATACATCCAACCACCCCATTTCTCCCACACTGCCATATTACCACACATATTATCAGCCAGAAAGTAAGAGGAGAGGCTTTTGAACTGCAAGGTCATTTAATACTCAACAAGGTAAACAAAGGGGCATGCAAAAATACATCCAACCACCCCATTTCTCCCACACTGCCATATTACCACACATATTATCAGCCAGAAAGTAAGAGGAGAGGCTTTTGAACTGCAAGGTCATTTAATACTCAACAAGGTAAACAAAGGGGCATGCAAAAATACATCCAACCACCCCATTTCTCCCACACTGCCATATTACCAGACATATTATCAGCCAGAAAGTAAGAAGAGAGGCTTTTGAACTGCAAAGCCATTTAATACTCAGCAAGGTAAACAAAGGGGTATGCAAAAATGTATCCAACCACCCCATTTCTCCCACACTTCCATATTCCCCAACATATATTTCCTCAAGGAACAAAGCAAGCAGAGAGGCTTTGGAGCTAAAAGGCCATTTTTAAACATTAAAAATAAACAAAGAGACATGCCACAGAACAATCAAGCACCCACCCCAAAGTAAAACGACTGACCTTTGAGATGCGGTAAGGAAATGACCCCAAAGCGTCCTTCTTCTCCTCCTCCGTCGTTGCTCCTATCTCCACGCCGCCAGCATGCGTGCCGCCTCAAGAGCTCACGAGAAGTCCGAGAGGCAGAATGGGTGCTTCTGCGCATCTTGTGCGGGGCCAGCCATGCATCGCGTCATCCAGGCCCGCCCCCTTTGGTCTCTTACGACTCAGTGGCTGGAGAAGGACAGAGGGGGAAGGAGGCATCCAAAAGAGGGGGCCCATTCTGACTCTTGGACTCCGGACGTCTGGAGCTTTTGGAGGTGGCGCGCGAGCAGGGAACGGGGACGAGCAATGACGGAGGGCTTCTTTGCAGCGTGCAGGGGCGCGTGAAGAGGACCAACAGCAAAAAACCTGGTCAGGGGCCTGAAGATCACCAGGATGAGGCCCGAAGATCACCCTGGTGATCGCGATCACCGTTCTGAGCACCCCTGCTATAAGAGTTTGGTGGGCATTGACCTTGAGTTTTGGAGTTGTAGTTCACCTATATCCAGAGAGCACTGTGGACTCAAACCATGTTGGATCAGGACCAAACTTGGCATGAATACTCAATATGCCCAAATGTGAACACAGATGGAGTTCAGGGGAAATAGACCTTGACATTTGGGAGTTGTAGTTGCTGGGATTTATAGTTCCCCTACAATCAAAGAGCATTCCGAACCCTACCAATCATAAAACTGGGCCAAACTTCCCACACAGAACCCCCAGGAGGCAAGAGGAGGTCTCTACTTGGGGAAAGGGAGGTTGGCCTTCCCAATGCATGGAGAGGGAGAGACCAAGTAGACAACGGGTGGGGAGGGGGTGTTTGTAATTTTGTGCCTTTATCAAGGTAGGTTTCTTAGGGTTTTTATACTTCAACACACTAGACCCCCCCCCCTTCCTGGAGGTTCCAATTTCCCACGGCACACCTGATGATCGCTCACGGCACACTAGTGTGCCCCAGCACACTGGTTGAGAAACACTGTAGTAAAGGGCTGGCTATACTTCAATAGAACACACAGTAGGGCAGTGTTTCCCAACTAGGGTTCCCATACAGGGGCGGTCTAAGGTAATTTGAAATGGTAGGCGAACATTATTTTGGTGCCCCCAAAAAACATTATTTTGCCCCCCCCATGTAAAACAAATATACAATTATAATATCACAATACCATTAGTAGTATTATATTGTATCAATGTATATACAATACATCATACCATACTCATACTATATTATATCATAATTATATTATACTACATTACAATATAATTATATTATAATATATTGACATTATAATACAATATAACATTCTATTATATTATTATTATAAAATAATAAATAAAATTATTTATTTCAATAAAATTATCCTCTACTAAATATTTTCATGACTCCTATAAAACTCAAATAACCCAAAATAAAGTAAAATAAAATATTATATATTGCTATTTTGTACAATACCACTATACTGCAATATTGTTTGTAATATTACATGTAATATAAAATATATCATTATTCTATTGTTATATTGTATTTTTATTATATTGTATGACAATATTAAGCAGGACTGTATTATGATCAACAAGAAATGCAATGTAAATGCATCAAAATCAGAATCTATTACCTACCACCCGTCTCATAATTCATAGGAGTCTCCCATAAGTCCAAAATTAGGATCCCAATGTAAATGTAGATAGAAAAACAGCCAAAATGTTCAAATGAGGTCGAATACAGACAGCGCGGCCTGGGCAAACTTGGGCTCTCCCTCTAGGTGTTTTGGACTCCAACTCCCACAACTCCTCATAGCCTCAGGCCCCTCAGGTCTAGACAGAAATAGTGCCGAAGAAAGGAAGGAGGGAGAGAAGAGGTCACAGAGGAGGAGGAGGAAAGCCCTTCATTCATTCCTTCACTTACACTTCCTTCACTGATTCTTTTCTCCTTCCCTGCAAATGCGGCGGAGACAAAGGAGAGGGGAAGCACTCCCTGCCTGCCCGATAGGAAGTGCTTTGCTTACAGGCTTCTGCGCAAGGGAGCTACTGGGCATGCGCAGAGGTTTTTGCGGATGTGCAGTTGCTCCTGCACTCAACTTCAGCTCTGGAGCAACTGCGCCTGTGTGAAAACCTCCGCGCATGCCCAGAAGCGGCGTCGGAGCACACAAGGCCGGGGCCCAAAAGCAGGCAGCTGCGGCGCTGTCTGAGGAACATCAGCAGGGCCAGGATGGCGCCCCATGCGGCCAGGATGGCGCCCCCTTCCCAGATGGCGCCCTAGGCAGCCGCCTACTTGACCTACCTTGTAGGACCGCCCCTGTTCCCATATGTCCCTTATTCTAAGGGACGTCCCTTATTTTTGCCCTAAAATTTGTGTCCCTTATTTTCAGGCCCTGTCCCTTATTTTTGACTACCAGGACAGGACTGGGCGGGTTGACCAGAGGAAGGTGCGTGCTGCGGTTTCCACGGCAATGCATCCCCGTTGGAAGGAAGAGGTGGTACAGGACTTTTTCAAAGTACAGTAGACTAATTAACCGTTACCCAAGGGGAATGTTGGATCATGTTGGATAAAGATAGTTTGCTTGAGAGTTACTCTTAAAATAGGCCTAGCTGTGCATCCCAATACTATACAATGCTGTGTATCCCATACTATACTATACCATTAACTATTGACATAATAATCATGAAAGTGTACTGTCTTATAAAATTTATTTTATTTTAATGTTTAGACAGTGCACTTTTAAAGTCAGCAAAGTCAAGTACTAAATACAGATGGAGAAAATTAGGTAGTTCTAATAATGTTTTTTTCTGCATGACAAAACACGCAGAAACATACCATGTACTTTTAAGAGGGTATAAGTCAGTTTCTTTTGTGAGTTTCAATCATTATCTTATTCTGTTAATAAAAATATTTCTACCTAATGTTTGAGTTTAATGAAGTGTCCCTTATTTTTGTGAAAAATCCCGTAAATGTCCCTTATTTCTTATATCAAAAAATGGCAACCCTAGTTTCTGATCAGCAAGGCCATGGGGAGGGGGGGGCTTCTGCGCTGCAGAATGAATGCAGCCTGGCTCAAGGAGAAGCACAGGCATGAGCTTGCTGTCGGTCTGGACAAAGCAGGAAATGCACCTGAGCTATACAGTAGGACAGTGTTTCTCAACCAGTGTGCCGGGGCACACTAGTGTGCCGTGAGTGATCATGAGGTGTGCCGTGGGAAATTGGAACCTCCAATATCCTTACTTATCACAGTACAAAATGCACCATTAATCATACATAATCATACGCAAAAAACACATTCAAAGTACCCAATCCTGCTGGAGAAAACCAAAAGTCTTACATAGGGCAGTTTGGCGTGGTCACCACAGAGAGCAGAGGAGTTGCGAACCAGGAAGTAGCGAGTTCACGGAGCGCTCCTCTATGGAAAACTCGCGATATTGCATGAAATCACGGAAATGAGTGCAAAAAACAAAGTGTATCCTCATGATGTTATCCAATGTCAGTTCCGGGATCTGCACAATAACACAGTCAGTTTGCGGACAATTTAAAGAAGCAGCACCATAATCATAGCGACAAGGTAGAAAATCACATAGATAATCACATATATTCAAACGACCAGAGGCTGAAGATAGATGTGGCGATGGAATCGAAAGCTGGCATGGGCAAACTTGGATCTTCCAGGTGTTTTGGACTCCAACTCCCACCACTCCTAGCAGCCTCAGGCCCTTTTCCTTTTTCACCCGCAGCCACTTAAGCAGGAAAGGGCCTCAGGCTGTTAGGAATGGTGGGAGTTGGAGTCCAAAGCACCCAGAGGGCCGAAGTTTTCCCATGACTGACAGCGGTTGAGCAAGACCTTCGTGTGTGTCTTTCTGCCATTCCTACCAGGATATCTATGTTGTGTTCATCAAAACAGGCCCAGGTTTCACACTGTGTGTATAAATTCATTTAAAAACATATTAACTATATGTATTACTGTGTTAGAGTGTCATTTTGTGTCATTTTGGTTGGTGGTGTGCCCCAGGATTTTGTAAATGTAAAAAGTGTGCCGCGGCTCAAAAAAGGTTGAAAAACACTGCAGTAGGAAACACACAGGAGGAAAACTCTAGATCAGGGGTGCTGCTCACACTTTTTCAGCAGACGAGCTACTTAGATCAGTGTTTTTCAACCTTTTTTGAGCCGCAGCACATTTTTTACATTTGCAAAATCCTGGGGCACACCACCAACCAAAATGACACAAAATGACACTCTAACACAGAATCAAACTTCCCACACAGAACTCCCATAACCAAGAGAAAATACTATAAGAGTTTGGTGGGCATTGACCTTGAGTTTTGGAGTTGTAGTTCACCTATATCCAGAGAGCACTGTGGAGGGGAGGGAGGAAGACGTGGGGCGAGTCTGCGCAGTAGCGCCTTCACGGGACACATCTTCCTCCCCCAGAAGCGGCAGCGTGAGCAAAGCGAGCAGAGCGAGGCTGGGAAGAAGGGAGCCCAAGTGGAGAAGAAAAAGTGTTCAGCAGGAGGGGGAAGAAAGGGTCTTGGAGGTTCCCATTTCCCACAGCACACCTGATGATCGCTCATGGCACACTAGTGTGCCACGACACACTGGTTGGGAAACACTGCATTAGACCAGCATTTTTCAACCTTTTTTTGAGCCGCAGCACATTTTTTACATTTACAAAATCCTGGGGCACTCCACCAACCAAAATGACACCAAATGACACTCTAACACAGTAATACATATAGTTAATATGTTTTTAAAATGTATTTATACACTCAGTGTGAAACCTGGGCCTGTTTCGATGAACTCAACATAAATATCCTGGCAGGAATGGCAGAAAGACACAAACTTCCCACACAGAACTCCCATAACCAAGAGAAAATGCTATAAGAGTTTGGTGGGCATTGACCTTGAGTTTTGGAGTTGTAGTTCACCTATATCCAGAGAGCACTCTGGACTCAAAAATGTTGGATCAGGACCAAACTTGGCATGAATACTCATTATGCCCAAGAGGGAGAGACCAAGTAGACAACGGGTGGGGAGGGGGGGTGTTTGTAATTTTGTGCCTTTATCGAGGTAGGTTTCTTAAGGTTTTTATACTTCAACACACTAGACTCTCCCCCCTCCCCTCCTGGAGGTTCCAATTTCCCACGGCACACTAGTGTGCCCCGGCACACTGGTTGGTAAACACTGAAGTAGGAAACACACAGTAGGAAAACTCTAGATCAGGGGTGCTCACACTTTTTCAGGGGAACGAGCTACTTAGAAAACAACCAAGTCAAAAAGATCTACCTATCCATATTTTGATAGAAGAAATAAGGGACATTTACACGATTATTTGCAAAAATAAGGGACACTTCATAAAATGCATCCAGACAAGAGTTCCTTCTCCCACAGGCAGAATTAAAGCACACAGACCTTTCAGCTGCAAGGCCATTCAATACTGATCAATGTGGCCAATGGGACATTCAAAAATGCATCCAGACAAGAGTGCCTTTTCCCACTCCGACATCATTCCACAGATATATACAGGTAGAATGAAAGCACACAGACCTTTCAGCTGCAAGGCCATTCAATGCTGATCAATGTGGCCAAGCAGATGAACTCCTCACAGTTGCAGATGGCTTTGGCAGGAAATGGCTGCCAAAGCCTCATTCTGGTTGCCCTCCCTCGTGGCTCCTTCGCGTGCCGCCACACGCTCCAAAAGTGTATGCACAGGCCGAGTGCCCGCCCTTTCCTTTGCTCTGTTGCCCTCCTTCTCCCTCCCTCCCCCTCAGGCCACGCTGCGACTGCACTGAGGGTGGAGGCAGGGGAGTCATCCCAGAGGCAGCGGGTGGTGCGCCGTGCGGATGTGCGCTGTGCACAGGGCAGAAGCACCCCATCCGGCTGCGATCGACCTCCTTTGGACCTGCAAGCGACTGGTCGATCGCGATCGACTTCGTGGGCAGCCCTGCTCTAGAGTAAGGTATGATCTAGTAAAGGGCTGGTTATACTTCAATAGAACACACAGTAGGAAAACCCTAGGGCAGGGGTCGGGAACCTTTTTGACTCAGAGAGCCATGAAAGCAAAATATTTGGAAATTTATTTCAGTGAGAGACATATAATAAATATATAAAAAATATTTTAAGACTGAATTCAACTAAATGTGAGTATATACATACATACTATGAGAAAAGGATTCCCCCGGCAGAATGATGGGACACTTCAGACCTGCAAAAGGCATGCTCAGGACTCTGGGAAGGAAGAGAAGACGGAAGGAAGGGGGAAAGAAAGGCAGAGGAAATAAAGGAGGGAGGGGGAGAGGAAGAAAGAAAAGAAGAACGAACTATGGAAAAGGAAGCAAGAAAAGGAGAACAAACTATGGAAAAGGAAGAAAAGAAAAGCAAGAGAGAGAGACAAGGAGGGGGAAAGAAAGAAGGAAATGGGAAGGGAGGAAAGGAAAGGGTGGGGAAAGAAAAGGAAAGGGAGTGAGGAAAAAGTAAAATAATGAAGGGAAAAGAAGAAAAGAAAGAAGGGGAGAGAGAGGGAAGTGAAAAGGAAGGAAGGAGAAGGAAAGGAAGACTTGGGGAAAAAAGAATAGAAGAGGAAGGAAGGAAGAGGGAGGGAGAATGGAGGAAAGAAGGAAGGGGAGAGGGGGAGGAAAAGGAAGGAGAGAAGGAAAGAATGGAAGAGGAAGGAAGAGGGAGAATGGAGGAAAGAAGGAAGGGGAGAGAGGGAGGACAAAGAATGAAAGTAAAGGAGAGGGAAAAGAAAGGAAGAGGAAGGAAAGAAGGAAGGGGGGGAGGGCACGGGGCCAAGGCGGACCTTGGTGTCGACATCGGTGAGGCCATCCCTCTGGAAGGCGTCGAAGAGGCTGCAGCTCTTGAGCTGCCCGACGATTAGGGCGATGAGCTGGGCATCCCCCCGGGGCAGCGATGCCGAGTCCGTGGCGCCAGGGCCAGGCCCGTCTCCGCCGCCTCCCCCAAGGCCCATGGCAGAGGATGAAGAGGAAGACGAGGCACCACCACCGGGCTCCGCCATCCCCGGCGAAGAGGGCGCAGGGCTCCGAGAGCAGCGGGGGATGAGGAAGAGGCGGCGATGGCGACGCGGAAGTGGCAGTTGTGGCACATTTGCATCAGTCCTCCCCGCTGCATGCTGGGGAACCAAGACCCGGGCTGCTCTGGAGAGCCAAATGCAATCATGAAAAGAGCCACATCTGGCTCCCGAGCCATAGGTTCTCTACCCCTGCTCTAGAGTAAGGTATAATGAAAAGCTAATATACTACAATAGGACATAATCAAACACATTAGAATCCTCATTGGTTCCAACATAGGCACGTTAAACAGTTTTCAAATGCATAAATGTATGATTAAAGCATGAAAATAGTCTCAGAACATTACATTTCAATATCTAAAGCAGTTGAATAAACATCATGTATAAACAACATGTAATCATCAAATGCAGTGATATAATGTGGGATAAGAGTTCAATACTCAAGCGTAAGTTGAAACCGGAGTTAGTGAGGAGTCCGATGGGGAGTCTCCTGCCATGGAGAACATACACAATAGTTCCAAATAATGTCACCAATATAAGTGCCAAATGGCCATCCAAAAACAGTCAAAAGCTGGCATGCAACGTAGAGAAGACGATCTGAGCGAAATGAAGGAAAGTCACCGAAGTGGACGGGACAATGCCAACGGTGTGTGAAATCCAGGTACCTCTGTTTTTAGACCGTTTCGCACCCACAGGCGCTTCATCAGGGTGTGGCAGACGTCAAGTAGGAAATGTAGGTACCGCTTTATGCAGGGAGGCTAATTTAACTAATTAACTACACCATAAAAACCTTCCAGCAGCATGCTGAAGTATGAGGAAGTATTCCATCAAAGGACTCGGTATCACAAATGGACGATAAAGTGGCAGCTCCCCCTGTGGCGGGAATCAAGCATACCCTCATGAAACCGGAAAGCTGGAATGTTAAATTGTCTCTGTTGTCTGTCTATATATGTTTTATGTCTAATTGGCATTGAATGCTTGCCATGTATATGTGCATTGTAATCTGCTCTGAGTCCCCTGCGGGGTGAGAAGGGTGGAATGTAAATACTGTAAATAAATACAGAAATAAATAAGGAAGGAAGGAGAAAGAGAGAGAGGGAAGGAGAGAGAAAGAGAAGGAAGGAAGGACAAAAGGTTGGAAGGGAAGGATGGAGGGAGAATGAGGAAGGTAAGGGAGGGAGGGAGGGAGGAGGAGGATAGGATGGTGAGAGAAGAGCCTGAGAAAAGAGCCCAAGGGGCCACATCTGGCCCCTGGGCCTGGGTTTACCCATGTCTGTACTGGGGTATTTAGCAGGCATGGGCAAACTTGGACCCTGCAGGGGGGGTTGGACTAACTCCCACTATTCCTAACAGCCTTAAGCCCTTTCATTTTCCCCCTCAGCCACTTAAACATGGTCTGAGCCTGTTAGGAATAGTGGGAGATGAAGTCCAAAGCAACTAGATGGCCCAAGTTTGCCCATGCCCGGTCTATAGCCTTGACTGCCAAAGAGTGCTAATAGTAGGTGTCAGACTGCATTAATTCTCCAGCACCCTTGGAGACAGATCAGGCACCGCTGTCAGGAAAGGTCCTGCTGAAACGGATGCATGATCTGTTTTGGTTAGAGAAACATCCTTGGTGACATTTTTGAAGGACTGGGAACTTTTGGCTGCAGAAGATTGAGAATAATATTGCTCTGTGGGTTTACATCCTTAGTAGGTTTGGTTGAGGAGATGCGTATGAATATGCTTTTCTTTGGAAAAGTCAGATTCTAGACCAGTGTTTCTCCACCTTTCTAATGCCACGACCCCTTAATACAGTTCTTCATGTTGTGCTGACCCCCAACCATCCAAATTAATTTCGTTGCTACTTCATAACTGGAATTTTGCTACTGTTATGAATTGTAATGTAAATATCTTCTATGCAGGATGCATTTTCATTCACTGGACCAAATTTGGCACAAATACCAGATACGCCCAAATTTGAATACTGGTGGGGTTGTGGAGGTATTGATGGTGTCATTTGTAGTTGCTGGGATTTACAGTTCACCTAAAATCAAGGAACATTCTGTACTCCACCAACGGTGGAATTGAACCAATCTTGGCACACAGAACTCCCATGACCAACAGAACATACTGGAAGGGTGGGCATTGACCTTGAGTTTTGGAGTTGTAGTTCACCTACGTCTAAAGAGCACTGTGGACTGAAACAATGATGGATATGGACCAAACTTGGCATGAATACTCAATATGCCCAGATGTGAACACTGGTGGATTTGGGAGGGGGGGGGGATAGACCTTGATATTTGGGAGTTGCAGTTGCTGGGATTCATAGTTCACCTGCAATCAAAGAACATTCTGAACTCAGCCCACAATGGATCTGCACCAAACTTGGCACACTACCTGCATGGCCAATGTTGAATAACAGTGAAATTGGGGTGGGTGTGTGGGTCTGTTTTTTTTAATTCTGAGAGTTGTAATTCACCAACACCAAAAAGCAAGAGAAGGACAGACTGAGAGATCTTTAGCCTTCTCTGTGTTTCCTGATGGTCTTTCGCGACTGTCCCAGGGCTCTCAACCTCCAGGTTAAGAAACAATGTATTAGAGTCTTTGGCATGCATGGGCAAACTTGGGCCTTCCAGGGGTTTTGTACTTCAACTCCCACTATTCCAAACAGCCTCAGGTCCTTTCCTTTCCCTCCTCAGCTTTAACTGAGCATTAACCCTGGAGGGCCCAAGTTTGCCCATGCCTGGTCTATAGCCTCATTTGCCAAGGAGTGCCAGCAGTTGAAGTGGTGTCAGACTGCATTAATTCTCCAGCACCCTTGGAGACAGATCAGGCACCGCTGTCAGGAAAGGTCCTGCTGAAACGGATGCATGATCTGTTTTGATCAGAGAAACATCCTTGGTGACATTCTTGAATGACTGGGAACCTTTGGTTGCAGAAGAATGAGAATAATATGCTCTGTGGGTTTACATTCTTAGTAGGTTTGGTTGAGGAGATGCGTACGAATATGTTTTTCTTTGGAGGAGTCAGATTCTACACTCTTGTGTGGTGCAAAGATGAATCCAGGCCAGCAGGCATGTAGCCAGGGGGAGGGGGGCTAAGGGAGCTCCAGCCCCCCCCCCCGAAAGTCTCAGGGTGGTCCGCGAAAAGGCCTTACTGGTCCCTTATTTAAACTGTTATGTTTATTCATATCATGATCTGATCACCATGCTCATTATATCCCACATTAATGGGGTTATTGGGATAACAATACAAAAGGTTTGCTAGGGTAGACCCTCTTCCACCCAGTCTCAGCCCCCAAACCAAACTCAGCCCCCCAAATCAAAATCCTGGCTACGGCCCTGCAGGCCAGTGTGTGCCACACATACAGCCTCAAAACCACACAAAATCCCAGTGATTCCAGCTGTGAAAGCCTATGACAATACATAGACTAAGCCAGGGCTGTCCAACTGGCTGCCTCGGGGCCGGATCCGGCCCCGTAGCCTGTTGGACACGGCCCCTATGCCCTCAGCCGCCATTTTAATTTTTTTTTAAAAATCGATTTTTTAAAAAATGGCGGCCGGGGGGGGGGGGGGGCGGGGGGACGGGAGGAGGAAGAGCGCGAGCTCCTCCTTTTCGGTGCCCCCCTCCCTACCTAGGAAGGGAGGGGCTCGAAAAGGGGCAGAAGGCGGCGCCAACGGCAGCGCATCACAGGCCTGGCGTGGCGCGCTGCCCCCTTGGCACCGCCTACTCCTCCTTTCCGGCCCCCTCCTTCCTAGGCCGGAGCCACCGAAAAGGGCAGAAGGCGGCGCCAAGAGCAGCGCGTCACAGGCCTGGCGTGACGCGCTGCTCTTGGCCGCCTTCCCTCCTTTTCGGCGGCTCCCGGCCTAGAAAAAGGCGCCCGAAAAAGTAGCGGCGCCAAGAGCAGCGGCGATCACGCCAGGCCTGTGACGCGCTGCTCTTGGCGCCGCCTACTCCTCCTTTTTCGGCGGCTTTAGGAGGGGCCGGGGCCTGGGCTGGGGGCGGGGCCTGGGGGCGGGGCCTGGGGGCGGGGCCTGGGGTGGCCCCGCAGGTCATCAGTGACCTCTTATCCGGCCCTGGACCCGCCAGAAGTTGGACAGCACTGGACTAAGCCAAATAACTGACAGGCCCACCCTTCTATTGTAAAAATGGCTTTCGTCAACTTTGGTTTTGAAAGTCAAGGGATGTTTTCAGGATTTTGATTCTTAACCTGAGCTCTGCCTGATGGTTAGCCCCATGGCATATCCGCCGACGTTAAATTTCCGATCAGCGTGCTGCCTGTTGCCATGAGACACCTTTGCTGTTGTCCAAGGACTCCGATTACCTGTAAACCCACAAACCAATATAAATTATTTATAAAGCTGCCATCTCTCTTACATCAATGCAAGGCGAGTGTCTGGAAATGGAAAAAGGGCTCCGTCAGCAGAAAAGTAAGTTATCATCCATCTTTTCTTTCATATAGACATGTCCCCAGAGATATGTGTACTTGAATGATTTTCAGAAAAAAAGGTATTAATAATACCCATCCTATCATTTTTAAAAAATCTTCCATTCATGGAGACGTGTCATTTTAGCCATGTGAACTCATCACCACCAAATCTATTACAGCATCTCAATATTTCTATTTAAATGTATATTAAGAATAGATGTAGTGGGCATTGTGGGCATCTAGATGCCAAATGTAAATGCATTTTAATTGCTTTATCACTACATTATGAAAGAATCAATGTCAATCAATCCCTTTATTTAGACAGCATTTTCCCAAAGACTGAAATGTGATACTAAAGAGACTTCAGCCTTTTAAAACGAAAGCAATACTTAAGTTATTCTCTGTGCATCTGCCCTCAAGCAGCTTGTAGACTTATAGAAAACCCATTAATTTCATGGTACAGTAGTCTTGCTTATCCAACATAAATGAGCTGAGCGTTTAATAAGAGAAAATGTTGGATAACGAGGAAGGATTAAGGAAAACCTATTCAACGTCAAATTATGTTATGATTTTACAAATTAAGTACCAAAACATCACAATGTATTGAAACAGCAGTGAACCCGGGTGGGAGGCAGACTGAGCTGGAAAAATACAGAACATTGGGTAAGTGAAGGTTGGATAAGCGAGAGTGTATTGTATTTTGTTAGGGTAGAAATAGGGTACTCAAAGGCAATTTGCTATTGCTTTACTCTCTGTGTATTATATCAGTCTATTTCTATTGTACATGACTTGTTCTGCCCCAAACAGGCCATTTCTCCTCTGGTTGTTTACCTTTATCCACTGTAGAATTAATGCAGTTTGACACCACTTTAACTGTCATGGCCCAAAGCTATGGAATCATGAGAGTTGTAGTTTCACAAGGACTTTAGCCTTCTATGCCAAAGAGTTCTGGTGCTTCACCAAACTACAATTCATATATGTAAAGTTACACAACTTAACAGATCATATATGAGGATTCTGGTCGTTGCTTCTGGTCTGGTCACCCTGCCACAGGTACAATGGAGGACCTTCTTATAGCCAGGGGCGGTCTAAGGTAATTTTAAATGGTAAGCGAACATTATTATGGTGCCCCCCAAAAAACATTATTTTGCCCCCCCATATAAAACAAATATGCAATTATAATATCACAATACCATTAGAAGTATTATATTGTATCAATGTATATACAATATATTATACCATACTCATACTATATTATATCATAATTATATTATACTACATTACAATATAATTATAATATATTGACATTATAATATAATATAACATTCTATTATTATATTATTATAATAAAATAATAAATAAAAGTATTTATTTAAATAAAATTATCCTCTAGTTAATATTTTCATTACTCCTATAAAACTCAAATAACCCAAAATAAAGTAAAATAAAATAAAATATATATTACTATTTTGTACAATACCACTATACTGCAATATTGTTTATAATATTACATGTAATATAAAATATATCATTATTCTATTGTTATATTGCATTTTTATTATATTGTATGATAATATTAAGCAGCACTGTATAATAATCAACAAGAAATGCAATGTAAATGCATATTTACCTACCACCCGTCTCATAATTCATAGGAGTCTCCCATAAGTCCAAAATTAGGATCCCAATGTAAATGTAAATAGAAAAACAGCCAAACTTGGGCCCTCCCTCCCTCTAAGTGTTTTGGCCTCCAACTCCCACAACTCGTCATAGCCTCAGGCCCCTCAGGTCTAGACAGAAACAGAGCCGAAGAAAGGAAGGAGGGAGAGAAGAGGTCACAGAGGAGGAGGAGGAAAGCCCTTCATTCATTTCTTCACTTACACTTCCGTCACTGATTCTTTTCTCCTTCCCCGCAAACACGCGCGCGGCAGAGAGAAAGGGAGAGGAGAAGCACTCCCTGCCTGCCCGATAGGGAGTGCTTTGCTTACAGGCTTCTACGCAAGGGAGCTACTGGGCATGTGCGGAGGTTTTCGTGCATGTGCGGTTGCTCCTGCGCTGAACTTCAGCTCCGGAGCAACTGGGCCTGCGCGAAAACCTCCACGCATGCCCAGAAGTGGCGTCGGAGCGCACAAGGCCGTGGCCCAAAAGCAGGCAGCTGCGGCGCTGCCTGAGGAACATTGGCAGGGCCAGGATGGCGCCCCCTTCCCAGATGGCGCCCTATGCGGCCGCTTACTTGGCCTACTTGTAGGACCGCCCCTGCTTATAGCAACACCAGAGGCACTTCAAGTGGTCAGCTACTGGTCAAAGGACATTTAATAGAATGTCAAGTTTGCAAACTTTGTGGTTTTTATTATTGTTATTATTATTATTAAATACAATACATCAGTTTGGTTAGCTCCTGACACGATTAATAAATAGGATTCTGAATTCCTAAGGAAGTGTTATCTCTAGGAATATTTGGTTCTCAAGTGATTCTATAGCATTGGGTCATGGCACTTAAGTGGTGTCAAATTGCATGAATTCTACAATCTAGATCTCTCAACCTGGGGATCGGAACCATGGGGGGAGTCACGAGGGGGGTTTCAGAGTGGCCGCCAAAGATAATCAGAAAACACATATTTCTGATGGTCTTAGGAACCCCTAAAAAGCTGAATCTTCCCACCAAAAGCCCTCCTCCTGCTGTGATTGTAGGTGAACTATAAATCACAGCAACTACAACTCCCAAATGCCAAGGTCTATTTTCCTCAAACTCCATCAGTGTTCACATTTGGGCATATTGAGTATTTGTGCCAAGTTTGGTCCAGATCCATCACTGTTTGAGTCCCCAGTTCTCTCTGGATGTATGTGAACTACAACTCCAAAACTCAAGGTCGATGCCCACCAAACCCTTCTAGTATTGGTTATAGGAATTCTGTGTGCCAAGTTTGGTGGCAGGGCCGTAGCCAGGATTTTGATTCCGGGGGGGTGAGTTTGGTTCGGGGGGGGGCTGAGACTGGGTGGAAGAGGGTCTACCCTAGCAAACCTTTTGTATTGTTATCCCAACAACCCCATTAATGTGGGATATAATGAGCATGGTGATCAGATCATGATATAAATAAACATAACAGTTTAAATAATGTACCAATAAGGCCTTTTCGCGGACCACCTTGAGAATTTCGGGGGGGCTGAAGCCCCCATAGCCCCTGGCTACATGCCTGATTGGTGGAGTTCAGAATACTCTTTGATTGTAGGTGAACTATAAATCCCAGCAAATACAACTCCAAAATGACAAAATAAATCCCCCCCAGCCCCCCCAGTATTCAAGTTTGGGCGTATCGGGTATTTGTGCCAAATGTGAGCCAGTGAATGAAAATACATCCTGCACATCAGATATTTACATTACGAGCCATAACAGTAGCAAAATGACAGTTATGAAGTAGCAACAGAAAATAAATTTATGGTTGGGGATCACCACAGCATGAGGAACTGTATTAAGGGGTTGTGGCATTAGTAAGGTTGAGAGCCACTGACTTAACAGCTTATATATGATTCTCAATACTTAGGAATGTGTTATCTCTAGGAATATCTAGGTGCTCCAGTGATTCCATAGCACTGAGCCATGGCACCTAAGTGATGCCAAACTGCATCAATTCTACAATCTAGAGCAGACCTGGGTAACCTACGGCCCATGGGCCAGATGCGGTCCGGCAGCCGATTCTGTCCGGTCCATGGAGAAGGGCGTCGGGGGCGGGGCCAAAAGGAAGGGGTGCCTCTGCCGCCATCCCATCGCGGGCTGTGGGGCCTGCGTCGGCAGACAGCCCGCCGCTCCGGAGAACAATTGGAGGAACGGCGGCTTTGGAGTGCCTGCCATCCCGGGAGGCGATCCGGGCCTGCAGCGGGAGCAGTCGGCGACCTGTGGCGGCTGATCGCCTTGACGACCTGGAAGACTTGATCGTCTTCTGGTTCGCCAGGGCGATCACCCGCCGCAGCTCGCCGAGGATGCCGGGATGGCAGGCACTCCATGGCAGGGCAATCAGCTGGGGAACGGCTGGGGGCGAGAGCGGGCGAAGGCCTGCAGCCTCCGATCGTCTGCTGCTCTGTTCTGCTGCGGTGGCGGCTGGGTCTGCTTTGTTATCCTCTGGGCTGGGTCCATTGGGCCATTCCATCTTGGATCCTTCCTCTCTTGAGGATGCCAGCCTCTATCTTGGTTCGCACCTTGTCTTCTTGAATTTCATTTTATTTTATTTTAGTGGTTTTTATTATTATTTTATAATAATAATTTTATAATAATTTTATAATAATATAATAAATAATATAATATAATGTTATATTATATTATAATTTCAATATATTATAATGTCTATATATATACCATAATATAATAATTATGATATTAATACTAATAATATATGAATATTTCTTGATATATTAATATGTTAATATTAATGATGTGTAATATACTGTATAGTAAATATAGTAAGTAAATAAATAAATAAATTATGTAGATTAGAATGTAATTCCGCCTGTAGGTGTGGCCCTCCATAATATTTTTTGGCTCTCGTGTGGCCCCTTGGAAAAAATAATTGCCCACCCCTGATCTAGAGGCACACTGAGAGAACTCATCAATTTTTTTTAAAATGTTCTTTATTGTGGTTTCAAACATTAAAAGAAACATATAACACAATGACAATATATAAGGGGAAAAGGGGAAGGTAAGATAACAAGGGGTGGCGGGATAGCTGGGGAGGGAAAGGGGGGCAGGGGCAAGTGTGAAACACAATACAAGGGGGGTTGGGGGGTAGTTCAGTTCATATAGGTTATACAACTTGTGGTTACATTCTTAATCTTCGTCTTCAGCTTTACCGATTGTCTATTTGTGCCTAAAGAGAGATATAAACGTGGTATTCAATACTCTTAATTATGTCCAGTCCATATTTCTTACGAAAGAGAGTTTGTGTATTTATCTACCATCATCATTTGCCCTTACTCTTACATCCTTTATATAGATATGCCAACCAATTGGTCCAGCCAAATTTATGTATAGCTTTTACCCTAGTTGTTCCAATTCAATATTAGGTCCATCTTATGTTCCCTCTTGAAATAGTTTTGTACTATCGACCAGTCGGTTTTTCTTATCCGGTTTTCTCCAGTGGTTTTGAGCTCTTCTGTCAACCACTCCATCTGAACGGTTTCTATCACCTTATGAAGCCATTCCTCTTTCCTTGGTTCGATGACAGATTTCCAATATCTGGTATACACCAGTTTGGCTGCGGTGGTTATGGCCAGTAATATACGCTTTTCATTGGTGTCAAAGCTTGGATCCATAATCCCTAAAAGGAGTGTATCAGGTTTTCTCTCCATCTTTTTTGAGAAGATTTTGTTTATTTCTGTATTTATAAGTTTCCAATATTTTTGAGAGAACTCATCAAATTGACTCCATGATTTTCAGAGTGTTGTCATGGCCATTGAGCAATAAATGTGTGATGTGAAAGAGCTTTTAGACCGCTAGATCCAAACCTTTACATTGCAGAGATGGCTCAGATAATTGTGACTTTTCTATTTCCAGAGCAGAAACAATGGAACTCTTTTCTCTCCATGACGTCTGTGACATCTGTGCGGTTGTTTATACCAAATCCACTGAGAGAATTATTTCACCCATGGTTGCTGAACTTTACCATTTAATTTTAGCAACGGAACTAGGAGAAGTGAACCATGAAGGGTTGGCTGGCTTAGAAAAGACCGCGGAAGACTTAGCTGGGGCTACAGAAGAGCTGGCTTGTACTGCAAAGAGGTAACGTTGGTTTTTAAAAGGTGGAAAACATCACAGTAAGAGTTGGGTTCAAGCTAATCGATTGATGGATTCTTTTATTTCCTTGTCTGCCAGTTCACATCTTAAGAAGATTTGCCTTTTGAGATCATTTTGCAAATTATAGTATACTACATCTAGTTGGCCATTCAAAAGTGAGCTGCACATTATCGTGGTTCGTTGAAAAGGTTTTCTATTGAGACAAACACATGGGTTTTAGTGGCTATTTTTGAATCCCTCTGTTCAAACATTCTGCTTAAGAACGTTCTAGCATAAATAAAAACCGCCGCCACCACCACCACCACAACAACCTCATAATAATTCAAAATCCATCTTCTGGTGATGCCTTGATTAAATTATTGAAAAGGCATAGAATCACAGAGTTGGAAACGACCATAAGGACCATCTAGTCCAGCCCCATTCTACCTTGCAGGAGCACACAATCCAGACAGATGGTCATGCAACCTCTGTTTAAAAACCTTCAAAGACAGAGACTCCACCCAGGCCCGGATTAACACCTTTTTGCGCCCTAGGCCACACTTTGGAATTACGCCCCCTTTAAACCAACCTCTACCGTACCTCCCCCCCAAATCTTTTCATCCGCTTGTCCCCCTTAGGGCCCCGCATCCAGCTCTCCTGGTGTGGCCCCACTAGGTCTGCCACAGGAGTTTCCCTCTCGGCAGGCACTATGTGCTTGAGGCACTTGGCTCCTACTCGGTATCGGGGATTGCACATACGTTGTAGTCAACAGCTGTACTGATGCCGCGCTTCTCCCCAATACCGGGCTTGTCGCGTTGGGCTTCTCTCCTGTACTGGGGTTTGTGTTGAAGTATAAAAACCAAGAAACGCCATAGCACGGCAGTTGCCACCCGTTGTCTACTTCTCTCCCTCCAGTGCATTGGGAGGAGTCTCCTCCCTTGTGTTGGAGGAGTTTTATGATTGGTATACCAGCTTTCATGGTGTTAGGGCATGCGCCTGAGACTGCACAGTGGAGTTTCCTGTACAATTGCACTGAAGATGAGCCAGCAAATGTGGATGCTGTGAGCGGCATCGAGGAGTTAATTGTTCCTCCTGTCACGGATGCGTTGGCTGCCAATGTCCTCACATTTGGGATGACCCCTTCGCGCAGTGATCTGCCGGTCCCGCAGGTACACTGGCAACAATAGAAACACTAGAACAATAGAAGAAGCAGGAGCAGGTACTCAGGAAGGGGCAGGGGTAGCGCCGAAAAGGAGGACCTCTGGTATCCTTCCTTCCTCATCTCCATGTGCATTGCGTTTTTATTTGTTTCAACATTTTTATTATTATTATTTTTGGTCCGTGATCTGCCCCCCCCCCCCGGCTTGCACCCCTAGGTCATGGCCTAGGTTGGCCTTATGGGTAATCCTGGCCTGACTCCACCACATTCCAAGGCAGCAAATTCCACGCCGAACAGGAAGTTCTTCCTAATGTTTCGGTGAAATTCCTAGAGAGGATATGAAACAAAGACATGTTTATTCATGAATTCTTTGACACGTAAGCTTATCTGTTACAAAGTACTTTACTTCAGTTCCACTTTGATATTATTGCAACTGTCTTTCACTCCTTTGGATACAAAAAAATTGTTATTACATAACTTTCAAACAGTTAACTTGTTTCTACCCTGTTAGGTCACTTTCTTCTCCTGTAAAATATATTTCTCCTCAGCCTTCTGGCTGGCTAACTTAAGACTTTTAGTCACTCTCTTCCATCAATATTTGACTAAAAACTTATTCCCAAGGCAATCTCGGTCTCTCAGTTCTACTTAACTGATAATGTAGACTTATATTAGTTTTTTCTTTACTTCAGTATAACCATGGAAGCTACTAACTTAAAAACTGATTCTCTTCCCTCTAGCTCAGGGGTAGGGAACCTACGGCTCGGGAGCCAGATGTGGCTTTTTTCATGATTGCATCTGGCTCTCTCCCTTTCTTCCTGTCTTTCTCCTCCTTCACCTTTTCCTTCTCCTTCTCTCCTTCCTTTTCCCTCCCTCTCCTCCATTCTCCCTCTTCCTTCCTTCCTCTTCATTTCTTTCTTTCTCCTCCTTCACCCTTTCCTTCTCCTTCTCTCCTTCCTTTTCCCTCCCTCCCCTCCATTCTCCCTCTTCCTTCCTTCCTCTTCATTTCTTTCTTTCTCCTCCTTCACCCTTCCCTTCTCCTTCTCTTCTCCCTCTTCCTTCCTTCTTTTCTTCCTTTCTTTCTCCTCCTTCACCCTTTCCTTCTCCTTCTCTCCTTCCTTTTCCCTCCCTCTCCTCCATTCTCCCTCTTCCTTCCTTCCTTTCATTCCTTTCTTTCTCCTCCTTCACCCTTTCCTTCTCCTTCTCTCCTTCCTTTTCCCTCCCTCTCCTCCATTCTCCCTCTTCCTTCCTTCCTCTTCATTCCTTTCTTTCTCCTCCTTCACCCTTTCCTTCTCCTTCTCTCCTTCCTTTTCCCTCCCTCTCCTCCATTCTCCCTCTTCCTTCCTTCCTCTTCATTCCTTTCTTTCTCCTCCTTCACCCTTTCCTTCTCCTTCTCTCCTTCCTTTTCCCTCCCTCCCCTCCATTCTCCCTCTTCCTTCCTTCCTTTTCATTCCTTTCTTTCTCCTCCTTCACCCTTTCCTTCTTCTTCTCTCCTTCCTTTTCCCTCCCTCTCCTCCATTCTCCCTCTTCCTTCCTTCCTCTTCATTCCTTTCTTTCTCCCCTTCACCCTTTCCTTCTCCTTCTCTCCTTCTCCTTCCTCCCTCTCCTCCATTCCCTCCTGCTCCTTCCTTCCTCTTCATTCCTTGCTTTCTCCTCCTTCTCATCCCCTCTCCTTCCCTCCTTCCTTTTCCCACTCCCTCTTCCATTCTCTTCCTTCCTTCCTTCCTTTTCATTCCTTTCTTTCTCTTCACCCTTTCTTCTTCTTCTCTCCCTTTCTTTCCCTCTTTCCTCCCTCTCTCCCTCCCTTCTTTCTCTTCCTTCCTTCCTTCCCTTCCCTTTCCCTCTTCCTTCCCTTTTCCTTCTCCTTCTCTCCCCTTCCTTCTTTCCTCCCTTCTCCCTCTTCCTTCCTTTCTCCTTTCCTTTCCTTCCTTTCTTTTTCCTCTTCACCCTTTCCTTCCTTCCTTCTCTCCTTCCTCTCCCTCCCTCCTCCCTCCCTCCCCTTCCTTCTTTCCTCCATTCTCCCTCTTCCTTCCTCTTCCTTCCTTTCTCCCCTTTCACCTTTCCTTCTCCTTCTCTCCTTCCTTTTCCCTCCCTCTCTCCCCTTCCTTCTTTCCTCCATTCTCCCTCTTCCTTCCTCTTCCCCCTTTCCTTCTTTCCTTCACCCTTCCCTTCTCCCTTCCTTCTTCCTTCCATTCCCCTCTTCTGTTCTTTCCCCTCTTCTATTCTTTCCCCCCAAGTCTTCCTTCTCCTTCATTTCTTTTCACTTCCCTCTCTCCCCTTCTTTCTTTTCCTCTTTTCCCTTCATTATTTTACTTTTTCCTCACTCTCTTTCCTTTCTTTTCCCCACCCTTTCCATTCCTTTCCTCCCTTCCCATTTCCTTCTTTCTTTTCCCCTCCCTGCCTCTCTCCTGCTTTTCTTTTCTTCCTTTTCCATAGTTGGTTTTTCTTTTCTTTCTTCCTCTCCCCCTCCTTTATTTACTCCATCTATCTTTCTTTCTTTCCCCCTTCCTTCCTTCCATCTTCTCTTCCTTCTCAGAGTCCTGAGCATGCCTTTTGCAGAACCAGGTCTGAAGTGTCCTGTCATTCCGTCCGGGAAATTCTTTTTTCATAGTATGTACATATATACTTACATTTCGTTGAATTCAGTCTTAAAATATATTATATATATTATATGACTCTCACTGAAATAAATTTCCAAATATTTTGCTTTTATGGCTCTCTGAGTCAAAAAGGTTCCCGACCCCTGCTCTAGCTCCTAGCTAGAGACTAAAATGTTCCCCTCTATCTTTATGTTTATCTAGCTCCAACCCTTTCTTGCTAGCCACTCTCAAATTGATACATTTCTACTGCAAAGGCTACGTATCCATCGTAACCCAACAACCAATCAGATGTACAGTAACCAACTCTTGACTGCCCTTGCCATACTATCAACATGCTTTGCCTGTTACGATGCTTGTTTCCGGGCCTAAAAGTACAGGAACTTTCAATTGAGATTAATTCTGACCCCACTTGTATTATTCTAATAGGCTCTCATATTAGAGAGAAGCAAATGCAAAGGTGAGGTACATAATAATTTCAAAAGGAGACAACATATGTTTTTGGTTCATAGCCAACATGCCGATCCTATAAATGTTTAGTGTGTGCATGTTTTGTGTTGCATCTGATGCAGCAACAGCAATGATCTCATTGAACTGCAGGGTTGAAGCACTGGGATTGTTTTTTTTAATTATTATTATTAATGACCTAGCCATTTCCCATTATATCATTGCTGTGGCGTAATGTAAAATAAATTAAAATGTGTTGTTCACATTTGGTCAGCCCACACACTGCCTTACCAGAGAAAGAAAATATGCCATGCAGGTGAACAGTAAAGAACAAGTAGTTTACTCTCCTTAGTTCAGAACAACATATGTACAAGATGGTCAATTACACCAACTCACATAATGTCCTTTTATGAGAGATTTAAAGTAGTTTTTTCCTTTTGTCCGTGTGGATGGATGAACTTCAGCAGCTCATAAAGTGAGAGCACACTCCAAACTTCTTCTTTTCTCTCTGCACCTTCATAGCTCAAGCCTGAACAAAAATGTAAGAGTATCCAAAAGTCCCAGGCTCAGCCATTACCCAACCAATCAACTGAATGCATCTTATTTTACAGCTGACACAAACACACACTCACTGATTCCTTGCATGCTCCAACAATTGAGTCATTGGTGTCTTCTGAGATTAGCTGCACATCCTTACTGTAAGGGCAGGTCATGCAGTGTATATTTTGGGTTCCAAGTCAGACTGTCAAAGGCCTTGAGATTTCAAGACCCAAACCTGAGGATTAAGGGTGAATCCTTGTGATATTGCAAGGGTGATGTTGCAAAGGGCAGATCCTGGTGACATGTTTAAGCATGATATATTGTTAACAATAATTACAATGAGCATGTAAATCAAACAAAAGAACACAATCCCTAGCAAATGACTTACTTTTCAAGACAACTCACTTGCCCTGAGATTTCTCTTTATCTGCCAACCTTAGGCTCAATTAAGCTCTGAGATTCAGAGTTATACCATGAAATCTAGCAATTATAGTATATATAGATTTTCCCATCACAATTAAATGATATTTATTTATTACTTATTTACTTTATTTATATTTCGCTCTTCTCACCCTGAAGGGGACTCAGAGTGGATTACAGATACATATACTAGCGGACAATTCCTGCTGTTTTTCACATACAAACATATAAACGAACAGAGGCAAACTCTGGCCACCAGGGGGAGCTGACGCACTCACCTCTCAGCGTCCCTTGTTGTTCCTTTCCGCATTCTTCAGTTCCTGGAGTTCTTTAATGGCCTCATAATTCAGTCAAAATTTGCCTGAATTATGATATATGTTTATGCAAAGTAAGAGGTAAAGCTTTCCCCTGACATTAAGTCTAGTTGTGTCTGGCTTTGGGGGGTGGTGCTCATCTCAATTGCTAAACCGAAGAGCCGGCATTGTCCATAGCCACCTCCAAGGCCATGTGGCCAGCATCAACAAAAACAAAACAGCAGGGGAGCTTACTATACTGACACCAACAATAGGATATGCAAAGTACTGCTATTTGTGGAGATTACACTGAGCCTATACAATAATAATTAATATATCACACTTTATAATGTTGACAATATCCAACAGGAAAGACTCGTGGTTCAAAAAGTATCTATTTACTCTATAACACTATCACTCAGGTCCGAACTCATCAATAACATTTAATATCATCACATATAATCCGCATTATATTACTTTCCATTCTGTGGGATACAGTATATCATGACTCTTTCCAACGGACAATGTTGATACTTGTGGACGATTCGAAATGATAAAGAATGTTACTGGTGTGTTTATGCATTGAACAGACACTCTATGAATTTAAGATTTCCATGTTGGACTGAAATATAATGCGGATTATATGTGATGATATTAAATGTTATTGGTGAGTTTGGACCTGAGTGATAGTGTTATAGAGTAAATTCATTCATTATGCAATCATGAAAACATATATAATTGATCTTTTCTTGGATTCTAGGCTGGCCGAGCAATCTAAGGATGAGGTATTTCAGCAGGAAATGATCCCAGCGGCCGAATCTCTCCTGATATCAGGGAAAAACATCCTTCTGGTGGCACAGAAGCTTCAGATTCAACCTTCCACTGACAACTGTATTGGGGAATTGGCTGGAGCCACGAAAAGGATTCTTTTAGAAACCATAAAAGTACAGTAAATGTGTTATATACAAATATATATGTTTCCCCATCAGGGACTTGCAGAGAAGTAAGGAGTGAATCTGAAAGCCTCTGGTGGTCTATTTAGTAAGACCCTTGTGCGGCTCTTGAAAGACAAACTAAAACTAAAGGTTTTCATGGCTGGAATCACTGAGTTGCAGTGAGTTTTCCGGGCTGTATGGCCATGTTCCAGAAGCATTCTCTCCTGATGTTTCGCCTACATCTATGGCAGGCATCCTCAGAGGTTGTGTGGTCCATTAGAAACTAGGCAAGTGAGGTTTATATATCTGTGGAAAAATGTCCAGGGTGGGAGAAAGAACTCTTGACTGTTTGAGGAAAGTGCAAATGTTGCAATTGGCCATCTTGATTATTTATTTATTTATTTATTTATTAATTATTGAGGCTTCTATGCCGCCGACTCCCGGGGGCTCGCGGCGGCTCACAGAGCCAAAGGCATGACAACAAAGGGTTAAAACAAAGGGTTAAAACATAAAACAGTTAAAACAATAGCAATAACATTAAAACAACAGAGCAGCAGCAAATGCAGCAGTATAGCACATAAAAACACGCGGGCCTACTCACCAAAGGCCTGCCTAAACAACTGAGTTTTAACAAAGTAGTACAAGACTAAGATATAAAAATATCTATTTCATAACAGCATACACAGCATTGGGTTATACAGATGTTACACACATTAATCAGGTGTGTAACATCTGTATAACCCAATGCTGTGTATGCTGTTATGAAATAGATATTTTTATATCTTAGTCTTGTACTACTTTGTTGTTCTTGCACCCAGCACTCAGTGATTTAGATTAAACAACTGAGTTTTGCAGGCCCGTCTAAACGGGAGTAAGTCCCTCAGGGCCCTGGTTCCGGCCAGGAGGGCGTTCCATAGCGTGGGGGCTATAACGGAGAACGCCCTCCGGCGGGTGGATGTCAGATGCGCCAACTTTATTGATGGTATTTCCAGGAAGTTGGCATCCTCAGACCGTAGTGATCTCGATGGGCAATGTGGAGTGAGACGGTCCCTCAGATACGCTGGCCCCAAGCCGTGTAAGGCCTTAAAGGTAAGAACCAACACTTTGAAGGCGACCCGGTGCTCAATAGGCAGCCAGTGCAGATCCTGCAAGATTGGTGTTATATGGCAGCCTGCTGGAGCCCCAGACAGGAGCCGGGCGGCAGTGTTCTGCACCAGCTTGAGCTTCGGATCGACGACATAGGGAAGGCCAACGTGAGGCGCATTACAGTAATCTAGCCTCGAGATGACCGTGGCTTGGATCGCCGTGGCCAGGTCGCTCCGGGAGAGGTAGGGGCCAGCCTCCTTGCCTGGCGGAGGTGGAAAAAAGCAGCCTTGCTGACCGCAGAGACCTGGGCCTCCATGGTCAGCTGGGAGTCCAAGTGGACACCCAGGCTCTTCACAGACGGCGCTGGGTGTAGCGCCGCACCGTCCAGGGTCGGAAGCCGGGCACCCACCCCGCCCGGGCGGCCCAGCCACAAGATCTCGGTCTTCGCCGGTTTCACCCTCAACCTGCAGCTTCAAATCCTGGCTGGTTGCTGCCTGGGGGATCCTTTGTTGTGAGGTGTTATGAAAATGAACAAAATCTGGCTACCAGTATTTAAAAACTTTAAAATCAGGACAGTAAATAAAGATCAACACTCAAAAAACAGGGGAATTCCAAACAAGAATCAATCCATCATAAATAAAAAAAAATAAACAGTTAATGGTGGCCTAGTGCAAGTGGCAAAAATTGTGAACTTTTGTCAGGCTGCCAGAGACTTTTTGATTTCTCTAAATGGGATCTCAATTGTAGCCCCAATCTTGTGGAACTCCCTACCACCAGACCAAAGAGCCACTCCTGATCTACATACATTTTTAGGGGCACTTAAGACATGGCTTTTCAGAAGAGCCTATGATTGAGTAACAAGCGGTGACTATGTAACCTGTTTATTTTAATTGTGTAAGTCGCCCAGAGCACCTTTGGTGGAGGGCGACTCATAAGAAATAAAGTTGATTGATTGATTGATATTTGTGAACAATACCTGCCTTTCTATGAAGAGCTGCTAAGTCTACTTTAAACTAACGTAGGTTGTGATCCTAAATGTAATATGATCATACAGTTTGGGTTTACAAAGAGATATACACATACACACACACACACATTATATACATATAGAATACAATGCATTGTTATTACACCAACAACAGAGAAGCTGCACATTTTGCTAGAAAGTATAAGTAAAAAAGAAAGGATAGGAAGCCAAAATAATTCATACAAGAATTTTGCAAAACTGAAATAAAAATTATTTTTCTAAAATTTTATATTTAACAACATAATAAAAGGTAAAGGTAAAGGTTTCCCCTGACATTAAGCCTAGCCATGTCCGACTCTGGAGGGTGGTGCTCATCTCTATTTCTAAGCCGAAGAGCTGGCATTGTCCGTAGACACCTCCAAATTCTTGTGGCCAGCATGACTGCATGGAACACAGTTAATTTCCCACAGAAGCGTTACCTATTGATCTACTCACATTTGCATGTTTTTGAACGGCTAGGTCAGCAGAAGCTGAGCCTAACAACAGGAGCTCAACCCACTCCCTGGATTTGAACCGCCAACCTTTCAGTCAGCAATGGCAGCAGATCAGCAGTTAAAGCTGCCATGCCACCAGGGGGTCCAGCGACATAATATAATATTTAATGGCAATTTATTACCATCAACATAATTTTACTGGTAATTTATGAAAGCTGGTTATTTATAGGTTTTGAGTTAGTTTTTTTTATCATGTGAGGGTAGGAATCATTCACACCTTCAGATGTTGGGACTACAACACACAGAATTCCTCAGTTTTATGGCTAGGGCTACTGGGACTTGCTGTCAAAATCAAGGAGAAGGCTACACAATTCCTACTATATTCTGATGTAGTTAGTAGGGTTGGATATCTCCGGTTTTAAATTATTTGAAATCGGTTTAATTTCGTATATAAAATTAATTTCATAGTGTTTTGACCCACCTGGTCCAACCGGGAAGTGTAATTTAGATACCGAACCTGGGGGCCACCATTTTTCTTAAGTTTTGTAATTAGATCGTATTTTCCCCTTTCTGTTCTCATCTCACGAGAGGAGACTGGAGGGCAGTAGCACCCTTTCTCCTCTCTTGAGCTGAGAGCTGAGATGAACCTGCCCTCCTCCTCCCCTGGATGGGAATAACCTGCGTTATTCCCATCGAGGGGAGGAGGGAGGCAGGTTTGTCTGCCCTCCTCCTTCCCTGGATGGGAAAAATGCGGGTTATCCCCATCGAGGGGAGGAGGGGGGCAGGTTTGTCAGCCCTCCTCCTTCCCTGGATGAGAATAACCCACGTTTTTCCCATCCAGGGGAGGTGAGGGGGAAGCACTCCCTGCTTCCCTCCTTGCCCCTCCCAGCGATGCCTGTCAGCTGGGAATGGCAAGGAGGGAAGAAGGGAGAGCAAGCCCTCCATTCTAGCCTCCCAGCTGGCATAATGAATAAAAACAAAAATTCGTTATTAATAACGTTTCAATCACAAAATATATTTAATTTTTTTGTGTTAATTTCTATAACTAACCAAAAAATGAACCCTCCCCCCAACCGAGTTTAGAATCAAAATTTTCATGGCTCAACCAACCCTAGTAGCTAGAGAGTTCTGCAAATCATAATCTGCCAAAATCTGCCCAGCAAGCAGACATTTTATATTGGTACAATATTTTATCCTAGTTTAATACGATTGTCCTTGGGAAATGTTTATTACTTTTTTTTCGTAACGATTAATTCCCCAGGTCCTCCAAACAAAAGACAATGCGTCAGTCAGGAAGATAATCCAAACTGCCTCTTGGTTCTTGGACTGCTTGGTCATGCTTGAGTCAGCCGAAGATACATCGGCAATGCTGGCTGCTTTCCACACTTTTTCAGAGGCTTCCTTGTTGCTCACGGATTTGACAGAAAAATTCCTCTGGGATCTTAAAGAATCTGCTCATCAGGAGCATGTGGCTCAGTGCCTGCAAATACTCAAAAACTGTACTGCTATGCTACACACAGCAAAACTCAATAACCTAAAGTACCCTGGGGATCGTCAAGTGAAGCTATCCAAAAGTTACGTTTTTGATTTGGCAAAAAACACAGTCGAGGAGCTGATCTCCTTGCTGAGAAATAATGTAGGGACCAAGAGGCTAAATAAAAGAAATGGCCTATTTTCCAAGCATTTGCATAAGCTTTTGAGCCTCCTCTCCAGCCCACTGCCTATTGATTTGCAGGAGGGAAATGTCCACATCGAAGCGCTGGTTTCCTTCTGCATGCTGTTAGCGGATTCATCAAGAGCGGCTCAAAAGCTGAAGTTGATCAGACTCTGCCATCATCTCCTGAAGTCCAGAAAGGCCATTGAGGTGGGCAAGACTGTTGGGTTCCCAACGGAAAACCAGATAGAAGAGAAGGATTTTACCATGAAAGATATTCTAGAAAATCTTGATCAAGCAGTGCATACGGCGGTTCTTTATCAGATAGCGGACAATTTTGCTGATAGTAATGGGCCACTGCAGAGATTGATAGAAGCTTCTCTAGAATCGCGTTCTTTTGGAAACGGGGGGCTCCTAAGACAACTGAAGCCTCTCATTACTGAATTCTTCAGTCATTCCCATCAGATGCTCAAAGGAGCTAATTTTGTCCTTGCCATGTGCACTGAAATAGAAACCGTACAGGACATTGAAGACTGCGTTGGCCTTTTGGGCAAACTTCTTGCCAAAGTGCCTACCCTACTCAGTGAAATGAGCCAGCATCCTGGCCATGAGAGAATGGCTGAAAAGTTAGACTTCTTGCATCGAGCGTGGTCTAGCACAACGGAAAGTTTACTGAGGTCTTTTGAGAAAGTGGTTGACCTACGTGAATTTATCGACCTAGGTATTCAAGAGATGGTGGAACACAAAAAGAAGAGCGAGGAAGCTTTAGAAAATCAGCTCTCCGGAGAATTCTCTTGTCTTGCCTCCCATTTTTCCAAACAAGCTACACAAATAGTTGAGTTTGTTATCAGACACGTGGATAGAGCCAGGGACCCCATTTTCCGGAACGGGCTGCTTGTTTTAGTTAAGCAACTGGAACGGGCCGTATTGCAGGCAAAAGCTGCCATACGTCTGTGTAGTACAAGAATTTGTAGTCAGGAAGCCAAAGATGAATATTCGAAGAAGGCGGAAGAAGTGATTGAGTCGACGTATAATGTCAGAATGGGACTCGATGAATGCAATCAGCCAGATATCCTCAGCCCTCTTCATTTAGGTGTGAGAAATCTCAACGTTTCCAAAGACTCTCCCTGTAGCTCCTCTGTACAGGATCTGGCAGAGGACGACGAACTTGACAGCATTGAACAAAATAGTTCAAACAATTCCGAATTAATGGCAGAGTCGTCAGGCAAGTCTCTTCCAGCCTCTTGTCCTTCGCAGAGAATCTCTACAAGTAGTATTTCATTCTGTGAAAGTGCAATTGGAAAAGTGGATTTACATCCTCTGGTCACTGAGCTTCTGACAACAGTCGAAGCACACAACACCGCACGGCTGAACAGTGTTTGCTCTGATTTATTGGAGTTTTCCAACAGTTGTGTCGATGCATCTAAAGAGGCCTTAAAAGTTGCCAAGTTGCCTGAGTCAGAAAAACTCCTGCGTTACAGAGAAATCGTGGCATTAATACCTAGTCTAATCAACTTAGCTAAAGATGTAGATGCAAACCATTCTCCTGACTCGGAGAAACTTCAGCAAACAGCAGTTTTGCTCTCAGAGAGATTTGATGAAGCTAAGCAATGCCTGATGATCGTCGCAAGTTCTTGGTACCCTTTTGCTAAGCAGCTATTTTGCAGTATCTCCGCATCTGATCTTGTGGTCAGCAAACAACATTTTGATGAGATAGTTGAGACTTTAGGGAATATTGTCCAACTGGTTGGCAAAGCTGCTCATACAGATCGTAAGAATGAGCCGGCAGAGTTTCCCAGAAATCATGAATGTTTTTTGCGTCTTCAAGATACATTCACCTGTGTGCGAGCCAGAACAAAACACTTGCTTGACAAGGCTTCCATGGTTGATAAGGCTCATTCTGACACAAATCAGCTGGAAAACTTTAATATAAGTTGCATTCTTTGGTCTGTTACCATCCAAGCTTTCCTGAACCATTTGGATCAATTTATCGGAAGAGATGCATTGTCCTTAAGTGATTTCAAAGCCAAGGTGGGACACCAACTTTCTTTGCAGAGCACCATGGCAGCGCTATCAGAGACTACTCTGAGAATACAAGAAGCCACCGTATTGTCACTTCCACATTGCGCTGGACATGAGAATCAGAATGAAATTATAGTGCTAACGGAGAAGATGAAAACATTAATGGCGTCTCTGCATCATGTTGCAAATGCTCTTTCCGCCTCTCCATTGCCTTCCCCAGATTTGTCAGTCCGTTTTCAGCTTCTCCAAAGGCAGCTGGCCATAACAACCAAAGTCCTTCTGCTTGAGCTGAACGTGGTCAATGGAGAATTCCTCAGCAGCATCCAGAACTTCATCCAACTAGCCCAAGTTGTGCCTTGTGACAGTGAAAGTGACTCTGGTGTCATCAACAAGGAGGACTTTGAAAAAGACGCAGGGCTGCTTGTGGAAAATATCCAGATGGTCAAAGATATAATCAGAGATGCTTCTTCCTCAAAAGTGAAAGAGAGTTTACTTTCTACTGTTGAGCATCTCCTGCTCCTCACTGATGAGGTGATAAGTAGGACTGGGAGACTTCAAAGTCAGGTAGACAAGGAACGTCTCCTGGCGGACAGTCTTCTACACGAGTGGTCTGCTAAAGCTGCTTATCTTGTGAGGCAGCTTCAGTCCACAAAAAGCGTCAGCGAAAGGGCCTTTGAACATGTTAGGGGATGCTTGCTAAATAGTAAGGAATATATTCATCCCAGTCAAGCTTTCTGTGGAACACAGTCTTTTCTACAAGAGGACAGGGATCGTAGGATACATCAGGATCTTGAAACTTCAACACGCAAGGACACTCAAATCAACCCAGAAGTTTCATCTGTCAAGGACACTGACAAAATGGTAACATTATCTTGTATTTTAGAGTTGTTTAGTAGGAGTCATTGCTATATTAAGTTTGTGCTTTGGTAATGGGGCTTGTTTATATTTAGTTCTTGTTAGTTTATATATAGATGCGCAATGAGAAGAGATCCTTGGTGTAAAATGCCACTTGGGATGTTGCCCTCTGACATACTGTATTACAGGGCTGTCCAACTTCTACCGGCCCAGGGGCCTGAATTCCGGTCACTGATGACCTGGGGGGCCGTAGGGTCTGTCCCCGCCCCTGGCTCCGCCCCCTCCCCGGCCCGGCTCCTCCCTCTCCCCGGCTCCGCCCCCACCCCGCCCCCGCCCCTGCATGCATACAGTCAAATATAATCTTTTACTGAGATAAAATGCATTCAAAAGGGGCATCCATACAGTCAAATATAATCTTTTACTAACATTAAATGCAGGGCGGGCATTCAAAAGGGACATCCATACAGTCAAATATAATCTTTTACTGAGATAAAATGCAGGGATACGATATTAAATTATTTTATGTTAATATTAAATATATTTAATTCCATCCTCCCCTCTCCCCTTATTTTAATTTAATATTAAATATATTTAATTCCATCCTCTCCTCTCTCCTTATTTTAATTTAATATTAAATATATTTAATTCCATCCTCCCCTCCCCCCTTATTTTAATGTATCCCATCTCCCCTTATTTCATCTTTAAATATATTTAATTTTATATTTAATATATGAGGGGAGATGGGGGGAGGGAATGAGGAGCCCCCTGAGGAGCCCCCTGCTTCGGCCTACCTTTTCCAAACGCGCAGGATCCAGGAGTACCCGGACGATGAGAGGCGACGACCGAATGAGTCGAAGAAGGTCCTAATCATATCTGTGGGCCTCAGCGATCCAGTAGTAGAGTAGCCGAAGAGTATCGCGGGAATACGCAATCCACATGGGATTTCGCTGTCAACGCCGGCATGATCTCGTGTTGAAAGCGAATCCCGTGTGGATTGCGTATTCTCGCGATACTTGCTCCGAACCCAGAAGTAGGTTTTTTTTTAAAAAAATTATTATTTATTTTATTTTTCAATTTTTATTTTTTATTAAAAATCTTAGGGGACCGGAGGGAAGGGGCTGGGGGCCGTATACAGGTCGCCAGTTGGGCAGCCCTGCTGTATTACATTATACTCTTTCATAAGCAAAGCAAATGTGTATACAAACTTGCTCTTAGTATATATGGATTGAGTATCTGGAATTCTGAAATTCAAAGTTGTCTACATTGGTAACTGAGATAAAAACACATTTGCTTTCTGATGGTTTAATGTAGCTACACAAATATATTTCATCTATTGGAATGCTCAATATAAGTTCCAGTATCGAAGAAAGCAGACATCAAAAACCACAGTAACCTTAAGGCCATTATATTAATTTTCCATACAAGCAAAGTGATGTTCAGAACTTCCTTGCATTTGCAGTATAGGTTGAGTATCCTTTATCTCAAGTACTTGGACTAGAAATGTGTTGAATTTAAAAAAAAAAGAATTTTGGACAAATTTGTAAATAAGGAGATGGGGCTCAAGATTAAACATGACATTTATTTATGTTGCACAATGTACATACATGGCCTGAAAGTGAATGTGTACACAACATTGCTGTTCATGTTACTCTTGGCTTTCTGGTGCTGTTCCTCTCCTTGCAGGAGTCTGATCAGTATGTTAGTTATGGATCTCCAGCTGGGACATCTGTCAGGAAAGAGCAGGTTGGAGCTACTCGTACTGAGGAAGAAAACATAGAACAGGTATGCAGCCTTTGATTACTTTTTCCAGAGGTAATCTTTTTAGTTTGCATTATGTGGTGCAGCAAGGTTTTGTAAGATAAACAATAGTGTATCATGTGGCACTTTAAAGACTCTTTTGCCTAAATCCTTCTGCTAACCCCAACTAAAATGATCCCATTGAATTGATTGGATTGACCTATGTGTTAGTCACCCTGCAGGGACATGAGAGAAACCTCCCATGAGATGGAAATACATACGGGCAACATCTCTGCAGATAGCCAATTCTCTCACACCAGAAGCAACTTGCAGTTTCTCAAGTCGCTTCTGACACGATTTTTTTTAAAAGCCACCAATAACAATTCAGTGAATCAATTTACTCTAACTTGGCAAAAAAATAATGAGATTCTAGCATTTATAATTGATGAAGATTATAGATAAGCTCTAGAGCAGGGGTATGAAACCTATGGCTCAGGAGCCAGATGTGGCTCTTTTCATGATTGCGTCTGGCTCTCCAGAGCAGTCCGGGCCTCGGTTTCCCAGCATGCAGCGGAGAGGAGTGACGCAAATGCGCCGCGACTGCCGCTTCTGCACCGCCATCGCCATCTCTTCCTCATTCCCTGCTGCTCTCGGGGGCCTGTGTCTTCTTTGCCGGGGGATGCCCAGCTCATCACCCTCATCGTCGGGCAGTTCAAGACCCACTGCCTCTTCAACGCCTTGGCCCCGCGCCCTCCTCCCCCTTCCTTCCTACCTTTCTCTTCCTTTCTTTTTCCCTCTCTTTTTCTTTCATTCTTTTTCCTCCCTCTCTCCCTACCTTCTTCCCTCCCTCCTTCATTCCTTCCTTCCTTTTCCATTCTTTAGTTCTCTCCTTCCTTTTCCCTCCTTCTCTCCCCTTACTTCTTTCCTCCATTCTCCCTCTTCCTTCCTTCCTTCTCCTTTATTTCCTTCCTTTCTTTCTCCCCTTCACCCTTTCCTTCCCCTTCTCTCCTTCCTTTCCCCTCCCTCTCTCCCCTTCCTTCTTTCCTCCATTCTCCCTCTTCCTTCTTTTCTCTTCCCTCCTTCCTTTCTCCCCTTTCACCTTTCCTTCTCTCCTTCCTTTTCCCTCGCTCTCTCCCTTCCTTCTTTCGTCCATTCTCCCTCCACCCTCCTTCCTTCCTTCCTTCCTTCCTTCCTCTTCTGTTCTTTCCCCCCACATCTTCCTTTCCTTCTCCTTCCTTCTTTTTTGACTTCCCTCTCTTTCTTTTCTTCTTTTCCTTCATTATTTTATTTTTTCCTCACTCCCTTTCCTTTCTTTTCCCCACGCTTTCCTTTCCTCCCTTCCCATTTCCTTCTGTTTTCCCTCTCCTTGTCTCTCTCCTGATTTTCTTTTATTCCTTTTCCATAGTTCATTCTTCTTTTCTTTCTTCCTCTCCGCCTCCCTCCTTTATTTCCTCTGTCTTTCTTTCTTTCTTTCCCCTTCATTCCTTCCGTCTTCTCTTCCTTCCCAGAGTCCTGAGCATGCCTTTTGCAGAGCCAGGTCTGAGGTGTCCCGTCGTTCTGCCGGGGGAATCCTTTTCTCATAGTATGTACGTATATACTCACATTTAGTTGAATTCATGCTTAAAAAATATTATATATATTATATGGCTCTCACTGAAATAAATTTCAAAATATTTTGCTTTTATGGCTCTCTGAGTCAAAAAGGTTCCTGACCCCTGCTCTAGAGTTTACTATATTAGGTAATGTATTATAACAATAATTTATTATCTTTTGAACAATGCTGTTATTATCTGTTCATGCTACTCTTGGCTTTCCGGTGCTGTTCCTCTCCTTGTAGGAGTCTGATCAGTATATTAGTTGTGGATCTCCAGCTGAGACATGTGTCAGGAAAGAGAAGGTTGGAGCTACTCGTACGGAGGAAGAAAACATAGAACAGGTAGGCAGCCTTTGATTACTTTTGCCAGAGGCAATCTTTTTAGTTTGCATTATGTAGTGCAGCAAAGTTTAGTAAGATAAACAATAGTGCATCATGTGGCACTTTAAAGACTAATACATTATTTATTTGTTTGTTTGTTTGTTTGTTCAGTCTTGTATTCTGCTCCTCCCTGCAGGCTCGGGGCGGATAACAACATATCAAATAGGCGGCATGTGCCAACCATGCGGCCATACAATAAAAGCATAAAAACACACATCACATCACGAGGTACAAGATAAAATACAGAAGCATTTCCTTGAGACCCAGGCACAGTTGTACTAGGCAATTATACTAGGCAGATATGCTTAGTTAAAGGCCAGTCTGAAAAGGGCGGTCTTACAAGCCCTTAGAAAAGGGATGAGCTCTGGGATGGCTCGGGTGTCATCTGGGAGGGAGTTCCACAGCACCGGAGCTGCCACAGAGAAGGCTCTTTGCCTGGTTGTGGACAGATGGCAGGAGCGGATTAATGGCACCAGTAAAAGATTCTGTTCCTCTGAACGTAGTGATCTCGGGGAACATACGGAGCAAGGCGGTCCCTCAGGTACGCAGGCCCTAGACCGTGTAAGGCCTTAAAGGTTAGAACCAACACCTTGAAGGCAATTCGGTACTCGATGGGAAGCCAGTGCAGTTGCCGAAGAATGGGAGTGATGTGCTCCCTCACTGGTGCTCCCGCCAGCAAGCGAGCAGCGGCATTCTGCACCAGCTTGAGTTTCTGAATTGTCGACAAGGGAAGGCCAACGTAGAGGGCGTTACAGTAGTCCAGCCTCGAGATGACCGTCGCTTGGATCACCGTGGCTAGGTCGTCCCTGGACAGGTAGGGTGCCAGTCGCCTAGCCTGTCGTAGGTGAAAAAATGACGTCTTGCTGACCATGGAAACATTCTAAGGTGACTCAGAGGGAAAAGGAAAGGCCTCAGGCAGTCAGACACTGCGGCCCACAGCAGTGACGGATCAGGACCAAACTTGGCACACAGGGGCCCAATGGCCCACTTCACAACGCCACCTTCACCCGATGACCAATACAGACCAAAATTAGCACACAGAGCTCCCTTGACCCACTCTACACCTTGGTGTTGTTTCAAGGAGGACGGACCACAGATGATGGGACTTGAACTACCTTCACTCACCTTCCGAGACCGCTGCAACCCTCATCCAAAGAATGATCAAGACCAAATGTGACACACAGAGCCCCCATGATCCACTCTACATCCTGATGCTGTTTGGAGGGAGATGGACCATGGCCAATGGGACTTGCAGTACCTTCACTAAGTTCCTGAGACCACTGCAAGCCACATAAACATCTAATAGGAACCAACCTTGGCACACAATGCCTTCCTCAAATAACCCGGGCACCGCCGGGTCCCCAAATTAGTATTATATAACAATAATCTATCATAATTTATCAAATAATGATAACAATAATTTATCATAATTTATCAAATTATGATAACAATAATTTATCATAATTTAGCGTTAAAACTAAAATATGCTGATATTTTAGTCCTGCCCATATGCCTTTGTTTGAAATTGCCTTTGCCAGAAACAAAGTTTCTGAACTAGGTTTTTGAGCCCGCCAATCCTGACTCTGTTCTATCACTGAATAAAAGTTGGGAAACCTGAAAAGAGGGTGATCTTCTCTTATTATCTTTCCAGCACTGTGGAGATCCTCAAAGTGGGTTTCAGCCCAGTCACACAATGGAAAACTCAAGAACCAATCCTTCCTCCTTGCTGGGAGATTCCAAAAAGTGGCAACACAATGGCTGTCCAATTTCACAAGTCGTGAAGCAAATGACAACTCAGATGTCCTACATGGCTCAGTTCCTGAAAAGGAGAGGACCAATTACGGTAATTCCCTTCTGCCTCTTTCGTCTGACAAGGGTTGGCTACAACACGTCCATTTCATTTTATTCTGTTTCTGATTAATGTACTTTGAGACTATGGAGACTGATTAGTTTACTTTGAAAGGGAACAGCCAATTCGTGCACGATAGTCTCTGTTTTCAGCTCTACACAATCCAAAAGTTCTAGTACAGGGCTGTCCAACTTCTACTGGACCTGTGGCCGGAATTCCGGTCACTGGTGACCTGGGGGGCCAAAGGGTCTGCCTCCGCCCCCGGCTCTGCCCTGGCTCCGCCCCTCCCCCTCCTCCGCCCCCTCCCCTTAACATAAGGGGAGAGGGAGAGAATGGAACACATGGGGGCATAAATAAACAATTCCATATATTTAATATTAACATAAGGGGAGAGGGAGAGAATGGAACACATGGGGGGCATACATAAACAATTCCATATATTTAATATTAACATAAGGGGAGAGGGAGAGAATGGAACACATGGGGGCATACATAAACAATTCCATATATTTAATATTAACATAAGGGGAGAGGGAGAGAATGGAACACATGGGGGCATACATAAACAATTCCATATATTTAATATTAACATAAGGGGAGATGGAGGGAATGGAACACATGGGGGGCATACATAAACAATTCCATATATTTAATATTAACATAAGGGGGGAGGGAATGGAACACATGGGGGGCATACATAAACAATTCCATATATTTAATATTAACATAAGGGGAGAGGGAGGGAATGGAACACATGGGGGCATACATAAACAATTCCATATATTTAATATTAACATAAGGGGAGAGAGAGGGAATGGAATACATGGGGGGCATAAATAAACAATTCCATATATTTAATATTAACATAAGGGGAGAGGGAGAGAATGGAACACATGGGGGGCATACATAAACAATTCCATATATTTAATATTAACATAAGGGGAGAGGGAGGGAATGGAACACATGGGGGGCATAAATAAACAATTCCATATATTTAATATTAACATAAGGGGGGGCATACATAAACAATTCCATATATTTAATATTAACATAAGGGGAGAGGGAGGGAATGGAACACATGGGGGGCATAAATAAACAATTCCATATATTTAATATTAACATAAGGGGAGAGGGAGAGAATGGAACACATGGGGGGCATACATAAACAATTCCATATATTTAATATTAACATAAGGGGAGAGGGAGGGAATGGAACACATGGGGGCATACATAAACAATTCCATATATTTAATATTAACATAAGGGGAGAGGGAGGGAATGGAACACATGGGGGGCATACATAAACAATTCCATATATTTAATATTAACATAAGGGGAGGGGGAGAGACTGGAAATGGAACACATGGGGGCATACATAAACAATTCCATATATTTAATATTAACATAAGGGAGAGGAGGGAATGGAACACATGGGGGCAACACATGGGGGGGAGGGAATGGAACACATGGGGGCATACATAAACAATTCCATATATTTAATATTAACATAAGGGGAGATGGAGGGAATGGAAAACATGGGGGGCATTCAAAAACAATTCCATATATTTAATATTAACATAAGGGGAACACATGGGGGCATAAATAAACAATTCCATATATTTAATATTAACATAAGGGGTGAGGGGAATGGAACACATGGGGGCATACATAAACAATTCCATATATTTAATATTAACATAAGGGGAGAGGGAGAGAATGGAACACATGGGGGCATACATAAACAATTCCATATATTTAATATTAACATAAGGGGAGAGGGGGGAATGGAACACATGGGGGCCATAAATAAACAATTCCATATATTTAATATTAACATATGGGGTTTGGTTGTGAATGGAACACATGGGGGCATACATAAACAATTCCATATATTTAATATTAACATAAGGGGAGATGGGGGGAATGGAACACATGGGGGCATACATAAACAATTCCATATATTTAATATTAACATAAGGGAGAGGAGGAATGGAACACATGGGGGCATAAATAAACAATTCCATATATTTAATATTAACATAAGGGGTTGTGGTAGGGAATGGAACACATGGGGGCATACATAAACAATTCCATATATTTAATATTAACATAAGGGGAGAGGGAGGGAATGGAACACATGGGGGGCATACATAAACAATTCCATATATTTAATATTAACATAAGGGGAGCCCCCTGATTCAGCCTACCTTCCCAAACGCACAGGATCCGACCGAGCCAGGTGCCGAAGAAGGTCTGTGTGGGCCGCAGGGATTCAGTAGCTGAGATTTCGGCAACAGGAGGAGTATCCCGAGACTACGTGAGCCACACGGGATTTCGCTCTCAACGCAGGCGTGATCTCGCGTTGAGTGCGAAATCCTGTGTGGCTCGCGTAGTCTCGCGATACTTGCTCCAAACCCGGAAGTAGGTATTTTTTTAATTAAAGTATTTTTTATTTTATTTTTCTATTTTTATTTTTGTTAAAATGCTGAGGGGGCCGGAGGAAAGGGGCTAGGGGGCCGTGTATGGCCCTGGGGCCACCTGTTGGACAGCCCCGTTCTAGTAGAAGAAGAAAAGGGATTAAGAAGGAGAATTTTTTAAAAAAAACAATTTTGGGAGTTTGGGGAGCTTTTGGCGAAGTTGATGTTTTGGGTGGCAACATTCAGACCCAATTTACACTGCTATATAATGCAATTTAGAATCCTAGAATCCTAGAGTTGGAAAGAGACCTCGTGGACCATCTTGTTCAACCCCCCCCCCCTTGCCAAGGAGCAGGAACATCGCATTCAAAGCATCCCTGACAGATGACCATTCAGCCTCTACTTAAAAGCCTTCAAAGAAGGAGCTTCCACCACATTCCGGGGCAGAGAGTTCCACTGCTGAACAGCTCTCACCATCAGGAAGTTTTTCCTAATGTTCAGATGGAATCTCCTTTCCACTGTTCCATGTTCTAGTCTCAAGGGCAGCAGAAAACAAGCTTGCTCCCTCCTCCCTATGACTTTCCCTCACATTAAAAAAATATATATTCTGATCTTCTCACCCCAAAGGGGACTCAGAGCGGATTACAGGTACACATACTTAGCAGACAATCCCTGCCGTTTCCACATAACACACATATAGACGAACAGAGGCAAACTCTGGCCACCAGGGGGAGCGAACGCACTCCTCATCTCTCAGCATTCCCAGCGTCCCTCGTTGTTTCTTCCGCATTCCTCGGCGTTCCTGGAGTTCTTTAATGGCCTCATAATTCAGTCAAAATTTGCCTCCCCACTTAATGTGGTACCTTTATCTCCTACTTGACAGATGCAACTGTCTTTCGGGCTGCAAAGGTCGACAGCAGGCTACATTTAAAGGTCGAGCACCCGCCTCGACCTGGGCAGGCCTCAAACTCATGACCTACTGGTCAGAGAGATCTTATGCAGCTGACACTTAACCAGCTGCGCCACATGACTATCATGTCTCCTCTCAGCCTTCTCTTCTGAAGGCTAAACATGCCCAGCTCTTTAAGCTGCTCCTCATAGGGCTTGTTCTCCAGACCCTTGATCATTTTAGTCTCCTTCCTCTGGACACATTCCAGCTTGTCAACATCTCCCTTCTATTGTGGTGTCCAGAATTGGACACAATATTCCAGATGAAGGATTGAATAACCTTGCAGTTTTAAAACCTGACTACTTTCTGCCCAAGGGAATCCTTTGTTGGGAGGTGTTGTAGGCAAAACATCAGGAGAGAATGCTTCCGGAACATGTTTTCCATATAGCCTGGAAAACGCACAACAACCCAGCGATTCCGACCATGAAAGCCTTAGACAAATCCAGGGGCGGTCTAAGGTAATTTTAAATGGTAGGCGAACATTATTTTGGTGCCCCCAAAAACATTATTTTGCCGCCCCATGTAAAACAAATATACAATTATAATATCACAATACCATTAGTAGTATTATATTGTATCAATGTATATACAATATATTATACCATACTCATACTATATTATATCATAATTATATTATACTACATTACAATATAATTATATTATAATATATTGACATTATAATATAATGTAACATTCTATTATATTATTATTATAAAATAATAAAATCATTTATTTAAATAAAATTATCCTCTACTAAATATTTTCATGACTCCTATAAAACTCAAATAACCCAAAATAAAGTAAAATAAAATATTATATATTACTATTTTGTACAATATCACTATACTGCAATATTGTTTGTAATATTACATGTAATATAAAATATATCATTATTCTATTGTTATATTGTATTTGTATTATATTGTATGACAATATTAAGCAGAACTGTATAATAATCAACAAGAAATGCAATGTAAATGCATCAAAATCAGAATATATTACCTACCACCCGTCTCATAATTCATAGGAGTCTCCCATAAGTCCAAAATTAGGATCCCAATGTAAATGTAAATAGAAAAACAGCCAAAATGTTCAAATGAGGTCGAATACAGGCAGCGCGGCCTGGGCAAACTTGGGCCCTCCTCCCTCTAGGTGTTTTTTGACTCCAACTCCCACAACTCCTCATAGCCTCAGGCCCCTCAGGTCTAGACAGAAATAGAGCCGAAGAAAGGAAGGAGGGAGAGAAGAGGTCACAGAAGAGGAGGAGGAAAGCCCTTCATTCATTCCTTCACTTACACTTCCTTCACTGATTCTTTTCTCCTTCCCTGCAAACGCACGCAAGCGGAGACAAGGGAGAGGGGAAGCACTCCCTGCCTGCCCGATAGGGAGTGCTTTGCTTACAGGCTTCTGCGCAAGGGAGCTACTGGGCATGCGCGGAGGTTTTTGCGCATGTGCAGTTGCTCCTGTGTTCAACTTCAGCTCCAGAGCAACTGCGCCTGCGTGAAAACCTCCGCGCGTGCCCAGAAGCGGCGTCGGAGCACACAAGGCCAAGGTCAAAAAGCAGGCAGCTGCAGCACTGTCTGAGGAACATCGGCAGGGCCAGGATGGCGCCCCATGCGGCCAGGATGGCGCCCCCTTCCCAGATGGCGCCCTAGGAGGCCGCCTACTTGGCCTATCTTGTAGGACCGCCCCTGGACAAATCTTAAGAGGATACTTTTTATCATCATGTCTCCTCTCAGCCTTCTCTTCTACAGGCTAAATATGCCCAGCTTTTTCAGCCGCTCCTCATAGGGCTTGTTTTCCATTGCATCACAATGGATCAGATAACCAAAGGAAAGCAAATTATATTTGGTGGCTCTTCCCTTTGTCCTTGTTCCAGTGAGCAAATCCAGAGAAGATGAAAGGTAGATTGGCATAGCCCTTCATCCCAGGATCAGATCCCAGATTATTTGACAGCGTAGAGTCATATAATCCAGTTCAAAGATCAGTGTAAACCCAGCTGAAGAGACTGGGGCTCCACAAAGACTTCAGGGTGATTTAAGATTCTCTCAGAGAAATAACACTCTTGAATTCCTTGGACAATGAGTAGGGAGGAAATACATGAGTGGAGAAAATGGTTGACTGTGTTTTTGCTTATCTTTCTTTTTGGAAATGGTTATGGCTTTTTAGACCAAGGAAGAGCTCCTTGCCTCTGCCGCAGAAATAATTTCTGGAGGACAAGTTCTTGTGAAGTTTGCCAGCATCGTTGCAAAGAACTGCCGAGATGAAAGATGTGCAACTGAACTGCTGCGCGCGGTGGAACAAACCCGGACAATCAGCTATCAACTCAGCGTTGTTTCCAGGTAATTAACTTCCAGATCTTGGACATTGACTTTTAGGAGGAATGAGCTACTGCCTTTGAAAAAATCAGAAGCATTGAATAAGTTGGTGCTGTCTTATTAATCAATCAGAGCAATTTAACATTTTTTCTTCTCATCCCTCCATTACCATCAGCATTTTTAGCCCCGTACCCTGCCTATGCTGCACTTTGTTCCCAATGATATTAAAAGTGACTATTTGTCTCATTGATTTAAATGGAAAGTAAGAGAGCCAGTGTGGTGTCGTTGTTTGAGGGTTGAATTAGGGGTGTATCTACACTGTCGAATTAATGCTGTTTGATACCAAACTACCATGGTTGAATGCTGGGATTTGTAGTTTGGTGAGGCAACAAGCACTCTTTGGCAGAGAAAGCTAAAGCCTTTGCAAAACTATATCTCCCATGAATCCATAATATTGAGTCAAATGGGATCTGCGTGTGATTTATATCTTTTTTTTTAAGTGAATTCGCCATTCTTCTGTAACTTTACTGACACCTTCCATATGCAGTAATTCAGGGGTGCTCACACTTTTTCAGCATGCGAGCTACTTATAAAACAACCAAGTCAAAATGATCTACCCACCCACTACTCAGAGAGCCATGAAAGCAAAATATTGGGAAATTTATTTCAGTGAGAGCCATATAATATATTGTAAGACTGAATTCAACTAATTGTGAGTATAATAAGCCCCTGAATTTATTCATAATAATAATGATGATGATAATATTCATTCAGCCTCTGCTACTACTACTACCGGTACTACTACTACTACTACTACTAATAGTAACAACAACAACAACAATAGGTTCCTAGAGTAGAAGGAGACCTCCAAGGGCCATCCAGTCCAACCTCCTTCTGCCATAAGGGAAAAACACAATCAAAGCATTCCTCACAGATGGCCATTCAGCCTCTGATAATAATAATAATAATAAGAACAACAACAATATTGGGTTCCTAGAATAGGAGGAGACCTCCAAGGGCCATCCAGTCCAACCTCTTTCTGCACCTGGGCGGCATCGGGAGCCTGCGGGATGGGACTTTTAATATTTTAATACTTTAGATGGGATTTTAATATTTTAATATTTTAGTATTGTAAATGCCTGTGTAAGTCAGCACATCTGGGAGGGCGACTGTTAGTTAGACTGAGCCTTCCTCCCACCCTGCCTGCGACCTACCAGGACGCCCTACGAGATCTACCAGTAGATCACGATCTACCTAATGGGCACCCCTGCAGTAAGTCCTCCACTTTTGCAGAGGTTGGGGGCACAGACATTGGAAAAACACAAATGGAAAACCTGCTATTGTTTTTACCTGGGGAAACATCATACTAGGAATCTCCTCCAGGACTTAGAACATCATCACCTTAAAGGATTTAGGACTTAATAATAATAATAATAATCATCATCATCATCATCTTTATTTATCCCACCACCATCTTCATGAAGAGATCGGGGTGGCTTTCAAGGCACTCCAGGGTGCACATATAACATACAACAGGTAAAAATGGTATAAAAGTATAAAACAAGTCACATAAAATTATAACAAAATCCCCGTCAACACAAGTAGCATAAAATCAAAATAATATAATTTTAAAACAACAGTAGATAAAACGTACTGCTGCCAATTCACATGATGCCAAGTGTCAGCATATGGGCCCATTCAGCCTACTCAAGGTCAAAGGCCTGCCTAAACATCCATGTTTTGTGGTTGGACCGGAAGGATTGAATCCGGGGGCTAATCTAATCTCTTTTGGGGGAGTTTTTCAGAGCCGGGGGGCCACCACAGAGAAGACCCTCTCTCTCTCTTTTTTTTTTAAAGATATTCTTTATTTGGGTTTGCAATTAAAAACAAAAAACATGAAAGACAATTGGACCGAACATGCATAGACAAAGGACTTTTCCCCCCTCCTCCCACCACCCTCCCCCCCCTTAAAAAAAGGACGAAACAGCTGGCCCCCTGGTCCAGGGCGTGTGACCCCCTTTTCACCTCTCCTAGGATGAGCAGCCTCATCCAATTTGTTTAAATCCATCACCGTGACAGTTTTTATATATCCGACCCGACCTTCGAAAGGAGTCTGGTAGCCTTGAGTGGCTCTGATTTGATTTTACATCATGGTCCATTCTTTTTTTACAGTCTTTCAAATAGTCTGTGATTAGGGACCAATCTGTCCTCTTGATCTTGTTCTCTGATCCATAGCCTGCGTTAGGCAATCCATTTTCATTATTTCATGGATTTTTGTTTTCCAGTCTTCCAACGAAGGCAGTTCCTCACACTTCCACCATTTCGCTAAACATAGCCTCGCCGCTGTGGAGCAGTATACAAACAGCTTTTCTTTATTACAGTCCAAGACTCCCTCCCACTCCGTCATTCCTAAAAGAAAGGCTTCAGGGCTACACCTTAATTTCATCTTAAGGGCCATCTGAAGTTCTTTGTGAATCAGCTTCCAAAAGCTACCCACTTTCTCACACCCCCACCATAGATGGAAGAAATTTCCCTCTTCGGCCTTACATTTCCAACATTTGTTGGAGTAGTTTTTATTGTACCTGGCTATCTTCCTTGGTGTCAGGTACCATCTATGTACCATTTTTTGTATGTTCTCCTTAAGTTCGTACGCATACGTATACTTAAGATGAACGTTCCAGATTCTTTCCCAGTTTTTTAGGGGGATCTGGTGCCCTATATTTCTTGCCCACTTTAGCATGCATTCCTTTATTTGTTCTTCTTGGGTTTGCCATTCCAAGATTCTTCTATATAACATACTAATTTTTTTCTGTTTTTCCTCATCACCTGTTCCCAGAAACTTGGTTTTGTCTCAAAGTCCCTCTCTTTATCTTTCAAGAAGATACTCTTAATCTGTGCATACTGGTACCAATTTACATCTTTGTCTAGCTCTTGGACTTCGGTAAAGTCCCTCAGGGACCATTCTCCCTCCCTCTTCTTTAGGAGGGACGCGTACCTTAGCCAGTTCTCCTTCCCATACTGTCTCCGGTAGAACGCTTCTATTGGGGAGACCCAGAGGGAGTCTTCCTGTATAGTCTATCTTTGTATTTGAGCCACACCCTTAAAACCCCTCCTGATGGCATGGTCAGTAAACTCCTTCTCTATCCTTGTCTTGTCATATTGCATGTAACCATGCCAGCCCACTCGAGTTCGTGGCCCTCTAGGGCCAGGAGTCTTTATCCTCTAGAGTGGCCCATTCACATGCCCAGTCTAGGGCCGAAGCCTCGTAGTAGCTTTTTGGGTCGGGGACGCTCAGACCTCCTCTGGCATTCTCATCTATCATATTTGTCCATTTAATCCTTGCTTTTTTCCCTCTCCAGATATAGTTTGCAAGGTCCCTTTTCCAAATCAGTAATAGCTTGTCATTTTTCAAAATGGGCAGATTCCTAAATATGAAGATCATCTTGGGGAGAATGCTCATTTTTATTAAAGAGATTCTTCCCAACAACGATAAGTTAAGTGATTTCCATTTTTCTAGCTTTCCCCTCACCTCCCTCCACAGTGGCTCGTAGTTGTTTTGAATTAAATTAATATTGTTGGCGGAGATGGTTATTCCCAGGTACTTTATTTTATTTACAATTTCAATGCCCACTTTGGCCTGTATGTTCTCCCTCTCACTTGGGTCATATTTTTTACGAGCAATTTGGTTTTTGGTTGTTAACTTTAAATCCCGCTACGTCTCCAAAACGTCTTACTGACTCTAGCCAATTTCTAGATCATCCTCAGGGTGCTCTACCATACATACGAGATCGTCACCAATGCGCGGACCTTGAAAGAGTCTTTTTTTTTATCTCTAACCCTTTTAGATCTTTATCTGATCTTATATCTTCTAGCAGAATTTCCAATGCTAGGATGAACAACAATGGGGAGAGGGGCACCCTTGTCTGGTGCCTTTTGCGATCTTGATTGGCTTGGATTCCTCTCCGTTTATTATAATTTTTGCCAATTGCCTTGAGTAAATTGCCTGGATTGCATTTAAAAAATTTGAGCCTATGTCCAATTCTTTCATTAACATTATTATAAAGTCCCAATTAATCCTGTCAAAGGCTTTCTCGGCGTCTATGAAGAGGAAAGCCACCTTTTTTTGGACTTTCTTCCTGTAGTACTCAATACAGTCCAGAAGAACTCTAATATTATCTTTGGCGCTCCTTCCCGGGAGGAAACCCCTCTGATCTGGTTTAATCCATATATTAAGAAAGACCTTTGCCCTTTCTGCCAATATTGCAGCAAAGAGTTTATAGTCTAGGTTAAGGATCGAGATCGGTCTATAATTCCTCATGTCGCATGGTGGTAACCCTTCCTTTTTAATCAGAGTTATATTGGCCTCTTTCCAGGAGTCGGGGATCTCTTTATGTTCTAGGGCCTTGTTCATTACTACTAATAAATGGGGGATGAGCTCCTCTGAGAATGTTTTATAGTATTTGGCTGTCAGGCCATCCGGACCCGGGGCCTTGTTGTTTTTCAGATTTTTAATGGCCTTCCTAATTTCATCTTTGGAGATTATTTTATTTAAAGTCTCTCTTTGGTCTTCACTTATCTTTTGAATCCCCTTCTTGTTCAAATATTTTTGGACATCCTCCCTCTTTATGTTGTCCGGGGCGTATAGCTTTTCGTAGAACCCTTGAAACTGATTTCTAATCTGGGTGCCCTCATTATATACCCTATCTCCTTCAATTATTTGGGTTATCACATTCCTGCCCTTCTTACGATTGATTTTTGCCGCGAGCCATTTGCCCGGTTTATTTGCATTTTGGAAATTTTGTTGTTTTAAAAACTTAAGATTTTTTCCAATTCTTTCTAGGTCTAGGAATTCTTTTTGTTTTAGTTTGGCCTTCCATTCCCTCCTCAAAACTTGATTTTTCGGGTCTCTCTTCAGGTTTGCCTCTAGGTCGCTGATTGCTGAAACTAACTCTGATTCCAACTTATTTTTTGCCCTTCTTCTAATACTGTTCTGTTGGATAAAGTGGCCTCTGATGACCGCCTTGCTGGCGTCCCAGACCACTTCATCCGCTGTCCCTTTGTTTACGTTTAGTTCGAAGAATTCTTTAAGTATATTTTTATACCTGACCCTCTCTCTTGTCCCCACCAATCGCGCTTGAGACGGTGATGGGACCAAGAGGAGGGCTTCCCCTGTTGATCTCAGAGCTTGTGTGTGTTCATAGAAAGACATGCTGTCTCGAAGATAGGTTGGACCCAAGGCAAATAGGGCTTTATTGGTGATAACCTGCACCTTGACTTGAGCCCAGAAGTCAGTGGAGCTGCTACAGCAGCAATGTGTTATGTTCCCTCCAGTTAGTAATCTGGTAACCGACCTTTGCACTAGTTGCAGTTTTCAAACTGTCTTCAAAGGCAGCCCCATGTAGAGTGCATTACAGTAGTCCATTCTGGATGTAACTAAGGCATGGATAAACGTGGCCAAGTCAGGCTTTTTGAAGTACGGTCACAGCTGGCGCAGAAGTTTTAACTGTGTGAAGTCCCGGCCACCGGCGACATCTGAGCTTCAAATGTCAGCGCTGAGTCCAGAAGGACCCCCACACTGCGGACCTGTGCCCTCCACCAAGCACAGGTTGCCACCCTATACCTCAATCGGCGTCACGACTGACCAGGATGACTTCTGTCTTGTCTGATTTAAGTCTCAGCTTGTTGGCCCTCATCCAGTCCATCACAGCTGTCAGGCATTGGTTTAGGATCTGGGGAGCTTCCCTGGAATTCAGTGGAAAGAGTAGTAGAGTTGTGTATCATCTGTGTAGTGATGGCACCCAACTCCAAAACTCTGGATAATCTCACCCAGCGGTTTCATGTCGATTTTCCAAACATTTCATGTTGGTGACACACTTTTAAAACACACATCATATTGTGACACAGTAATTCAGTATTACTAGCAAACTGGAGGTTTGTAAGAGATACATGTACATACTTGTAATAATTATTCCATCCGCGTTGCCTTCGAAAAATCCTGCAAATCTCTTGGGAAGACAAGCAGACAAATGTCAGTGTGCTGGAAGAAGCAAAGGCCACCAGCATTGAAGTGATGCTCCTCCGCCACCAACTCCGCTGGACAGACCACATTGTCCGAATGCCCGACCACAGTCTCGCAAAGCAGTCTGTCAGCGCCGCTTGGCCCGTTTGTTGACCTAACGGACCAAGCCCCGCGCGCCATCAGATAAGAGCAACATCTGGCGGGCTTTGAACTGGAACTGGCGGGCTTTGATATGGAACCGCCCTTTGATGTGCCAGGCACCTTTCCTGAACTTTGATATGCGGAGAGCCGGATGGTCATCCCTGAGGAAGGAGGGGCCCAGCAGGGGGGCGGGCCGGGGAGGGCTTTTGAAGAGACTCTTGCGCTTTAGTCTATCTTTGCTTGCCCTGGATTAAGGACCTATTAAACTACTTATCCTTCAGCATCGTTGGAGTGAGCGTGGTTCATTAGACCCCCCTTGCCGGAGCTGACATAAAGATAGACTCACCAATTTCTACGGCCGTGAAAACCTTCCGACCGTAACAACCTTTGCGAGATGTCTTACGCCGAGATGGATCCACTCGCCGACCTGCTCCCCGAGGACTCGGGTGAGGAAGGGGAAGCCGTGGAGGATGGAGAAGGAGACGAGGCCGGAGCCCCAAGGCCGGCGCCCCAGGTCGCCATCACAGGAATGGGGGAAGAGGCGCCTCAGCTCCCTGCCCCGGCACCGAAGGATGTGACCCGGCGCAAGAAGCCAGCGCGGTCCGGAGACAGGGACCCAGCCCTGGACGGCGGGTTCCCCAGCGCAGCGGAACTGCGGCTGAAAGTGCAAGTATTCACACTGACCGAGGCGGTGCAGAAGCTCCAGTCCCAGATGGAGTTGTTGCTGGCCAGACCGGAGGAGCTGCCGTGGGTCGCCCCAGACGCCCGAGCCCGGGAGCGGGGCGCGAGCCAAGCATCAGAGCGGCCAGGCCGACCATCGGGAAGGGTGACTTTCTGGAACAGTGGAGACGACTTCATCCCACCGAGGGGAGCTTCCACGTTCAACCTGGGCCAGGCCGACCAGAGCCAAGAGATGGCGGGAAGCCGGAGGGAGCTGAAGGTAAAGTTCGACGGGGACCCCCGCCAGCTCTCCTACTTTGTCACTAATGTGCAGAACTTTATGTTGGACTATGGGGATTCGTTCCCCTCGGAAGGGGCCAAGGTGCGGGCTGTGGGGGCCAACCTGAAGGAGGCCGCGGCGGACTGCTTGGTGCAGATGACCGAAGTCCAGGCCCCACAGCTGAGACGGCTAGACGCTTTTTAGAGGCCTTGCAGACTCGCTTCCGAGACCCCCTAGCAGGCGAGAAGGCCAAGACCCAGCTAAAGAGGATCTACCAGGGCCAGAGGTCTGTCTCCGAATACGCCCTAAGCTTCAAGGCGCTGGCGGGGAAGATCCGGGACTGGTCAGCAGTCACAAAGCTGGAATGCTTCAAAGCGGGCCTGAGGTCAGACATCCTTGAGTGAGCGTGGTTCATTAGACCCCCCTTGCCGGAGCTGACACAGTCACTCTATTCCGAATTCAAGAACGGAAAACGGAATGTTGGAGGACAGTAAAAGAAATTTAAAGATGGGCTCAAAGCCAACCTTAAAAACTGTGGCATTGACACAGAGAACTGGGAAGCCCTGGCCCTTTAGCGCTCTAGCTGGAAGTCAGCTGTGACCAGCAGTGCTGTAGAATTTGAACAGTTATGAAGAGAGGGCGAAAGAGAGAAACATGCCAAGTGGAAGGTACGTCAAGCCAACCCCAACCAGAACCATTTCCCACCTGGAAACCGATGCCCTCACTTGCAGGAGAACATGCAGATCAAGAATAGGGCTCCACAGTCACCTACGTACTCACCGCCAGGAGACCAAACTTGGAGGACAATCTTACTCGGACAACGAGGGATTGCCTAAATAAAGTAAGTAAGTGGACACAACATGTGCCATGAAATTATAGGATTTATTGCTTATTTCATATAGACTAGTTATATTGACACTAGCTGTACCCGGCACGCGTTGCTGTGCCCTATTTAGGAGATGCGAGAAAGTCTGAGTATGTAAGGGTTGGAAATGATGTTACTTGGTGGGGTCATGGCTGTGTCGTTGTGGGTTGTTCTGGTGGGTGGGATGTTGAAGTCCTGTGGAGTTGTCGGTGTGTGGTGTTCCTGGCATTCTGCAGAGCTTGTGGATATACAATGTTTTTTGTCTTTCTGTTGACTGTGTTGATGTAGAGGTTCTGTGGTTTCCCAACTCTGGAGCATGCTACATAGAGTTGTCCGTGGGAGAAGCATTCTGTGTCAAGGTCTATGCCACAGATTTGTTGATGTGGTACCCATCTGCGCCATCCCAAAATATGATTGGGTACTGGAGGGCATCATAGCAGCGATGTGTTTCTGATACGGTGGTCAATTCAGAGTTTCTTCGCTGAAGTGCTATGTCTCTGGGTAGGAAGTGATCGCCGACCATGACGATGGCCACTTCATCGATAGTTGGAGCGTTGTATCTGCGTTCATGTTGCCCTTCAGGCTTTTTGTCGGGATGTATTATAATTCTGTGTGTGTCAGTAGGCATCTTGTCCAGAGCGGTCTTGAATAAGTGGACGAATAAGTGTTCATGAAGGAGGTGTTCTAGTTGTGCGATAATGGGTTTTTTAACTTTTGGGGAAATGTGGCATCGTGTGTTGATTTCGGTGTCTTCATCACCAATGAAAAACATTTGAAGAAATTGATGTGCTCCCTCGGTGTTTGGGAGCAGGGAGCCAGCTCGGTGATAAATTTGTCCTTTGATTTTGAAAGTAGGCATGAATTGCGCACTTTCTATGTGTGCTCCAAATGATGTCATCTGGAAGCATGAGTTGTATTGTCTTATATAGCGGAGGAAGTGTTTTGATTCTGGAGTGTCTCCACTCAGCAAAGTCTGTAGTGGTTGTGGAGGAGTGGCAAGTGGTGGTAGAGAGACTTTACCGGCTAGGCAGCACATTCCCGGTGTTTCTGCTGGGTATTTCAGGGCTTTGCAGTGTGTGCAGATGTGCGTTAGGGTGCCAATGTTGGCCTCTGGCGCCATGCTGAAGTCGTCTGCAGCGTTGTATCTGAAGGCTAGGCGGTGGAATTGGTTGTGGTGTTTTTGAAGTTTGTTTTCTGTGTTGCGGCGTCGTTTTTCTGCGCTCCTTGCGCGCTGCTGTTGTGTTGCATTGCTGGAGAATTGCTCCCTCAGAGTTTGGTTTTGGCAGTTTAACCCTCAAACACCAACTGAAATCTCTCAGCATTCTATCCTAGCCTTGGATGGCTCTTGCCAGCGTTGCTATGGTTACAGCAGTTATGCAAATCCGCCCTTATTGGCAGCCAATCATGTTGTTCAGAATGTAGAGGGTGGGTGAGTCTTTGGCTGCCCCGGAGGATGCTGGTAAATGTAGTTTTATTTTTACTTGTTGTTTTGGGGGCCTTTTAGGTTTTGGGGGGGAAAGTTTCTTTGCTACAAACGTACCTTGCTTGAGGCCTATTTCTGTTGGCAAGTATTGTGTTTCTGCATTGTATGGTTTCTTTGTTTGAGGTATACATCACATGACGTGAACCCATTTATATAATAGATGACACACCTACACACTAACATGTTGCGACACACAGTTTGGAAAGCTCTGACCTATAAGTTCCACTGACTATATAATTCTGTGCCCTTTTGGGGGGCTTATGATGATTTGTCTCTGTGACCCCAGGGTTAATGCGTCAACTGGCAAGAGCCGGTCATCAGCAGAACACCTTGTGAGCAATGCGCAAAACCTAATCCACGTGGCTCTTCAGATGTTAAAGATGGCAGAAGTCGCTTGTGTCAAAGTAAGTACACAAAGAGTGTCCCTGAGTTGTTTGATAAAGCACATTTCAGTGGGTAGTATAATGAGGGGTTTTTTTGGCTTTACCTGGAGGTGGCATCCAGTATGGTGGCCACGGTCTTTGCGCAACAGTAGACATCTCAAGAGTGCTGTGATTGTCTGTTTCTGTATGGCAGGAGGTAGGACTAGATGACCTTTGTGGTCTCTTCCAACTCTATGATTAGCCAATGGGATTTTGGTGTGCATCAATAGGAGCAGGCCCGGATCATGGCCTTTTGGTGCCCTAGGCCAAAGGCTCTGCCCCCGGCTCCGCCCCCGGCTCCTTGCCAGCGCGAGGAGGAGGAGGAAGGAAAAAGCCCCACCCCCGGAGCCAATGCCGCGCATGCGCAGCAGTGGCCCCAAGGGCGGGGCCTCCCCACGGCTCCTCCCTCCCTCCTAAAGCCACCATGCCAGCCTCAGAAGCGGCCGAAATCCCCCTTTTCAGGCCGGCATGACGGCTTTAGGAGAGAGGGAGGAGCCGTGGGGAGCCTCCTCTCGGCTCCTCCCTCCCTCCTAAAGCCGTCATGCCGGCCTGAAAAGGGTGATTTCGGCCGCTTCTGAGGCCGGCATGATGGCTCCCCACAGGATCAGCTCCAGGGGTGGGGCTTTCCTTCCTCCTCCTCGCACCGGTGAGGAGCCGGGGGCGGGGGCAGAGCCTTTTAGCCGAGGGGAGCAGAGCAAAGGGGGGCAGCGGGGCGGCCGTGGATGGCGCTTCAGCCACCGCGCGCATGCGCAGTTTTTTTGTAATTTTTGTAATTTTTTTAAATTTTTTAAAAAAAATTGGAGGGGGGGGGTTTGGATCTGCTGCCCCTCATGGCTGCCGCCCTAGGCCATGGCCTAGGGTGGCCTTATGGGTTATCCGGGCCTGAATAGGAGTCTAATGTCTATATCCAGGGAAGTCATGCTACCCCTCTATTCTACCTTGGTCAGACCATATTTGGAATACTGTATCCGATTCTGGGCACCACAATTGAAGGGAGATGTTGACAAGCTGGAATGTGTCCAGAGGAGGGTGACTCAAATGATCAAGGGTCTGGAGAACAAGCCCTATGAGGAGTGGCTTAAAGAGCTGTGCAAGTCTAGCCTTCAGAAGAGAAGGCTGAGAGGCGACATGATGAGGGCCATGTATGTGAGGAGAAGTCATAGGGAGGAGGGAGCAAGCTTGTTTTCCGCTGCCCTGGAGACGTTGATGCGGAGCAATGGCTTCAAACTACAGGAAAGGAGATTCCACCTGAAAGTTAGGAAGAACTTCCTGACTGTGAGAGCTGTTCAGCAGTGGAACTCTCTGCCCCGCAGTGTGGTGGAGGCCCCTTCTTTGGAGGCGTTTAAGCAGAGGCTGGATGGCCATCTGTCGGGGGTGCTTTGAATGCAATTTTCCTGCTTCTTGGCAGGGGGTTGGACTGGATGGCCCACCAGGTCTCTCCCACCTCTTTGATTTTATGATTCCATGAGGAGGGGACAAGCTTGTTTTCTACTGCTCAGGAGACTAGGACCTTGAGCAAACTTCAGGGCAAGAGATTCCACCTCAACATTAAGAACTTCCTGTTGGTAAGAGCTGTTCAGCAGTGGAATATACTATATCCAAGGGCGATGGAGTCTCCTTCCCTGGAGGTTTAGCCTATAAAGCCCTAAACGGTTCTGGCCCAGCTTACCTGTCCAAACATATCTCCCCCTATGAACCATCTTGCAGTTTAAGATTGTCCGGGGAGGCCCTGCACTTGGTCCCACCTCCTTTGCAGGCGCGACTGGCGGGCACAAGAGACAGGGCCTTCTCAGTGGTGGCCCCTTGGCTGTGAGGCTTTGGGATCAAGCTATTGGAGAGCAATTGTAGTGAAATACGTGGATACAGAATTATGTGCCATGATTATTGGAATGGCACAGATTACAATTGCGAATAGCATGGCTTAATAGTGAATGTAATGTTTTAAATTCTATCTCAAAGTGTCTGGTTTAATTGTACATTGTTTCGAGGCATCAAATAGTTGCCTATATGAAAAGTCACCTTGAGTTCCCTCCGGGGTTGAGAAAGGCAGGGCATAAATGTGGCAAATAAATAAATAAATAAATATTTCACTTCTGAAATATTTATACCCACAGCACCTGGTATTCATTGGATGTCTCCCCTCCAAATACTGACTAGGAGCTTCACCACACTAGAGAAAAAAAAATCCACTTAAAATCCAGTTTCTGCCTTGTTGCTACTAGGGGTTTACAACAGGCTTTTTCTAAGTAACAAGGAAGATCAGCTGCCACAAATTAATTGGGTGTGTTATCAGCTCCTGCATATAACAAGGCACTAAGTTTGCAAGCTTTGAGCTTTGCATTTTGGCTTAGCTTGATGGCTCCTTTTGAGCTGAAGAATCCTTTGGCTGTTGCTGGGTGAGGTTATGCAGTGTCCTGAAGCTGAAGACTGAATCCGTTTGGAGTGCCAGAGAAACTGCTTGTCTATGGCAAGATAAGGGCATTCTATTGATAACTAAGCAGAGAGACTGTATTATTTTGCTATATGTTTGCATATCATCATGTACAGAAGAAGATTCACCAGAGATATTATTTGTTGTATATTTGTGAGAACAATTCTTCTGTTTTGCTTTGTGTTTTAACCTATAGTATATTTTTGTTTCTACTTAAAGCAACAGATTCAAGTGGTATTTTTTTTTGGGGGGGGGTTGGTTTTTTATATAGTTTTTAACACAGTGAGAGTAAAAGGGGCTGAGACCTTCTGCGGGCTGCTAACACTACTTTGACATGCCTCCTGCAGAATTCTGAGGTTTGTAGTTTAGGGAGGAGTCTTTAACAGCCTCAGTGTAAGGTGTCAGGGATGGCCCATTGGTCAGTCACCACTGACCGTTCCTTTTTCGATGTGGCAGGGCAGGCTATCCCACCATGCCACCAAATATGTCAGAGCTCAAACCCCTTGACCCTTACAGTAAATACGCTGCCACCAAATAATGTAATGGAGTATATAAAGAAGGTTCCAGACTCCTTATGTTAACCGTGGCAGGGCAGGTCTACTTTGCAAATCTTACCACTGCCACTAACATGTAAGGAATGAACCCTTTTATAACTCTGGGCAGTAAGGCTTTCTTCCCACTGTGGTAGGGTGGGTACTTTCCCTTTGAGCCCCACCAACAGATGCTCAAACTGCCACCAGTTAATATATTTGCTGCCACCAATTGTATCAGATCAGCCAACGATGTGAGGGTTTGTTTTTTTAAGGCTTGTGTTTTAAAAAGAACGACATTGAGAGGTGTAATAAAGATGTTCAACAGTTTATTTTATAACAGAATTCAGAGCTTAGTTGGTTGCAAACAAGTCTCCTAAGAGGTACAATTCTTGCGGTTACAATGTTTCAACAATAGGGTACAGTTTCCACTGTACTTCCTAACACAGAACCAAGCACTCCTAATAACTAACTGCTTCAGCAGGTAAATAGACAACTATAGGCGTTACCTATCTATTAAGTTAGTTTTCTACTCATTCTGCAAGGTTTAAACTATTGTATTATGTTTCAGCTAGTCTGTTTAGTGTTGTTAAGTTTTGGTTGCATTGATTGGTTCTTTAGAGCTGTCAAACATCGTTAAGTTTGTTTTCCCTCCCCCTTGAGACTTTGGAAATCTAGCTTTCTCTTTAGATTTTGCCTGCATCTCTACAGAAGAGGACGTGTTAGAGGGTTTGCCAGCCAGGCCTCAGTCAGGCATTCTCTAGCACCAACTCTTTATATCTTGGATTCATTCATTCTGCATATCCAGCACACCTGGATGGGACTGTGGAATCTCAAGCGCTTTCAACTAGTCATTCGGCATCCATAGGAAGGCTCTGTGCCTTCAATATAGGCCATTTGACTGGGGCTAAGAGAGTTCTCACCTCAAAGCCATTGAGAGAGAGAGAATCTGGAAAGCCATCCGGCTGAAAGCTTCCTGGACCCAAACAACTAAAGAACTGTAATGTATATTTTATTTTACCCCTGTTTGGAGAACCAAGTTTAGTACCTCTATAAGATAACTCCTTTTGTGAACAATAAAGCCTGTTTGAGTTATCTAAAGTGACTGGTTTGGTCCTTGGGAGTTCCAGTTCTCTATGGGAAGGCAAGAAGAAGTCCCCTGGGAAGAGATGTTACGTCCTTGTTCCTATTCTAAGCCAAAGACCCCAGGCGCGTCTTCACACGTATAGGCAAATAAGCAATAACAAACTATACATTTATCTTGCCACAAAACAACACGACTTCCTCACACTCAGTAAACTATAAACCCCAGAATTCTGCAGGAGGCAGAAACCAGATTTTAAGTGGATTGGTCTTGGTTAACTTCTAAGATCAGAAAAAAAATGTTACCTTTAGGGTATTTCGTGCCTTTCATAATGATAAATCTCATTCCTTTCCATGATGCTTCATTCTTTGTGCATTATTTTTCGGCAGAGAGCAATATTGTTTTCTTTTGCATACTACGCTGAGCATATTCACAAATTCATTTTTCACAAACGTTTATACTGGAGCGTTGTCACTCTTCTTTTGCTTCTCCTCCTTGCAGGGTTCGCAACAGGCACCCCCAGACTCAGAAGAAGCTGATGTCGCTGCCTTTTGCAGCCAATGGAGGAAATGCCTTTGGTGGCACCGATTCAAGGAGTCCCTGAACTCAGAAAGAGATGAATTGGGGCTGCGCAAAACTGCATCTTGGCCTGAGCCTACCTTCACATCCATGGCCCAAGAGCTCTCTGCTCCTTTGTCATATTCCAGCCCTGCTTATTGACAACTATTGGAGATACTGTAGATATGAAATAAACTCCTAAGCAAAACGGTCATCGGATAGGGCTAGGTAACCCAATACCTTCCAGATGTTTTAGATCAGTGTTTCCCAACCAGTGTGCCGTGAGCGATCATCAGGTGTGCTGTGGGAAATTGGCACTCTTCCCCTTCCTAGCAGCTCTTTCTCCCTCTTTCCCTTCCCAAAGATCCTCCCCGAGGCAAAGGAAGGGCTCCGCCAAATGCCAGGGCCAGGCCCGCCTTGAGGAAGCCTACAGGAGCCTTGACTCAGCATGGGTCCATACTCTATACGTTTCATAGATCTGTGTGGCCTCTTTTGCTGCCTCCCTCCTCCCTCCGCAAAAGCAGAGCACTGGGCGGAAGTGATTGAGTCGGCGTTTTCGTGTTGGTTTGGATTTCTCGCGGGAACAGCCAAAGCCGGAAGCTCCACGTCGGTGAATTGGGCAGTGAGGAAACCTGGGAGCATCGGGAGGCTGAAGCATTCGCAGGTTTCCAAGAAACAAATTGAGTCTCTCCGCTTGGAAATGTTTGTTTTTGTTTTTTTACTATTTTACTGGATTTTTCAAGAGTCCCCAAAGGAACTGTTTATAACAGCTTCATGACATCCATAGTTAACTGGAAGCAAGTTTCACTCAGGGTGAAATTTCACAAGGGTCTGGAGAACAAGCCCTATGAGGAGCGGCTTGAAGAGCTGGGCATGTTTAGCCTGAAGAAGAGAAGGCTGAGAGAAGACATGATAGCCATGTATAAGTATGTGAGAAGAAGTCATATATATGTTGTGTTCATCGTAACAGGCCCAGGTTTCACACTGAATGTATAAATATATTAAAAAACATATTAACTATATGCATTACTGTGTTAGAGTGTCATTTTGTCTCATTTTGGTTGGTGGTGTGCCCCAGGATTTTGTAAATGTAAAAAGTGTGCCGCGGCTCAAAAAAGGTTGGGAAACACTGCCCTAATCCATTGGCCAGGGATAGATGAGACTAGTGGGAAAGATAAATATCTAGATGCAATTGGATTATTTAACTGTGATTTATGGAAATATGGTTTCCAAATAATGCCTACAGATGCAGGACTAAATGTGCCAGCTCCAACATTCTTTGCTTCTGTCTTCGCTCTGCTTGTATCTCTCTGGAGTTGCTTCTAACTTTCTTCAGCCTTTTCATGATAGGAGTCCCCGGTGGTTAAACCCCTGTGCTAGCAGGACTGCTGAATCCAGGGAGTGGAGTGAGCTCCCGTCTGTCAGCTCCAGCTTCTCATGCGGGAACATGAGATGTCTCACACAAGGATGGCAAGACATCAGGGCATCCCCTAGGCCAGGGCTGTCCAACTTCTACCAGCCCAGGGGCCTGAATTCCGGTCACTGATGACCTGGGGGGCCGTAGGGTCTGCCCCGCCCCTGGCTCTGTCCCTGCCCTGGCTCCGCCCCCGGCTCCACCCCCACCCCCAGCTTACTACTCATAAGAGGCATGCATACAGTCAAATATAATCTTTTACTGAGATAAAATGCTGGGTGGGAATTCAAAAGGGGCATCCATACAGTCAAATATAATATTTTACTAACATTAAATGCAGGGTGGGAATTCAAATACACAATTACATAATAATAACAACATAAAGGTTAGCCTACCTTCCCAAACGCGCGGAATCCAGGAGCAGCCGGACCACGAGCAGAGGCGACGACCGACCGAGGCAGCAGCCGGGAAGGTATAAATCACGTCTGCGTGGGCCGCAGGGATTAAGTAGCCGAGATTTCGGCAACAGGAGTATCGCGAGACTACGGAAGCCACACGGGATTTCGCTCTCAACGCAGGCGAGATTTCGCGTTGAGAGCGAAATCCTGTGAGGCTTCCGTAGTCTTGCGATACTTGCCCCGAAACCCGGAAGTGGGTAATTTTTAAAAAATATTTTAATTTTATTTATTTATTTATTAATAAGCTTAGGAGGCCGTAGGGGAGGGGCTGGGGGCCGTATACGGCCCTCGGGCCGCCAGTTGGATAGCCCTGCCCTAGGCAATGTCCTTATAGACGGTCAGGTCTCTCACACCAGAAGCGACTTGCAGTTTCTCAAGTCACTCCACACACACACACACACACACACACACACCCTCATGATCACTTATGTTGATGCCAGCAGGCCAGAAGCCTATTGGTATCTTGTGCAGGTGTAGTTTCAACATTGAGTTCGAAGTTGTAGAAATCTGGAAGCCAAGCCCTATGAGGAGCGGCTTAGGGAGCTGGGTACTTTTCACCTCACCTGGAGAAGAAAAGGTTAAGATGGCCATGAAGATGGATCAGGCTTGTTTTCTGCTGGTCTACAAACTAAGGCATAGAGAGCAATGGATTCCAACTACAGGAAGAGAGTCTATTTGAATTCTAGGAATAATTTCCTATTGGCAAGAGCTATTTGACAGTGGAGTACACTGCCTGGGAGTGTGGTGGACTCCCATTAGGAGGTTTTAAATCACAGGTTGGAATGCCATCTGTCGGGAATGCTTTGGTTGGGTACTCCTTTATGGTTGAATGGGATTGGATGGCCCTTGGGGTCTCCTCCAAATCTATGGTTCTAAGTGGAGTTCTGCACGTAGCTTTTTATTCATTGCTCTTCCCTGTGCTTTATGCGGCCAGGCTTGAGGCACTAAAGCAAATGGAATTAAGGAATAAAATACAAAGAGCAGGGTGAGCAATAACTGACAGAACGGCTAAGAACATCTTGTGGTACAGTATTGAATTTAAACATGAGATAGCCCTTAAGGGATTATGTTCACTGAATTAGACCCTTTCCACTCCGCGCTATATCCCAGGATCTGATCCCAGATTATCTGATCTGAACTGGATTATAGGAGTCTCCATTGCCAAATAATCTGGGATAAGAAAATAATCTGGATCTACACTGCTATATAAAATCCAATTATCTGCTTTGAACTGGATTATATGGGTCATATAATCCAGTTCAAAGCAGATAAATCTGGATTATCTGATTTGCTAATCTGGATTATATGGCAGTGTAGAACCACCCAGTCTCCAATGACTTTTAATAGATGTATCCTTAGGAAACTTATAGTTCTAATGAATGTCCCAGCTAAGAAAGTAGCATTATTCTCACCTGTTTTTATTTTTATAATTTGGGGAGGTTATGGCAGAGGATTGTGGTAATTGGAACCAATTCTTCCTCAAAAATCAAACCCTTACTTCACCCTTCCCTAAGATTAAATAGGGATTTCCAAGATGAGTAAATTGGATGAAGAGATTAATTTGATTTTGGGGAATGTTTAATTTTGCTCTTTGAAACCCCTCTTTAGTGCCATCTAGTGGCCTGTTAATAGAACTTATAAATAACCCAAAACAAAGACAGGAACACTTGGATGACTATCTGGAAAGGCCCGAGCATGTTGTCCTTTTGCCTGAAATAACATACCTACGGTTCTGGCCCAGTTCACCTGTCCGAACGTATTCTCCCCTATGAACCATCAAGGCTGTTAAGATCTTCTGGAGGGGCCCTGCTCTCGGTCCCGCCGCTTTCACAATCATGTCTGGTGGGAAACAGGGCCTTTTCAATGGTGGCCCCCCAGCTATGGAACTATCTCCCGAATGAGACCAGATCTGCCCCCTCCCTCCTGACCTTCAGGAAGCTAGTGAAATCCTGGCTATTGAACGAGTCATTCTCAGAATAATGGCCGAGACTGGCAATTGACCAAAGTTATTGACCACATATATGGACCGAGTTGGACATTTTATTTTGGCGAATTGGCTTATATGTATTTATTTTATATGTCTTTCTAATCCCATCGATGTATGATGTTTTAGACTATTGTTAGCATTGAATCCTTGCTGTTAGCTGGTCTGAATCCCTCTATGGAGGTAGAGAAGATCAGGATACAAAAGTTTCAAATAAATAAATAAAAATACCTGCCCTAGAGATGGAGAGGGTTTTGGCATTCAGAGAGGTTGCATTGCTGGAAGCTCTGGCCTCCAACTACACCAGTGACTTTGGAGATATGCATTGGGAAGAGTCAAGTAATTCCATCTACTTCTGGCTTAATCCTAAGTGATAACTGTTTGTTTTGCCTCATGCCTCTGACTGGCTGCACTTTCCTCTTTCCACATTTGCAACTATAGATTAGAACAAATTCTATAGTGTTTTGGGGCTTTAAAGCTTTTCAATGTTGATTATTTATAAAGTCAAGAGAAAGATAGTGGGTTGTGTGTTTTCCAGGCTGAATGGCCGTGTTCCAGAATTCTCTCCTGACGTTTTGTCTGCAGGTATGGCAGGCATCCTCAGAAGTTGTGAGGAGATACAAGGAAGTTTCTAAATACTGCAAGATTTAAATCCAGAAATGCTTCAATAGGACTGTTTGACAGAACTGGAAGAAATGACCAAGTACTCCTGGGAAGAAATAAACAAGGGAAAATGCATATATATAGAGTTGCATCCAGTGCTACCTTTCCATGAAAGGGGAATCATTTTTCACTATTCTTTCTTTTTTACAGCTATTGTGCTCTCAAGGTTGATAGGCATTCTGTGATATTGTGGAACTTGGCAAGGAAGTCTACAACAGGAGGAAACAGAGAATTTGCAATGAAATTTGCTTCTCTTCCCCCTCCTATTGACAAGACTGCAACACTTAGGCCCAAAGCCTGTTCTTAAGTCTCAACTTGAATCAATGGGCGTGCCCCATCTGTTGACTTGTCATACAATTGATTCAGTGGATCTACTCTAGATGAGACTAAGCCAGGGGTGCCCACACTTTTTCAGCATGCAAGCTACTTATATTAAAACCAAGTCAGAAAGATCTACCTACCTCCTCAAGGCTGGGGAGGGGGCGGGGCCAGAGGCCAGAGGGGGCCAGGGTGAGCCAGGCCCTCACAGAGCGGAAGCCACAGAGGGGCAGAGCCCCTCCCTGGCTTCTGGCTTTGGCACTCCCAGCAGCTTCTCCAGGCTTGCGGATGGCAATGCCAAGCCAGTGGTGACATAGCTAGCACAAGGCTGGCTTGGCATTGCCATCCTCAAGCCTGGAGAAGCTGCTGGTAGAGCGGAAGCCACAGGAGGCAGAGCCAGGCCACATCAAGCCCCACCCCCTCTAGCTTTGGAGCTCCCAGCAGCTTCTCCAGACTTGAGGATGGCAGTGCCAAGCCAGTGGTGGCATAGCTAGCACAAGGCTGGCTTGGCCCTGCCCTCCACAAACCTGGAGCAGCTGCTGGGAGTGCCGAAGCGGCCTGGCTCCGCCCCCTCTGAGAAGCGCCCCATCCGGCTGGGATCGACCTCCTTCGGTCCCGGGATTGACTGGTCGATCGCGATCGACTTCCTGGGCAGCCCTGGACTAAGCCAAGAGACTCCAGCCACACTCCGCAATGCAAATTTTCCAGCATTTAACAGCTAAGTGCTTCAACGTTCTACTTGAGTCTATAAAAAAGTCAAGAGATTTTCACTCTTTAATTTGTTAAAAATGTCAGACACATGAATACACGTTACTGTCATTACATCAATACAAAAAGCAATACAAATTAAGCAGCTGGATACAAAAATACACTGATTACAGGAACACCACAATGGGACACGACACTAATTGAGAACAGTGTATACATGAAAAAAGTAAATACATTTTTACATATAATGTGTATGTGATTTCTACCCTAACAGTAATGTTTTAGTTATTTCCTTTGCAATATCTTCTATATACAGCATAGAATAAAATACTTTAAAAAGTTGTTTTTTCTCCTTAATATGCAATACAATCTCTTTTAGCCTAACAGAATCAGACTGAATACAATGTGTCAACTGCTCAGAAAGGATCAATTCTTTAAATTTGCTTATTTAGTAGGATTTCATACACTTAATAACGGTCATCTTAAATACTGTCTCTCACAGTACTGTACATTATATTGCTTGAACCTGTACAATCATACAAAAGTGGCAAACATTCGCTAAATGGTAATTTTGAAAAGACACATTACACATATACAAGTCGTCGAAGTCAGTCTTCAGTGATGTCTATTTACAATGAAAGTGCTTCTTTCAGATCTAACATGATATACGTATTACAAAATGATTAATCTCCCTCAAAATGGGAAAATTATGCAGAAAATACCAACTTGGCAAACACTATAGCATACTGGATTACTGCATGTGGTTCTGAAAATAGCAGCCCGAAAAATGTTTCTGTTCATAATTTAAAAATAAATAAAGCACAGAGGTAAACCAGTTACAAAACGGCAGAGATCTGCATTATCCATAATGGGAAAAGTCTTAGTAAACAAGTATCTAACAAAAAGGTGAAGCAGTGGGGTCGAAAGTCTTGAAGACCTCTTTCAGTGATTTGTCATCCGAATCCCCACTTGGGTCGTTCTCTGGGGCTTGGCTGGTCTGCCCAGGCTGCCTTGCCTGCTTCTGATCACTATATTGTGGTCTGATCAACCCTGATAGAGCCTGGATGGGAAGGTTGTGCACGGCGGGTGCAGAACTGGAGCGTTTAGCTGGGGACTTCCTGGCGCTCCCCACTTTATCCAGATTGGCTTCTCCAAATCCTTCCAGATTCTTTTCCACCTGTGGAGCTGGTTTTGGAGGCAACTGTTCTTCTGATAAAGTAGTTTCACTTTGGCTAGAGTTTTTCAAAATACCCCTTTTCTGGTTCTCTCCATTTTCCCCCGAATTAATTAGAGGGGGATCTAATGACGTTTGATTTCTTGGATCATACAAACTAATGCCACTCAGTATTGAGCTAGGAGTGCCCAGACGAACACCAGAGGAAGACAACTTGGGTGCATATGGAGGCAACATGTCTGGATCAGTCTGAGAGGTTGCCGCTTCTGAGGACTGCGATGCCCCCCCGCTGGATTTAGCCAACCTAGGATCAGGTTTAGGAGGCAAAAGGTCTTTTGCTGTCCCATGATGGGTGTCTGTACTGGATGATCTATGGAGTCTGGGGTCAATGGTCTTCTGCAAGCGAGGATCTCCTAATTTACCAGGATGTGAATCTCCAGCGTGGTCCAAGGAAATACTCCTGCTTGCCAAATTTGTATTTTTTGCTTTCGCCACTAATCGTGGGTCAGCTGGAACTGCACTCGGAATGGAATCATTTTTGATATTCCTTAATTGATTAAATCTCTGGTCAGCTATGAGTGGAGGAAGAGGTAAATTGATGGAGGATACTGGATCTTGTTTGGGCAAAGGTACTGGGAGCAAATCTTCAGGAGCCCAAACAATATGTTTCGCAAAGTTGGGTTTGCTCAGAACGATGTCCATTTTAATATGGCTAAACTGCCGAAGTTGAGACCTTGGATCCCGTAACGTTACTCCTGGAAGAGGATCTAATGGTATCAAAAAAGGTCTCTCTCTCAGTTCTCGTTCTGTTTCCTCATCATCTTCATCCACTCCTTTCTGCATGATTTTGACACTAGGATGTGTATGATGCAAGTCCATCTTTGCTCCACTTGCTGATGAGCTCACACGACTACTTTCATTACCTTTTAACGTCCTTGGATCCCGGGAGAGTCTTGGGTCCAAAACTGCTGAATCAGATGCTTTTCGAGCATTGGATCTTGAGGTGGACCTGAGCCTGGGATCAGCAGCTTGAATTCCTGGGACTCGCTCCTTAGCAAGCCTTGGGTCGGTTGGCACAACACTCAGCTGCTGGTCTGCCAAATGCTGTTGATTTCTGAATGTCTCACTTTGTTTCTTTAAGGTCTTTAGTATTGATTTTACACTGCTTCCTTCTTCCTCCTCACTACTCGAGTACCAATTCACATTATCATCTAGAAAGATAAAAAGACGGCATCATGCAAATTTCAATAGCCATATTTTTCCTAACCTGAGAATCCCAAAATGGCATTTCTCAGTGATATCTGGATATCTTTAAGCCCAAATGTTAAATGCTAGAGAGAGGTGAAAATACATGAATTAATGTAATTGGTCAGATTACACCTGCAGATTTTAGTGGACATATTTTATATCATAATCAACAAATCTGAGTATAAGTGTCCCTAAGTAGCAACTGGTGAAGTATGAATCGCTGTCCATTGAGATAAAAAACAGATAATTCACACAAGAACATTAGCTGGCTTCATGTGTGTTTTCTTCCTTCATCTGTTTGGAAGGATGATGCTTACAAAGGTCAGACTTGATTTGAGGGATTGTCTTCAACTGTCTTCCTAACTATAAGAATGAATGTCCACGTGTCCAAAGTTGAGATATAGTCACTCTAGAGGTGCTATTTTGTACTCATAGGAACATATGAAGGGCTATGCTGGATAAATACTAAAGTTCTCCCTAGTTCAAAATTCTGTTTGCATACTGTCCATGCAGTGTATGACATCAGGACAGTTCAACTGCAAGAAGCCAAGAAATCATAAGACATTTTCTACAGGGCTAACAAAGCCCTCTGAAGATAAGACAACACTGTGATTTGATTATTATGCTTTAAAGAAAGCAAGTTCCGTTAAAATTCTCTAACAGCTAGTTCAATCCATATGTGTAATTAAGTAGCTCCTGGTCCAACGTCCTGCAGCCCACCTTGTGAAACAGCAGCTGGATCAGGCAAAGATCTGATCAGCTGCTAATCAGAGCACAAGGAAATTGAAATTTCCAATCTGCTCCCACCAGCAAACAGGGCTGAGACAAGGAGTTGCTGGTGGGAGTGGGCTGGAAAATATCCATCTTGTGCCCAAGTTTAACACCTGGACAGCCCTCCTTTATCTGATCCATCACCTGGCTGTTAAGGTGCAGAGTTACATAATCTTATAGTAAAACTATGCGGTTTTATTGAATACAGAGCAACTACGAATACACAACTGTTGGTGACAAATCTGTAAGATTCCGAAAAAAAAGTCAAGACTTGGCTTGGCTCTTTGTCACCAAGAGTTGTGTATTCGAGTAAGCGTTTGCAAATGCAGTGTAACAGACATAGGAAAATGGAACAACTGGATGATGTGACTGGACAATGTTTTTAACACGGAGATGCTAATGATATATGTTTTTATTGAGCTTGCTATGCTTTTATAATATATGTTAATGTTTTTAATTGTATTTTATGGTTTTGGGGGCATTGAATTGTTGCCGACTGTAAACCGCCCTGAGTCGCCTGTGGGCTGAGAAAGGCGGTATATAAAAATATAGTAAATAAATAAATAATCCATTTTTAAAAGCTTGTTTCTTAACATGGTCCTAGGCAATTATTTTTGTTCAAAGCCCTTTTCATTTGTTTTGTGACTTTTTTTGCACAAAGTATTACAACTAGACCACAAAGTGGGAATAATATTTTAAATTAATTTTCTCTTCATGTTTATCAGTCTTTTCTGATATTTTGTTTCACCTTGTGTTTAAAAGCAAACATATCTCTAGTCTCTTCTTGGTAAAAGCTGGATGCTACTTTATTCAAATCTTTTGTTAAGTGGTTTATATAGATCACTATTAATAAGGAGACATCCAAGAGGTTTTGTAAGTTTTTACATAATATTACACCCAGTGGGATCTCAACATTTAATTCCATAAAATTCAATATTTACTATGACTTCATTAAGTAATATACTTAAGCTTTACTATTTTATTATTGTCTTTAATATTTCTCACATGGTTTCTGACTCAACTGTTATTCAATCATTATCATCATCACTACCACTACAGTAATATATTCAGTATTTCTCTTGTTTTTATGAACATTGCTTTCAACATTATTTTTTATGATTTCAGTAATTGCTTAATTGCTTTTGTTTTTAGATGTAGTTGCACATCTATAAGTTCAATGGAACAAAATAAAACAATGGTAAAAGTAACTCATTTTTCAGTTAGGTATTACTTGCAATGCCTGGAAAGGAAGAAAGGATAAAACAAGACAATCTAGCTCAGCATTATGCTGCTGAGCATTATGAGAGAAAGAAGCTACTTCATTTTTTGTATTAGATATCTCTAAATATATTATCTTTCCTCTTAAGGGCCTATAATCCAATGGTCACAAAAGAACTCTATTCTGTCAGTGTATTTGCCATCACAACCCTTCTTCCTAGGAAATATCCCTTCTGCTGACTTGTATAAATGAAGGTTAAAAAAAGAGAATAATTCATAGCTTTTTTAAAAAAAATCTCTGAATTTGTATCAGGATTATACAAGCTGTAATAATAAAATAATATAGGTAATACATGCAAATGCATATGGATTACTTTGGAGAAATACTTCGTCAAATGAGTACTTTAGCGGCAAGGTAAAATGATGCTGCTGCCTAATCACTATAATAAAATTAACAGAACCAATTTGGAGCTGATTTTGCAGTGACACAGAACATTGACAAGTACTTGAAAAGACAAGTTTTACATATGGACAGAATGTTACACAACATTTTATTTTTAAAATGCAGAGTCTGACAATACCTTCTTCTCTACTCAATGACCTTTGACAACGATTGCTCATTTGTTCTCCATCATCTTGTTGTTTTTGACTGAGCCTAATGAAAAGGGCCTTCTGCATTGCAGGAAGGAAGTCTGGCACATTATTAGCTGAATTGTGTCCTGTTGCAGGGGCACAATCTAATTCGTACTCATTTCCACTGTTATGTGAATCTGAAGAAGTGTGGTGAAGCTGGTGATCTGTGAATTCTCCTTTCCATGTGCCATCTGTATTTACAAATAATCAGTATTAATTCTGAATGCAAGCTAAAATAACTTTCTAAGTTCCCTCTTCTCCTTATAAAGTAAGTTGCCTCGGTGCTATCACGTGTAATCAAGAAACATAATTCAACGTGATAACAGAGGTGGGGGTCTGCAATCACTGGCTATAGTCACCAGGGGCAGGTAGCAGATCTACATTCCACCTCAGTAACATACTTAAGTAAACTCTTGAGTTTCTCTAAGACAAAGTCATCTGAAATGAACAGGTTGCGTACCTGTAACTGTGTTTCTTCGAATGGTCATCTGTGAAATTTGCACATATGGATTCTTCCGCGCATGAACAAAGCAGTTAGGAATTCTTTAAAAGGTCTAAGTGAAACATTTTGGCAGTAGTCCCACCCACTTTCCCCATGATAATCTATATACCAGTTGGGAGGGGTTTAAGGTTCAGTTCCTCAGCTGATAGGTCAGCAGCTATGGACTTCAAGGCATGACCAGCAGTGGGGAGGATGGCTGGATATGTGCAAATTTCACAGATGACCACTCGAAGAAACAGTTACAGATAAGCAACCTGTTCTTCTTTGTTGTTTCTGTGAAAATGCACATTTAGGTGACTAGCAACCTACTGACTTTGGAGGCGGGAGTCATGCCACACAGGAGAAGAGCATGGCTCTGTCAAAAACAAATCCTTCCTATACAGGGCACCCACTTTGTAGTGAGAGACAAATGTGAGTGGTGTGGACCACGTTGCTGTCCGGCAAGATGTTCTGTAAGGGTACTCCATGCAGGAAAGCCTGCAAAGCAGCAAACACTCTTGTAGAATGGCTTATAACTTGGGATGGAAGGCCCTGACCTGCAAGCCAGTAGGCAAGACAGATCGTGGCATTAATCCACAAGGAGAACCGCTGGGACAATACCGGAAGAGCATCTTGGAGATATTTGAGCCTAGGAGACTTCCTGTTTGTGAGTTCTGTGGATGTAAAAGGCCAGAGCCCTTCTGACATCTAGTTGCATGGGAGGTCAGTTCAAGAGAAGTTGGATTTTGAAAGAATGCTTGAAAGGTAATCTTGGCACATTTGGAAATGAGAGACCATTTAGGCAGGAAGGTAACATCTATGCGGAGAACTACTTTGTCTCTATAGAAGCGGAGATATGGTTCATCAACTTGTAGGGCACCAACTGGCATGCCTTACCAAGGTAATCGTGACAAGAAAGGCAGTCTTCCAAGAAAGGTCAGGAAGACCCGTCAAAGCCAATGACTCAAAGTGGAGTTTGGATAGCTGAGATAAGACCAATTCCAAACTTCATGCAGGGGTTGGAGGGAATTACTGTGGGGTGAACATTCTTTTAGCGTTTAAGGAAAAGTCGAATGAGGACATCTGACAAATGAGACGGGCACCCTGCCTTTCTTTGGTACTACAAATTGGCTGCCAGATGGCACTTCAGAGACAAAAGAGAGTCTCCACCCTTTGACAGAAATGTTAAGAAATTAAGGACCATTGGTATAATTGCGGAGAGAGGGTTGACATTGGCATGTTTTAGGAAGGCGGAAAAACGACCCCATTTGTACACAAAGGATTGTTTGGTACAGTTTCAAGTCTGACGGGATGAGAGTCGAAATGTGGCCGTATCTGCCACACTGTGAGGCATAGGGACTGCAGCTTCAGGTAGCGAACTTGGCTGTTATAATAGGCTCTGAGGTTTGGTCGATACAAGAGGCAGCAAAACCCGTTCGGCAATGCATGCAGAAGGATGAATTAGGATTGTCAGGGCCACCATGGGGTAATGAGGATACAGTCTGTCCAGTCTGTTATGACTTCCAACAAGGTCATTGATATTAGTGGTGTAGGGGGAAATGAACACTGCAGGCCAGGGGACCAGGTGGAAAGCAATGGGTCTCCGAGGAAGCCTGGTGGTCGTCCCAGTCAAAGTTGTGCACTGATCTGAGCACATTGCTTGCTTTGAGACGAGGCAAAAAGGTCCACTTGTGGATGACCCCACTGATAGAGGATGCAGCGAAGTTCTTGTGGGTGCAGGCGCTACTCATGGAAGGACCCAGGACTCCTGCTTAGTGAGTTGGCCAGAATATACCCCTCTCCATCAGATAAGTGGACAGCTGAGGTCGAGGAAGTTCCTCTTGGATCCCTTCTGAGGCCTCCGAGACATGCTTGGTACTAATCTCCCCATGGAAAACTGGGAAGCCGTCAGTACTGGGGTACTGCTGGCAGCTGAAGAGTAAGAATGGGGTAGGCTCTGGCAGGGGTCACAATTTAGAAGCTGACGGTAGGTTGGTGCATTTGGGACTCCTGTGAGAGAAACTGGGATGACAAGAGAAGGGGGGGCAGTACTGGCATTCTCCATGGTAATGGATCAAATAAAACTGCCAGTATATCTGCTGATGGGAACGGAGTAAGTCAGTCTAAGGGGAACCCATACAGTGAAAGGATCATCGGCAAGCGGAGTCCCGTTGATAGGAGGCTCCCCTGGAATGGTGACAGTTAATATAGAAGCTCCACTGGGGTGATCACCAGGGGTGCACCAGATTTCCTTTGAGAGAGGATACTGGGAAGGGTGGTCTGAAGCAGCGGATGCCGGCTGTGCTGGAGATGCTGACGAGGGCAGGGTTGGAATGTTCACCAGGGGAGGAGCCAGGGTATTATCGCCCGAGCCCTGTTCCCCTTTCTTTTGCTTTTTGAGTTTCTTATGGCAGTCAGCACCCTTTTCCAAAGTTGGAGGGGGCTGGGAGATCTTCAATTTCTTAGCCTTTGGAACCCTCACTGAATCTGTGAGACTTTCCTCAGAGGTAGCTCCAGCGATGGCTGGCAGGGCAACAGGATCGGGCAGAGGGTCCATCGAAGGAGGAAGCAGGGGGCTCAGATGCTGTGAGCTTTTTTGACTGAGTGATTGCTGCCATCAGCGCTTGCTCATACAGGAGCATGCCTGAGGGTAAAATCCTGGCAGATGTGGAAGGACTGTACCATGCAAGTTTCCCCAAAGTACAGTAGGCACATGGAGTGGCCATCAGTATAAGGGAGCATCCCTCCACAAGTTGCACACTTCTATAAAAAGTAGAAGACATCTGATGAACAAGCAAGGGGAAAACTGGCTTTCTCCATTTTGTAGGGCAGAAGAGTAGTTGGAGAGTGTAGCCAAGTTAAAGCCGGTAAGTACGAGTCCAACTCATTTAGCAAGAGAGCAGTAAGGGAACCTATCCAAGTCAAAATGGTAAAGAGGACGCTAGTCAAATCGAGAATGAGAGCTAAGGGAAAGCTGCTAAGCTGCTGCTGCAACAGACAAAAGGAATAGAGGCTCAAGCCCCTCCCACTGGCATATATACTAAGTTGGGGAGAGTGGGCAGGGTTACTGCCAAAATGTTTGACTTAATAGTTTTTAGAGAATGCCAAACTGCTTACCGTATGAGCAGAAGAACCCATATGTGCAATTTCACAGAGACCATAAAGAAGAAAGCACCCTTCTTAGGTAGCATAGTGAGTAACTAGTTTTCCTCGCAAATGTGACGCTGTGGGGTAGATAAAGATTATACTACCACCTTTGGGGTAATCTTCCCAGGTTCACAGTTGGAAGAAGGGTGGAATGGAATGGAAGCTACATAACCAGTGATGAACAAGCAATCCCCTATGGCTAGCCTTTTGTGAAACATCAACATCCAAGTTGACATTTATCCTTCCATAACAACTGGATGTGTGTTTTGGATTTCCTTGGAGCTTCAGACCCTTAAAAAGATATCTGATAGATACTTGCTAGGTAAAAAAGTTTATGTGTGTGGGAGAGACTAGTGATTTCTGGTTAAACATGGGATGGCAACGGATTTTCTCTTGACCAGGCTGCATTCAAAGAATAGTTGCCACTGGCATATGGTCTTATATGAAAACTTAAGTGACTTGTTTGGAAAGAGTTATATTTACAGCAAGAATATAACCCATTCTTTACACTTGGCCCATGACCCACTAGTAGAAATTTGACAGGAAGAATGCATTTTGCATATGGAGTACATAGAGATAATACAACATTTCTAGGGCTCCATGCAGCAGGTATGTCCTCTTTTCTGACTGAATTGTGGAAATACTTTTTAAAATCTTCAATAAGCACAGGGGATTGTCACATTTCAACTCCTTACTGCATATATAATAGTTTACCACTCAGGATAAAATGTATATATTGAAACTTACCACCAACATTTGTGGTTGCCTGGAAGTTGTGCACAGCCTGTTGTGAATAATAATTGTCATAGAAACTGGCTGGATTCTGAAGAGTCTCATAACCGGTGTTTGGCTTTCGTTCACTAGCAAGTTGCTGATATGGCGGACCAGGTGTACAGTGACTGTCTCTGGGCATATTTGCTATATGTTCTTGAGAAGTAGCACAGCCGTAGGATGCTCCAGGTGATGTTAAAGGTGGACCACCTTGCTGTCCATGAATAGATCCACCAACTGGACCCTGTGGCCCCAAGTAACCTGGAGGGCCTGGCTGCAAAGGAGGGCTCTGTGGCACTACTGGACCTGCACAAGGATGACCAGGAGAATTCGAAAGCCCTGACAATCCATTATGACCTGGGCTTGAGTCTGCATTGTACACAGTGTCTCCTTCAAATTCTGGTCCCGGTGGCGATGTGCTATTATAGAAGGATGGTGGACTGAAAAACGAAACGTTAGATCAATATCATTTCTGTATCAACATTAGATTTACATACACCACATTCAACAATTGAGTCTAGTGTCTCTTAGAAAAAGCTACCACATGCTGTGTAGTTTTATTAATGTTTGTTTACTGAAAACCAGATCACTGCACTGCATAGACTACCAATTGTTTTGGCAGCTATCCTCTCTGAACATGGCAACACAGAATACAAACTGCAGGAAAATATTATGATACATCCCAGTAACCCTGTAAAGGATGTCATAGAAATGTTTTGTTTAGAAGATTTAAAATGGATTCAAGTAACTCTGCAGTTTTTTAAAAGCAAAATATAATTAGATTTTAAATACAAGTCAAATAGATAATTACTGAATGAACATTTTGCTAAATTTGCAGTTCAGTCAGGGATACCACATCTACATAAGGTTAAGTACACATTTTAACTTGGTTTTCTTAAAATCTTAAATCTTAAAATAGTCATGTTCCATACTGCTGTAAGGTGTACCCATTTCCTTCTTCTTTTGTAAAAAGAGTTTTCTATTTGGCAGATGTGTGGTTCACTGTTCTAAAAAATGCTGACAAAGAAATAGGGAACACAGAAGAATAGGCAATGAGATTGATTAAACATCTTATAACAGGGTTGTTGTGAGTTTTCCAGGCTGTATGGCCATGTTCCAGAAGAATTCTCTCCTGATGTTTTGCCTGCATCTGTGGCAGGCATCCTCAGAGGTTGTGAGGTCACAAACTCTGAGATTGGCTGCCATATATGTAGGCGAAACATCAGGAGAGAATGCTTCTGGAACATGGCCATACAAACTGGAAAACTCACAACAACCCAGTGATTTTGGCCATGAAAGCCTTCGACAATACATCTTGTAACACTTTTATTATAAGCTACTCAAGGCCATCAATGTTCTGCACTTTTTGGCTCCATTGAAACCTGATATGCAATTTTGATAAGTCTAAGACTTACGTTTTCCCAATTTTGTGTGCTAAATCCACAGTTGGCTTCACAACGATCTCAAAGAGAGATGGGATTTTCTTGAATTCACCAGAGGGATCCTGAAAGTCTTCTGCATCTTCCTCAGTAAATGAATATGGTTCTGGTGGAGTTGGCAAAAGTCCAACTCCTGGGGGTGGCTTCGGAAGAGGCACTATGCCACGCTTCCTAAGTTCTTCAACTTCTTTCTCATCATCATTTTGTGGCTCCTCCTCATTATTTAAAACCTAGAATACACAGAAAAATATTACAGTCTTTAAGTTATCCAAATTTTCTAATATTTTTGCAGTTATTATATAATTCTACCATATGTTTACTATCAGGGATTCGACATCCCTGATCCTAAAGGCTTAGGATATGGAAGAATCAAGATTTAGAATAAAATACAAGTAGACACATAGAACAGTTAATCTCAAAATTATTTGAAGCTCCTAGACATTTCAGGGAACTCCTGACACATTATATGAATGTCTACTGGGCACAAAGCAGGAGCAACTCAATTCAATTCCCATTGGTTATGCACTGAGAAAGAACTAGAGAATGTGTTCCTCATCTGTCCTCATACTCAACTGGTAGTGGGAATCCTAATGTGGATAGCTATGCTTTCATCTCCAATAAGGGCTCTTGGATAGGACTGTCCTCTTGATACAAAAATAAAACAAATGTCAGAAGGAGATTTACTCACCTTATCAAGTAGTTCTTTAGTCTCTTTAGTTAGAGGATCATGAGAAAACTTGCACTTATCCCCATGGTAGCACTTGGCTCCTGTATGATAGAACTTGCAAGGGAATTCACGTGAACCAATACTAAGGAGTATGTAACAAGTATAACTTTTCAAATAGTATTATTTACACAAATTTTCCCACTCATGACCCCTTTCTGCCTGAGAAATGTTTATGTGACCCCAGATATGTAAGTATGTAAAATAGGTATAAAATCAAATATTTACTGGTAAATCAGCATTTAGAGGTATTGCTGAACAAGCTGGTTTTCCCTTCTGTGGAGTACAGTTGAAGTGGGTTTGGGGGGGGGGTGTTGCTGAGTCAACTGTAAACCCTACGTTTTGCTAACAGATTTTGCAAATGGGTGATGTTGAGGAACCTTTTATTGTTGCCATATTTTTTGTGATCCCAACAATGAGCTAATGTGACCCCATTTGGGATTGGGACCAACAGTTTAATAAACAGCAATTTATACAATCAGCACTTTGATAGGCACAGTAGGTTAGAGTGAACAGTACAATGAAATGGCTCTTTGCACTGCTATTAAGGAACGACTGCCATTGGGCATTGCATCAATGGGTTTCCTAGAATATTTTTCTTAAAAGAGTGCATGGGATGGTTTGGAGCAGTTAACATTCTTCCATAAAACAACTTCATCCCAGACTAGATCAGGGTATAAAAAGTATTAGTAATGCACATTTAAATTTGAAATATATCTGTATTTTTTCTAAAAGACTCAGCAAACAAAATGATGTCAATCTGGTACCAAAAGGAATACAGCATTAGAAACCTGTGCAAGGGCATTCTGAAGAAAAACCATCACCACAAAGAAGATAAATTGGATTCTTTTTTGATAGTCAGTGTTTCTTTTTACAACTGTCAGGAAGCAAAACAGTTTCTTCCCTCAAACTTGTGTTTTTAGCCACTGCAGCTTCCAGAAAAGGTATAATAGGAAAACATGAGGTGGGGGGACTCCTTTATTGTTCTTTTTCCGTATTTCTTCTGCCTTGCTTTATATAGAAACTAATGGTAACAAAAAATTCACTTCTCCTTTCTCAACTCAAATATCATATGGTGGTGATGGTAACAACAACAATATGCATGACATGTACATGGTAAAGGAATTATTACTACTATTATTATTTAACCACAACATTACTGGAATTATTTTCTCAAAGGATATTATGCATGTAAATGCAGTTCTCCCCTTTGGAACAATAACCTTGTATATAAAATTTGCAGATTTCCTTTTTCTTTTCTATCTCTGCATCATGATCAAATTTACACTGATCTCCCTGTGGATATAAAAAGAGAGGTTATCGTTCCTAATGTTGAATTCTTCTATTTCATGAAAATGCAATTATAATATTAATAAATTTGACTCAGCATTGCCCACTTTCTATTAGCATCGTCGAAAATTAAATTTTAATAGATAAACAAATAAACAAAGGTCACAAAGAGACCTCCACGTATTTCACTGATATGGCACCAAATGTGGGCCCTTTTACTTTCCCACCACTATAATATCAAACTTAATTCCACCCTTAACTAATTGATCCCACCATATACACTGTGTGCCTGAATTCACTCACTCAAATAACACTACTGTTTTCCTAGACATATGAGTGTTTCACAAGAAACCCTTATTATACAGAAGTTCAACATAGTTATAGATATTATTTGATGTACAGAACCTTATGATTATAGAATTTCAAAGCTTCATTGATACTGCTACTCATTTAACTTCCAAATTCCAATATAATCCATCTTACTAGGTCTTTGCCCATCTCTTCATAAACCAAGTTGAATCTAAATGTCTTAAGTGACCCCAAACACAAACTCCTTCCCTTTCACCAGTCTCCTCTGCTTATCTAACTAGTTCTAATTCTCATCACTGTCTAACTGTTCTACACAACAACCTTTTTAAAATCCCATGAAAATGTTTTTATCCAAAAGGTATCACAAAACTGTTATTTCTATACTTATAAAAAAAAGTCTACAATTGTTCAGAATTTATTTCCAGACTCTGGGTTTCGGATGTAACTGTTGGACAGAGCTGGAAGACAACAGAATTGAAAACTAATTCAGTGATGATGCCACACCAGGAAAGAAAGTATGTATAGCATCAGGCTCCTAGAACAAATATGCTAATATAAACCACCAAAACATTTTTACAAAACACTTTTGATTCTATATTGCTCATGTTTAATATTAAATCTGAAAGTATGCATCAGTGTTTAGAACTATAGTAGCTATCGTTTTGACTTTCCTTACAGTTCCATAACTAGCTTTCTTTAGCATCTTTTTATACCAAGCACATAAAAAAAAGGTTTGTGATAGATCGTGTGTTGGTAGTGAGATAATAGCGAGGTAATAAAAATAACTGAATATCCCAATTTTAAATAGAGAATATAACAATATAGTCACCTTAATACACCGTGCCTCTAGGAAATATTTACATATTTGTTTTCCTTTGTGTTCCACAGTATGTTGGTTTATGAACGCCTGACTCATAGTTGGCCATTTCTTCACTGGCTTTATTTCCTAGAAAAACAAGTAGTTTGTTTTAACGTGTTGCTCCATAACATATAATTGGCAAGTAAAACAATTACAGTATTCAAAACACTGAGGGGGGGGGGATCAATGATTGAGATTTCCCAAAGTTTTAAAGTCAAACAAATATATACATTAATTGATCCAGGTGAGAGCTGGATGTTGTTGTATAGCAACCAACTGCATCTTTATAAAGAAGCAAACAAGATTATTGTTGAATGCAATCTATTTAATGGTGGTGATGAATAAGGGGTCTGAAAATTTAGGCACCCAAGTCAAACTGTAGTCCTACTGCTGCGGATTAAATTCAGTATCCATTTCTTTTTACTAATACAGCTACTTAGCAATGCATGATATTTACCTTAATTGTATTATCCTACATCTTACGATTTAAAAAAATATCTCATAGTGTATATTGTGCACACACAATGAAATCCACTTACTACAGTCATGGTACTGGAGGCCTATCTAGTCTAACTTTTACAATGTCAATCATTGCACTAAATACTTCCACAGCAATCTAAATAAATATCCCAAACATTAACACAACAGAATCAATTACCTCATAATTTATCTCTTCAAGTCCTTTATTTATCCCTCTTCCTCTTCCACGGTCTTTACGCTTCAATTTCTTTTGCATGCCACGCCCTCGGCCAATACTGTAACTATTGATGGCTTGCCCAGCACCTTATAAAAAGCATAAAACCTCATGATTAAAATCATTTAGAGCATAAGGATTATGTTCTGAAAATGTAAAATTATTTACATATGTGTACTTATAGTGTATAGATCACGTTAAAATCTCTTCTTGCAATTCATTTCAGAATTAAATAATTTTGAAGTATCTTCTGAGATTATAAAACAGCAAATTGTTCTAAATTCTCTTGAGACCTTTCAGAATGAGTTCTAAGTTCTAATTAAGGTCATTTCAGAAAGTAGATTTACATTTTTTTTAAATGTAAGAAGAACAGTAACAGCTAAGGTAGTTATGCTTTGAAGGAGGAAGAAATAAGACAAGAATAATTCCAGAAGCAAAATATATCCCAGTAAATTTTAACATCAAATTATGATGTGGCAGCTAAAAAGTCAATGTGATTCTAGGCTGCATCAATAGAAATATAGCGTCACTCAGACTGAGGGAAGCAATAGTGCCACTTAAACATTAGAAAACCTTCCTGTTTATAAGAGTTGTTCAGCATGAAATATGCTGCCTCAGAAGCTGGTGGAGGGTTCATCTGTTGGGAGTGCTTTGGTTGTATGAGTAATAGTATTTTCCCGCATGGCGGATGGTTGGATAGCTCTTGTGGTCTCTTCCAACTCTTATAATTCTACATGCTGCCACACTAATTCTGCATGTAAAGACACTGGCAGCTAAGAAAATATTCAACCACCACAAATATTCCACACCAAGAATTGGGAAAATTGCTGGTTTGTTTACACTGTATCACTGCTAATACTGTCCTTACCTTTCTGAATTCCTTTCATTCCTTGTTTCTTCATTAGTTCTGGAGCATCTAAATCACTATTTGAACTCTCTTTAGCTTGTCTATATTGTTTCAGCTGGTCAACAAAATCCTCTTTTTCATCTTCATTATAGCCAAAGTCATCACTATAATCATCATAGTCTTTGTTTTTTGATTTTTTGATATGCAGTGTCTTCTGCAAAGGGATATACTTCCCTGGAATATGCCCATGCTGGATGAGAGAAAACGATCATAAGAAGCGCATCAGGATACAAACTGTAAATATCATCTATGCCAATCAATAGACGTTCTCCAAGAGGTAGTTTGGGAGGGCATGGCATCTTGCCAGGGTAAAAGCCCTTCGGTGTTTGGGCACCTCCAGGTCTGTTAGGTATGCCATGGGGGCAGTGAGGTATCTAGTGGCTTCCCTAACAATGAAGGCTGGGGAACAGGCTCGCAAGAAGGGAGAAGCCATGCTGACTCGCAAGAAGGGAGAAGCCATGAAAAATAACTGGGCACGGCTCATTCAAGCCGTCAAGGCAAAATATGCAGTTAAGAGTTAAGAAAGTCTTATTCCCTCTTCTACATTCGATCTGAGGGGTTTTCAAGATGTCACTATATTAAAATTATTAATTCTTTAAGAAGAAAGTATGACTAAATTATCTAAAAAATATTGAATTTACTTGCATATCACTTAAATGATTGCAAAAGTGCCATAACATTTTCTTCCTTCATCAAATATAGACTTCCTTTTGATGGCACATACAATTTTAAATATTCAGACAAGGGATATACTTGCATATTAATCAGTATGAAATCATATTCCAGCTAATAACAGAGTAATATTAACTTTACAAGACAGGAATAAATGAAATATTCTGAGTAGTATTATCCACGTATTCCCCAGCAAAAAACAAAAGGCTTCGGATCGCCATTGCCCGTTTTTGGTCTAAAATTATTTAGCTGCTTGTGCTCCCTCTGTTTTATCAGTTTTATATTTGACTTATGCAATGCTTTGATACGAAATAAAAAAATAGTCTATCAGGAATCATAGAGATAAATGATATTTCTGTTCTGTAACGAATGTTCTTGTTAAGGGTGTTCTGAAGATCCTTCTCTGATACATATGCATAATACAAAAACTCAAAACTATAAACATCTCAACAGCAATAAAACATATTTACTCGAGTCACCTACATCTAATCACACTGCAGTTTTCATTACTGTTAAAAAAATCTGGCTCAAGCAACAAGACTGTGAAAGTGCTGTATTTTGTACACTTACGTATAAGTCCAGAAAATTTAGTCAAAAAATCAACCCAAAAAACCTGCATAGCTCTATCCATAGGTCAAAGTAAATACTGAATCTTAACTCTTACCAAAAGGGGAAACCTCCCTTTTTGTGCTGCTGAGGAAAAGGGGAGAACTTAATTTGTATCAGAAAAACATAAAAGAAGCAGTAACTCCCTTTATTCTGCTGCAGTACCACACTTGGGCTTTTTGAATGCCTGGACGGCAGGCATGTAGCTGGGGGGGGGGGGGCCCTCAGGGTGGTCAGGGTGGTCGAGAAAGGCCTTACTGGTACATTATTTAAACTGTTATGTTTATTCATTTCATGATCTGATCACCATGCTCATTATATCCCACATTCATGGGGTTATTGGGATAACAATACAAAAGGTTTGGTAGGGTAGTCCCTCTCTTACTCAACAACAACAACAACAATTTTATTGATTAGCCAGAAGCCATATCAAATACAAACAGAACACAGACACATTGCAATGATTCTAAAAACAATCTGAGGAGAATTCTAGACCCTCTCTTACTCAGACCTCCCCAAATCAAAATCCTGGCTACAGCCCTGCTGGCCGTGCTAGTGACCAGGGACAGGTGCCCCAAGGCAATGCTGATTCTTTCCCTCTCTGCAGAACAATCCTTGATTTATCTTTTGTGTCTTCTCAAAATGCATAATATTGGCCCCAAAATCTGCCCTTGATATATAAATGAGGTCAATTTAAACAAATATATATAATACTAGTAAAACCCAAAGTGTCATCAATTGCCTTTGCAGAAATTGAGAGTTAATGAAAGCTTTCAACATTGGGACTGAAATGGAAAAGCATAGAAATTGCTTTATTCTGTCTCAAAATGTTGGTAACTTGTTAAAAGGAAAAATGTTGGTACTTTTTGCCTTTATATCTTGTATCCATTTCAGAAAAGTGAAAGAAAATTAAAAAAAAATAAGATTACATATGGCTGGATAAAAAGAAAATGGGAAAACAGCATATACACAAATTAACGAAATATAGGTCTAGAATAAAGTATTTTAAAACGTTGTAGCCTGCGTTAGAATTATTGGCCCTTTCCATTCATGGGCTTAACTGTTGCAAATCTGATTATTTTCCACTACCACCACCCCTGTCATTTTAAATAAGGATTTAAATACACCAGTGCCCATCTTAGGCTGTTTTCAGTTATGTTAAGCTTAGTCAGTGGTCACTGACTTTGGTCACTGGGGAAAAAAATCAAACTAGGTGAACCCAGCCACACCTGCATTCCCTTGCTTATTCCCTTGAGCCAGGTGGGGGAGGGAATAAGCAAGTGATCCATAGGTTTCCAGAGCAGATGAACAGGAGAGAGAAAGCAGGAAGGGAATGCTTGGCAACCCAGGATCTTGAGAGGCTTCTCTAGGTCTTCCAGTGCTATTCTATGTTATGCATCTAGCTCAAACATAGCCAAAATATAGGCTCTGATGTTATCCCATAGGTGAACTTGAGACATGTCTCCTGAAGATACAGGAATTGTACTGCATTCATGGTTTTTCCACTTTATTTTGGGCCTTAACCCTGGTGATAATTGTGGGCTGACTACATATTTGAATAACAAAATTATGTCAAATTAAAAGATATACCTGAAACGAAGACTCATAATCTCTGTAGAAACCGCCGCCTTTCTTATGGGATCTTTCTGAACGTTCAGCTTCAGAATCAATGCTATAATCAGAACTATCACCGCTAGAAGGAGAATTGTGCTGAAAAGCAAAAGGTTTCATTTTATAATGTAGGCATATGAATAACTTACTAGATTGTACTTTAGATGCTGCAATTAGGGTAAGAAAAGGATGCCATAGGCTAAGAGTGTACAGCTCAAATGATCACAAAGATTAATATATTAACCCAATTAATGAAGTTGGGTTGCAGTTCAGCTGTACACATATAGTACAGTACTAGACTATCTTATGAGATGCATTCAAGATGTCATATCATCACCACCATTATAATCTACATAATCTGTATAACCTCCCTTTCTACACTCACATCCCAAGACTGGAATTCAAGGACAGAATTCATTCTTGCTTATGTTTTCCAGCTCACATGATTCTGGAAAAGCAGGAACTAGCATACAATGCAACAGTGGGCTGGTTCTCTCCACACCTGTGGGATAGTTCCCACACCCATGGGAAATATCTTCATCAAAAAGTTTAATCATCAGTGAAAGCACACAAAGGTGTTACAAAGTATAATAATGGTTTCAAATGGATTTCAGTAAAGGAAAGTAGAGAGTAGAGATGGGAAAGCCTGGAGAAAAACTAGAAAAAATGTGGGAAAAAACCAGTCCGCCCCGCCCCACCCCCCCACATTTTTCCACTCAGGCCTTCCCATCTCTAAACGTGAGTACAGAAGCTGCACATATCACAGACTCAAAATTCTAACCTTGTGTTTCTCTCGTCTTCTCCTCTTTGCTTTTTTCTTTTCTTTTTCTTTTTTGCGCTTCTTTCGGGATTTCCTATGTGCTTTTTCAATTTTCTGTTTATCTTCAGCTTTTGCATCTTGTTCATCCTTATCTTCCTCAAATCCCGTATCATCTATTTCACCATCCTCAAGTTCACCATCCTCTCTGTTTCACAAAGATATAGTATGAACTCAATATGTATTTGGAAAATTAGAAGTGACAAAGTAGACACAATTACCTAACCTAGATAGCAGGTTTCCCTCTCAAATGCAAAGCAGCTCTGTAGACTTTTACAATTTGTTTCTTGAAAGATACAGCAGAGCTTATATGTAGTTTTAAATATCTGAATGCCATTCTAAAATTTCAGTCTCCAAACCACTGCAAAACTATGACTGAATAAAAAACAAACATATACCTAAAGCTATTAATAAACCAACAATTAATAAATTAACCGAGCATTAACAACAACAATAAATAACTAATATGTAATTAACAAATCAAGGTAGAAAAGCAGATGGTAAATTTTAATAAAGTAGTTAAAACCCAAAATAAAAAGCTGTCAAGAAATAAAACTACATTAAATATCACATGCAGTACAAGCCACTTGGATAATACCTTAAAAGTATATAAAATACCATAAATAAAATAAAATAAGGCATTACCCTCACCATTACGGTAAGTACTGGTAAAGATCCCTACCAACATTTCAAAAAGATTTCAACAATTTTCACCCCACATATATGAACAACTGTACATTGTGTCTAAAAATGCTACACTTACTTAACATGTTTCTGAATTTTATCTAGAACACACAACAAAATACACTGTCGATATCTGAACACTATACTACAATTAGGCACATGAAAAACCCTGGCAAAATTCAGCACTTTCTCCCCACTTTTTTCCTAAAGCTTTTTCCCTTGGAAAAATGGTTTATGGAATATTTTCTTTTCGAGTGATAGATAAAATGTTTAAAGCAAAGTGTTCATATATTTACTCCAACTTTTTTCTAAAGCAGGAAAGCATTAGCGTAAAACAATATATATCCAGATAGAAGACAAAAACTGTTGAAAAGTTAACTAATTCAAGTCACTCATAGGGAATCCAACAAGATGAAGGGAAAAGCAAGAGTGATCATCAGCTGGTTCAGAAATAATTCAGCAAGTCACTAGTGCAGATAAACAAAGCTGGCAAAAAGTAAAATAAAAGACATAAATCATAGCCAGTCCAAGGTAAGGAAAACACAAACACTGAAAAATACAGTTAGTTGCCAAGGGGGGTTAAAAGTAACAAAGCTGCCAGGTAGTGGGAGATTTATAGCAATAGTCTCCTGACATCAGGTGCCTAATAAAGTCAAAGTCTTCTACATAATAACCACCGAGAACAGCACAATCTCCCCTTCTCTTTGTTGATCAATAAACTATGTCTATGGGTCTTCAGCAACAGCAGCTTCATGCTAAGGGGTAGAACTCTCTCCTGCCTCAAATGTCAAGCTCCTCAGACTAAGAAAGGTAATTGTTATCAGTAGCTGCTTAGTAATGTGAAATGGTTACCAGCCATCCATTAATCCAAAACATTGTTTGATTAGTTTCTGCAGGGAAGTGGGTGAGAGGGGGATGTCAATCTGGATGAGTTTGTCCAAGATGACATCCACCGAAACGTCTTCACAGTGATTATGCAATGCTGTGCATCTGTGGAGCCACTGAATTTCTCTAGTAGAGACACGGAGGGCAGTTCTGTCAAGAAAACTACAGTTTAGGTAATAGCTGCTTGTGGTTAATCTGTACTTGAAGATTAGCCACAGATGTAGTGAGCAAATTTACTTGCTCAGACAGCCCAGTTCTGTTGAAGCAGTTCCTCTCTTCATTCCATTTGTTCTATCTTTTAGTCACCAAGTGACCCTAGAACCAGGTGGTTAGAAGACCTGTACTGGTTAGTTCAGGACAGGTCAATCACAGGGTATTCAGCAGGATAAAGGTAGAAGTAACAGAATTATCATCAGCAGGTCTAGAAATTATTCCAGATAAACTAAGACAGCAAGATCTGTCAGTCATGGCCAGTCTAAGGTAAGGAAAGCACGTACCTTGGAAAGTATTGCTAGTTGCCAAAAAGGACAAACAGATGTGCCTGATTAGATCACCATCTCCTACATAATAACTGTTGGGAGCTGGTGATTAAACCACTAGCTCCTCAGACTCAGAAATAGCCAGGACATGTAGATTCCTGATTTCCTCTTTTATGTCTGAATCACCCAACTCTAAAATTGAGTTATAATAATCTACAGCAGGGGTGCTCACACTTTTTCAGCATGCAAGCTACTCTTAAAGCAACCAAGTCCAAAAGATCTACCTGCCCCCGCCGCCGTGCGCTCCCGCGCGCTCCCGCCACCATGCACTCTTGCCACCGCACATGCTCCTGCTGCTGTTTTCCGCCCGCGCAGCGCTTCTTCCGCCTGCGGGGCATTGCAGAGGGAGCACTCCGCCCTGCCTGTCTCACCGGCAACGGAGGCTGCACAGCTGCTTCTGTATGAGAGAGAGGCAGGGCGCTCCCTCCAGAGGCCTCACCTCGTGCTTCCTTCTTCCTGCAATGCCCCGCAGGCAAAAGAAGCACTGCGAGAGCGAAAGCCAGCAGCAGGAGCGCGCATGCGCGCAGGGTGTGCGCGCGCATGGCAGGATCGCCCCATCCGGCTGGTGAGGCCCGAAGATCACCTAGAAGAGGGCCGAAGATCTACTAGTAGCTCCAGAGCTACCTAATGAGCACCCCTGATCTACAGTATCTGATCACTGAAATTTCTGATCTTGATCTTCTCTTCTCAGTTTTATGGGAATGACTACTTGATGCCTGCTTGAGGTTATGCAGAACTAGTCAAATTTCTGTTTTACATGTCAATGGTTTCTTCTTTTAATTATTTTCCCTCTTATGGATGGATTGGTAAAACCAGAGATTCTTTACAGTTTAGAATCTAGCAACTCAATGTGTAAAAAGGTTAAGCAATTTAAAGGAAAACCAACATATAGCTATTGTCAGAAAAACAGGAGTTTAAGTATACCAAACATGATAACCTTATACCAAATAATTATACATAACATATTTCATTTTCTTAAAGAATAAAAATGTATTTTCAATATGGTAACAAAGTTAGTATCACAATTTTTTTTAAAAACCTGTAAAAAAAATCCCTGTTTCCCCCCTTGGTTTCAAAGTTTCCAGAAATGTTACGACACTATCTACAACTATATTTGTTCAGACAAATCTAAAAGAAGCCTAATCTAAAAGAAGCCAACTATTTAAACAAGTTATTTTTCAACTTACAATACCCATGCAATCAAATTTAAGAATAGGTTCATGTAGTCAGACCGTTCTACAGTATTAATCTACTAATGGTCAACCCTAGAAGAAAACAATTATGCCTTTGTTACTCATGCCTCCCAGTTAAAACAGTTAGCTCATCTTCTACAAGGGCCAGACCTATATTTGCTTTATCTAACTGAAAATAATATAATACATTTTATTTATTACCCTCCTCTCCTGATAGCTCGAGGTGGGGTACAACAATTTTAAAAACAAATGAACAGCCCCACTGTAAACACTGCACAGCAGATTTTTAAAGTCTAAAACAACCACTAGATGACATTTGGAAACCTTTTACTGTTGCCAATAAGAGGACCCCGTTTAGGGTCAGTTTAAGAAGCAGTGCCCTAGATAATGATTATGTCCCCACAGTACCTAGTGAGGTCAACCGAAATACCTATGATTGGAGAGTCGCATGTTTGTTCATCACCCAACATGAAACACATCAGTGCTTCTTACTGTACCACTACTTTCTACACAAAATAAATAAATTAAAAATTGACACCAGAAATTCCAAGGTTTATTAAACAATGGGGGATGAGAACATTTCAGTCTCATGGGGCATTCTGTCTCTAATCTCAAGGTAGTCATTCTTGAACAAAAGAACTTCCAAGACTAATTCCAGTAAGAAATAACTGAGACAAATTACCGTACCCAAGTAGGTATCCAATCCATCTGATGAAGCGATCCATAATCCATGAAAGCTTATAAAAAGTTCCTTTTTTGGTCTTTAAGGTGTCACAAAACCTTGATATTTTCCTGCAACAGACTAATACTACTATCCCCGTAAATTGCTACCCTATGAGTTTATAACAAATGCAAAATTATTTTCAAGACTTGAAGTGCGCTTTAAAAATGCTAAGTATCCAAAAGCACTAGATCACATCCAAAATCTTGCTGAAAGAATTCTTGTCAGCAAAGGGGCCCTAGTTAGATTTCAATCACTAATAAATTGTAAATGTAACTTGCCATTTAAAGAGCCTCACATTAAAGATATTAATTTTTATCCGATTTCTTTTAAACAAATCAACCATAAGCATGCCTGTTTAGAACCAACTTTACAAAGTGCTGAAGGTAAACAAAGTATTTCAAAATGAATTTTTGCTTGCAATGCAATTAAAGAAAATGATCTCCCAAATATTATCATGCAATGTTTTTTTTCTCAGCGAGTTAAATGTTGGAGGGAAGAATTTAACTCCACTTTGAAGTATATATGCTTAACATGTCTAGTCACTTTCAGGAAAATAGTTAACAACTAATCATTCCCACACTATTGTTATGGCACACATCCAACAGAGAAATCTCATTCTATGTGAAATGCCAGAATGTTGGTTCTGGTATTTCAGAATGTTGGCTTGAAATAAAGTTACTTTTTAAAATTCATTCAATCAATGAAGGTATCTGAGCTAATTTATCAAAATAGAAAGTGAGGTGGTAACATTTCTTAAGTATAATCACTTCAGACTGCAAGCATTAAGAAGTCTGAATGCTTCTTTGTAGAAAGTTTCCAGTGCAAGAAAATTTCAAGTAATTTTAAAATGTAAAATGATTCCTGACAAGCTTTCTTAGTTACATACAATTTTTAACAATCATGTCTTGGGAGAAAGGCAAGCTATAAATAAATAAAATAAATAAATAATAACTGTTCTACTATGTGAACTCAAACTTGGAAGTTATAGTGATGCAGTACAAGAAAAGGTCCACCATCTTGCCTGCTGTTTTGGTAGGTATATCCTTGAACAATTTGCAAATCTGCTTTGGTAGGTAGAGAGGGGCCAATATGAGACTCATTATTGGACTACTAGGCCATACAACCTTCAGTGAACTGATTTAGTCTTTTGGCCAAGACAGTTACTGCTCCTCTGCCAATTTGAGTAGGAATTTCTCTTATGTTAACTAGGCATGAAGATCTACTTTCCCCTAGTATTTTTCCGATGCACACATAGGACAAAGTAACAAGGGTAGACATAATGCTGAGGGCAAATCTTGGGAGGGGGGGTGTTTAAGGGACCTGAAAAGTATTAATATATAAAAAGTAATCAAGAGAAAAAGTGAAAATGATTCACAGACTATTGTCATTATTGATGTATGCTTTCAAGCTGTTTCTTCCATATAAGGCAAACATGTTTTTTTCTTGGTAAGATTTGTTCAAAGGAGGCTTCCCGTTGCCTACTTCTGAGGTTGAGAATGTGCAACTTGCCCAAGATCACCCAGAAGGTTCCCATGGCTGAGCAGGGATTTAAACTCTAGTCTCCAGAGTCATTGTTCAACACTCAAATACCTATACCACGCTGGCTCTGGAGTCATAAATAAGGAAAATGAAACTTACAAGTACCAGCAGAAAGAATTAAGGAAGAGGCCAGAAAAGCTATTTAGACCGTAAATGAAATTTTGTGAAGATTTTCAAGGAATACTTGATCACTAGAATACCCTCTTCTGTAGTGAGCTATAGATGACCTACTGATCACCTTCCCATATGTGAAGGAAACTATAAATATGTCGGTACAAGCAGTCTCCAAGTTATGAACAAGATAGGTTCTGTAAATTTGTTCTTGAGTTGAATTTGTTTGTAAGCCATAGCAGGTATATTTTAAGTGTAACTCCAGCAAGAGAGAGAGAGAGAGAGAGAGAGAGAGAGAGAGAGAGAGAGAGAGAGAGAGAGAGAGGAGGGGGCGCCCAAGCCGTGTATAGAATAGGGAAGGGTTAACACCACTGTGCTGTGCCTGTTCAGAAGATTTAATCTCACTTTCTGTCCCTGTGATTATTTGATTTTGAAAAAAGTGGCTTGTTGTGGAAACAAAGATGGGTTATAAAGCTTCAGTTCAGACATCTTTCTGCCATGGTAACTCTTTCAGATGTGAATCTCTCTTCTGAGGGGTAGATTTATCTCACTGCCTATTCTATTAGTCATTTGTAAGTCAGGAGCTGCCTTTAATTCAAAGTGAAACGTGTATCGCAGAACTATCCTCACTAATTTGGTTGGTACAGTTTTTAACTATGATACTCACTTATTTTAGATTTTTCAGGAACTGCATATATTTAATTCATAAAGTAATCTCTTTTAACATATACGTTTTTGGTCATATATAAGATTTTGAAAAGCCTTAAAATACATTTGAGGGACAGAGCATGAACAGCATAATTTATAAATTCTGTTCCCCTAATGACAAGCCTCAAGTGTTACATGGTACATAAAGGCTGTTTTGTATAGGACCCCAAAATGTCCTCACTTGTTCTTTCTAAAATGCTACCGCTTCTTTGGTAATCATGAATTAATTTTTAAGATGATTGACATCATTTATGGAATGACATATGCAATGACTTAGATGCAAAAATATTCTCATTTCTATTAAAGCGCTCAGTAATCAATTAATAGTTTCATATTTATGATAAATTTAAGGTGGCATTAATTTTCTTATTTGTTGCATTGTCAGTATTGAATGCAAGAAAAAATATAAGCTAGAACATGGTTACCATCTTTTTACCATGAGATAAAAATCAACTTTTAAAAAAATTAATTAATGTATAAATAAGAGTAAATGTAGCTTAATCTCCTTTAAAACCTGATCCTGACTACTATGATTAAGTTCTGCAATGCCATATTTATTGTAATTAATTGCTCATTCCCTTTGAGGGTAACTTATGTGTTGCAATTCTGACATATCACGAACTTATCGTTTCAGTCAGTATACAACATTACACTGTACAAGTAGTATATCATCATTGTGTTCACAATACTGATAATCAGGTTTCACAAAATATGAGCCACACCCATTCCTATTTTTATTTCCTGGGTGTCCAAATGACCTTTTGAATAGCACTGCATTTTTATTCTGAGTCGCTGGCTACTGACCCAACCCAACCTAATTAACTTATAAATTCTCAACAAGGGAAATGCTCAGCCAATATGTCTTCCGTATATAAATGTTGAAATAATTGAAACACTTATTGTCCTCTTCTATACTACAGTTGACTCTCCACATTTGCGGGTTTCACATTTGCAGATTTAATATGTTCTCTCTAGGAATTTCTATTTCCTCCTTTGTGATTCTGTGGAAAAATTCTGCCAAAAGGTGACAACAGTCATGATGCAAGACCTAGAGCTTCCTGTAGAGGTGTTTTCTCAGGAAACAAAGAACATTTCAAAATGTGTGCTTTTTTTCTATTTTCACATGGGTCCTGCACTCCAAGGCAAGAATGAGGAAGGCTGACTGTATACAGATATCAAGTAATCCATGTTCAGTATAGTGTTGTAGCACTGGGACAGAATGAACAGACTTCCAAACATTGGGATGGAACAAAACAGCAGATCTCCCTCACTAACCAGGGCTCTCAATGCACAGCAAAACAAAACAAGAAACCTATTCTTCTAAAACTTTCTATTCAACATATTATAGGGGAAAACTATTTAGAAACAATGCCTTATCTTATTAATTTTTTTGCATCTTTTTGTGCTCTCCCAAACTAACTGTTGAAAAATAAGCGAGTACAATTTTTTTCTTGTTTTTCTCTGAACTATTAATTCTACGTATCCAGCTTTAAAGTGACCCATCTTATTATTATTGGGACATAGGATATTTTTAAAGTACAAATAAACATGCAGATAAGCAAGGTGAGCAGTCAACTCATAAAGAAGTTACTACTTCTGCAAAGTTATGTAAATTTACAAAGATCCTCTACTTTCAAACTACATAGGGTCACTCTAATACAGCTCAACGTATCTTCTGTCAGGGCAAACAAATTAAAATGTTCCGGGTTGAGATGAAAACTTAATTTTAATGTCTACAAATTTGTTGAGTGTCTTCCTTCTACAAATGAATATAACCTTGTACTTTCTGCCAGTTTTAAATTTTAAAATAATGTCACAGAATAATAAGCTCAAAACTAGTAATTCAGTAATGAGCAACGGTTGCTTTTAAGTAGAATTCACTAGGTAAAGAACGTGGCATTATATCACTTTCTGGTAAAAAGTTATAATAGTATCCAGTTTGAAGTAAGAATCATTTCATTAACATGTTAAATGCTGTTACTTTACTGGAAAACTGCTGGTACGTAGATCTAGCTACAAGGCCCAGACCTGCTTCACTGTTGCTGCGACCAAGTCATTTTATCTCAGTCGCTTGCAGAAAAGGAAAACAGACCATGCCATAAAGTGCTTAGGGCTACATATATGTTCTGAATCACTGATTGAGAATCCTTTATAGGATTGTGGCGTGGAATAAGTTTTAACAGGCAGGCTTGTCCATTATTGGAAACAAGACCAATCTTTTTCAACAGGCATTTAATCTCTAGGGCTGTTAATTCCACTCTGGTCTTAATCTGTTTTATTATGTTTTAATTTTGCTGTGATTGTGTTGTTCATCGTTGTGAACCACCCTGAGCCTCTTTGGGAAGGGTGGTATATAAATCGAAATAATAAATGAATAAAAATGTTACTGTGATCTAGGGGAGAAAACCCCGCATACATGTCACTCAATGTATGGAAAATTATTTAAGGAGCCTCCTGTTTGAGGAACATGAAAAGTACAATCTGTATGGGGGGGGGGGAGCCTGCTGAAGAGATGCAGGATCTCTAACCACAGAAAGGGTTTGGAGGTTTGTTGGTTTAGGTGGCAGAGATAACATCGGGTACAAACTCACCTACACCCGTCTCCCTAAATCTACTTAAATGTGTAAGGTGTCGACATTTACATGTAGCTTCATGTATACCACATGGGAGGAAAACACAATTGTTTTTGATTTCAAATGGGAGTGAGGAAAGAGGCACAATGGTGACATTATACAGACACCCACTGCGTGCGTTGTATGAAAAGATGGATTTTTTCCCCTTTTACGGAATGAAATGTAAAAAACCTTTTAAAAATGCATGCAAAATGCTCTTTGATCAAACATCCTTGTATCTAGATTTATTATTTTCCCCCTCTCTCTTAAATACATATCAACATCACTCTTTTTTTTCTCCAGGCTGAAGGTGACTTCTCCCCCCCTAACCTCCCCATTACAATGCTACAGACATTTCTTTTTTCCTCCCCTTTTGTTTCTTAAATCCACCAAGGCACAATTTACGACATTATTATTACTATTATTATTATTACCACCATCATCTCACAGCATATCGTCATTGAGAAGCGGAGAAGAAAGAAAGAGAGAAGAAGGGTTACTCGACCTTTCGTCCCCTGCATGTTGCCTGTCAGAGTCGGGCATGTTTTGGTCAAGAATTGGGTTTGGGGGCTTGGAGAACAAGCTTTCAAAGGCCATTGTGCTGGCTCTGGCTGTGTGTGAGGAGGAGGAGGAAGGAGAGAGGGAGGAAGGCAGGGCACTGCTGCTGCTGATGCCTGCCAGTGGTTGGGAAGGGAGGGAAGGAGGGAGGGAGGGAAGGAGGAGGCGCGATCACACACACAACATATGCGCGCGCACACACACAAACCACACACACAATCGAGAGAGCGCACAAAGCTGCAGCCTCGCCAAGAAGAGAGTGAAGGGAGTCCCCCTTCCTTCCCTTCAAGACTGTGGTGGTGGGGGGAGAACAATCACACGTACACACAAAGACCTGTGTGTGGGGGGGGAGGAAGGACACAATCTCTCACTCAGACAAAGACCTGTTTGGGGGGGGACACAATCTCTCTCTCACACACACACAAAGACCTGGGGAGGACACAATCTCTCTCACACACACAAAGACCTGGGGGGGGGGGGAAGACCTGGCACAATCTCACACACACAAAGACCTGGGGGGGGAGGACACAATCTCTCTCACACACACAAAAGACCTGGGGGAGGACACAATCTCTCTCTCACACACACAAAGACCTGCAAAGGGGGGGGCACAAAAATAGTCCTATGTCAAGGTACAAGCCTCCTTCTTCCCCTCTCAGAGGCAAGAAAAGGGGCAACCACATATACAAAAAAAAAGAGACTGGGCAGAAAAGGAACTAGCCCATCGCCACACTGCTTTTTGTGAACACAAAAATGGTGGAAAGTGTCCTTTCCCTCAAGGTTTCATGGAATGGGAGAATATCACACACACAAGATACACAATGGGCCTAGCGCTTTGGGGGGGGTTGAAATACCCCCCACCTCTCCAAAAATTTCCTTCAGGCACAACATGAAAGGAAATTTTCACTCACACACACAACATGAAAGCCCACAAAAAGGTACACAAAATAGCCTCATGGAGAGAAAAAAAAGGTCCTTCTTGCCCGCAGAAAAACAACCCAACCAAAAAAGGCCCGGGCCAAAAATGGCGCAGGAAGGGCTCCAAGGCATCTCTTCCTTCCTTCCTGAGGGAAGAGGAGGAGGCGGGATTAGGCCACATCCATTTTACACGCACGTCCACATCCAACGGGAGAGTGAGGAAGGGAAGGAGGGACAGGGAGAGAGAGAGAGAGAGAGAGCTTGAGCAGCAGCTGCTGTTTGCTATGTCTTCCTGACAAACATGGCGCCCGCCCGTTTGCCTCTGTCCTTCCTCCACAGAGAGAGAGAGAGTGAAATGGCGCGCGCGAGGGAGGAGGGGAGGCGCGGGAGAGAGGGAGGGGGAGGGAGGGCTCACAAGATGGCGCCGCTGTCGCTCTCAAATAAACGCCGAGGAAGGCAGAGGAGAGGAAAGGGCGGGAACAAGCCAGGCCCCAACCGCCGCCCGTAAAGCCCAAGCCGCCTTTGGTTGCGCGCGCGCCCCCTCGCGCACGCACGCGCCCGCTTTCTCCTTCCTCCTTCCCTCCCTCCTTCCCAATTGGCTCGCGCTGTCGTCACCGCAACGGGCCCTCTCTGCGCTCCCCATTGGTCCGCGCCTCGAAAGAAGTAAAAAGGGGATTGGGCGGATCGGGTGCCCCTCACAAGGCCCCGCCCTAGGGAAAGAAGAGCAGGAGGAGCAGGAGGAAAAGGGCTGGTTGGCCTTCACCAAAAGGGAGAAAGCCAAATATATAAATTCCCTTCCTCACATCTATGTATATAAATAAAAGCCAGTGTTTGCGGGCGGTGGCTGGCTGAGTCTGGGACTTTTGAATACTGTTATATTTGTATTCAAACTATCTAGTCCAGTGTTTCTCAACCTGGGGGTCGGGACCCCTGGAGGGGTCACGAGGGACTGTCAGAGGGGTCGCCAAAGACCATCTGAAAACACAGCATTTTCTGTTGATCATGGGGTGTGTGTGTTAAGGAAGTTTGGCCCAATTCTATCTTTGGTGGAGTTCAGAAGGCTCTTTGATTGTAGGTGAACTATAAACCCCAGCAACTACAACTTCCAAATGTCAAGTCTATTTTCCCCAAACTCCACCAGCGTTCACATTTGGGCATATTGATATTCATGCCAAGTTTGGTCCAAATCCATCATTGTTTTGAGTTGACAGTGCTCTCGGGATGTAGGTGAACTACAACTCCAAAACTTAACGTCAGTGCCCACCAAACCCTTCCAGTATTTTCTGTTGGTCATGGGAATTTTGTGTCTCAAGTTTGGTTCAATTCCAACATTGGGCGGGGGGGGGGGGGCGGTTCAGAATGCTCTTTGATTGTAGGTGAACTATAAATCCCAGCAACTACAACTCCCAAATGACAACATCAATCTCGCCCTCCCTTTGGGCGTATTGGGTATATGTGCCAAATTTGGTCCAGTGAATGAAAATGCATCCTGCATATCAGATATTTACATTATGCTTCATAACAATAGCAAAATCACAGTTGTGAAGTAGCAATGAAATAATACGATTGGGGGTCACTACAACATGAGGAACTGTATTAAGGGGTCACAGCATTACGAAGGTTGAGAACCACTGATCAAGTCCGTGAGCTGCTTTTTGCTGGCGATGCTGCCCTTGTCGCCCATTCAGAAGCAGCTCTGCAGCGCCTCACATCCTGCTTTGCAACAGCTGCAGAGCTGTTTGGGCTGGAAGTCGGCCTGAAGAAAACGGAAGTTCTCTACCAGCCCGCACTACAGGAAGAACACCATCACCCCCACGTCAGCATCGGCAGAGGGCATTTGCCGTAGCGGCCCCAACCTTGTGGAACTCCCTCCCCGAAGAGACACGAGCTATCCGGGACATAATGCCGTTCCGCAGAGCTGTAAAGACCTGGCTCTTTAGACAGGCATTTGCCGTCTAAACCAGTGCCGCACTATCCACCATCTTGTTGCGCTGCTGCCAGCATGCGCCTATTGCTGCTGTAGTTCCACTGTTTACTTGTTTAATTGGAGGGTTTTAAATCTGTTTTATTGCATTTTATGTGTTTTATTTGTTTTAATCCTGTGAACCGCTCTGGGCGCCAGAGAGAGCGGTATATCAAATTGAATAAATAAATAAATAAATAAATAGGCAAATCTGTGCTTAAGTCTGTTCAGCAGTCCACCTACCTGGGAAGCATCATTTCTTCAGATGCCAAGATTGATAAAGAGATAGATCACAGGTTAGCAAAGGCATATAGTGCATTTGGAAGGCTTCACGAAAGAGTCTGGAGCAACAAGCACCTGAGGCAAAGCACCAAAATCAGTGTGTACAGAGCTATTGTACTGTCTATTCTCCTATATGGATCTGAAACATGGGTTACCTATCGCCAACACCTACGACTCCAGGGGGCAACAATTGTAGTTTAGCTATCTTCACTTCTAGTGAGAGTTCAGGCTTCATTTGCTCTAAATAGCCATTCATTTGTCTTTTCTGTTGTCCATGGTATTGGTAGGATACTTCTCCAGTACCAGATTTCAAATGAATTGATTTTCTTCATATCAGCTTTCTTCACTGAGCTGTTTTCCAGTTTCTTGTTATCTACTTTATGTAAATAATTTGTAGTCATTTATTTTTGTTTTTAAAATCTTTCTGCTGTATTTATTGTGTCAGAAACAAATACAGTTATAATCTATCTATCTATGTATATAAATAAAAGTCAGTGTTTGCGGGCAGTGGGTGGGTGGTGCGACCGAGCGAATATGTGCCAGCGTTTCGATTGGCTGCAACTGTCGGATTATTTGCATAAATGGCTGTGACTGGCCAGCCTCCCAACATTCCAACACAGTACAGAGAGGAAAGGGAAGGGCCTGAGGCAGGCAAAAATGGCTGGAGTTGAAGTTAGCCAGTTGACAGTTTTTTCTGTTGGAAATGGAATGTTCAGTACCTTCGCCCAATACACGTCTAAGGTGACTCAGAGGGAAAGCAAAAGGCTTCAGGCACTCAGCCACTGCGGCCCACAGCAATGATGGATCAGGACCAAACATAGCAAATATGGGCCCACAGGCCCACTACACAACCTGGTGTGATTTAGGGCAGGATGGGCCATGAATGATGGGATTTGCAGTACCTTCACCTCATTCACTTCCCAAACAACACTGCAGCCCCTATACATCACAGACCAGACCCAAACTTGGCACACAGAGTAACCATGACCCACTCTACATCCTGGTGCAGTTTTGAGTGGGACAGACCACGGATGATGGGATTTGAAGTACCTTCATTCACTTTCTGAGACCGCTGCAACACTCATCCTGAGACTTCCAGTACCTTCCCTCACTTCCAGACACCACTGCAACCCTCATCCAGAGAATGATCAAGACAAAATGTGACACACACACATCTAATAGGAACCAACCTTGGCACACAATGCCTTCCTCAAATAACCCGGGCACCGCCGGGTCCTCAGCTAGTTGCAAATAAATCTACATCCCACCTCACACTGCAAATCCCAAGATTCCATAAGAGATGGGCTATTCAAGGCCCCTTCCACACAGCTGTATAACATCCACATTGAACTGGGTTATATGGCAGTGTGGACTCTACTCTGGTAATAGCCACCCATGCCAGACAGGCCACAACCAAAGGGTCTGACAAAGAGCATCAACTGACAGGATGGGCTCTCTAGTTTTTTGGCAACCATCCTAAGAGAAGGAAAACTCTGATTTCAAACCCGGGCAGATGGTGCTCGTCTAACCCTGTAAGGTCAACCATCTAGAGAAGGAAACTCGAACCAAACCTACAACCTGAGGACCTCCCTGCCACCGTCCCTAAGCTTGCTAGGCCCCGGCAGATGAACCTTTGGTTTAAAGGGTGAGACCAGTTCTGTGCACGCTGCGCACCACCAGAAAAATCCCTTGCACGGGCTCAAAGGACTCAACTAAGGCCACTTCCACACAGCTGTGTAAAACCCCACGTTATCTGCTTTGAACTGGATTTTATGGCTGTGTGGATTCAGGGTCCTTCCACACAGCCATTGTTGTTTATTTCTTCAGTCACTTCCAACTCTTCGTCACCTCATGGACCTTCCCACGCCAGAGCTCCCTGCCGGCCGTGGCCACCCCCAGCTCCTTCAAGGTCAAGCCACCTACCTCCAACAGACAAGAGTTATTTCTCCCACCCTGGACTTTCCACAGATATATAAATCCAATTTCTCTAGTTTCCAACAGACCTCACAACCTCTGAGGATGCCTGCCATAGGTGCAGGCAAAATGTCAGGAGAGAACATGGCCATACAGCCCGAAAACCTACAACAACCCAGAAAACCTGGAATCAGGCCCTGGAATATAGGATGCATTGTGGATTATCTGTCTTGATATTCTGGGTCATATGGCTGTGTAGAAAGGCCCTACTGGACAAAGACTGGTATTGACCTATAAAGCTCTATACGGTTCTGGCCCAGCTTACTTGTCCGAATGCATCTGCCTCTATGTCCCATCTCGCAGTCTAAGATCATCTGGGGAGGCCCTGCTCTCGCTTCTGCCAGCATCGCAAATGCGGTTGGTGGGGACGAGAGACAGGGCCTTCTCGGTGGTGGCCCCTCACCTATGGAACACACTCGCAAATGAAATAAGATAGACTCCATCTCTCCTCGCTTTTAGAAAAAAGCTAAAGTTGTGGTTCTGGGACCAGGCCTTTGGGCAGCAGATGTAAATTGTACCTTTGGATTTGACTGGATTGATACTTTGGACTTGACTGGACTGACAATGTGTTCTGCTTGATGGCTTTAATTATTATTGTATGTAGTGATTTTAATGTAATGCTTTTAATGCTTTTTAATGATGTTGATTATATGGTGTATTTTTATATTGTATTGTGGTGGTGCAGCCTGTAGTGCTGCAAATGTAAGCCGTGCTGAGTCCCCCTGTGGGGGTGAGAAGCTACAGGGTACAAATACCATAAATAAATAAATAAATAAATAAATAAATAAATACCCAAGAAAAGACTCTGATGGCATACTCATCTCCCATAGACATTTCTTGGACCTTTTCTCTGTCTTCCCAGCATGGTAAGATGTCTGGGGGACCCAACATCCAAGACTTGGTATCTGCATAACTTCATAATTCATCTTTCTGGACTCTCATTGCCTTCAGCATTCCATTGCCAAACACCCAGGGAGACCACCCTGCCCCAGAGACTGCCTCTGATCATCATCCATTGGAGGCCCCAGGGCTTTCCCACCCAGCTGAGAGGGGATTCCCAGGTTCGTCATCGCCTCCTCCACCAATCAGTGGGCACACCAGCTAAGGCCTTTCTCTCAACCAATCAGAGGCCTGGGAAATGCCATCCTGCCTTCTTGCGCTGGCCAATCAAGGGAATGGGAGGGAATTTTGAACTGTAGAAATGTAGATGCATAGAAACTCTTATGTATAAAAATGTCTGCTTTTTCTTGTACTTTATGCTTGCACCCTTTGAGCACCTGTTGCTGTGCAAGCATCTTTTCTGGAGATTGAATAAACTTCTGCTGTTTGCCTTCGCGCTGGTGAGATCCTAATTTCTGACATGGAACATTTGTGGTCAGCAGAATTCGCCAGGTATCCCTTGGCATCCTGTGGGTCTTTGAAAACTCACATTTTTGGCTTCAAATTCAATTTGCAGGAAAAGAGATTCCGCCTAAACATGAAGAAGAACTTCCTGGTTGTAAGAGCTGTTTGGAAGTGGAATATGCTACCTTGGAGTTGGTGGAGTCTCCTTCTCTGGAGATTTGGAAACAGAGAGGCTGGATGGCCTCCTGTTAGGAGTGCTTTGATTGTGTTTCTCTTGCATGGCATAATGGGGTTGGACTGGATGGCCCTTGAGGGTCCCTTCCAGTTCTAGGATTCCATTATTCTTGTCTCGGTTTAGCACGGGGTGGCAAACTCATTTTCATCGAGGGCCACATCAGCATTTAGGTTGCCTCCAAAGGGCCATTGAATCCATGGTTGGAAAATCCATGGATACAAAGGACGAACTGCAATTTTTTCTTAGTGGTCGGTGTTCTTTAGTTTTTATTTATTTACTAGCTTGGGGACCCGGCGGGGCCCGGGTTATTTGAGGAAGGCATTGTGTGCCAAGGTTGGTTCCTATTAGATGTTTATGTGGCTTGCAGTGGTCTCAGGAACTTAGTGAAGGTACTGCAAGTCCCATTGGCCATGGCCCATCCCCCTCCCAACAGCACCAGGATGTAGAGTGGGTCATGGGGGCTCTGTGTGCCAACTTTGGTCTTGATCAGTGTTTGGATGAGGTTGGCAATAGTCTGGTGAAATGAGTGGAGGTACTTCAAGTCCCATCATCCATGGTCCGCCCTCCGAACTGCATCAGGACGTCCATTGGGTCATGGGGGCTTTTTGTGCCAAGTGTGGTCATGATTATGCACTGGATGAGGGTCGCAGCGGGCTTGGGAAGTGAATGGAGGTACTTGAAATCCCATCCTTCATGGTCCATCCTCCTCTAAACTGCAGTAGGATGGAGTGTGGGTCATGGGGGTACTGTGTGCCAAGTTTGGTCTTGTGGTTCAGGGCCGCCTTGGTCTGTGGGGAATGAAGAGTTTGAAAGTACTACAAATCTCATAACCTGTGATGGTACTTCAAGTCCCATCATCCATGGTCCTCCCTACTCCAAACTGCAGTAGAATGAATCATGGGTCATAGGGGCTCAGTGTGCCAAGGTTGGTTACTGTTAATTCAGGCCATACACAATGTCCCATTAACTGAGGCCTAGTCAGGGAAATCAAGTTAATGAAGCCATACTGTAAATTTTGGACCTGGTTTGTGATTTGTAGGGGCTACAGTGTTTTCTGGGAAGTGAATTGGGTGAAGGTACTGCAAATCCCATCATTCGTGGCCCATCCTGTCCTAAACTCTCTTTTGGGGCCTGTAATGTTCTGGCCTGCTCTGCTGGTAATTGTTAAGTTTAAAGGCCGAATGGCAGGCAGCCGTTTTCTAAAAGCTGAGGGGAGGAGAAACCAGGCTTCCATTTTGTTTTCACAGAGCCAAGTGGGGAGGGAATGTTGATGGTGCCCTTTTCCCCCTCGGTGGGAAGAAATCCTGTTGTTTGAATGTAGAGACCTGGATTCTGGGATGCTGGCTAATCAGTAACAATCAATGCCCTCTGTCTGGTGCCTTAGAATTTTGGAGTGGCGAGGCTGGCCAATCAAAGGACTTTATGCAAATAGCTGCCACATTTTCCCCTCAGTGGGAAGAAATCCTGTTGTTTGAATGTAGAGGCCTGGATTCTGGGATGCTGGCTAATCAGTGGCAATCAATGCCCTCTGTCTGGTGCCTTAGAATTTTGGAGTGGCGAGGCTGGCCAATCAAAGGACTTTATGCAAATAGCTGCCACATTTTCCCCTCAGTGGGAAGAAATCCTGTTGTTTGAATGTAGAGACCTGGATTCTGGGATGCTGGCTAATCAGTGGCAATCAATGCCCTCTGTCTGGTGCCTTAGAATTTTGGAGTGGCGAGGCTGGCCAATCAAAGGACTTTATGCAAATAGCTGCCACATTTTCCCTCAGTGGGAAGAAATCCTGTTGTTTGAATGTAGAGACCTGGATTCTGGGATGCTGGCTAATCAGTGGCAATCAATGCCCTCTGTCTGGTGCCTTAGAATTTTGGAGTGGCGAGGCTGGCCAATCAAAGGACTTTATGCAAATAGCTGCCACATTTTCCCCTCAGTGGGAAGAAATCCTGTTGCTTGAATGTAGAGGCCTGGATTCTGGGATGCTGGCTAATCAGTGGCAATCAATGCCCTCTGTCTGGTGCCTTAGAATTTTGGAGTGGCAAGGCTGGCCAATCAAAGGACTTTATGCAAATAGCTGCCACATATCCGCCCTCCGCACACATACATACATACAAACATTCCGCTTTATTAAGGTATACAGATTTAAAACTTTTATACCCCGGCCTTCTCACCTCCGAAGAGGGACTCAGACCGGCAAACAGCAAGTATTCAATGCTAACATTTAAAATCTAAAAGCATCATAAATTTACAATAAAATTTACGATAAAACACAATACAATGAATACATTTTAAAAGCCTTTCGCCAAAGTAAAATAAAGTCCAACTTAACCCGTATATTCGGTCCGTATCAAGTGGTTAGCGACTTTAGTCGCTTCGCGATCTCCTCCTTCATTCTGCGAAGGCCTCATTGCACAGCCACGTTTTCACCCGTTTCCTAAAAGTCAGGAGGGAGGGGGCGGATCTAATATCATTTGGGAGGGAATTCCATAGCCGGGGGCCACCACATAAAAGGCCATGTCCCTCGTCCCCACCAGACGCGCCTGCGAAGGTGGCGGGATGGAGAGCAGGGCCTCTCCAGACGATCTTAGCACTCTTGACGGTTCATAGGGGAGAACACGTTCACACAGGTAAACTGGGCCGGAACCATATAGGGTTTTGTAGGTCAACACCAGCACTTTGAATTGTGCTCGGAAGCTAATTGGCAGCCAGTGGAGCTGGCGCAACAAGGAAGTTGTGCGCTCCCTGTACCCCGCTCCCGTTAGTAGTCTGGCTGCTGCGAGCTGGACTAATTGCAGCTTCCGGGCAGTCTACATAGGCAACCTCACGTAGAGAGCGTTGCAGTAGTCTAAAAGGGATGTAACTAGAGCATGGACCACCGTGGCCAAGACTGACTTTCCAAGATACCCATTTTTACCCATTTCGGGTCCTGAGATGTTATTAAATGACAACTCCCATCACTTTTGATTCTACCATACAGACTGGGGATAATTGGGTATTGCAACCGATCAGCGCTTGTGATTCTGATGGCATTTTAAAGTCAGATATCTTGTTTACAAGCCTTGTGTTTTAATTCAAGCAGCACTATCCTGACTGAACAGAACAAACTGCAGGTCTAGTCATGATGTCTAATGGCGAGGGATACAGGAGTTGTAGTCCAGCATTGGAGGGCCACATAAAATGACATGGAGGGCCAGATTCGGGCCATGGACCTTTAGTTTCACACATCTAGTTTATCGGCAACCAATATGTGCACAATTACTCTGTGTCATATTGTCTTGATCAGCAGAAAACAAGCTGTCCCCTTCCTCAATGTCTCATCCTTTCCAATATTTAAGCATGACTATCATGTCCCCCTTGACCTTCTCTCCTCCAACCTAAACATCCCCAATACCCAAAGCTGCTCCTCTGAAATTGCCAAATGAGATCAAACTGTGCTCAACAGCCAAAGAATATGAGTGGGTTGCAGGAAATGAAGTGTGAGGCAGAATGGAATGGAGTGTCCTGGAAGCAATACCCTATTGCTCTGGAAATAAGACCTAATGGGAAAATAAGCGCCAGTTAAGTGGGTCAGCCATTTATAATATTAATATATAATTAAATATAAACAAATAATATTATTGACATTAATACTTAATGTAAATTATAATTAACTATTTGTAAATACGCAAGCAGCCGCCTTTACACCTATGTAAACAGATGACCTTGAAACATATTGCCGAATGACCAATCGGAGTACAAATGCACAAATAATGTGCACACAAATAACGTGAATGGAAGTAGTTGTGTTTAATTTGAGTCTTCATAATTCAATATTGTGTCGTCATGGACATACTTAATGCAGTCATGTAGATTTTTGTACATAAACAAATGTAGATTGCTGTACATGGCCAAATGGAAAAATGGAAAAAAAATACGACATCCCCTGAAAATAAGCCTTACTGCGTCTTCTGGAGCAAAAATTAATATAAGACCCGGTCTTATTTTTGACAAAATATGGTATAGTTGACTCACTGGTAAAACAAGAGCACTAAACACTGAAATAGTCAGTTGCAGTTTGCCTTCTAATACCTTACATTTATAAGGTATGGAATATTCTTTACTTTCTAGCTTTCCAAAAGCACGTTCTTTGCCCACCAGAGGGCATATATGCCCTATCTATGACAATATTTCACTTCTTGACAATCCCTTGATGGTGAAAGATTACTGGAGCATAACAAATAGGGCATACATTGGAGAATTTATGGTTCTCCAAACAAAATGCAAGCAGGAACATTTCCACAGGTGCCTTCAGTGCTGAAATTACACTTTATGGAGGTTTATAGCATGAATAAGCTTGTGGCATGGTTTTCGTATGTGGAGTTTTGGGAACTATATATTTTATAATTGGAAAAACACTTGTTGGCATTATTAGATGATCAACATGAGACATGGATGCATTCTGCTGTATAGGATTATGGTGGCAAGGTTATTATATGCACAAATGTAGAAAGGTAAGGAGATTATTTCAATAGAATTATAGAATCACATAATCATAGGGTTGGAAGAGACCCGAGGGGTCATCTAGTCCAGTGCTGTCCAACTTCTGGCGGGTCAGGGCCGGATAAGAGGTCACTGATGACATGCGGGCCACTCGGCCCCACCCCAGGCCCCCGCCCCAGCCCAGGCCCCGCCCCTTCTAAAGCCGCCGAAAAAGGAGGAGTAGGCGGCGCCAAGAGCAGCGTCACAGGCCTGGCGTGACGCGCTGCTCTTGGCACCGCCGCCTACTCCTCTTTTTTTAGCCCCCCTCCCTTCCTAGGCCGGGGGCCGCGGCCCAGAAGGCAGCGCCAACGGCAGCGTCGTCACAGGCCTGGCGTGACGCACTGCCTGGCACGCCTACTCCTCCTTTCGCGCCCCTCCCTTCCTAGGCCGGGAGCCGCCGAAAGGAGGAGTAGGCGGTGCCAAGAGCAGCGCGTCACGCCAGGCCTGTGACGCGCTGCTCTTGGCGCCGCCTTCTTCTTTTGGCAGCTCCTCCGGCCTAGGAAAGGAGAGGCCGGGAAGAGAGTAGGCGGTGCCAAGAGCAGCGCGTCACGCCAGGCCTGTGACGCGCTGCTCTTGGCACCGCCTTCTGCCCTTTTTCGCGGCTCCCCGCCCTAGGTAGGGAGGGGGCGCCGAGGAGGAGCTAGCTCTCTTCCTCCTCCCTGCCTCGCCTCCCCCCCCCGGCCGCCATTTTTTTTTACAAAAAAATCAATTTTTTTAAAATTTAAAAATGGCGGCTGAGGGCGTAGGTGGGGCCGTGTCCAACAGGCTACGGGGCCGGATCCGGCCCCGGGGCCGCCAGTTGGACAGCCCTGATCTAGTCCAACCCCCGGACATGCAGGAAGAGCACACTCAAAGCACTCCTAACAGGCCATCCAGCCTCTTTATTTACAAATCTCCAAAGGAGACTCCGCCAACTCCAAGGCAGCATATTCCACCAGGAAGTTCTTCCTAATGTTTAGGTGAAATCTCTTTTCCTGCAAATTGAATCTGAAGCCGAAAATTAGTGTTCAGAGACTTGCTGATACCAGGGAATGCCTGTGCGCACCTCGGTATCTGCAACACAATCAAAGCATCCCCAACAGTTGGTCATCCTGCCTCTGTTTAAAGGCCTCCAAAGAAGGAGAAGGACAGATTCTCCTTGATTTAGCAGAAAAGGACAGACTAACAACCACCTTTGAAGAGTGTTCAGAAATTGATCTAAACTCAATATAGCAGCGAAGTTTGAGCAAGACTGGCAAGTGATTGTGAAATATTCGCGAGAAAATTAGGGCAGATAATCAGTTCTAATGTATGAAAAATAATAGAAATCATACTAAGTTAGTTAGTTAGTTACTTCATTTATATCCTGCCCTTCTCACCCCGCAGGGGACTCAGAGCGGATTACAATGCAACATATAGACATACAACATTTAGACCAGTGGTTCTCAACTTTCCTAATGCCGTGACCCCTTAATACAGATCCTCATGTTGTGGTGACCCCCAAACATAAAATTATTTTTGTTGTTACTACATAACTGTAATTTTACTACTGTTATGAACTGTAATGTGAATATCTGATATGCATTCACTGGACCAAATTTGGCACAAATACCTGATACACCCAAATTTGGTGGGGTTGGGGGGGGCGTATTGATTTTGTCATTTGGAAGTTATACTTGCTGGGATTTATAGTTCACCTACAATCAAAGAGCATTTTGAACTCCACCAATGATGGAATTGGACCAATCTTGGCATATAGAACTCCCATGACCAACAGAAAATACTGGAAGGGTTTGGTGGACATTGACTTTGAGTTTTTGAGTTGTAGTTCACCTACGTCCAGAGAGCACTGTGGTCTCAAATAATGATGGATCTCGACCAAACTTGGCGCAAATACTCAATATGCCCAATTGTGAACACTGGTGGAGTTGGGAAAAATAGACTTTGACATTCGGGAGTTGTAGTTGCTGGGATTTGTGGTTCACCTACAATCAAAGAGCATTCTGAACCCCACCAATTATAGAATTGGGCCAAACTTCCCACATAGAACCCCCATGACCAACAGAAAATACTGTGTTTTCTGATGGTCTTTGGCGACCCCTCTGACACCCCCTCACAACGCCCCCAGGGGTCCCAACCCCCAGGTTGAGAAACGCTGATTTAGACAGAGACACAGAGGCTACTGACATTCCAGCTTTTCTGGCCACCAGGAAGAGCTGTCGCATTCCTTCACATATTTCCTGGAGATATTTATGGCCTCATAAATCAGTTAAAATTAGCCTCCCCACAACGTGGCACCTTAATTTCCTACTTGGCAGAGGCAACTGTCTTTCGGGTTGCAAAGGTCGACAACAAGCTACACTTAATTGGTCGAGAGCTCACCCCGACCTGGGCAGGCCTCGAACTCATGACCTTCTGGTCAGTAGAGATCTTATGCAGATGACACCCAGCCAGCTGCGCCACATTCCCGGTGCGCGCCACATTCCCGGTGCATTAAGTAGAAGTTTATGTATGTTAACTAAAAATAATATAGTTTCTACTAGAATTAGGATTAGGAGGGAAATAATACCTTCATCTGCGAGGTTGAAAGCTTCCTATTTTGTTTTTGTTACCCCTTTATTATTATTTTTATGTAGCATAGATCAGTGTTTCTCAACCAGTGTGCCGTGGCACACTAGTGTGCCGTGAGCGATCATCAGGTGTGCCGCGAGAAAAGCTCTCTGCCCCCCTTCCTTCCCCCCTCCTCCTACCAAACTCCTGCTGCTTGGGAGAGGAGGCGGAAGGGCCGGGCACCGCCTCCTTAGGCCGTTTCCCCAACCAGCCTCCAATCCGCCATGACTCCCGCCCCTTGCTTGTTGAAGCTGTGCGGAGGAGGAGCCCCGCCTACTGAATCCCATCCACCGCTCATGCTCCTCCTCTGTGAGAGAGCTGAAGCCGGGGGGGGGATGACACAGCCTGGCTCTGCCCCTCTCCCGGCTTCAGCACTCCCACAGCTTCACCAGCCTTGAGGGGCACTGCCAAGCCAGCAGTGGCAGAGCCAGCACAATGCTGGCTTGGCACTGCCCGCTCAAGGCTGGAGAAGCTGTGGGAGTGCTGAAGCCAGGAGATGGGCAGGGCATGAAGCAGCTTGGCTCCGCCCCCTCCCCCAGCTTCAGCGCTCCCACAGCTTTGTCAGCCTTGAGGGGGCAGTGCCAAACCAGTGGTGGCAGAGCCAACACAATGCTGGCTTGGCACTGCCCCCTCAAGGCTGGCGAAGCTGTGGGAGAACTGAAGCCCGGGAGGGGGCGGACGGGCATGGTGTAGCCTGGCTCCTCCCCGGCTTCGGCACTCCCAGCAGCCCACCATCCCCCAGCCTTTCTTTACTGTTTTACAGTGTCATTTTGTGTCATTTTGGTTGGTGGTGTGCCCCCGGATTTTTTTTAATGTTAAAAGTGTGTCGCGGCTCAAAAAAGGTTGGGAAACACTGGCATAGATGATGATTGTGGTTTATTAATATCAATTATTTGTGTGCTTTATATTATGTTTCAATGGCTGTGTGTTTCTATTTAATGAAGATATTACTTTTATAAAAATAGATCTGATACCTCCATATCAAATCTCTGGGAAGACAATGCGGCTGTATTGGTGTGACTGTTGGATGAGGACTCCAGGGTTCTAATCACAGCATATCCATGAAAACTGACTGAATGACCATGGCCAATTTTTCAGCCTTTGCAGAAGGCAATGGCACGCCTCTTCCAACTGACTAAATGTTGTTTTGAAAACCCTATGATAGCATTTTCCTAAGTTGGAGCTGACATGAAGACACAGAACAACACCATCAAACTAAACACATTATCTAGCATGTCTTTGATCAAGTTGGAAAGTCATTCTGTTTGGGATGATATATGACTTTTTTTCTACAGTGTGAAATATTTGATGGATATATTCAAGTCACAGATGTAACTACTTATCCACTGGATGGATGAGTAGAGTTATTGTGCCCACAGTTCATCTTGAAACGGTACTATACAATTCACCCATCAAAGTCAATGTAAGGTGTGCAAACAATTTCTCCTATTTACTTCAGTGGTGCTCTGGCCTTGCACAGGATTGTAAATACAGCTGACCCTCTTTATCCATTAATTCTATATCTATGGTTTGAACCATGGCTAGTTTGAAAATGGTTTCTTAAATTACCAAATAAAACCATTTAACTATACCACTGTACAGTATATAATGGGACTTGAACACCCACATATTTTAATATTTACAGGGAGTCCTGGAACCAAATCCCAGCAGATACCAAGAACCCGCTCTCCATTGTCCCCAAACTTAGGGTTCTATAGACACGTTGCACTGCAGTGCCCAAATTTGAATACTGGTAGGTTTTGAGAGGGCTTGGTCTTGGCATTTGGGAGTTGTCGGTACTGGAATTTATAGTTCACCTGCTAACAAAAAGACCTCTGAACCCCACCAGTGATGGACTTGGACCTAACTTGGCACACAGAACCCTCATGACCAACAAAAAATACTGGAGGGCTTTGGGGAGAATTCACCTTGATTTGGGGAGCTGTAGTTCACTTACATCCAGAGAGCTCTGTAAACCCAAACGATGATGAATCTGAACCACACTTGGCACACATACCCAATACACCCAAATTTGAATACTGGAGGGGTTTGGGAGAGATTTACCTTGATTTTTGGGAGTTACGGTTCACGTACAACCAGAGAAACTGTGAACTCCATCAACGATGGACCTAGATCAAACTGGGCACACAGAACTATCATGACCAACTGATCATACTGGATGCATTTGGGGGGAAACTGACCTTTATTTCTGGGAGTTGTAGTTCATCTACATCCAGAGACACTGACCACCGGTGATGACAAATCAGGGCCAAACTTGGCACACAGGACCTCCATGACCAACTAAACCTACTGGAGGGGTTTGAGGGGACTGACCCACCATGGTTCGAGCTGTAATTCATCCTGCAGCCAGAGACCATATGGACCCCACTGATGATTCATCTAGAGCAGACCTGGGCATCTTACGGCCTGGGGAGAAGGGCGTCGGGGGCGGGGCCATTTCTGCAAGAGGAAGGGCTGCCGCTGCCGCCATCCCATCGCGGGCTGTGGGGCCTGCGTTGGCAGACAGCCCACCACTCTGGAGAATGATCGGAGGAGCAGCGGCTTTGGAGTGCCTGCCATCTCGTGAGGTGATTCGGGCCTGCAGTGGGAGCAGTCGGTGACCTGCGGCGGCTGATCGCCCTGGCGACCCGGAAGACTTGATCGTCTTCCGGGTCGCCATGGGGATCAGCCCCGCAGGTCGCCGACTGCCCCGCTGCAGGCCGAATTGCCTCCCCGGATGGTAGGCACTCCAAAGCTGGGGATGGCAGGCACTCCATGGCAGGGCGATCAGCTGATCAGGAACGCCTCTGATGGAATGACTGGGGGCGAGAGCGGGCGGAAGCCTGCAGCCTCCGATCATCTGCTGCTCTGCTCTGCTGCTGCGGCGGCTGGGTCCACTTTGTCATCCTCTGGGCTGAGTCCATTGGGTCATTCCATCTTGGGATCCTTCCTCTCTTGAGGATGTCAGCCTCCATCTTGGTTCGCACCATATCTTCTTGAATTTTATTTTATTTTAGTGGTTTTTATTATTATTTTATAATAATTTTATAATAATAATATAATTATATAATAAATAATATAATATAATGTTATATTATAATTTCAATATATTATAATGTCTATATATATACTATAATATAGTAATTATGATAATAATACTAATAATATATGGATATTTCTTGATATATTAATATGTTAATATTAATGATGTGTAATATATAGTAAATATAGTAAATAAATAAATAAATACATTATGTAGATTAGAATGTAGTTCGGCCTTTAGGTGCGGCCCTCCATAATATTTTTTGGCTCTCGTGTGGCCCCTGGAAAAAATAATTGCCCACCCCTGATCTAGAGAGCAAACTTGCCCAACATGACAAACTTTAACCACTGATAGAGTTTCAGGGAGTTAACCTGGCATGATGTGAGTTGTAGTTCATCCACAACCATATGCATTTTGTAAAATAAAAAATGACTTTTTAAAAATAACCCGGGCAATGCTGGGTATCCAAGCTATTATATATGTATTTGGTAGCCTGGGCTTCCAAGGCCTGAAAGGACT